>JARBWK010000006.1:40756318-41956318 GCA_030556195.1 Anolis apletophallus
TCCTTCTGCTGCTGGTGAGACCCTCCTCACACAGAGTCTCAATAGGGGCCTGATGGGCACCATTCCCGCCTACCCATGCCACTACAGGGGGGTAAAGGCGGCTGCACTTGGGGCAAACAAGGAGGCTGGTACATGCTCCCACTGCCTCTCCTGTGTGCACACTTTACCACATTATTTTACTGTAATGTGCACCCCAATTTTGGAGTGGTGGTTTAGAAAAAAAAGTGCACCTTAGATTCGTGTAAATATGGTGATTCATTAACATTAAACTAACTGGCAAACTAGCACTACCAAAATCAGCTAGCAAATAATAGCTAAATTTAAAACTGCAACATTTTGTCAAATAATTCCAAATTATCCAGCTTTTCCTTAAGGCTTGAAAAAATGTCACTGGTGGAATTATTTTTGCTAGTGGAATTAGAGGGGGATAATTGGCCTGAAGCAATCATTGGAAAGCATCAGATTTTAGGCATCTTTGGAGGACTATGGGGATAAAGACTGTATTGCTAGATGTGTACTGGACATAAGACACAACTGTCTACCTACCTTTTCTCAGAAAAGTTGACAACTTCATTGCTGAGTTTTTCCTCAGTTTGATTGAGACAGTCTATTAATTGTTGCTGTTCTTCCAACCACTGTTCTTCCCTTTTAACACAGATTTCAGAAAAACAGACAAAGCAATTAAACTTTTTTTGTATAGAACCAATTAAATAGTTCCAAGATCACATTGGGTCCAATACAAGGTATACCTTAGCAGGTCTTGCTTCAGTTTTTTATTCCTTGCCTGAACTGTTGATAGCACCATCTCAAGTTCCTGGTCTAATTTCTGCAACTAAAAAGAAAAAAAGATATTTGTGTATAAGAAGTAATTCTTGTGAATATACTATCAAACTCTCCAGTGGCGCCCCTTTGTCGTGGGGGAGAGGCTTGCGTACCCTAATGAAGTTGTGAGCTATGCTGGCGGTGGCATAATAGTCACCAGTAGGGCCTCTCATGCCAGACAGGTCACAACCGAAGGGTCTGATAAAGAGGGTCAACAGGCAGGATGGGCTCTCTAGCCTTTTGGCAACCATCCTAGGAGAAGGAAAACTCTAAATTCAAATCCGGGCAGATGGTGCTCGCCTTACCCTGTAAGGTCAACCATCTAAGAAAAGGTAACTCTAATCACACCTACGACCTGAGGACCTCGCTGCTACCGTCCAAGCTTGCTAGGCCCCGGCAGACGAACCTTTGGTTTAAAGGGTGAGGCCAGTTCTGTGCACGCTGCGCTACACCAGAAAAATTCATTGCACAGGCTCAAAGGACACATCCAACTTCCGAAAAAGCCCTATTAGTCATCAACACGCGTGTAGAAAGCGTGGGATGAGTCCTTCCTGAATCTTTGTTGGCGAGGAAAAGTCAAGAGACTATCAAACTCAATACATGACAGTGCTTGATGTATTTATACAGGTATATCCAGGCATGGGCAAACATCAGACCTCCAGGTGTTTTGGACATCAACACCCATAATTTCTACCGGCTGTTAGGAATTGCGGGAGTTGACATACAAAATACTTGGAGGGTTGAAGTTTGTCCTTGTCTGGTATATACCTAAATTTATATGAATGTTACAGTATTGGGATGTTTAAATGTGAGCCAATAGGTAGCCATCTATGTTTGTTGTACACTAACTAGGAGGTCCCTCCAGTTGGTGGCCACAGCAGTGGAATAGGAGAGGGTCCACAGATGTTTGCAGAACAGTATATCTGAGCCATTTCATGCACATAACCATCCATATGGTTTTGTATAATGTTATAATTCTAGATTAATATTTACCCAATAATAAAAGAAATATGTATACACACATATATTATAAAAATTGAGATTTTAGCTAAGCTCTCTAGAAAGCAGAAATGTCAAAAAGATAGGATTTTGAATGTATGATGATTCCTCAAAATAAAAACTGTGGGCTCTTATTTTGTTGTAACAAAATAGAGGGTTAGCTCCCATAGGCTTTCTAAGAAGTGAAAGAAAGCTGTTGGAATATAACAACATCCAGAGAAAGACAAAGGACGTTTTTTAAAAAAATAAAAATCTTTCTAATGTAAATGTGACTTCATTTATTGGCTATACTATAATTATTTGTTTCACCAGAGGAACCACAGGAATTTTCGCAGGTAATGTTGCATAGCATTTCTTTGACCACTATGTTAAAATCCTACCACAAACACATTCTAGGTTTGCTTGTTAGGTCCAGATCTGGAACAACACAGAAGTAATATTTGCAGATGCTATTTCGATAAAATGTTGGATTTTAAAAATAAACTATCATCTGATTTATAATACCTTCAAGGAAGTTACACAGACCTAAACTCCATCAAGCTGAATGCAGTCTATCACAAATTCATAGGTCAAAATACTTTTGACAAAACAACAAAAAAGACCAATAATGCCCAAAGTCTATTGGCAGCACTATTGTCCATTGCTTTCCTGAGACAGAGTCACCTTTTCTGGAGTAGAAGTATGATGCAAAATTACCTCAAATGCAGAGAAATGGCAAAAAGAACATGCCATGGGGTATTTGGAGGGAATTATTGCACATTTAGGGGCAAAAACATTTTGGAGTCCCAATTTGTATAGGAGATGAGGAGGAATCACAACCCCATGGCTGCTCCAGTATATACTGTAAATGATATTTTCCAGGGAATAATACTGTTTCAGCTCGACTGCTAGCTTTTATACTCTGTAGAGCAGGCATGGGCAAACTTTCTAATTTGGGGGCCGAATGGGTGGGTGGGTGGGCCGGGAGAGATGGGGTTCTCCCCAAGTGAAAGTGAAGGAAAAGACAGGAAACATTTGGATCTCAAAAGATTGGCCTTGGTCAGGATGAGATAGTGGACAGGAGAGGAAAGGTGTATCAATTGGACCCCATATTGACTACTTCTGATATAGAATCCTAGAGCTGGAAGAGACCACCAAGGGCCATCAAGTCCAATTCCCTGCCATGCAAGAAGGCACAACCAAAGCACTCCCGATAGACAGCCTCTGCAGAAAAGTTTCCAAAGAAGGAGACTCCACCATACTCACAGGCAGCCTATGCCACTCTCCAACAGCTCTTACTCTCAGGAAGTCTTCCTAATCTTTTCAGTTGAATCTCTTTCCCTGCCATTTGAAACCATTGCTCCCTTGTTCCCTGGTTTTTCAGTTTTCCTCCTCCTCAATAGGACACACTTTTAAATCTTGAAACATGGTTCTCATGTTCCCTCTACTTTCTCTTCTCCCAGCTAAACATCCCTCAGGAGGAAATGAAGAAGGAAAAAGAAAGAGAAGAAGAGAAGGATGGAAGGAAGCAATGGTGGAAGGGAATGGCGGGAGGGAGGAAAGAGAGAAGGGAGAAAAGACAAAAGGGAAGGAAGGAGAAAGCGAGAGAGGGAAGGAGGAAAGAAGGAAGATATGATGGAAGGGAAGGAAGAAGGGTGAAAGAGGGAGGGAAGGAGGAAGGAAGGGATGGTGAAAGAGAAGGACCTGCGAAAAGAGCCCAAGGGGCCACATCCGGCCCCTGGGCCTGGGTTTGCCCAAACCTGCTGTAGAGCAAGCTTCCCTAATCTATTTATTTATTTACTGCATTTATACCCCGCCCTTCCCACCCCAAAGGGGACTCAGAGCAGCTAGTGTCCTCCAGATGTGCTGGCGTGCAACTGCCTTGACTCCCAGCCAACACATCTGGAGGACATTGGGTTGAGAAAAGGATCAATGTATCAACATTCCTGTTATTATACCCCAACAGTTCTATAAATTAAAACCAATGTGTCACTAGTAAAAGATGCAGAACCCATCCATTGCTTCCTAGGACAGAGATGTTGACTATGTAAACTTCTAGATGTTGCTGCTCCAACTCCCACTATTCTTTACATTTGTTTATGAAAGCCAGGTCTGCCTGCAGCTATAGTCCAACATAATCGGCACAGCTGCACATTTCCCATCCACAGGAAATCTGGTGGGATACATGTATATTTTTTTACTAAGACTGGTACGTTAAAGCGAGAATAACCTTTTCATTAGTTAAAAGACATACCTGGTCTCTTCCAAGGGCTACTAGAACCTCTGGATTTGTAGTAATCACTGAAAAACAAAAACAATATTTTTTTTTGACAAAAAGTAAGTTTTTTTGCAACACATGTCAAAATTGTGCTGAAGCAACTATTTTCTTTTTTTTAGTACAGATATTTACAACAGATATTCATTTATAATTATGTACATTATTCGTACTTATGGGTATTTATTTGAACAGAGAAGGGGTAGGCTCTGTAAGCAATAGCACCTTTTGTCTCTTAAGGAATTCGTATGGTGTAGTGGTTTATAGTGATTTATAATCACTACCGGTATTTGGGACTGAGGAACTAAAGTGACAGACTGTATGACAATTGCACATAATCTGTTAGAGAATACTTAGGAGTTCTTATTTTTAAGAGTCTTTCAAATATGGTATTTCATAAGTGAGAGCTGCTACTTGTGAGCAAGCTGTCTTAAAACTGTTGCCTATTTTATTTCTGAGCAAAGATATTCTGACACCAAAAGCAATGGAATTTTGAGAAAAACGATATATGTAAACGAATGAAGATACATTAGAAGCTTTGTATGAAAAGAACAATGATAGAGGAAATGACAATGCTAAAACCATCACAAAGTTTCAATGAAAAATCTAAAGGCAAAAGCACGCTCACTAGAAGACAATGATGGGAAAGTGATTAGATGTAAGCCTGAATGAAAATACAGCTGGAGGCAGCATTTCAACAGAATTATGACTACAAGCAGATGATTTTAATATATGAAGAAATTGACACTGGCTCCGTTCATTTCCATAGAATACAGTAAATATTCTCCTGGGCGGAAACACACCATTTCCCCCATCTTTCCTATAGCACGGACACTTTTCTGAATTCTTCATGGCCTTTAGTTCAGAAAACATTCCAAACGCACCTGATGTAAAATAATATCTCAACTTTGAGGCAGATTTAGATGTAGCCAATATCTAGATGAGAACATCTGGGAAGCCAATATATATCATTGTATGTTCCATGTTCTCCATTTTCCTTACAGCTTACAGATCAAAATATTTTCATGCATATTAAATACACACTGGCCAGAGAAGAGCTTAGAAATGTTACTTTTTGTAGACTACAGCACCAAGACTCCCTTGGCCAGCATCACTATTTGCTATGCTAATGGAGTTTTATGGGAACTGTAGTTCAAAAAATAACATCTCAAAGCTGTGTGTCTGAGCCTTTCAAGGCGCCTGTCAATGCCATGAATTTTACGTGGTTTTCTTAGACAAGGAAATCTCAAGAGGTAGTTTTTCCAGTTCCTTCTTCTGAAATACAGCTGCTATTTATTGGTGGTCTCTCATACAATACTAACCAGCACTGACCCTGCTTAGCTTCCAAGATCAGATAGGACCAGCTGTTAATCCTGCAATTATGTTGCTATTTTGTAGGGATTTAAAGAATAAACACCAGACTGAAGGAAAGACAAAAGGTGCCCCCAGAATTCATCATGCTAAATCTCTTCTGAGATACTTTAGTATGAAGAAAATCCAGCACATTTAGAATGAAATTTTAATAAGGAAAAAAGGCTACATTTTGATAGAATCGTAGAGTTGGAAGAGACCTCGTGGGCCATCCAGTCCAACCATCTGTCAAGAAGCAGGAAAATCGCATTCAAAGCACCCCGACAGATGGCCATTCAGCCTATGCTTAAAAGCCTCAAAAGTAGGAGCCTCCACCACAGTCCAGGGCGGAAAGTCTCGGAAATATTAAAAATTAGCTAAGTATTTTTAATTACAAAAATGTGAGTCAAGCATTGAAAGGATTAAAATAATGCAATGACTCAGCAAAAGCCTGTTGCTTAGAAACCCCTCAGTCTGAAAGAGCTCACAGCATGTGAGAAGCCTCTCTGTGTGAGAGATAGCCTCAGTGGGAGAACAGGCCTCATTGTTAGCAGGCCTGAGTGTGAGGTAGGCCTTGGTATGAAAAGGCTTGTGTGTCAAGCTCCAGTATGAAGGTTTAACTTTATTTGTGTTATGGAAACCTTGCTCTTGTACATAGTGCAACCATATTATTTTGCTATAAAGAAAAGCCTCCTATGGAAGATATAACATTGTTATCTGTGTTTTTGTTCTTTTTGTCTTTGGGCTACTGGTGCTGGGTCATGCTGTTGCTGCTAAGTAACTCTGCTGTGCATTTCTGAGGAGGGTCTTTTGTTAATAAGCCCATTTGCCCAACAGAGAGTTCCACTGCTGAACAGCTCTCACAGTTAGGAAGTTCTTCCTAATGTTCAGGTGGAATCTCATTTCCTGTAGTTTGAAGCCATTGTTCTGTGTCCTAGTCTACAGGACAGCAGAAAAGGGGCCTAAAATACAACAACACTGAAACAAGTAAGAACAGGGTGTGGAGGTTGAGATAGGACGGGATATAAAAGCCCTAAATAAATAAATAATATAATGATTATGCATTTCACAGAAGCCTAGACATTTCGAAGACCGAAGATTTCATAGCTTTTCAGTTTAAAGTTTTGTTTCCAAAAAGAACTTACCTTCCGGTTTTTTCTTTTGCCATTGGTTAAATTCTGCCGTTTGAGTCTTTAAACGTTTCATTAACAATGGAAGCTGTCAAAACATTCAAAACATTTAAAACTTCATTTAAAATATGTTGTTACACAGAATATATGTCTGTTATCGTAAACTAAACGTTTAAAGCTGGAATGTTTGACCAACTTCCTCTGTCTCCTAATATAATCTTCAACTTAAGTCAAATTCTATATTGTTACAGAATAGCACTAGAGTACACAGTATAACACTGCACTGTATAATAGGCTGAGCTGATTATATATTTGTTGCCTCATTTAAGCTTTCAGAACTGTGATAGAAGTAACAGCCTATCGCAGTTCTAAAAGCCAGCCTAAATGTAAATACTGATAAGGTGACAATAAATAACCAGCTTGTAATAATAGCAAGTCAAATGAAAAAAAATATCTGCGACCTTGTACTTAAGAAGAAGGAATATCGGTAGATTTGCTGTAGAAGACAAAACCTAGTATATACACTACCTGCAGCGGGTAGAATGGTTATGGCTCATGAATAATACAGCATAGATCATTTACTCAACCATCTGTTAATTGTAATGCCTACAGGAGTCTCCATGTCAATAACAATCATTCGCAAAAGCAATCATTTTCACATCTGATCCTTAGGATCTTCCAGGGATATTTGGTAGACCACAGTGGAAAAAGCTAGAGGCATATGTTGGATGAAGCTTTGGTTTGATTGAGAAGGACTCTCAATCAAACCAAAATTTTATATCCTGCTTTTTCTCTCTTAAAGTGGCTAACAATATTAAAATCAATACAATGTACAATCTAAAACATACATGACTCTGGATACACATGTTTCCACTGGAAGCTACAACTATATTGGTTACATTTTTGTTGTTGCAAATTTATTTACCTGCTATGCATTTCAAATAATGCAGGATTTAAGCAATCTGTTTCCAACCTGATTTGTTAGTGTATACTTTACAACACCCCCAGCCAGCACGGTTAGGGAGGCTGATTCATGTCCATGTTACACCTTTGAATTCAAATCAGGTAGACATTTAAGTGCAAAAATAGATGTCTATCAAACAAGATTGGAAACCTACCCATCCCAACACACTATGCAAAGGAAACATTTTTCACTGACAGTTCTCAGAAGGGAATTCTAACCATACCTTAGGATCTGAACCTGGAAGAGTTTCTGTTTCTTGAAGTGCTAATTTATTCTGACACTTAATTAAAAAGGAAAAAAGACAGATAAAGATATATTCATACAGCCACATTATACTTATTCCCCCCCATCATAAGCTCAATCAAATGATCATTTAATATTCCTTCAGAATTTGAAACATTGAAAACTCAATTAAACTCACTGAGATCCTGTTCATTTTAATTGAAGAATTTATTTATACACTGTTCCCATTCTAAATATCTCAGCATCACCTTGTATCGAACAGTAACATTTAGGAAACACTTCATGAACACCAAGCACAAAGTAGCTGCATGCAATAACAACCTGTGGAAACTTACAGGCAGCGCATGGGGAGCAGACCCAAAATTAATAAGAACATCAGCTCTGGCCTTGTCTTACTCAACTGCTGAGTATGCCTGCTTACGTGAAGCAGGTGAATATAGCCCTGAACAAAACATGTAGAAAAATCACAGAATGTCTCAAACTTACACCTGCTGATAGACTCTATAACAGGCATGGGCAAACTTCGGCTCTCCACGTGTTTTGGACTTCAACTCTCACAATTGTGGGATTTCAAGTTCAAAACACCTGGAGGGCTGAAGTTTGTCCATGTCTGCTCTATAAGCTCACATCCCCCCCCCCCCCGGGGGATGTGTGACGGAATGTTGCTGGCAATTACAAGAGGAAAAAGCTTGAACCCTGTGAAAGCCACCATCGCATGGCTATCAACCTCCTCCCAGTAGACTCAAATCAAGGAAAAGTTTCATTTTTCTAAGTGTTCCCCCAGCAACAGCAAGAGTATCCCCGTGGGCAGCAAAATCAGGCAATTCCAACTGGATGGCCCCCTACGAGGGTCTTCCTCCAGGGACAAACCAAAAATGGACAGCATGGAAGTCCACGAAAAGACTCAGAAGTGAAGTGGGCAGATCAAAAGACAACCTGGCTAAATAACACTACCTAGAAGAATCCTTCGCCTTGTGCGACTATGGAGCACAAAAACGACTCCGCATCTGTATGTTTGCCCACAATGCCCTGCCTCATGCACAGAGGAAGAACTATTTAAAGCTACAGACAATGCGGTCACTGTTGCCCGTTTTTGGTATAAAATTATTTAGCCAATTGTGTTCCCTCTATTTTATCAGTTTGATATTTGTTTATTTATGTAATGCTTTTGACACGAAATAAATAAATAAATAAATAAATAGGTTACAATCTGGACTTGCTTCTATTGAAATGAAAGCTTATAAGTGCTTCATCTTGGAAGAATCGTGCATCTTCAAACGAAAACAAATTATGTTACACATTTCCCATTTCTGAAAATATTAATAACTTTGAGCTATTTAACAGCATATCTAAGTTTTCCTTTAAATTCCTCTTTATACCTAAGCCTATCAACATCTTCTGATAGGTTTTCCTATGCTAGCATGCATTGTCAGCACAGTAAGTGTAACATGGTAGATATTCTTTGTTTGACCTTGTTTTTAATTTACTCACTACTGTTCATTATATTAACTCAAAGAAGGCAAGAATTAACCTGTGATGTATTTTCAAAAATCATCACTAATTTTCTCTTTATTTTCAGCTTGCTTGGGCACATATAGAAGCATAATAAATTAACTGAAGTGCTTAATATTAATCTGTGCAGCTCCACTGATCACATCAGCATACATCACTATTCTACTTAAAAGCATCAGTATTCAACTCTGAAAGACTGGTCTTTACCTCTTCCATTAGTCTCCATATTTCTTCACATTCTTCTAAGATTTGTTCTTTGGCGTCATCTGAACTTGTTGCAGACATATTTTGCTCGTTCTCTGCAAATGTTTCAGCCTATGAATAAGATTTATATTTACTATCAGCATACTTTTCTAATTCAGCTGCAAATAACTGATAACAAGAAATATTGTTCTAATGGAGTGTTGTGTGGTTTCTGGGCTGAATGGCTGTGTTCAAGCAGCATTTTCTCTTGCCCACTGTGGACATTCCATGGGTATATATACTCCACTTGCTTTACCATCATCAGATCCTCTGAAAATGCCAGTCACAGATGCAGCTGAAACGTCACGAGAAAATGCTGCTAGACCATGGCCATACAGCCCAGAAACCACAAAACACTCCAGTGATTCTGGCCATGAAAGCCCTCGAAAATATTGTTTTAAATCTTTGGCCCTCGAGGTGTTTGGGATTTCATCTCCCAAAGATCCCAACCAGGTTGGCTAATGCTCCGATTTCTGGAGGTTGACAACCCAAACATCTGAAAAAAAAACAAAGGCTGGAAACAAGTGCTTTGAACAAGCATCGGTTATACCTTATTGCCACAAGTGAAGCACTCCTAAAAGAATCAGACATAGCCAAGAGACCATTTACACTGATCATTTAATGCAGTTCAAAACTAGCTTCAAAATGTGGTGGTCAGATAGCAAACTCCTACAAAAGCAGTCAAAGTAAAGTCCTTAATGTGCAGCAACGCTGTATGATTTGTATAACTAGTTCCAGAATTTCCTGTGTAGTAATCTACACAGTGAAACCACTACCTTCAATACTGGTTTGAAACTACATTAAATCATCAGCATACACGACTTCTGATTTTCAGAATGCCAAATTGAGTGTCATGCAATCAATGCCCAGACCCTTCTTCAAGCACTTCAAATGCAGTACAGTAAGCAAAATGACAGTGAGGTGTATTTCTCTGGGTGGGAACATTGGCTCTTGAATGATAGAAAGAAAATACATGACATGCCATAGTTTAGTGAGCTGACTTGCACTAGGTCAGGGTCACTGCTCAATGTTGGGATTATGAAAAAATTGGTAACAGTAAATGGTTTCTGAGTACCACCTACACACGTACATGAATCTGTTTGCAAAAATGTGAAGTCTTTACAGTGGACTCTGCAGAAAAACTTCAGCTGTACAGGCAGTTCTCAAGAAACATACAAGATAGGTTCTGTAGGGTTGTTCTTAAGTCAAATTAGTTGGAACAGGTACATTTTAAAAGTGTAAATCCAGCCATGCTTTGGATAGCATGCCTGTTTTGTGATCTGGGCCCCTGTTCAGAAGATTTTGCTGAACTTTCTGTCCTGTGATAACTGGATTTTGAAAAAAAGGCTTCTTATGGAAACAAGGATTTGTGAGAAAGCTTCAGTTGAGACACTTTCCCCCATTATAACTCTTTCAAGAGTGAATTTCCCTTCAGGAGGGTAGATTTCTATCACTTCCTGTTGTCTCAGTCGAGTTCTTAACTATGAATCGCTGGTAAGTCGGATATTTGTAACTCGGGGATTGCCTGTACTCCACATAAAGAAAAAACAGCCTGTTTAGCAAGTCTTGCAAATGCTGATGTATCATCAGAAAATGTTTAGTTTTTTATTCCTATTTTATATACCTATTTTTGAGCAGAAAGGAACAGTTGGGAGCCCCCCCCCCCCCGACCGCTGCTCTGAGATCAGAGTGAAGAGAGGGGCCAGGAAGGCAGTTACATCGTGCTTCCTGCACTGTGCTTATAATATAATATATTGTATATACATATAATATTGATAATATTATAATGTAATACAATATACTCCTCTTTCTTGGCTTTTCTTCGCGAACCAAGATTCAGGAAGGATTCATCCCACGCTTTCTACAAGTGCGTTAAAGGGCTTTTTCAGAAGTTGAATGTGTCCTTCGGGCCTGTGCAATGGATTTTTCTGGTGGAGCGCGGTGTGCACAGAACTGGCCTCACCCTTTAAACCCGTGGTTTCCAAAGTGAGACAGTCGCACGCTTGCGAGTGTGTGTCTGCCAGTTGGTCCAGCGGAGAAAAAAAGCCTCTGGGTCTGCAAATGCCCCCTGAGTCGCTGTGGTGTTTGCAGGCGCCTCCTGGCAGATAGCCATGGCACGAAGAAAAATGCAAGCAGCTCCCAATTTCCAAGGCCCAGTATTCTCTATTGCTCAAGTTTAGTTCAATTCCATTGCTGTTGGGAGTTCAAAGTGCTCTTTGATTATAGGTGAACTATAAATCCCAGCAGCTACAACTCCCAAATGACAAAATCAATTCCCCAAAACTGTTCAACTTTGGGTATATTGAGTATTTGTGTTAAATTTGGTCCAGATCCAGGGTTGTTTGGGTTCAGAGTGCTCTCGAAATGTAGGTGAACTACATCTCCCCTAAATCACTGTCAATTCCTCCCAAACCCCTCCAGTATTTTCTGTTGGTCATGTTGGTTCTGTGTGCCAAGTTTGCTCCAGGTCTGTCATTCATGGGGTCTCGGCTGTGGAAGTCCGAGCTGAATTGGTTGAGGATACTGCAAATCCCATCATCCGTTGTCCATACTCCCCAAAAATATTGTTTTTGTGATTAATCACTATCTTTAATTATGTTCAATTTGTAACAATGAAAATATATCCTGCATATTAGATATTTGCATTAGAATTTATAAGAGTAGCAAAATTATTTATGAAATAGCAACGAAAATATGGATGGGGGTCACCACAACATGAGGAACCTTATTTAGGGCTCACGGCATTAGAAAGGTTGAGAACCACGGCATTAATACATATATCTTTCTGTTTAATTGCTATTACATTTTTAAAAAAATAAATTTCTAGGAGGGCGGTGAGTAAAAAAAATTCTGAAAAAGAGCGGTAGGCCAAAAACGTTTGGGAACCACTGCTTTAAACCAAAGGTTCGTCTGCCGGGGCCTAGCAAGCTTAGGACGGTGGCAGCAAGGTCCTCAGGTCGTAGGTTTGATTTGAGTTTCCTTCTGTAGATGGTTGACCTTACAGAGTTAGATGAGCACCATCTGCCCGGGTTTGAATTTAGTTTTCCTTCTCTTAGGATGGTTGTCAAAAGGCTAGAGAGCCCATCCTACCCGTTGACGCTCTTTGTCAGACCCTTCGGCTGTGACCTGTCTGGTGTGGGAGGCCCTACCAGTGGCTATTATGCAACCACCAGCATAGCTCACAACTTCATTAGGGTACGCAAGCCTCTCTCCCACGAAAAGGGGGCTCCAATGGAGAGGATACTACTACTACTACTACTACTACTACTACTATTTATATATTTTATATTACATGTAACATTATTAATAATATTACAGTACAATAATATAGTACAATGTATTATATAATATTAATATTGTGCTATGACAATAATATAATATAGTGTATTTACATTTTACATGTAAGCCACTCTGAGTCCCCTGTAAAAAAATAGAAAAAATTGAGCAGAAAGGGGTTCAATGTGGGAAAAAGTTTAAGAAGTTGTCACCTAGATCAGTGTTTCCCAATCAGTGTGCCGTGGCACACTAGTGTGCCCTAAGCGATCATCAAGTGTGCCGTGGGAAATTGGAACCTCCAATACCCTTTCTTCCCCCTCCTGCTGAACACCTTTTCTTCTCCACTCGGGCTCCCTTCTTCCCAGCCTCGCTCGGCTCGCTTTGCCTCACTTAGCTTTGGGGCGAGTATATGCAGTAGCGCCCGCGCGGGTCAAGGGCGCAAAGGGGAAGGGGGAGGAAGAGGTCTCTGTCGAAAGCTGGCATGGGCAAACTTGGACCTTCCAGGTGTTTTGGACTCCAACTCCCACCATTCCTAGCAGCCTCAAGCCCTTTTCCTCCCCCAGCCACTTAAACAGGAAAGGGCCTCAGGCTGTTAGGAATGGTGGAAGTTGAAGTCCAAAGCACCCAGAGGCTGAAGTTTTCCCATGCCTGTTTTAGGGACCTTAAAGAGGTGAGCCTCCTTCCAACATTGTGTTTCTGGGTAGAAAACATACAACAACATAACATAACATTGTTTGAGTCCACAGTGCTCTCTGGGTGTAGGTGAACTACAACTTCCAAACTCAAAGTCAATTCCCAAGCAAACCCTTTCAGTACTTTCTGTTGGTAATGAGAGTTCAATATGCCAGGTTTGGTGCAATTCCATTGTTGCAAGAGTTCAGGATGCTCTTTGACTGTGTGTTAACTATAAATCCCAGAAACTGTAACTCCCAAATGTCAAGGTCTATTTTCCCCAAACTCCATCTGTGTTCACATTTGGGCATATTGAGTATTCATGCCAAGTTTGGTCCTGATCCAACATTGTTTGAGTCCACAGTGTTCTCTGGATATAGGTGAACCACAACTCCAAAACTCAAGGTCAATGCCCACCAAACTCTTATAGCATTTTCTCTTGGTTATGGGAGTTCTGTGTGGGCAGTTTGTGTCTTTCTGCCATTCCTGCCAGGATATCTATGTTCTGTTCATCGAAACAGGCCCAGGTTTCACACTGAGTGTATAAATACATTTTAAAAACATATTAACTATATGTATTACTGTGTTAGAGTGTAATTTTGTGTCATTTTGGTTGGTGGTGTGCCACAGGATTTTGCAAATGTAAACAATGTGCCGCGGCTCAAAAAAGGGTTGAAAAATACTGGCCTAGATATCCGATGAACCTGTGTCCAATCAGCATTGTAGAACTTTCAAGCGGCTTAAGCGGCTGAGGGGGGAAAGGAAAGGGCCTAAGGCTGTTAGGAATGGTGGGAGTTGGAGCTAGGGTTGCCAACTGTCCCTTATTCTAAGGGACGTCCCTTATTTCGGGCCCAAATTTCGTGTCCCTTATTTTCAGCTTCTGTCCCTTATTTTCAGCTCCTGTATTGACGGAACAGGTGGCAGCAGGAGGCGAGGCTGGGCCAGTACATGTACACACATACCGTGTTTCCCCGAAAGTAAGACACCCCCGATTGTAAGACGTATCGGGGGTGTCTGGGGGGTCGGCTTATATAAGCCATACCCCGTATATAAGACGTACCTCGTCCCGCCGCCGCAACCGGAGGTGTGCCGTGGCACACCTGCGGCACACCTCCGTGGCACACCTCTTCGCCAGGGCTCCAGGCAAGGGAGGGGGAAAGGAGCCAGGGGCGGGAGGAAGCGGCGACGCGTCACTGTGACGCTGCGATCCTCACCACGCCCCTGGCTCCTTTCCCCCTCCCTTGCTTGAGGAAAGAAGGGAGAGGGAAAGGAGCCAGGGGCGTGGTGAGGATCGCAGCATCACAGTGACGCGTCGCCGCTTCGTCCCGCCCCTGGCTCTCTTCCCCCACCCTTGGAAGGGAGGAGGAAGAGAGCCAGGGGCGGGGAGAAGCGATGACGGCGTGGGGTTGCGGCGGCGTGGGGGCGGCGGCGGCGGGGGCGTGGCGACGGGGTACGTCTTGGGTTATATAAGACGTACCCCGAAAGTAAGACGTAGGGGGACTTTTGGGGGGGAAAAGAAAGTAAGACGCTGTCTTACTTTCGGGGAAACACGGTACTTCCTTCTTCTTCCTCCTCCTCCATCCTGCTACAACTTTTGGCTCCTCCCATTTCCTCTCGCCTCCCCGCGAGTGGCCGGGAATATTAGTCCAAGGCTGCCTCCTCTTGATTGAGAGGCGTGCGTCGCCCTTTTGGGCGGGACTCCGTTTCCCAAGAGCCCTCGCTCCCGGAGGAAGAAGGAAAAGGAAGAGAAGGGGGCCTGCCGGTCTTCATGGCGCCGTTGGTGAGTGGTCTGAGGGAGCTGCAGGCGAGGGAGATACGGGCCCGCATGAAACTGGTGATCATGGAGACCCAGAGCCAGGTCTGCCGTGCCCTTGCCCACCTCTACTGTGGGACCGTCTTCACCGTCGACCACTGGGAGAGGAAGGAAGGTGACCCCCTGCCAGGCACACAAATCACAGCCTCACCAGGTCTGGATTTGATTTCAGACTTTAAATGAGCTGTCCAGGGTGCTGAAACTATTATGAAGAAAGCACACAGGGTAGCTTCTGTAAAGTTTGGACTAAAACCCAAAGTGGATTTGTGGCACTTTTGACTCCAAAGATGCATGTTGCAACTAACACAGGTTCTCCCTGACTTCTCTTGAAGGTCAGCTTTGACCATTTCAGTCTGCTTTGTTTCTGTCTCTTTTACTTGAAGCAAGCCTCTTACTTATTCCATGAGAATTTAGCTGGCATCAGAAATGTAAAGGCAAATTATCTCCCCCACTCCACTCCACAATGTACATTCCAACTTCAGCAACATTTAAAACCAAATTTAGAAGCATCCTAGCAGGAACACCAGAGAACGGTGTGAAAATTAACAGATCCATATTGCCTGCCCACACATTGCGAAGCGAAGTTCTATCACAGTCAATTATGAACTTCCCCAATTGTGCACCTGCATACATTCACACAGTCACACACACACTACAGCCCTGCAGGAAACTGCACGTGCTGGCATGGTTGAACAAACTAAATGGAGCACGTCTCCGAACCAATCTTGGATCCCGGTCGCACATATTTAAGGCATGTGTTTAAAAGATGCAAACTGGTGAACCAAACGCAAGTTAGTTCCTATCCAAGTAAAAACCTGGGGATAAATGCATCTACAATAGATCAATTGAAGTAACAGTTGAATTATAAGATGAAACTAGTGGGACTACAATTAGGTTTAGAGCCTGAACTCATATTTGGGTGTTATAGGAATATCTGAAGTATGGGAGTCAAATGTTGAGACCAAAATAATATAGCCAATTCTAGCTAGAGTGAACTCTCTGGGTCAGGCATGGGCAAACTTTCTAACTTGGGGGCTGCATGGCAGTTCAGAGCAAGATGGGTGGGCTGGGAGGGGGTTCTATGTCCCCTCCCTGCCCTGTCCTCCACTTCCTCTTCTCTTTTGGAGGCAGAAAGTGAAGGAAATATGGAAAACGTTTGGATCCCAAAAGGGGTGGCTTTGGTAGGATAAGATGGTGGATGGGAGGACAGCCATTTAAGGGCCACCCCCCTAACTCCAGCCACGGCTAGGCAGTGAATCAAAAGGTCAACCGTGTCAAATGCTACCGTGAGGTCCAATAACACGAGCAGCGCTGATCCTCCTTGATCCGTCCGGCAACGAAGCTGATCTGTGATGGAGAGCAGCACAGTCTCTGTCCCATGCCCCTTATGAAAGCCAGACTGGAAGGGATGTAACCCAGCTGTGTCTTGTAGGAACTGCTGCAGTTGCTCCGCTACTGCCCTCACGATCACCTTGCCCAGAAACTGAAGGTTCGAAACTGGGCAGTAATTGGAAGGAGCCGAGCGATCTCAGTCCGGCTTCTTCAGTAGCGGAGATACCATGGCCTCTTTCAACACCAATGGAAAAACACCCTTGCTCAAGGGAGCCATTTACTATATTCAAAAGAGGACCACGTAGTCCCTCCAAGCAAGATTTAACCAGCCAAGAGGGACACGGGTCGAGGGAGCAAGTGGTTGATCAAACTGCAGTCATGATCCCATCGACAGCTTCTGACTCCAGCGGGTCTCTGGGGGGCGTTTCAGCCGGACGGGCATCTGTCGGGAAAGCTTGGGTTGTGCAGAACGGCCCAAGTAGATGATATTGCCCTGAATGCATGCGAAAGGAGGCTTCTGTTAGACCCCAGTCTAAAGATCAGTCAACAGTGTGATGCCGCAGGTGAAAAAGCCAAGGCTGTATCAAAAGGAGTATTACCGTGTTTCCCCGCTTCACCCCGCCTCTTGCTCTTTCTTTCCCCCTCCCTTCCTTCGTCCATTCGAGTGAACGAAGGAAGGGAGGGGGAAAGAAGGAGCAAGAGGCGGCGCTAAGGGGCGCCGCATCACAGCCAGGCCTCTGACGCGACGCCGCCTCGCCTCTTGCTCCTTCTTTCCCCTCCCTCCGTCCATTCAAGTGAGCGAAGGAAGGGGAAAGAAGGGGCAGAGGCGTGCTAGGGGCGCCGCGTCACAGCCAGGCCTCTGCCGCGCCGCCGCCTCGCCCCGCCTCTTGCTCCTTCTTTCGTCCATTCGAGTGAACGAAGGAAGGGGGAAAGAAGGGGCGCCGCGTCACAGCCAGGCCTCTGATGCGACGTCGCTTCGCCCCGCCTCTTGCTCCTTCTTTCCCCCTCCCTTCCTTCGTCCATTCGAGTGAACGAAGGAAGGGGAAAAGAAGGGGCAAGAGGCAGTGCTAAGGGGCGCCGCGTCACAGCCAGGCCTCTGACGCGACGCCGCTTCGCCCCGCCTCTTGCTCCTTCTTTCCCCCTCCCTTTCTTCGTCCATTCGAGTGAACGAAGGAAGGGAGGGGGAAAGGAGAAGGAGCAAGAGGCGGGGCGAAGCGGCGTCGCGTCTTTTGGGGTACGGCTTATATTAGCCGACCCCCCTGAAACCCCCGATACGTCTTACTATCGGGGGTGTCATACTATCGGGGAAACACGGTAGTTAGGGTTGCCTAATGTTTGATTTTCAAGTTTTTAATGAAGTGTCCCTTATTTTTGTGGGAAAAAAATCCTGTATTTTTAGGGAAATGTCCCTTATTTCTTATATCAAAAAGTGGCAACCCTAGTTGGGAGCCCAAAACACCTGGAGGAAGGGCCCCAGTTTCCCTATGCCTGATGGACACAATTGGACACCATTTTAACTGTCTTGGCTCAATGCTCTGGATTCATGGCAGTTGCCCTTTGGCAGAGAAGGCGAAACTCCAACGCTCATGATTCCATAGCATTGAGCCGTGGCAGTTAAGGCGGTATCAAAACGCATTGGTTCTGTACTCTAGAGAGGCACCAAAATAAGGCCAAGCTCCTCCTCCTCCCTCCCACACAGCGGCATTACCGCTTCTCTTACCATGGCAGCCTGCCTTGCCTTCCCTTTCCTGGGACGCTTCCTCCCTAGGCTGCTTCCCGCCCTTTGTTTTCAAAGCAGCGCTGCCCGAGCGCTGATTGGCTGCCGGGGAAGTTCCTCGCGCCTGGCTTCGCTGCCCTCAGTTCCCGGCGCCAGGCGTCGCCGGAATGTGACGCAAAGGCAACATGGCGAACGTGGGCTCGCCGAGGAAGAGGCGCCACCGCGAGGAGGAGAAAGCAGGAGGAGGGAGGAGAGATGGGCGCTCTTCCGAGGAAGAGGAGAAGGAGGGCGAGGAGGAGGAGGACGAGCAGGAGCGCTGGGTGGGGCCTTTGCCCGGGGAAGCGGCGCAAGTCAAAAAGAGGAGAGGTGAGCAGCAGCCTTCAAGGCATGGGCAGGCTTCGGCCTGTGGACTCCCAACTCCCTCCAGCCCTAGGCTGTGAGGAATTGTGGGAGTTGGAGTCCAAAACACCCAGAGGGAGGGCCCAAGCCTGCCCATTCCTGATCTATATTGTAGATTCTACAGCAGACCTGGGCAAACTTGGGCCCCCCAGGTGTTTTGGACTCCAACTCCCACAATTCCTCACAGCCTCAGGCCTCATCCTTTCCCCCTCAGCCGCAGACCTGGGCAAACTTGGGCCCCCCAGGTGTTTTGGACTCCAACTCCCACAATTCCTCACAGCCTCGGGCCTCTTCCTTTTCCAGCCTCAGGCCTGGGCAAACTTGGGCCCTCCAGGTGTTTTGGACTTCAACTCCCACAATTCCTCACAGCCTCAGGCCTCTTACTTTTCCCCTCAGCCGCAGACCTGGGCAAACTTGGGCCCCCCAGGTGTTTTGGACTCCAACTCCCACAATTCCTCACAGCCTCAGGCCTCTTCCTTTTCCCCTCAGCCGCAGACCTGGGCAAACTTGGGCCCCCAGGTGTTTTGGACTCCAACTCCCACAATTCCTCACAGCCTCAGGCCTCTTCCTTTTCCCCTCAGCCGCAGACCTGGGCAAACTTGGGCCCCCAGGTGTTTTGGACTCCAACTCCTACAATTCCTCACAGCCTCAGGCCTTTTCCTTTTCCCCTCAGCCGCAGACCTGGGCAAACTTGGGCCCCCAGGTGTTTTGGACTCCAACTCCCACAATTCCTCACAGCCTCAGGCCTCATCCTTTTCCCCTCAGCCGCAGACCTGGGCAAACTTGGGCCCCCAGGTGTTTTGGACTCCAACTCCCACAATTCCTCACAGCCTCAGGCCTCTTCCTTTTCCCCTCAGCCGCAGACCTGGGCAAACTTGGGCCCCCCAGGTGTTTTGGACTCCAACTCCCACAATTCCTCACAGCCTCAGGCCTCTTCCTTTTCCCCTCAGCCGCAGACCTGGGCAAACTTGGGCCCCCAGGTGTTTTGGACTCAACTCCCACAATTCCTCACAGCCTCAGGCCTTTTCCTTTTCCCCTCAGCCGCAGACCTGGGCAAACTTGGGCCCCAGGTGTTTTGGACTCCAACTCCCACAATTCCTCACAGCCTCAGGCCTCATCCTTTTCCCTCAGCCGCAGACCTGGGCAAACTTGGGCCCCAGGTGTTTTGGACTCCAACTCCTACAATTCCTCACAGCCTCAGGCCTTTTCCTTTTCCCCTCAGCCGCAGACCTGGGCAAACTTGGGCCCCAGGTGTTTTGGACTCCAACTCCCACACTTCCTCACAGCCTCAGGCCTCTTCCTTTTCCCCTCAGCCGCAGACCTGGGCAAACCTGGGCCCCCAGGTGTTTTGGACTCCAACTCCCACAATTCCTCACAGCCTCAGGCCTCTTCCTTTTCCCCTCAGCCGCAGACCTGGGCAAACTTGGGCCCCCAGGTGTTTTTGGACTCCAACTCCCACAATTCCTCACAGCCTCAGGCCTTTTCCTTTTCCCCTCAGCCGCAGACCTGGGCAAACTTGGGCCCCAGGTGTTTTGGACTTGGGGCCCCCAACTCCCACAATTCCTCACAGCCTCAGGCCTCTTCCTTTTCCCCTCAGCCGCAGACCTGGGCAAACTTGGGGGCCCCAGGTGTTTTGGCAGCCCAGGTGTTTTCAGCCGCAGACCTGGGCAAACCCCCAGGTGTTTTGGACTCCCTCCCACAATTCCTCACAGCCTCAGGCCTTTTCCTTTTCCCTCAGCCGCAGACCTGGGCAAACTTGGGGCCCCAGGTGTTTTTGGACTCCAACCCCCACAATTCCTCACAGCCACCGGCCTAGTCCTTTTCCCCACATCCGCAGAACCGGGCAAAACTGGGGCCCCCTGGTGTATTTGACTCCTACTCCCACAATTCCTCACAGCCTCAGGCCTCTTCCTTTTCCCCTCAGCCAGACCTGGGCAAACTTGGGCCCCAGGTGTTTTGGACTCCAACTCCCACAATTCCTCACAGCCTCAGGCCTCTTCCTTCCCCAAGACCTCACAGCCTCAGGCCTTTTCCTTTTCCCCTCAGCCGCAGACCTGGGCAAACTTGGGCCCCCAGGTGTTTTGGACTCCAACTCCCACAATTCCTCACAGCCTCAGGCCTCTTCCTTTTCCCTCAGCCGCAGACCTGGGCAAACTTGGGCCCCCAGGTGTTTTGGACTCCAACTCCCACAATTCCTCACAGCCTCCCTCCTCTTCCTTTGGACTCCAACTCCAATCACACCTGGTCAAACTTGGGCCCCCAGGTGTTTTGGACTCCAACTCCCACAATTCCTCACAGCCTCAGGCCTTTTCCTTTTCCCCTCACAGCCTCAAACTTGGGCCCCAGGTGTTTTGGACTCTCCTTTCCTCACAGCCTCAGGCCTTTTCCTTTTCCCCCTCAGCAGACCTGGGCAAACTTGGGCCCCCAGGTGTTTTGGACTCCAACTCCCACAATTCCTCACAGCCTCAGGCCTCTTCCTTTTCCCTCAGCCGCAGACCTGGGCAAACTTGGGCCCCCAGGTGTTTTGGACTCCAACTCCCACAATTCCTCACAGCCTCAGGCCTTTTCCTTTTTCCCTCAGGCCTGGGCAAACTTGGGCCCTCCAGGTGTTTTGACTCCAACTCCCCACCACAGCCTCAGGCCTCTTCCTTTTCCCTCAGCCGCAGACCTGGGCAAACTTGGGCCCCTCAGGTGTTTTGGACTCCAACTCCCACAATTCCTCACAGCCTCAGGCCTCTTCCTTTTCCCCTCAGCCGCTTAAACACCGGGGGGCAAGTTTGCCCATGTCTGTTCTACAGTATACTGTGGATTCAGGGTTGGCTTGATGCGCCTTCCACTTGGCACGTTTCTCCCTTTGACCCTCCATTCGTGCCTCTTCGAATTCTGCAGCACTGCTGGTCACAGCAGACCTCCAGTTAGAGAACTCAAGGGCCGGTAGTTCTCAACGTATTGCTCCCCAAGTGTTTTGGCCTGTAGAATCATTATTCTCTGATCTTGGAATCTCAGCCTGGTCAGCCCTTGGATGGGAGACCTCCAGGTTACTTTTCAGAGGAAGGGAAACCTCTCCTGAATATCCCTTGCCTAGGAAAACCCTATGAAATCCATGCACTTGCCATAAGTCAACTTGAGAGCATCTACACCAGGCCTGGGCAAACTTGGGCCTTTCGGGTGTTTTGGACTTCAACTCCCACAATGCCTCACAGCCTCAGGCCCCTTCCAAAGGGGCCTGAGGCTGTGAGGCATTGTGGGAGTTGAAGTCCAAAACACCCGAAAGGCCCAAGTTTGCCCAGGCCTGATCTACACAGACAGCCCCCAAGTTGCAAACATCCGACTTACATATGACTCATAGTTAAGAACAGGAGTGAGACAAGAGGAAGCGAGAGAAATTATTTATTTATTAACTTTATTTCTACCCCGCACCCATCTTCCCAAGGGGACTCGGGGCGGCTTACATGAGGCCAAGCCCAATAACACATAGTAACAAAACAATAGCAATGATAAAAACAATACAATAGGCCAGGGTGCTCATTAGGTAGCTCGGGAGCAACTAGTAGATCTTCGGCACTCTTCCAGGTGATCTTCGGGCCTCACCAGCCAGATGGGGCGCTCCTGCCATGTGCGCGCACACCCTGCGCGCATGTGCACTCCTGCTGCTGGCTTGCGCTCTCGTGGTGCTTCTTTCGCCTGCGGGGCATTGCAGGAAGAAGGAAGCGCGAGGCGGGGCCTCTGGAGGGAGCGCCCTGCCTCTCTCTCGTCCAGAAGCAGCTGTGCAGCCTCCCTTGCCGGCGAGACAGGCAGGGCGGAGCGCTCCCTCTGGACGCCCCGCCTCGTGCTTTCTCCTTCCTGCAATGCCCCGCAGGCGGAAGAAGCGCTGCACGAGTGGAAAACAGCAGCAGGAGCACGCGCGGCGGGGGCAGGTAGATCTTTTGGACTTGGTTGCTTTAAGAGAAGCTCGCATGCTGAAAAAGTGTGAGCACCCCTGCAATAGGTGAATCTGTGCTCAAGTCCGTTCAGCAGTTCACCTACCTGGGAAGCATCATCTCTTCAGACACCAAGATTGATAAAGAGATAGATCACAGATTAGCAAAGGCATATAGTGCGTTCGGAAGGCTTCGCAAAAGAGTCTGGAGCAACCAGCACCTGAGGCAAAGCACCAAAATCAGTGTGTACAGAGCTATCGTACTGTCTATTCTCCTATATGGGTCTGAAACATTGGTCACCTATCGCCAACACCTTCGACTCCTTGAACGCTTTCATCAGTGCTGTCTTCGCTCAATCCTAAATGTACACTGGACTGACAATCAATAAAACTCAAACACAAGCAGTAACAGACAATTTGAAACCATTTCGGACGGGCCTAATGTACATGTTAAAAATTTTAAAATAAATAAACACTGGGTGCAGACAGAGGCAGGAAGGCTTCAAGGACAACAGGTAATTAAAGTGCTTCTGAGGACTTTGCAGAGAATGAACACGGCAGGGCGTCATTTACTTTATTCCGGGAAGGCACATTGGAACGGCCACGTCTTCAGGCTCCTCCTAAAGACTGCCAAAGTGGGGGCTTGCCTGATATCCTTGGGGAGTTCATTCCAGAGTCGGGGCGCCACTACAGAAAAGGTGCTCTTCCTCGTCCCCACCAACCGTGCTTGCGAGGGCGGTGGGAGCGAGAGCAAGGTCTCTTCAGATGATCGGAGAGATGGCCTGGGTTCGTACACAGAGATTCGGTCACGTAGGTAGGCGGGTACGAAACCATTCAGGGCTTTGTAGGTAAGAACCTGCACCTTGAATTGGGACTGGAAAATGAATGGCAGCCAATGGAGCTCCTTAAACAGGTGGGTTGACCGCTCCCTGTAAGTCACTCCAGTTAGCAATCTGGCTGCCACCTGTTGGACCACTTGAAACTTCCGGGCCGTCTTCAAGGGCAGCCCCACGTAGAGTGCATTACAGTAATCCATTCTGGAGGTGACTAAGGCATGGGCCACCGTGGCCATATCCGAATTTCCCTTCGAAGGAAAATTCACCCCTAAAAGAGGCAGCGACAGACTTTGTATTTGTAGGTGCAAAGGTGACTGCTGACAGAGACTGCAGTCAGGAAATCAGAAGACGCTTACTTCTTGGGAGGAGAGCAATGACCCATCTTGATAAAATAATGAAGAGCAGAGACATCACACTGGCAACAAAGATCCGCATGATTAAAACAATGGTATTCTCCGTAGTAACCTATGGGTGTGAGAGCTGGACCATAAGGAAGGCTGAGCGAAGGAAGATAGACACTTTTGAACTATGGTATTGGAGGAAAGTTCTGAGAGTGCCTTGGATCATAAAAAGATCCAACCAGTCCATACTTCAGGAAATAAAGCTCGACTGCTCATTAGTGGGAAGGATTTTAAATGCAAAGATGAAGTACTTTGGCCACATAATGAGAAGACAGGAAAACTTAGAGAACACAATGATGCTGGGGAAAATAGAAGGAAAAAGAAGAGGGGCCAGCCAAAGGCAAGATGGATGGATGGTATCCTTGAAATGACTGGCTTGACCTTGAAGGAGCTGGGGGTGGTGACAGCTGAGAGGGAGCTCTGGCGTGGGCTGGTCCATAAGACCGACAATGAATAAACAACAATAAAAAGAATTATGAGGAAAGGTGTCACCACTGAAGCTTCATCACCAATCCTTCAGTCAATATCTGGTTCAACAACAAGCCCATTTTTTTCAAATTGCAAACCACGGGACAGAAAGTGAGGTTATTTATTTATTGTGTCAGAAGCAAATTGAAAATACAGTTATAATTCAACTGACAGTGAATTATTGCCAGTCTGGAAGCTGCTCTGAGTCCCTTTTGGGGTTGAGATAGAGCGGGGTCAAGTATACAGTAAATAATGTATAAAAATCACAAACAAAGTTAAAAACTTGGCACTGTACTAAATTTTCTTTGACCAGAAGCTGACAACTTGCTTCATCACACTAGAGAAAAAATCCACTTAAAATCTGGTTTCTGCCTCCTCCAGAATTCTGGGGTTTGTAGTTTAGTGAGGCTGTTAAAGGCTCCTCCCTAAACTACAAATCCTAGAATTCTGCAGGAGGCAGAAACCGGATTTGAAGTGGATTTTTTCTCTGGTGTAATGAGGCCCTTTGGAGTGCCTCTGCTGTTGCTGTGAAAAGATTCTCCATTGTGCAGGTGGTAGGGCTCAGACTGCCTTGTAGTAGGTGGTCTGTGGTTTGCTCTTCTCCACACTTGTAAGTCATGGACTCCACTTTGTAGCCCCATTTCTTAAGATTGCCTTCCAAGTCACCCAGGCTTCTGTGCACCCATGAGGAAGTTTCTCATCAGGTCTCAGCCACTGATTGAGGTTCCAGGTTTGAACCTGTCACTTTTGGGCTCTCGCTTGCTGAGGTGTTGCTGTGGGTATCTCTGTAGATCTTAGAAAGATATTTCTTGATTTAAGACGTTGGCATGATGGCTAATAGCCAAACAGAGGATGGGTTGGAGATGTCAATGCCTTGGTCCTTTCATTTCTGGCTGCTACTTCCTGACAGGGATCAGATGGTGCAATACCAGCTAAACAGTATAATTTCTCCAGTAGTGTAGGGCATATATGCCCTGTGATAATTCAGTATGTCTCATTAAGAACCACATCCACTGTTTTAACATGGTGAGATGTCTTCCACACAGGGAGAACTTCTGAACAGGGTCACAGACAGCAAAACAAATGCCACAGGGGTGTTAACCCTTCCCCATGCTAGCAACCCCCCCCCCCCCCAAACAACACACACACGTCTTGCTGGAGTTACACTCTAAAAATATACATGTTCAGACTTACATACAAATTCAACTGAAGAACACGCCTACAGAATCTATCTTGTTCGTGATTTGAGGACTGCCTGTATACATAACGTGCTTATCTAATCCTTGTTCATTGCCTCAGAAGAAAACAAAGGTAAAGCACCTCTGAACAAATATTGGCAAGAAAACCCTGTTAGTGTCCTCATAAATCGGAAAGGACTCGAGGATGCATAACAGCAAAATGAATCTAGAAGCAAGTACTATTCAGACCAGTGGGGCTTGCAGTTTTGAGTCAGATTCTCAATGAAATAATGTGGCAAAATGTAGAGATGAGAAGACTACTAATATTTACATAACTTGTAGCTCATCTCTTGATCTGTCAAATCTTTACTGGGCTTTCAAGACAACCCAGTGTACATGATTTTTAACTTTTACACAGTGAAACAATTCATTAGAATCGTGTCAGCATTTAATGTATGCCTTGACTTGTGCATCTGATTTCAACTCATTTCTTTCTTCTGTATTCTAATATTTTGTTCTTTTTGAGATTTGCAAATCCATGTACTGTGGATTCTGACATTTAACTCATCATTGAGATTTAACATACATCGCTTCTGCTTTGTATGAATCCAAGGGAATATGAAGTGTGTAAGCATGTTTAAATGATAAGAGTGCACCAGTATCCCAAGTACTATTTTTTACAAAGATGGTAAATCTGTGTCTGAACTGCTATGTTTCAAACTTCAGTGTAGAGACTTACTTTACCCCCTTAATATATTCATAGTTCTTGAGTTCGAACGTGTCTATCTGGATAATCTTCCCAGTGCTTCAATGTACGAACGCAGTTACATGCACAGAGATGTCATCACACACGTTGTGTGTACTAAGTAAGTTGCTAATGTTTTTACTTGCATTGTAGTACTGCATGGAGAGTGCCTCTGAAATATATACATTACCACTTTAGAGGATTTTTAAAATTCTTTTCTAATGAGGAAAGCTATAGCATCTGCTTTGTTTTACATTTATGAGGCTTTATTGAGGTTGTTTAATGTGTTTTTATTGGTCTTTTGCTTTGTACGATTGAATGCTTTATACTATTTGTATTGCTTAATTTATTGTATTGTATGGCATTGAATATTTGCTTTTTTAAGCTGCAAGCTACCCTGATCGGGGAGATGGGGTGGGATATAAATAAAGTTTGTTGCTATTGTTGTTGATTTGAGCAACTCTGATGTGCTCTGGGGTTTTCCATTTCTTTGTTTCTCTCGTTTTCCTCATAGATCTTGCTTAGAAATCCAAATAAGCTTCTTCATTACGTTCATCTCTGAACGGTGCGCTAAACAGATGTGCTACTAGGAAAATAGCACGGCACAACTAAGATAAGACCACCGCTTTCTTGAGATCTGTGCCCATCTTGTTTTTATGTGCTTTTGTGCTACAGGACCGATTTTGTAATAACAGCCAGCCACGATGGGCACGTCAAATTTTGGAAGAAAGTAGAAGAAGGAATTGAATTCGTTAAACATTTTCGTAGCCATTTGAGTGAGTTACTCTTTCTACCTTAAACATCTGTATTTTAAGCTTTTGTGTGTGATGTAGAGCCATCTTAAGCAGTTTACAATCAAATTGCAGTTAAAATTTTGTTGAAATGTATTTTCTGGAAGAAGATTATTTCCTTTGATTTGATCACTGCAGGTGTTGTTGAAAGCATTGCAGCAAGTGCAGAAGGGGCATTGTTCTGCTCTGTAGGGGATGACAAAGCAATGAAGGTTTTTGATGTGGTGAATTTTGACATGATCAATATGCTCAAACTTGGGTAAGACAATTCACTTTGCTGGGATTTCCAATTGTTTTACGCTGCTTTTGCTGAAGTATTAGTTTGAGAAAGTTCTGCTTGATAAGATAATGTTTGCAAGCTATTCTTCAATCAGGCTATATTTGAATGAAGGAATTGTTTTATCGTTCATTATGGATTTAGTTTAGTGGGATTTTGTGTCTATGCAAGGAATTGCTCTATATCTAATTGTTGGCATATGTTCTTATGAGGGGAGTGTTTTGTATGTTTATAGATTTATACAAACCAAAGTAAAAAAAAAGAAATAAGAGAAAATCTTATCAGAATAGTGCAACATCACTTTTCATTACATTAGAACTGCAATTAATTGAAGTTTGATTCCTTAAGACAGGGCTGTCCAAATTCTACCGGCCCAAGGGCCGGAATTCCGGTCACTGATCACCTGGGGGGCCGCCAGCGCGAGGAGGAGGAAGGAAAGCCCCACCCCCAGAGCCAATGCCGCGCATGCGCGGCAGTGGCCTGAAGAGTGGGGCCTCCCCATGGCTCCGCCCTCTCTCCTAAAGCGTTATGCCGGGCGGCAGAAGCGGGCGAAATCGCCGCTTCTGAAGCTGGCGTGACACTTTAGGAGGGAGGGAGGAGCCAAGGGGAGCCCCCCATGGCTTCGCCCTCCCCCCTAAAGCGTCACGGCAGCCTCAGAAGCGGCGATTTCGCTCGCTTCTGAGACCGCCCGGCATGTCGCTTTAGGAGGGAGGGCGGAGCCATGGGGAGCAAAGCAAGGGGGCGGTGGCTGTGGATGGCGCTTGCGCCCACGCGCATGCGCACTTTTTCTGGGATTTTTTTAAAAAATAAAAAATATATTTAAAAAAAAACACCTGATTTCTTGCAGGAGGGTAGGAGGGCCGGATCCAAGGGCTTGAGGGCCGTGTGCGGCCGCGGTCGCCTGTTGGGCAGGCCCGCCTTAAGTAAACACATATTACAGAAACAGCTCTTAAATGCCGCAATCTTCATGGCCAGTCAGGAATAGTGAAAGTTATAGGGCATCAGTATCTAACCAGCAACTAAAGTAGCTTACAGATTTCAATACAGCTGGCCCTCTATATCAGTCATTGTCAACCGCTGTGCCTCGGCACACTAGTGTGCCGTGAGCAATCAGCTGGTGTGCCGCAAGAAAACCTCTTCCCCCCGCCTTTCTTCCCCCTCCGAGGTTTTCCCGCGGCACACCAGCCGATTGCAGGACAGCGGGTGGGGAACACGACCCTCTCTAGGACCTGGAGAGGCAGGGGAGAGGCAGGGGGAGGCTCAGGGAGGAAGGGGGCCAGGCCAGGCTCTCCTCCTCCTCCAGAAGTGAGCCCACAGGAGGAGGAGGAGGAGGAGGCGGGAAGCTGGCGCAAGCGGAAAATGGCTCCCCCGCAGGGCCCAGGCCCTGCCTGGGAGCCGAGTTTGTCCGGCTCGGCTCGCGTCTTCCGCGGAACCTGGCGGAAGAGGCGAGCTGCCCAAACCCGGCTCCCAGGCAGGGCCTGTTCCCCAGGCTCTCGCTCTGCTTGTGAGGGAGAACTGGGGAAATGGAGCCAATCTCGGGGCTTGCCTTCTTCCAAACCGCTGTTTGGAAGAAGGCAGGGCCCCAGAGGCGCCTGCTCCGTTGCCCGAGCCTCCCTCCGCATGCGAGAGAGGCTCGGGCAAACGGAGTCAATTTCGGGGCTTGCCTTTTCCCAAACCGCTGTTTGGGAGAAGGCAAGGCCCCAGGGGCGCCTGCTGTTTGCCTGAGCCGTTTTCTCGCATGCGGGGGGCAGTTCGGGCAAACGGAGTAGCCACCTCTGGGGCCTTGCCTCCTCCCAAACCGGTTTGGGAGAAGGCAAGGCCCCAGAGGTGGCTACCCGCTTGCCCGAACTGCCCCCCCGCAGCGAGAGAATGGCTCAGGCAAACGGAGTAGCCACCTCTGGGGCCTTGCCTTCTCCCAAACCGGTTTGGGAGAAGGCAAGGCCCCAGGGGCGCCTCCGTTTGCCCCCGCTCCTCCCTCCTCCCCTCCTCTTCGCTGCGGCTCCTGTCAATTTTCCCCAAACTCCATCTGTGTTCATATTTGGGCATATTGAGTATTCATGCCAAGTTTGGTCCTGATCCAACATTGTTTGAGTCCAGAGTGCTTTCTGGATGTAGGTGAACTACAACTCCCAAACGTCAAGGTCTATTTCCCCTGAACTCTATCTGTGTTCACATTTGGGCATATTGAGTATTCATGCCAAGTTTGGTCCTGATCCAACATTGTTTGAGTCCAGAGTGCTTTCTGGATGTAGGTGAACTACAACTCCAAAACTCAAGGTCAGTTAAATATATGTATTACTGTGTTAGAGTGTCATTTTGTTTCATTTTGGTTGGTGGTGTGCCTTGGGATTTTTTAAATGTCAAAAGTGTGCCTCGGCTCAAAAAAGGTTGAGGAACACTGCTCTATATCAATGGAGTAAACTATCAATGGCTTGAAAACACCCCCCTCAAAAATAAAACCCTTGGTTTTGCCATTTTAAAAGGGGGCACCATTTTACTATTTTGGGCGCTGTTCTGAGCTTACATTACTGTTTTATATGCTATTGGTTTAATTTTTGTATTGTAATGTGTGTTTATTTTATGCATTGTTTTAGGCACTTTGTGCCATATGTAAGCCACCCCAAGTTCCTTCGGGGAAATGGAGGCGAGGTACAAACATAAAGTTGTTGTTATTGTTGTTATTATTATTATACTACATCATTATATATAATGGGATGGATTCCATGGATTTAGGAATCTAAACCCAGCTTTTAAAATTTGTTTTGATTATTTAAAATGCAGGATTTTACTTGTAACCTTAAAATATGCCAATCTGATCATTTTGCAAATTGAATTCTAGCTATCACCCTGGCCAATGTGAATGGGTATATTGCCCAGGAGACGCTATATCTTCAGTTGCTGCATCTGAAAAAAGTACAGGGAGAATATTCATATACGACGGACGAGGAAACAATCAACCGCTTCACATTTTTGATAAACTCCATACCTCACCTCTTACACAAATACGACTGAACTCTGTCTATAAAGCCATAGTATCATCTGACAAGTCTGGAATGATAGAATACTGGACTGGGCCTCCTCATGAATACAAATTTCCTAAAAATGTGAACTGGGAATATAAAACAGACACTGATCTATATGAATTTGCTAAATGTAAAGCCTATCCGACCAGTATGTGTTTTTCTTCAGATGGTAAAAAAATGGCCACTATTGGTTCTGACAGAAAAGTCCGAATTTTCAGATTCTTGACAGGAAAGCTGATGAGAGTCTTCGATGAATCTTTGAGTGTAAGTTTCCATATTCAATTATTTGCTGAAACTAATTAAAATTGTTTCAAATATGAAATGATTTGCATACATATGTTCAGAAACCCTTTTCAGCCTTGCACACAGATATCAGTACATTTTGGTATTTTGTGTTTAAAACTGTGACACAGTGGGCCTCAATAAAGATTTTAATTAAAAATTCCTAAAGGTAAAGGTTTCCCCTGACATTACATCTGGTCATGTCCGACTCTGGGGAATGGTGCTCATCTCCATTTCTAAGCCAAAGAGCTGGTGTTGTCTATTGACACCTCCAAAGTCATATGGCTGGCATGACTGCATGGAGCACCATTACCTTCCCATAGAAGCGGTATCTATCAATCTACTTACATTTGCATGTTTTCAAACCGCTAGGTTGCAGGAGCTGGGTCTTATAGCGGAAGCTCACCCCGCTCCCTAGATTTGAACCTCCAACTTTTGGGTCAGCAAGTTCAGTAGCTCAGCAGTTTAACCTGTTGCGCCACTAGGGACCCTAAAAATGCCTACCACTGTTGAATTCAACAATCAGGAGATTGTATGAATATCTTCTTGGAATATTTTTTTAAAAATTGTAAAAAGTAGTTGTGTTGCCAAATTATTCATGAAGTATTTAAATTGTTTGATACTGGATGAAAATAGCATTATTGAATACTATAGTCTGCGCTGTCAAGTTTGGCACAGTTTTTAAAAGCGAGAGGCTGATGTATTTTAGTTGCATTCAGTTTCTTGTGATTTCAGCCCTTTGAATCCATGAATAATTGTCTCTTTGTAAATATTCCTCCAGTTAATTCAAGTTTATAAAACGGTGCTAGATTGAAACCAGTAAATCTTACTGCCCTAAATATTACTATTTAGGTGCTATATTTGATGGGCAATACTAAATTTAACTCGAGACATATACATATTATAGGAAGGTGTCTTGTATCTATAGATGTTTACTGAGCTGCAACAGATGAGGCAACAGCTACCAGACATGGAGTTTGGACGACGTATGGCTGTGGAACGAGAGCTTGAGAAAGTTGATGCTGTACGATTAATTAACATCATTTTTGATGAAACTGGACACTTTGTACTCTATGGAACAATGCTGGGAATTAAAGTCATCAATGTGGAAACAAATCGGTAAGTACCTTTTTCAATGCGTGATATGAGCACACATTCATTTGTGCATTGAAAGTTTTCCTTCTACCTTATGCAGACCCCCCCCCCTTTTTTTGGAAGCTGATTTGGGGAGCACATGAGGAGTCTGCTGAGAGGAGGTAGAGTTTAGTTTAGTCTTAATTCCAAGTTTTTATTTACTTAGTAAGATATTTAAAACCCTATAAGATTATTCCAAAATTCCATGTTACCACAAATAATCTGTGTCCAAGTGCATGGAATTTATTCACTCCTGCTTTGCTTCTCCATCCTACAGCAACTAGCAGGGTTAATTAGCCCATTAGTGACTTTTTCTTCCCTTGGCAACCTAGGATTCGTACTATAATGTGTGTGTGTGTCAGGAGCAACTTGAGAAACTGCAAGTCACTTCTGGTGTGAGAGAATTGGTCGTCTGCCAGGATGTTGCCCAGGGGATACCCAGATGTTTTACCATCCTGTGGGAGACTTCTCTCATGTCCCTGCATGAGAGGCTGGAGCTGACAGACAGGAGCTCACTCTGCCCCCCAAATTCAGCAGTCCTGCCAGCACAAGAGCACAAGGCTTTAACCCATTGCGCCACTGGGACAGTACAAACTTGTAAAGGGAACAAGAAGCCAGGAACCCTATTCGGTGGGATGGAAAACAAACCTCTGCTTGTTACTCTATATTCACTGTGGAAGAGTCAAACATGAATTGGAATATCATTACCATTAATGATAATTTGTTAAGCTTCTATTAACTTCTGTAACAAACCATAAGAGATGCACCTAAAATTTATTTGCTGCTCTCCACATAAACATGGCAAAGCTTCCAGAATATATGGCTGGATGAAGAGGGATATTCTATTCATGATTTTTGTAAATTCCATAGCAGTTTTGCAAAGGTATGATAATGCACAAGTCATCAGAATACTGTAGTAAGCGGTTTTGAAATATTCCCGCAGGGTCATGTTGATTTAAGCATAGCAGCTTACACAGTGACTTTGAAATGAAAAAATAAGTGTGCATTTTTATTTCCTGTGTGTAGATGTGTTAGGATTCTAGGGAAACAGGAGAATATCAGAGTGATGCAGCTGGCTCTGTTCCAGGGTGTAGCAAAGAAACACCGTGCGGCAGTTACTGTAGAGATGAAAGCGTCTGACAATCCTGTTCTCCAGAATATACAAGCTGATCCAACAATAACTTGCACTGCCTTCAAGAAAAACAGATTTTATATGGTAAGTCTTCCTTGGGTCACAGAGTGTCCCATGTCCTACCTTAGGGGCAAGTAATAGCTGTGCTACTTCCCAAGTTTCTGCTCAATCATACTTCTCATTTTGGCTTTTTCTCCAAGTTAAAGTTCCACAACATCTTAAGCCTTTCTTTACAAGGAAGAAGTTTTGTTCTGGTCATTTTGTTTGCCTGACTTTCTACCACTTTGTCTCAAAATTTGTCCTACATTTTTTCAAAGAGAGAATGAGAAACCGTACTTACTGTGAAGGTTCATTCTGGGATGGCAAGAGGAGCATCAGCTACAATTGGATTTCACCCTTGCGATCTAAAGGGAATGGCAGGATCCAAGGTTCTTTTTCAATTGAGCCATTAAGACCCTGCCCCCTTCTCCCAACAGTCTTATTGTCAAGCCTTAACTAGCATAAATTCTGGGAACCACTTCCAGTTACAAATTTCGACATCTGATGCAGTTTTAAACCATATAGGAAAGTTGGGTGGGGGAGGTGGGAATCAATTTGAACCACTAACCCTTTGGGGGGGATATTCTATAATGTTTGGATGTCTCCCAAGGTTATTTTAATTTTCACAACCATTAAGCAACTTTCGTAAAAGGAAGAGAATTTTTTAAATCTCATGCTGAAGCAGCCAAATCAAGGAGTTATGGAACTCCGAGTATCAAGTTAACTTTATCAAGCTACCTGAACGTGCGGGTACAAGGATGAGGGAAAACTCACGACAACTGTGAAGTAGGTGAAAAATCAAACAGGTTTATTTCTGGCACCAGCTGGTGGGCTTCTGCCAGCAGAACACGCTGCAATCAGGGGCAAAAGACCCCGTCACTTTCAATACAAAGACATTTATACCCCAATGGAGGCATTTCAGTTAAGCCCACCCCTTCTTCATGGATAAAAACAATCATAATTGGCTGGTGATTACTGTTGTTTACATGACATCTCATTAATCCAATAAACATTGCATTTCCATTTGCATCACATCTCAAAGTCACACCTCTGAATGAGAACAATAGTCATTTCTATGTTAGTTCTTTCTCACAGTACAGCTATCGGCGCTAAGTCTCTGATGTTCCCAGGTTGAAACATTGACTTCCAGGCTCCGTGCCAGCAACGGAGGGGGTCAGTCTCTCTGTCATGCGCAGTGCTTTCTCAATTCGCATTAAGTTCTCCCATAGCACAACCTGTACTGTTCCATCCATTCTAAGCCTATGTTATCTTCCGTTAGGCACAGCGTGCCTCAAAAGCATGAATCACAGTGTTATTTTCACAGTGCAAGTGCCTGCCTGATTCTTGGCACAAGAACCCACTTTTCAAAGCTCTACACGCATGTAGCATCACTCTCTGACTGTACTTTTTGCACGGAAAGTACCAAAACCCGCTTTAATGCCTTCTGCCGAAGATGCAAGGAGGGAAGCGGTGGGCATTGCTAATCACAGCCATCATAACTGTAGTTTGTGAAGGCCAGGCCCCCAATGGTAGAGATTACAAAAGGCCCTGCTGTTAAACTACATTTCCCACAATGCTCAACTGCTCATTAGCTAAAATGGCTGAAGGACTCAAAAATAAGAGTCTGTAGCAGTCTTTGTCTAAATATAAAATAAACTGATTGAATCAACAAAGGCATCTAAAGAAGGCAGCAAAGCAATAAGCAACTTTTGCAAAGCCAAGAGAACATAAACTGCTTAAGAACCAATCATTTTGCTTTTTACTGATTGCCATGAACAAGGCACTGGGGTAGCCAGCCACAGCCAGCCAGCCCTCTACAGTCAGTAAGTAATGACAAATTAAAATGATTAATTGCATCTGCAAAAAGGAATAAATGGATGGATGTGTCTTGAGGGTCCCCTCCGACTCAGTAGACTCAGAGGAAGCAAATGGATATCAGGAGAGTTTGGATGGTGCCTTTCTACCCAGAAGAAGAGGGTCAGTCTAGATGTCTCTTGATGGGGTCTGTATATGATTTCTGTTCTCCACCAATTTAACACAGTTTCTGCCACACAAACAAAGTTTCTGGAGTAGAACAACTACTTTCAAAGTAAAGACCACCCAGTGAAACAGGAAATAACACTTATAAAAACTTTGAAAATTCACCAAAAATGGATAAGTCAAAGGTTATGAAGTTTGGTGAGCTAACAGTGGTCCATGTGTTCTACTACTGTAGCAAGTTTAATCAGGATTTTTTTTCTGCTGCACATGCGCTTCTGCATTAACAAATTTATTCGGAAGTTTTGGAAAGTTTTGAATTTTTTGGTGAAAAATCCAGAAGTGGCTTTAGAATTGAACCACCAGCGCCCCCTACATCAAAAACAAGTTTTGAACTTCTTTTTTTCTTTGGATCAACCAAGCCTACTAGATCGCCTTTGTTCTACGATCCTAGGATTGTATAATGCAAACAAAACCCCAGTGAAACAAATTTGAGGCATTTTTTTCCAGTAAATTCACAGCTCTCTTCTCATCAACACACGCCTTCTGTTTTTCTAGATGACATGAGTTTAGGCAAAAAATTTGAAGATATACTACTTCCCTGGCATGCTTTCTCTCTAAGCACTTAGAAACATAATCCAGATCCATTATTAACTTTTATCTGTCCTGCTCAACTGACAGAAATAACATTTTACCACTAAAGCTTGGCACTCTTGCTAATGTTACAGGAATGCCACCTTATAGAATGCTCTCAAGTAAGTTCACGTAAAGACGTCAGCCTAGTGAGCCTAGTGAGCACCACATTCAACTTCCAGCTTCTCCAAAACCCTAAATCCAACCAGTTGCATTTGAGTGTTGAATGGACACTTGAAGATGCATGGGAAACCAAGACTTCCTTGGTAAATACAGTGGTCCCTCGCTGTTTTGCGGTTCACTTATTGCGAACTCGCTGTTTCGTGGATTTTGTGGGGTTTTGCCGCCACCGTTCTCCAAGACGTTCCTCCTCAGTCTTCCCTCCCTCCAGGTTTGAAGGGTCTTTCCCTTTCCTTCACTTTATTTTAAGTTTATAAAGACTTAAAATAGTGTATAACTACTAAAGTAATGTATAAATATTAAAATAGAGCATCCCTACATCACGGTTTTTCACTTATTGCAGGAGGTCCTGGAACCTAACCCCAGCAATAAGTGAGGGAACACTGTATACAGCAATTAGCTCTACTGATGCGTTCTCACACTGTATTTGAGAAGAACTCATGGTATAATCTGTATAGCAGGAAACGCTTTGTGGTCAAGGAATTGTTAGTGCATCCACTTTTATCAAGATTTTGTTTTGTTTTTTAAAGCCTGGTAATTTTGGCCATAACATATAGGTCTACTCAAAAATGGTCCAAATTTCTTCCAAAGTTGTTGAAACACAGAGAAATTCTGAGACCATTTCCTGAGCATATTCTATTCAGACTCATAATTTGCTTGAATATTGTTATTTAGTATGCTATCTTCAGCTTCAAAGCTGACTTTTCCAACCACCATTGTAACTGCTTCACTATCAACTGATTCCTGGTGAAATATTAGTATTTTAGGAAGGCTTCTGTAGTGGAATCTTCTCCAGGGAACTAGTCCTATTATGTCCCATTATCACAGTCATCACTATAAAGTCCACCATCGCCTTACAAAACACCATTCTTACTATTCTCTCCAATGTTATTTGATTCTAGATGCCAGAAAAAGAGCACCCACAAGTGGCTAATAGGGGTTCTTGGTTCTACATGAGTTTTTTTAATAACATTTCTTGTAAGTGTTCTTGAACAATTCTCACTAGTTGACATTTTGAAAATGCCTCTATGAAAGTCATTGAGGTAAGGATACCTGTGTGGCTTTTCTCTTCGCATTAACATTAATTGTGGATATGAAGCAGCAAATTAGGGAGTTATGGAACTCCGAATTGGCAAATGACCTCTTACCAACAGGTGCGCGGACGTGCGGGTGGCAGGGGTGAGGAAAGGACGCAACAACTTCACTGCTCGTGTGAAATCAAAGAGATTTATTGATAACACCAGCTGGTGGGGATTGCCAGCAGAACACAGCTGCTATCAGGGGCAAACGGCCCCAATCAATCTTAACATGAAGCTTTTATAGCAGTCATGGTGGCTTCCACAAAAGCCAGCCCTTCTTCATGGATTTACACAAACATAATTGGCTGGTGTTACATGGCATTTCATTAATCCAATAAAACATAGCATTTTCATTAGCATCACATCTTAAACCCCTCCTAAGCATTAGAACAATGAGCATTTCTTCTCACATGTATCATTATCAGCTCTAGCCAAGTGACCTTGCTCCTTTTGCAACAATTCTACAGAAACCTTTGCTTCTGCCTGTTTCTCTTTCAGCAAAGGAGGGGGCAGAATCCCTCTGATCATGCGCAGTTCTTACCCATTTGGCATTAAGGTAAACAAACCCCATGCTTTGCACTGCTAAACCAATCTAAGCCTACGTTATCTCACGCTAGGCACGGGGTGTATTTTAACAAGTCACAGCATTGATTAGAAGCACCAATCACAGTGTTACATCCACGGAACAAGTGCCTGCCTGATTCTTGGCACAGAAACCCACTTTTCAAAGGGCAAACATGAACAGTTGGTTAGGCAGGATTGAAAAAACTTTGAGAAGGGGGCGGGGTCTTCATGGCTCAACTGAAAAAGAACCCTTGGATCCTGCCATTCCGGTTAGAGCACGGGAGTGAAACCCAGTTGCAGTGTATTACGCCTGCTGGCCAGCTTGATTATCAATGCTTTGAATGTGGCAGGCCTGTGATGAAGTGAGAAATGGGTATATGTCTTTATTGTCTTATGAAATGTGTAAGTATTTGAATTTTATGTATATAAGATGCTGTAACCGTTTATTTACAGATGGATATATATAATATAATGCTCAGGTAAGATGTATAAGGTTTAGATAAGATCACCATTAGTTAAAACAGTGGGTCCCAAACTTTTTTGGCCTACCGCCCCCTTTCCAGAAACATATTTACTCACCACCCCCCTAGAAATAATTATTATTTAATTTTAATAGCAATTAAACAGAAAGATATATGTATTAATATTTCTACCTTTTTCGTAAAATATAATAAAGTTGTAAATTAGAAACATTGAAGTTTGAAATTATGAAGCTATTTATTGAACTTAGAATAGAAAGGTAATACAAAAAAGTTAAAACATTCAAAATCATCTTAATGAGAAGGATGAACCTGGTATGCTGCTACCAATCTAGTAATCCTCGGCTCTATTTTCGTCAGCAGTAATCTCAAATCATCGCGATTGACTATTTTGCAATTGGTTTTATTTTTTGTTAATAAATTGGTTACCGCACTGAATCCATGTTCCACTAAATATGTTGAAGGACATTATTATTATTGTTATAAGACTCAACCAGTTGGAAGGGAACCCCAAATGTATTATTATCCCTTGCTTGGTGAGCGGAGGAGGAGGGAGCAGGAGGAGGGAAGAAGAGAGAGAGACACACACACAGAGATTGATGGTAGCCTGTCACCTGGCTCACGCCACCGCCCCCTTACAGCGGTTCAGCGCCCCCCAAATTCTCCTAGGCCTTCCAGCGCCCCCCTAGATCACCCCACCACCCACCAGGGGGTGGTACAGCCCACTTTGGGAACCACTGAGTTAGAAGGTGGACATAGGTTCTAGGCGTTGCTATAGCAACCTAGCTCCAGGCGGAGAGAAGGGGCAGAGCAAGGAAAGGGTTTATTTTAAAAAGTAGTCAGTCAGTTAGAGAATGTCAGTCGGAGAGGTAGCAAAGTTAGGAGTGAGCTGCAGCCAGAGAAAACCTGTTAGTCAGGGAACTGGAGCTAAGTGGTTAGCTGAACCCAGTTAAAGAACTAGCTAGGGAATAGCTAGGACCGATAACAGGAGGTTGATGACAATAGAGGGGGAATTTCTTTGTCAAAGCTAAAAGTCAGTCAGGAATCAGTTGTCAAGTTGTTATTGTACTGAATCCTTGTTTGGTAACATCTTTCTAAGTGAAGATACAAATCTTGTAACCACCACGCTTTGCAACTTTGCAACCATTACGGATTTGTCTCAAGAACGCTACAAATAAACTAAGTTACTATTTCTCCTGCAAACAAGTCTCTCTCCTGCAAACAAGGCCCCATGTGGCCTCCAGTGACACCTTCCGAAATTAAAAGACTTGTAGCTCAATTAAAACCAGGAAAGGCACCAGGAGAAGATTTGATCCCCCCTGAGGTCATTAAGAACAATCTGGACTTCTGGTCCCCCATTTTAGCGTCATTGTTTACCTGCATAAATATGGACAGGTACCAAAGGACTGGGGCCTGGCAATTATTGTCCCCATATATAAAAAGATAGGGAAACAGGATGACCCTGCAAGCTATAGGCCCATTAGCCTCCTCAATACCATCAGCAAAATATACGCAAGGCACCTTCAATGGAAACTGCTGGACTGGATGGAGCAAGAGAACATACTGGCAGAGGAGCAAGCTGGTTTCAGGGAAGGACAATCCACCATCGATCAATGTATAGTATTGCAACATCTCATAGAATAATACTCCTCCCACAAGCCATCCTCCCTCTATGCTGCGTTTATAGACTTCAGAGCAGCTTTTGGTTCCATTTCCCGTACCAAGCTATGGGAAAAGCTTGGGTCCACTTCAATAGACAGGCGACTTCTACAGTTATTACGAACACTCCATGAAGGAACTACTCTGAAAGTAAGATGCAGTTCCTAGGGTCATCTTACCAAAGCAGTCAAAACTGAGAAGGGCGTCAAGCAAGGGTGCATTTTGGCTCCACTTCTATTCAATTTCTACATTAACTCTATGGTGGAACACCTATACAACTTGGATTTCCATCCTCCAAAACTAGTTGGAAGGCATCTATCCACCCTGCTCTATGCTGATGATGCAGTTCTTCTTTCCAGAACTCAAGTTGGACTGAAAAGAGCCCTGATAGCATTAACAAATTACTGCCAGGAAGAACAGTTGCACCTCAACTTTCAGAAAACTAAAATTATGGTGTTTGCTAAACGACCCAAGAGGCACAACTGGAGGATAGATGGAAACAAAATAGAGCAGGTCTCAAGCTTTAAATATCTTGGTGTTACCCTCCATAGCAGCAACAGCAGGAAAGCCCATGCAGAGTGTGCAGCAGAGACAGCACAAAAGAGTTCATCCGCTATCCTAAGATATCTCAGGACGGGAGGAGGTCACTTTATACCGGCGGCTCTTAAACTTTTTGAAGCAAAATCAGTCGCACAAATGCTGTATGGAGCCCAGTTTGGACCCTTCTCAAATTATGCCCCACTAGAGCGTGTCCAATCGAAATTCCTAAGAGCGGCTCTACAGGCTCCCAGATGTGTCCCTAACGCTACCCTGCGATTGGAGACAGGCTTCGTGAAAGTGGAAGCAAGAATATGGACAGCTATTCTCAATTACTGGCTACACCTATGCTTCTCCCCATGTGGTCTTGCCCCCTCATCATGAGAGACGACTTCCAGTCCACATGGATTAAAACAGTAGCAGCAAAGATCGCAACGCTAGGTTTCTCCCAAGGACAATTGCTAAGCATGAGATGGGACCAAGCCAAGGATCTCATTAAGCAACGGATCCTGGACATAGAGCGCCAATCCGACCTAGCCTGTTCCCCAGCCTTCATTGTTAGTGAAGCCACTAGATACCTCACTGCCCCCATGGCATACCTAACAGACCTGGAGGTGCCCAAACACCGAAGGGCTTTTACCCTGGCAAGATGCCATGCCCTCCCATCGGCTGTTTTGGAGGGGAGGTATCGGAAGACCCCCTTCAAGCAGAGACTATGCCCCTGTGGGTCTGGTCATGTGGAAACAACTGAGCACGTGCTTCTTCAATGCATGTTCTACAGAGATCTTAGATCCAATCTCATTGGACCATGGTTTCTAAAGTACCCGGGGCGCAGTGAAAGATGTTATTCCACCCTGCTGCTTTCGGACTCTAACACTGCAATGACTTACAGTGTTGCTAAGTTCTGTGCTGCTGCCCTTAATATCAGACAGGTGATGATTGACACCGTAAGGCAACAATATCCTGTCTTTTGAAATATATTTTTATACTGATTTCTAGTCTGATTTTAATTAACTGTTTACTGGGGAGTTGTCCATCTCCTCTTAGGGCGCTTGTGCCCGCTTTGTGCTGGTCTGTGACCGTAATAAAGTTTTGATTGAAGTCTCTGTCTCATTTTGGAAATCTCTTAGAATATGGTGGCAGCGATAAGGAATTAAAAGTCAGAAAGAAATAAAGATTTCTGACAGGAAGCAAGGTCTTCACAAGTGGTGGCAGCGGTGGGATGATTCATGAGAGGCCTGCCCTGCCACAGTAGTAATAGATAAGATCTTAACAAGGCCTATTTATGGTATCATGGTAATTTCCTTTTTTTTCTTTTTGTGTTTCTCCTTACCAATCTTAATCTTAAATCTCATTTTAAACATAGCTGTCATGGCACATTATATCATTTTGTTAGTTTGCTTTCATAACCATTTGTTCTGTTGGGATGAGATGGACAAGCCAGTACAGTTGGGAGTAGTTTTTTCTAGACTATGGGTAGGACCAAGAACAGTGTAAAAGTACTCCGATTAAAACAGTTGCAGTTCTAAGAGTTGCAAATGAAAGGGGAAACTGCAAAGATAATGTAGGGTTTGAAGAATAGTTTTTTTAAAGACTAAAGTCAGTGTGGAAGAATTGGAAGAACATTTCTGTACTCCAGGGCTGTCCAACTTCCGGCCCTGCAGGTGTTTTGGACTTCAACTCCCAGAAATCCTAGCCAGTTTACCAGCTGTTAGGATTTCTGGGAGTTGAAGTCCAAAACACCTGCAGGGCCGGCAGTTGGACAGCCCTGCGTGTAGTCCAAAGACCCTTTGCTGGTTGCACCAATCCTTTCCTGTGAACTCTGAGCAGTTTAAAGAGCTACATTAACCTACAATCCACTTGTTCCTCAACCCTGAAGTAAAGATATGTAGGTTTAGTCAACTTTTTAGTCCTGCTTTCTGAAGGAGGAAGTTTTTATAACAATATGAAGACTGTCTTCCAACATTTAAAAATATACTAGAAGAATAGTATACTAGAAGAACACAAAATTGAGGGTTACAGGAAGGCTAAGTCAGCAACAGAACAAGCTGGCTAAAGGACTTAACTATGCTATAAGGCAGGCCTGGGCAAACTTCAGCCCTCCAGGTGTTTTGGACTCCAACTCCCACAATTCCTAACAGCCTACCGGCTGTTAGGAATTGTGGGAGTTGAAGTCCAAAACACCTGGAGGGCTGAAGTTTGCCCAGGCCTGCGATAAGGCAACATTTCTTGGAGAATTTTAGGATGTGATTGCTAGATACATTTGGTATGAATCTTGTTAATAAAGGGTACTGCTGTCTCTTCCTTCAGTTTACCAAGCGTGAGCCAGAAGACACCAAGAGTGCAGATTCTGATAGAGATGTATTTAATGAGAAGCCATCTAAAGAAGAGGTCATGGCAGCCACTCAGGCAGAAGGACCCAAACGAGTATCTGATAGTGCCATTATTCACACAAGCATGGGAGATATTCATGTTAAGCTCTTCCCTGTTGAGTATGTATCTGAATATTTTTACATTTTATTTTTGGTAAAGAACTTTACCTGCTTGACAGAACTATATATATTCCATTCCTTTATCTTGATTGTTTTTGACAGTTTTTTCAGTTTTCTGATTCCCTCCAGTTTTTCTGGCTATATTTTGTTCCATGGTGGTCCAAAACGAAGAAAAGATATGCAAATGCAGCGGTTTAACTCCCCTACCCCTCAACATTGGATCTCTGCAGTGGAAGCATGGTCCACTGCCCAGTGGCATGAAATAATTAACTTGTATTAGTGGTCTAGTAATACATATATTTGCATTCGCCTGGCAGTTTGAGGCAGGAAAAATAAATGAAGACTGGAAGAGTGAATTTTCATCTAACCAACCTGTTTGCAGGGTTATCATAGGGGAGATGGCTCGTAGTTGCTTGCTTTGATTTCCTTTGTTTCCGCACTCTCCAACCTTCAGGAATCCATCTTCCATTAACTTCGCCCTGTAGAAGTGCCCCATATAACACCATTACCTTTTTTGGCTAGTTTTTGGTCAAAAAATATTTAGCTGTTGTCCGATTTTTGTCAAATAATATTTAGCCGCCTGCACACTTTCTATTTTTATCAGTTTTATACTAATTTATGCAATTCTTTTGATATAAAATAACCTTTTTTGCACCTAAGACTGGCCCAAAATGGTGCCTGTAAGTGATGCTATGTCTCCTCCAGCATGATAGGATGAGGCAGCCCAGCCAATGGAAGTAGAAATTGGCTGGAACTCTATGTATATATGCCTATCTGTCTAATATGTCAGAGCTTTCCTTGTGTTTTTATGTCCCATTCAAAATGTAACATAATACATTGCACTAACCCTAACAACTTCCTATTACAGATGTCCTAAAACAGTGGAAAATTTCTGTGTGCATAGCAGGAATGGTTACTACAATAGCCACACCTTTCATCGCATCATAAAGGTAAATGTCTGATAAACCTTTATAACATTTCAACACAATATCTTCCACTTCTTAATCATTTATATTTTTATGGTTTTTGTCTAGTTTCCGAACTGTCTCTCTCAGAATGGTTTAGAACAGGTCTGCACAGCCTGTGGCCCTCCAGGTGTTTTGGGCTTCAGCTCTCAGAATTCCTGGCCACTGGGCAAGCTGGTAAGGCTTCTGGGAGTTGGAGGGCTGCCAGTTGTGCAGGCCTGGTTTAAAGCATGCTATGTAGACCTATTTATAACCAAAATCTTCCTTTGGATTTTGTGTTTGAGGAAACTTACATGGAGTTTCCTTATTGTCCCAGCAGTCGCTGGGATGTGGCTACTGCAATATCTTCTAAGGTCATTATTTATTTATTTATTTACTTCATTTATATTCCGCTCTTCTCACCCCTAAGGGGACTCAGAGCGGATTACAGTACATATACATTGCAGACAATCCCTGCAGTTTTTAACATATATACATATATTGACGAACATAGACGAAAAAAAGACGAAGAAAGAGGCAATTTTACTGGTAAACTTCTGACAAACTTCTAGCCACCAGGGGGAGCTCCTCATCTCTCAGCGTTTTCCAGCATTTTCCAGATTCCTTTGTTCTTCCGCATTCCTTTCAGCGATTCCTGGGCTCATAATTCAGTCTAAAATTTGCCTCCCCACTTAATGTGGTACCTTTATCTCCTACTTGACAAATGAACTGTCTTTCGGGCTGCAAAGGTCGACAGCAGACTACACTTAGGTCAGGCACCCACCCTGACCCGGGCAGGCCTCGAACTCATGACCTACATGTCAGAGAGATCTTATGCAGCTGACATTTAGCCAGCTGCGCCACTTCCCGGTGCTTCTCATTGGTTCTTCTCTTTCATTTTTTCACATGGTAGATCTTGAGATTGCTGAGGATTAGTATTTAGTGTTGTAGTTTTCACTTGCAAGTAGATTAATCTTTCCAGCAAACAAAGCATAAGCGTTTTTTGGACAACAAGTTACTAGATCAGGTAAAAGCTGAAGAGTTGCTTTTAACAGACTTATACATCGTGGTATACTGGTTATGCTCTGTTTGCCCTCAAGGCAAAAAGCATTTAAATGAACTGTGAAAAGGGAACCATAAGGATCAAGTGAAAATATTACTTAGAAAAACCCTGTTTAAGGTGATATGCAATTCAATTATATAAAATTGTATATGGTGTGGAGAAAATGGAGACATTTCTCTTCATTTCATAACTGTAGTATTAGACATCACATAAAATTGGTGTTAGATTCGCATGATGTCCTTGTTCACAGAAGTACCGTATATCCTTTGCTGCCACAAAGAGGCGATAGCTTCAGTTGAAATGGGAGAAGGGAGTTCGACTTAATTCATAGACAAGAAATCTGTCTTGCTGCATGTTACCTGCCTACATTCCGACTCTGGGTTCTTCAGAGTAGAAGTTGCCCAGGGACAAAGTGATTATTTTCAAAGTCTGCATTTGGGCTTGTTAGAGTGATTTCTTTAACTGTGGTTAGCAGGTTGTTGGACTAAATGGGCATTTGGTCCAGTCCAGTAGGGTTTTTGGGGTGTCTATAAATTCTCTACATTATAGAGGTACAATATTTATTTTCAATGCAGGGCTTCATGATTCAGACTGGTGATCCAACAGGCACAGGAATGGGAGGCGAAAGCATCTGGGGAGGAGAATTTGAGGATGAGTTCCATTCCACTTTACGACATGACAGGCCTTACACACTTAGTATGGCAAATGCAGGACCAAACACCAATGGCTCACAGTTCTTTGTAACAGTCGTACCAACTGTAAGTAATATGCCACTCATCTGTCAATAGTCATAATTGAAAAGGTATATGCTCTATGAGTTGCAGAAGCAGGTTGGTGGGGAGTACCAATTGATGGTGGAAACTTAAACCAAAAGATAAAGAGTTTACTGCAAGGACTGGTAACTTGTACATAGTCTTATACTATAATTCATATCCTCACCATCGGCTAAGCTGCCTAGGAATGATGGGACTGGCTGTCCAACAACTTCTGGAGAGCCACAAGTTGCCCATGTCAGGTCAACTTAGTGGAAGAATTGGACCACAGAATTAAGGTATAATCATGCCAGTCTTCACATGTGTATGAATTAGCTGCTTCAGTGGTACTCAGATACTTAGAAGCGGCAAGAAATGCAAGCACTTTAGCATTCCTCTGAAACCTAAAGCAAAGCAGGAAAGCTTCACATCATCCACTTGATGAACTTGCCAGGTTAATGCATGTTTGCTGTTGGTGTTCTCCTGTAAGAATCCAAGATCCTAGTTAATGCCAATGGAGTAAAATGCTTTGCCCCTTCTTGTACTATTGAAATACGTAAGGAAATGAGTAGTCTGGTGGCAACACAAGGTGGTTCCCTGCATACTGCACCAACAAATCAGGAACCACCAGAAGGGTGGGGATACAGCTATACTTGGATATTGGATGAGCATTTAAGGCTGTTGTATGAACAGCTGAATGGGGAAGCAGCTTGCATAAGATGTACTATGTAGTAGAAATCAGTCCAAAAGTGGAGACTACAGATTGAATCCCATACTGGCGTTTCCCGAGAAGGCCATGAATCCTTCCTTACATCATCACGGTTTAGTATTATCCCTGCTTTTGTGTGTTTTTCTCAAGCTAAGGTATTACAATACCTCTGCAGACTTACTTGTTGCAGTAAAAGCTTATGCAAAAATATACTGAGAAAAATATCCCTCTTTCCAAGAATGTAGTCCTTAGACTAAAATAGGTTGATAATCTTTGTTTCTCCCACTTTTCAGTATTGTAGAATTTTAATAATGCTTTTAATTTTTCTTCTTTTATTCTCAATTTTACACAACTGTATAGCCTTGGCTAGACAACAAGCACAGCGTGTTTGGAAGAGTAACTAAAGGGATGGAAGTCGTTCAGAGAATATCAAATGTGAAAGTGAATCCAAAAACTGACAAACCTTATGAAGATGTCAGTATTATTAATATCACAGTGAAATGAAATACTATTTCTCCTGGACTTCCAAGTACAATCAGGATGGTACCACAGTACTTTTGCTGTAGGAAGTTTCAGAACAGCTTTTCTAATCATTTATATGTATTTGTAATGTTTTGTACAAAAAAATTACTTATCTTTGAACCAAGTCTATTTTGTATTTTCCTACAAAGCGTATGTGTATTTTTTTGGTTTCACATCTGAAAAAAATGTTTCCGCATTATCAGCTGTCCCATCTCAAAAATATATAGATGTCTTCCAGGAACAAAGCATATCCAAAGCTGAATAAAACCACGGAAGTATCTAAAGGACTTGAGAAATCTTATCATTTGTCAAAATATAGTCTCTTTCTCCTCCAAAAAAGTGTTTGCACCATCAACCATATTTTCTTCCTCTGGTCCCTATTCAGTAGTTCAGATACTCTATTCACTAGGAGGTAAGGCTACAGCTGGATAAGGAATCCCCTCCCATTTCCCTCCAGATCTGCTGCATGATTTTGGAAACTTAGAAGGGTCAGGATTGTACTTTGGAAACCGCTAGATGCTGTAGATTCTATGCAGAAGAAGAGGTCAACAGCGAACTTCTCAATAAATCCTAACAAGAAAGCCCTTTAATTGTGTCATAGAGTCAAAGGCACATAGCATACAAATTGTTCTGGTAAATGGTTGCAACAGGTTGATAAACTGTGGCCAAAGCATTTCATGTTTGGCTAAATTGAACACCAGCAGAAATGGGACAGAGGCGGTTGACAGCAACTGCAGATCATGTTATTCCAGTGTTCTGCTTGCAAAATGTAGGAAATACACTCAAGGTAATGTTATAGCATAGATCAGGCATGAGTAAACTTTGGAGGGCCGAAGTTTGCCCATGCCTGGCATAGATTAATACAGTCATTTAAAAAGCTGGTTACAAATGTTCTACTCCTCTACTTTCATGACATAGAAATATTGATTCTGTGTATCGTGGTTGGATAACAATGTTGATCAGAATGGAGTGAGAAGATACTAGTGTCAGAGGTTGAAAAGCCAACCTCCCAATAGGCAGTTTTAAAATAAAAATGTGGCAAGATTTCCAGTTTTAACCATTTGGTAGAACTATGAATAGCTGATAAAACTGCATAAATCCATATCACATACAGCTATGCCAGGAGGTTACATTTCCCTTGTTATTACTTTATGAAAAATAAGTCAACCTAATACAAAAATTGTACCTTAACTTCAATGATGAATTTGTAACTGTTCTAGAGGAATTTTTTAAAGGACAAGCTTAGCTTCATCAAAAAGAAGACACACACAAACTCTTGTTAGATAACTTTTACTGTTAGGAGTCCAAGGCCCTCTTGAATCCACTTTCGTACAACTGTTACATGCCGTTCCTTTTTGTGCGCTATTTTACACATCGTGTCCCTCCAGAGAGCATATCATGGTGAAACAACTACCCTTTCACTCCCAGAATCATAAAGTAACTCATTAAACACTGTTAAAAGCTAGAGTATATCAAGAAATAAAGCTCTACACTTAAAGCAAGATGTTAATACACCTTTCTTTTAGTCACAATGTTGCATTTGAGTTTCACAGTTAAAACTTGATTCCGATCCAACTGTTTACAAACAAGTATTTAGTCAAATACAGTTTGCTCTTAAAAACAACCTATACTAGCATTTTTTTAAAAAATGGAATTTAAACACACTTAAAAGCTGCAACACATTAGTACACTAAAGTGAATTTAAAGCTCAGTGACGTATGAAACAAGCTTAAGCTTATAACGGAAGTTATTACATACTGTACAAACAAGTTGCTATGTGAATCTGGTAAAACCTGAATCCAAACAGCTGCAATACCTGTTTTCACAGTCAACTTCAGTGTAATTAAAATAATACTTATGCAGGCAAACCACACTTGTAGCACAGCTTGACTTTTGTCCGTGTTACAGAATTAACTTTTCCAAACTTTTTCCAGTGTCCTAAAATCAGCAGAAGAACTAACAATTCACATGTAGCTTTCCAAATTGCTGCATTTCAGATAAAATAGTCTAGTGTAACTATTAAAAATACCAATGTGAAAGTGGCTTCTGTGAGTATAATAAAATGTTTTCAGATTATTTACACACACAATAGACTTTCCATCTGAAAGCATCACTTCACTTTGTATGCTTTAAGGTTATTTACTGAAGAAGAAAATAATTACTTCGGAGGGTTGGAAACCCGTATCCAGCCCTTGTAATAAATCAGAAGGCTGCATTTACGACTTCAGTTAGAGATACAGAGAATGCAGAAAACTCTTATCTAAAGAAGCAAAAGAATGAAAAGAGACCCTGTACAAGAAGGCTTATATCAGTAACGTTAGCATAGTTGTGCTTACGTTTAACCCTGGAATTTGTTATGGACTACTGTATACTTTATGTATTTTTAATCCAAGATGGCATATAAAAAAGATCATGACAAATATGTGAAAAATGTGTTTTTCGTTTTGAAGTCTTTCATGCCCAGGTATGTTCAAACAGGAAAACAAAACTGATGTTTTTACATATATCAACTTGACACGGATCATTTCACTAGCTATCATTTCACTTGCAGCAAAGGCTACAATGCTATGTAAAATTACCTGGGAAAAAGATTCATTAGTTCCAACTAAATTGTCTAAGTTTCACTGCACATCCTCAATGAGTGAGGCTACTTACTTCAGCAGTAAGATATTGCACAAGTCTCTCTTTGAAATAAATACATTTTGCACCTTAAACACAGACTGAGTGTATGGAAGGGGCAGGAACCAGGAATAGGTTAAGAATGGCTACAAAGTACTAACTGAAAGCTTAAGACCTTGTTTACGCCATTAAAATAACTGAGCTTTAATTCAGATATTCAACCTAGGGTTGTTTTAGATTTTAAATTGTGTTATCTTTTAATATTGTGAGCAACTTCGTGTCTTGGACAAGAGATGAGGTGAGATTTGGAAGACAGTGTGACTGTGGGTATGTTTTTACACGTAGCTTCAACCATTTCTACAACTGTATACCTTACTACTGAGAACCATCTTTAACAAGCACAGTTGATGAAGGACCTGAAGAAGTTTTCAGCTGGTGGATTCAGAAAGCTAATTTAGAAGAGGTAATTTATTTCTCAAAAGCAGATAAGAGCAATTGTAACAAGGGCCATATAGCTGATTGGGTGGGGGTCTAATTTTCAATTGACTACATCTGAAGTCAAAAGGACTCTCCCAGAAGAAGAGTGCAGTATACTATAATTTTTTAAAACTGAAGTGAGTTCACCTGGCACTTTAACCATTTATCTAACTTGTTAGATGCGAGCACTTTTAAATTCAGATGGATAATACAACGGTGCTTATATATATAAGAAAGGAAGTGGGTGAAAATCCTCCTGGCTAATCAGACAGAAAGAAAATACATTCCATTCCAGTGACTTACTTGTTGGGGTCTTTAAAAACACAAGCAGATTATTTCAGAGTAAATACAATACCCCATTATAAGCGGAACCTCAATTGTGAGATATTATAACTTAATGAGAGATCATATTATTTCACAGTAGCTTTAGTACACTATGCTAAATGTTACTGTGATGCTACATAGTAACATTTAGCACAGTTTGTGATGCTACTTTAGCATCGCAAAGGGCCAGGCTTTACCACAGGTGGGTAATCACCAGCAGCAATATATCTTACAAATCGGAAGGCTAGCAGTTTGAAGCCCGGGTCTGGGTGACAGTTTACTGTCCACCTAAGCAGTTCAAAAACAGCTGTGAGAAATTAGGCACCGCTTAAGCAGGGAGGTATTTTACAGAACCATAAAAGAAATATCAGAAAAATCCTGGCGATCAAAGGATGGAGGAAGTCTGTGATCAAGGCTCTTCATCATAGAAGATGGAGCGACAGCACCCCCCTGTGGCCAGAATCGAGCACAACCTCCAGGACGCTAGAGTTAGGGAAAAAATGGCGACGTAATACCTCTATTTGTTGTCTGTTTAACGGCATTTTTTGCTGTGTATGTGTTCTGTGATCCACCCTGAGTCCCCCTTTGGGGTGAGAAGGGTGGAATAGAAATGCTGTAAATAATAACAACTGTGCTTGTAGCTTATAAGCTCCACTCGTTGGCTTGATTTCATTCCAGAAATACAAGCATCCAGAGTGACTCTCACTGCTCCAATTGCATCTTTGCCATCAGGTACTTATATCTTACCCCTGCAATTAATATCACATATTTTGAACAAGGTTATTCAGGAATAAGTATAAAGACTGCAAACTTAACAGGAACTGCTACAATCATGGTCCAGAGCTTTCCTCATTCACACACTGTCTAACATTAGGGAAAAATGCAGAACTATTGACTGGGTTCATAGCAAAGACAGATACCTGCAAGTTGAAGTCAAGGTTCATTCAATCTAAGCAGGATCAAAAGCAAGTCAAACTGAAACAGAAACTATGTTTCTGTTATGAATACGTGCAAGAAAAATTGTTCATACTTACAAGATTTTTACATTATTTTTCATCACAAAGTTCTGAAGATAATGCATCATTGATCTGTTTGGTGGGAGGAACGGAAATGAAATGTGCCATCAAATGAGCAGTTGACTCACGACACAGCGTAGGACATTTAGGTCCCTTGATGAGATGTCAGAGGGAGAAGAGAATCACAAATGATGCAGCTTTATAAAAACAATACAATCACAAATTGATGACAATTTCTATCCTTAATTGCAATGAAAAGTCATTGTGAAGACGTCCAATAAGACACATTTAGTTTGCACTTTCAACCATCTACTAAAAATAGTTGAGTTCTGATTGGCCACCAATAAAGGTCTCTTTCTCACAACATCGGGAGAAAATCAGACATTATTCTTAATGCTGCTTTATCTGAAAGGCAATGAGATTTCCTTCTCTTAAGAACATCGTCCATTTGGATAATGCAATGAGGGACAGGAATAACTTGGGATCCTACATTCATATGCAAGCAAATAAAGGATAGAAAATCAATGAGGAAACCAGGGGCAAACAACCTGTAAGGCTCCAACTTTCAGAAATCATCTTCACTAATTTACTTTACTCTTCTGCCATTTTCTCGATCAAATGCCACATTCCGCTTCCCACAATATCACTGTTTAGTCTCTAACTCTCTTTCTCTGGCTTAATTTTGTACAAGTCTCCTGCTGTCACATCACTAGCCTCTTAATAGTTACACTATGAGTTATTGTTTTCTTATCTGAACTATATCCTTCTATTGCTCTCTCCCACCTGCAACTCCATTTCACCAAAAAAAAAAGCCTGTGTCCATCATACTTTCAAGTAACACCTACACAAAAGCACTTATTTTTGTAAATCACTCTTACAATACAGAGATTCACTGCTGGACTCAATAAATACTGCTCCTGGTAATTCTAATGCCTCAAGAAGTCCATCAGTGAGGGAGGAAAAGATTTCAAGCAACTGAAAATTCCGCAAACCAATTATGATATCATGCTAATAAAAGGTACAAAATATTATCTGTTCAGGCATTCCAACCACAATCCCTTAAATAAAGCAGATTAGCCAAAATAAAATTCACAGCAGCTTTTTGAACTTCGGTAATATTTCTTGGACATATAAAATGTTTGACTAAATATCAACTTTAACTTTCAGAATGTTAAATGTATGGCCACTATAAATGTATGTTCCTTTTTAAAATTATATGTAACAGGAAAAAAGTGTGTTTTATTGACATAATTTTTTAAACTAGCATCACTCACAGATACTATATAACTGATGGTGCAAAAAAGTGACTAATTAATGCAACAATCTTTTCAATATGTAAACTGAAAAATAAATGAACATCTTCACCTATGAACTATATGAATGAAAGCACAGGAGAGTAGGGCAGCCTCTCAGAAAAGGTTTAGAGATGGTACCCCAAACCAAAACTAGTGCCATGATCTGCTAAAGACACATACTTGAGTTTTGTAATTAAAACAAGCAGAGGCGGAAAGCCAGAAAAATAAAAATTGGGACAGCTCAGTCTATGCTTCAGTTACACATCTTTTGACAAACATTGGCAGTGTGAGCACTGAAGGAAGTGTAAATTTCTGATCTGAGAAACACAGTATTGGACCCAGGATTTGGCTTCCACAGGGAGCAGGGCTGTTCATGTAAGGTGTTTTCACCCAATTTTCAGGCATCTATCCTGAACTGCACCTTATCACATTCATATGGCCCTTCAACCCAATGTGTAGCATTTTCAGGAGAGGGATCTGCTATGGAGAGGAGGAGGAGGAGGAAAGGAAGACTGCTGTTAAAGGTCTAAATCTACCTGTGTCTCCAATCTGAAAACAACGTAATAAATTCAACTCAAAAGAAGGTGAAATAAATGCCAAATCCTGAAAGCACTAGTCTTAACAATGGATTAATCTGATAATAGGAAAGATGAAGACCTTTTATATTTCACTTCTTTAGAAGATTCAAGGCACCTTTCCTACAAATCCACTTGGTTACCATACTTTACAGGAATTACACACTCACTTAACTACACTTCAAAAGCATTCCAGCAAAACTGTTAGTTGGTTCCTGTAAGAAAAACAGATGATAAATTCATCTTTGACTACTCAAGTCACACAAATAAATTAAAAGATCTTCAAGTTTAATGCCTCCCATAGTAGGGCCTTAAGCCACATCCAGTACTCCTGCCGCTACCAGGTGCCTGGACAGCCAGTCCAGTCCTTCATACAGTCCCATGCCACTTCGGGCATCGCAACCTTGAATGTACCAGCTACGGCCACAGCAGAGTTTGTGAAGACTCAGCAGTTCTGTGATTTCTTCAATGGAAAGTGCCCCAGCTACATCCTGCAAAGGAAAGTGACATATTTATTAAATGCAAAGACAAACAGTAATCTGAGTGTGATAGTATTAGATTTGAATGGATTTTGTTGAAAGAAAGACAGTACTAAAAGAAGGGAAGGAAAAATCAACAGTGGACTGGAGAAAACATATGACCCCAATTGTGTTCAATATGGCTTAGAGCAGAAAGGAATGGTCCTGAGGCAAGGATTCTGTTTCTGCCAATAAGCATCCTTGTCACAAGTGGCTTGGTTGCTGTTGGAAGGCAGAAAGCAATAGGTGCTGACAGGTAAAGAGTGGTTTCCACAACTGTTCCCAAGTACCCATGGCCATGACAGCACTATCAGAACTTCAGCCAGGCTAACCAACTTCATACTGACTCCTCAAAAGGCTCTCTATTAGCACACCCATCCCATCACTCAACTGTCTGATGACCCAGTGGCAAAGGCTGAAAAAGTTGATTAAGGAAGGAAAATTGGTATAAAGAATGACTACTTAGGAAAGACAAAAACCCAGGTGTTGGAGAAACATTTACAACTGAGCACTTAGCAATGAACAGCATGTTAGCAGCAGCTTAACACCACCAACAAGTAAATTATGGACCTCAAGTAGTCCCATCATGGGACTACTAATTATGCTGGTCAGGGCTGCTGGGATATGTAGTCCAGCATCTGGAAAGCCAATGGCTGCCCACCCTTATTTAACAACAAAAGAATAAATAACCAGGAAACTCAAAAACATACTAACAGTCTACTGAGACATGATTTATTTATAATCAAAAATGGATCAGAGGGAAGATCTTTCTTCTCTTCCAAGTTACTCTTTCATTTGAGTCAAAATTGCCCTAAAAACAATTAAAATACACTGAAGAGACAAAAGGGGGACTAATTTTTTACTGCAATTCGACATACCCCCCCCCCCCACAAACAACAGGGTTAAAAAAGGGTGTAGCCTTACTTTTACCAAATAAATGAATTCAAAACCCAACCTGTTGTAAAGATAATTTTTGTTTCCTTCTATTTCACACTAGCAAAATAAAGCAAAACAGGAAGGGGAAATGGAGAAATAAAAGAAAGGACCAGAATACCTGTTTATTGGCGAAGATCAGCAGCAGCGCATCTCGCAACTCTTTCTCTGTTAACAGTTTGGCCAGTACACTGTGTGCCTCGCTGACCCTGTCTCTGTGGCTGCTGTCAATAACAAACACCACCGCTATAGAAAGAGAACACTTTCAGAGTTACATTTCATTCACATTTTCATTGTATAACAAAGAGATGTTGTATAAGACTTTTAAATTGACACAGGAATGAAGCAGAATGAAGACATATAGTAGAATTTAAATAAACAGCATCAAGTTACAAAAAGATGGACTGGATCCAGGGTTGTATAGAGCAGGACTCTGTAAATGTCATGATCCGACAGGCAATAAACTATGGAGGTGAAGCAATTTTTATTAATTCTCCCTTTCGATCAGCCCTCATATATCCACTGTGAAAACTATGTGGCATCCCATAACTGCTTAGAACAGTGTTTCTCAACCTAAGGGTCAGGATCCCTGGGGGGGTCGCAAGGGGGGTTTCAGAAGGGTTACCAAAGACCATCAGAAAACACATATTTCTGATGGTCTTAGGAATCCCTTTGGCAGAGAAGGCTGAAGATCTCTCTGCCTGTCCTTCTCTGCCTTTTGGGAAACAGACAGCAAATCCTCCCACCAAAAGCCCTCCTCTTGCTCCCTGGATGCAAGTGAACTACAATTCCAAAACTCAAGGTCAATGCCCACCAAGTCCTTCCACTATATTCTGTTGGTCATGGGAGTTCTGTGTGCAAGATTGGCTCAATTCCATTGTTGGTGGAGTTCAGAATGCTCTCTGGTTGTAAGTGAACTATAAATCCCATCAACTACAACTCCCAGATGCCCAAATGACAGTTATGAAGTAGCACCAACAATAATTTTATAGTTGGGGTTCAGCACAACATGAGGAACTGTATTAAGGGGTTGCAATTCGGAAGATTGAGAACCACTAGTTTTGAAGATGGCAATGCGGACCAGTGACTGCCAGAAATGGAGACTTAACACAGAACAGCAACTCCAGACTCAAACCATCATTTAAAATAGCCATTATAGCTCATTGCAAACCCCAGAGAAAAACCAAGCAAACCAAAATAACTTCTCAACAGTGAGGTTTTAGAAACTTTCCCCTTGAAATGCATTTCCCCAGGATGTTCAAGGAACATATGAGTAAACTTCAGATATAATTATGACTACATATCATAAATAGATCGAACATTCCCTTCTTTTAAACATAATTTAATAATAACTGTGAATTTCATATTGTGTTTTATCAAATGTATTAATGAAAAATGATTGCACTCTTACCTTGTGTATTGAGGTAATAATGTTTCCATAAAGGCCGTAGCTTGTGTTTACCACCAACATCCCAAATAGTGAACTTCAGATTTTTATATTCAACAGTTTCAACATTAAATCCTAAGAATGGAACAAGCCTTTAATCATACATTTCCAATACCAAGTTTATGTACCTGAAATTTTTAGTTTCTGTAAATGCTGTTACTTGCCTATTGTTGGAATAGGTTGCATAAATTCATCTTGCTTTAGTTTAAACAGAATTGTTGTTTTGCCCGCTCCATCTAGTCCAAGAGTTACAACCCGGATTTCCATTTTTGGCCCAATGTGTACCCTGTTATCCTACAGAAGAGAGGAAAGCTTTCTTTAAAAGATAGAGCCTTGACATTGTATTTTTCTTTCTCCAAATGCATTATTCGGGTCCAAGTGCTGTAGCAAAGGAAAACTTTACTGTGAAGTATTGTATGTGTGTTCCTCAATTTAATCTTCATGAACGGGTAAGAGAAGAAAAAGTGACATGAAAAAAGTTATGCACCACTCTGGATTTGTGTGACTTGAGGTTTCAGTAGCCAGAACAGTGAGGGTAGTTTCCACAGTGGCTTCCACTGCAATATATAAAGCCTATTTTATGCATAGGAATGCTTGAACTTTTAAAATCTCTGACATTGCATCTTAATTGTGATACTGAAGTTTCATTTGAAGGGATGCTTTTATTGAACTGTGGCAAAAATATACTCTGAACAAACCTATGCTGATTCCCTTCCCCCCTACAGTTCCTTCATGTTACAAAAGTCCCTCCTCAACTCAGGTGAAGAAAAGTTCCTTATCCCAGTCGCATCCCTGTCTCAGGTGCGGCTGGTGGGAAGGAGAGGGCCTTCTCGACTGTGGCTCCTCGGCTTTGGTACTCTCTCCCAGGGGACATCGGAATGGCTCCCTTCCTGTTATCCTTTAGAAAGCAGATAAAACTTTTCTGTGGAGGGGATGACAATTAACTGGATTAATTTTTGGTGGGGCTTGAGAAAAAGAGATGGCTCTGGAGAAGGGGAGCACAGGGGTGAATGTAAATAAAAGAGAGGGAAATGTATAGTATATGTCTATATAACTGTATTTTCCTTTCTCAAATAAAAAATTATTAAAAAATTAAATTAAAATAAAGGCAAGAAAAAAAACCTGGATTAATAATAATAAAAACAGTTTATTTGTATTCCGCCCTATCTCCCTGAGGGGACTCAGGGCGGGTTCCTGCATAAACACACAGACACACAGATATATATATATATATACATACACACACACATATATATATATGGAGAGAGAGAGAGAGAGAGACAGAGACAGAGAGAGACAGACAGACAACGGAAAACATTCAATGCATCAAAACAATGAAACAGATACACAGATCAAGGTAAAGGCTTCCCCTTCACCGCCAGCTCTGGAGATGGTGCTCATCTCCAGCTCTGAGGGTTTCAAAACCGAAGAGCCTGTGCTGTCCATAGACACCTCCTAGGTCATGTGGCTGGCATGATTGCATGGAGTGCCTTTTACCTTCCTGCTGAGGCGGTACCTAGTGATCTATTCACATTTGCATGTTTTTGAACTGCTAGGTTGGCAGGAGTTGGGGCTAACAGCGGAAGCTCACCCTGTTCTGCAGATTCGAATCGCTAACCTTAGGGTCAGCAAGTTCTGTAGCTCAACAGTTTAACCCGTTGCATCACCACGGCCCCTAAGTTCAATGGATGTGGGAAAAGGTAATGAGACAGAAGTGGTTTTTGAATTTTAATTATAGTTGGTTTTTAATGTTTTACCATGTATTGTTATTAGATATTATTATAGATTTATGTGTATTGACTTCATGTACAGTATTTGAATGTGATGTTGGTTACTGAACGGCATCAAATTGTGCCATATATGTTAGCTGCTCTGAGTCCCTCGGTGAGGAAGAGAGGGCGGGATATGAAACAAAGTCAATAAATAAATAATGATGCACTGGATTGATTCCTTATGGATAGAAGAAACCACCCCATTTGTAGAATAAAGACCCAACAAGGAGGAGGAAAAAACAAAATGTGGCAGTACCTTTAAAACTACAGTGAGCTCCACATTTGTGAGTTTGGCTTTTGCGGATTTGATTATTCGGAAATTTGATTTAAATGTTCTCTTTAGGAATCTTAAAGTCCTCCAATGCAATTTCTGAAAAGCAGACTATAGTCCTGCTGGAGGACAAAGATTGCTAGACAGGTGTTCTGTTAGGCTAAAGAAGTGTTTTTTATTTACAGTTTTCTTCTTTTTGTGAGGGTCTTGCACCCTTAACCTCAACAAATGTAGACTGGCTAGAATTAGGTTCTATTTTTCAAATGAGCTTTCTTGGATATAAACCAGGGTGCTTTGATGGTGCATTTCTAATGCAGGGGGGTTGAACTGGATGCCTCTTGCACTCTCCTCTAACTCTATGATTCTATGAATACAGAATGAAGAATCTGAATAAGTGATTTTATATTCACTAAAGCTCATTTGAAAAATAAAAACCAATCAGCCTTAAAAAAAATTCTCCTCTCTTCCTTCCTCCTTTTTATGCCACAAAGGACTGACAAAGCTAGTTCCTTGAAAAGTATCTAAATAGGGGAAGATGCAAAGTGGGCAAAGCCTCCCCACTTGAAGCTCCAGCTGCAGGATTGTTCCTTCAAGTGATGCTTGCCTCAGCAGCCTCACAAAATCCAAATGCAGGCTCCTCCCAACTGGGAAATTTCACTTGCCTTGCACCATACCTTAACGGATGAGAAAAGCTGACTCGCTGGGAATGACGGTGTGAAACATACATGACCATAGCTCTATGTCAGAGGTGATGTTTGCCATGTGAAGTTAAACTGGGTCTCTGACATAGGTACATCTTTCAAAGCAGTGGGTGCCTGGATTTGGGAGATCACATGCTGTGAAGCTGGCCCTCAATGTTTAGTTTATAGCAGGGGTGCTCACACTTTTTCAGCATGCGAGCTACTTATAAAACAACCAAGTCAAAATGATCTACCTACCCACTACAAAAATGTGAAACATATAACACAATATCTGCTTTGAACTGGGCTTTCTGAGTCCACACTGCCATATAATCTGATTCAAAGCAGATAACAGAGGATTTTATTCAACTGTGTGGAAAGGACCTCAGATAACCCACCTGGGTGGCGGCGGGATGCCCTACCTACACGATCTACCAGTAGATCGCGATCTACCTAATGAGCACCCCTGGTTTATAGTGACAATGGGATTTCCTACACATTGCTGGCATTCCCAAATTGACAGAATGAGAAGTACGGTGGGGGAGCAAAAACCCAAACAGTGATCAGGCTGGATGGAGAACTCCAGGGCAAAGTTCAACCCAATATAAGCCATTGAGTTTCCCTGTACTACTTTATGAGGAACATTAGAACAGTTTCACCAATCTACATAAATGATGAAACTTAACCGTTTAATGATGCTATACCCAGCCCATGAAAGTGTCTTAACATATTATTTGGAAGTTTCAGATCTAGATCACTGAATCTCTTTTAAGTATAGGGAGTTTTCACCTCAACTGTGCTTTTGAAACTCTGTAAAAAATCACTTCAAAACAGCACATATATTTCCAAGGCAAGGAATAGACTAAAATATTTTTTCTAACTGGAATCACACTCACAATCATGAAGTGTTCTAAGCATCATAATATCATACCTTTGTAAAAGTAACTGGAATGCTAGCATCAAGTTGTATGTGGTCTGCAAGCTCTGTAAATTGTTGCTGCTGCTTCTGTAGGGTTTCTAGAAATCTTGTAATTTCTTGTTTAGCCAAGACAACTCTACAGTCATCCTGAAACAGAAACCAACTTAATGTTAATTACACTCCACCATTTGTGTTTTCCTTCCAAAATCCATCTGAACAATTGCCTATACTTAGAGATATCTACAACAACCCTTTAATCAACAACAAAATTTAAATACAGCTTTAGCTCAAGCAGATTCAAAATCCTGCTGTAACTTTAACAAATTTGAAAGTTTGCAGAAACACAAGACAATAATGTATGCTGTTTACACCAGCTACAGAAGACAAAGCATAACGATACAGTAACTAAGACAAGAAAGGCACTGTTCTAACCCGCTGGGAAAAAACAGTAAGTGAATTTTCTTCTCATTAACTAAAACTGAATCTGACCAGTTCACAATAGCTTTAGCAAAGATGGAAGGATTAAAAAGCAATGCCAGTTGCAAAATCAGTTTTGTTTTTTCTTTTCTTCATTTACTTTTCAGACAGATGTCTTTCAAGCACTTTAATACATCAACAAGCATTTTACTACATCAACATTTAGTTTTACTTTTAACTCAGATATCTTGTATTCCTGCCTACTTACTCAAGAAATATTTCTAATCCACTAATGGGTTCCAAACCAATATTTGCAAAATCAACATTTCAAAGTAATTAGATTACATGTAAATTACAGAATAATCAAGATATAAACTTTCCCAGATAATTAATATCGGCATCTTGAAAGCGAGAACCCAAGATTCATATGGATTTCAACACAAAGATTTTCCTACCTGTTGCAAAGTCTTTTCACAGTGAAGGCAAGCCGTTGAAACTTGTGACAATAAAATAGTCATATCTTCCTGTTGCTGCCTAAGCCAGATCAGTTTTTCTCGTACATGGGCATCAACCACACTAAGCGCCATTTCCTCCTGGCGGCAGAGGGTCTCATGAAGGTCAGAAAAATAGGCTCGGACACATGAACGAGCATTTTCTGCAGTACCCGAGACCTGGAAACAAGGAGATAAGCCATTATTAAGCTGTTACACACCTCTCATCTTCCATACATGAGACTAGATTCTATTGACTGGACAAACATATTTTCTATAGTTTTGGTTAAATATATCATCTCTCTCAAGAACTAACAGTCTTCAGTTTTAAAATGTTATTATCCTGCCTTGTTGTGGAGAAATCTAAAAGGGCAGTACTGCACATTTTGAACTTTAAAACAGGACAAAAAAGAACCTATTTTCAAATGTCATTGCTTCTCTATGTCTCATTCATTGTGCTGCTTCTGAATTAATTTAGCCGGAAGAAGCAGAATACTCCACATTATATATGCCCTTGTTTCTCTCCATCAGTTTATTCCAAGACCATACATTAATGCTACACACATACATATTACTCTGCATATGGAAAAGGAATTATTAATACCTAAAAAGATATTCAGATCTATAAATAATAAAAATAGCACAGAACTATGTGTCACAAAATTCCTATAACAATAAAGGCTGTGAATAATCATTAAAATATAACCCAACCCCCCCTCCAACAAATAACAAATATCAGTTGGGTCTCTGGCTCTTTAGATAATTCCATGACAAATGTTTAACAACCAACATTGCCAGTCTTGCACAACACAATTGTCGGTCTTTGTATCAAAAGAGCCAGATATAGCATCTGGGGAATCAAAATATTATTAATTAATTCATATAAGAAAAAGCAGTTATACGCATTAAGGTGAAGCTTGGATTTGCAGTTCTTAAAAGCAGGCAATCATGCTGTGTGGTACACTATTTAAGAAGAAAAACCAAAGATTGCTTACATGTTCAGTATGAGCCATTCCAATGCTATCTTCAATTATCTGTTCTCCTCCTTCTATTTGTTGAACTATTCCAACTAATTTCCGGGAGTAATCTGAAATTTCTTCTGTGAAAGTTCTGATACAGTGAGCCATGTCTAAAATGGAAGCACGGATCTGGTTGGCTTCTGGTTCCAAAACACTGTGCTAAAAGGAAAGCATTAAAAGTGTGTGTGAAATCCTTTCCTGGAATTCTTGCTTTTTGCCATCTGTACTTCTCTGGCTGCATACTTTTTTAAGGGGCAGAAAAGAGACAGAAGCTTTGAACCCTCTGCATCAAATACCTTGTTTGGAAAGACAGGGTATAATTATAAATAGTACATTGTATATCTTTACTAAGAGAAATTACATAGCCTCAGTATATTAGGAAAATAATGCTTAGTCTAGTAAGTCCAAATAATAAATAAATAAATAAATATCCAGCTTTTCCTCTCCATAAGGAGACTCAAAGAGGCTAAAATTAAAAGCATCACAATACAATTTAAAATACACAAATATACAACTATTAAAACAATATTAAACATCATTATCAATCAAAACTTTATTACGGTCACAGACCAGCACAAAGCGGGCACAAGCGCCCTAAGAGGAGAAGGACAACTCCCCAGTAAACAGTTATTTAAAATCAGACTAGAAATCAGTATAAAAATATATTTTAAAAAACAGGATATTGTTGCCTTACGATGTCAATCATCACCCGTCTGATATTAAGGGCAGCAGCACAGAACTTAGCAACACTGTAAGTCATTGCATCATTAGTATTAAAAACAATTCAGATTAAAGTACATGCAGAAAGGTTTCTTTTAAAATATTACATTTTTTAAAAAGGAAAACAGGTTTGGTAAGCCATTCCAGATCAAACTCCAAATTAACTGGTAATAGTCCTAGATGAGACTGCAAAATGGCAATCAAAACAAACAATGTTCTGGTGAGTCATATGGCTTAAGGCCTAAACAAAAGCATTGATATTAACTAAATTACTGTAGATTCACTGAATCAATGGAAATGCCATTGATACAAGTCTAATCCAGATAGGGCAAAGAGCTAAATTTAACCCAAGGGTGGGAATCATGCATCCCTGTAGATCAGTGGTTCTCAACCTTTCTAATGCCGTGACCCCTAAATAAGATTTCTCATGTTGTGGTGACCCCCAACCATATTTTTGTTGCTACTTCATAAATAATTTTGCTACACTTAGGAATTCTAATGCAAATATCTAATATGCAGGATGTATTTTCATTGTTACAAATTGAACCTAATTAAAGCATAGTGATTAATCACAAAAACAATGTTTGGGGGAGTATGGACAATGGATGATGGGATTTGCAGTATATTCAACCAATTCAGCTCTGACTTCCACAGACCACCGAGATCCCCCACAAATTACAGGCCTGGACCAAACTTGGCACACAGAACTCCCATGACCTACAGAAAATACTGAATTGACCAAACTTGGCATACAGAAATCCCATAATCAACAGTGGAGAGTTTTGGGGTTATTTTCCTGGCATTTGGGAGTTGTTGGGATTAATAGTTCCCCTGCCATCAAAGAGCATTCTGAACTACAACAATAGAATTGAAACAAACTTGGCATACAGAACTCCTATGATCAACAGAAAATACTGGAGAGGCTTGGGGAAAACAGACCTTGGTATTTGAAAGTTACTGGGATGTATAGTTCTCCTGCCATTAAAGAGCATTCTGAACTCATGCAGCCATGGAATTGACTCAAACTTGGCATATAGAACTCCCATCATCAACAGAAAATACTGGAGAGACTTGGGAGAAGCTGAGGAAATTGGGGAGGTAAAATAGAGCAGTTGGAAAAGATTGGAATGGGGAAAGGAAGACTGCATAATGAGCAAGACGGGGGTGCAAAGGAGAGCCTGGAATGGTGAAAAGATTGAAGTGGCAAGGGGGCAAGTGGGATAGAGTGAGGTGGTGGGGAAGGGGTGGAAAAGTGGGAAAGACTGGGGTGAGAAACAAGATGAGAAAGTGAAACTAGTAGGGAAAGGGGCAAGACTGAAATAGAAACTGGGAAAGGCTGGAGTGGAAAGGAAGCTGGAATAGTGGGAGAGAAGGGCTGGGTATAGTAAAGACTGGGGAAGCTAGAAAAATGAAAGACACAAGTGGGAAAAGGGGTGGGGGAAACTGGAGTAGGAAGGAGGAAGTGAGAAGGACTGGGGAGAGGGGTGCGCGCGAGCGACCCAAAAGAAGGCAACCAAGCCAAACACCTTCCCCCTTCCCCTCCTTCCAACCTCTCGCCGTGGCTCTTTTTCTCTCCCTCAACCCGGTCAAAAGGGGGATGCTAGGAGGAGGAGCCCAAGCTCTTTCCTTCTTCACGTGAGTGCCCTCTTGCCCTCCTAAGAGTCCCTGGCTTGCCTCCCTGCCTGGCCTCTGCATAAAACTCTCAAAGACAGAGAAGGGAACTACAAGGAAGCATTATTTTATTTTAGTGGTTTTTATTATTATTGTATAATAATTTTATTATAATAATAAAATAATATAATAAATAATATAATATAATGTTATATTATATATTATAATTTCAATATATTATAATGTCTATATATATACTATAATATAATTATGATATTAATACTAATGTATGAATATTTCTTGATATATTAATATGTTAATCGGCCCCGTTCCTTTGGGTTCTTTGCTGATGGAACTGCTTTTGGAGCAGGGCTGGGAAGGGGAAGGATGGAACGTTAATGATGTAATACAGTATATGGTAAATATAGTAAGTGAATAAATAAATAAATTATGTAGATTATCATGTAGTTCTTCGCCTTTAGGTGCCGGCCCTCCATAATATTTTTGGCTCTCATGTGGCCCCTTGGAAAAAATAGTTGCCCACCCCTGCTGTAGATTGTTTTGAACTGGAACCTACAACAGCCCTTGCCAGCATACCAAATGCCAAGAAACATTAAGATTCTTAATGGAAGAGGTATTATTATAGTAGTAATCAAAATTAGTGGGATTTATTATGATGGTCTGTGGACTGGTGCTCATCTGTGAGCTGTTTCACTGCAAGTTTCCATAAAATAAAGTTATATTCAATGAGCACAAATACGCTACTGGTTCTTGGCACATGGGAAAATCACCTTATCAGTGCTCAACATCCTAAAGTTTAGGAAGCAGTAATATGAAACATTAGTGGGATTTTAATTATAAAATTATAATTATATAATTAAAATCATAAAATTATAATCGAATAAAGAAGAAATATATGCATCCTTCAGTTAATTGAGCATTAACAGTGAAGCAACAGAGAAAAAAAGACACACAGAAAACTTACTTTATGACCCTGGTGTTTTCCATATTCTTTGCAGACACAACACATAAGGGGGCTGCCTTGGCAACCTTCTTCCAAGCACGCAAATTCAATAGCATGCACCTGGTGCTGAGAGCACATTGTTTTCTCATGAGGTTTATCAGCAAGTGGCACACGCCTGTGTTTTGCTAGTGTCTTTGTAGAATGTGTAAGCTGGGAACATTCTGCACACAGGTGGGTGGCACACACAGTGCAGTATACGGAAGCAAGGTGAGTATCATCTTCATCGCAACGGATGATACACTAAAAGAAAAGAAAATCCCATCACTTTTTATCCAATAAACATACGGTCTGCTCTTCAATGATATATCCTCACAATGCCAACGATAAAAGTATTGGACCACATTCAAAATACATATCTGAAAGCAATACTATGAAGGAACTGACTTGCTCAGAGTTTTAATTTGCTCAGAGCTTCTTTCCTATTCATAAGATGCCATTTGGAACAAAAACATTTCTCAAGTATCTGCAGGGAACAGATGAAATGAAAAGCTGCAGGAAGAGGGTTCTATCAGGGAGGGGCCGCAAATAACGTCATTTCTCTTATATTATCTAATCTAGGTATTCTAACTGCTAGGCAAATGCCCAATTATGATATCGGTCTTCAGTCTTAGGTATAGTGGTAGAATTCTACAGGTAATGGTGGCAATTTGAGAAACCTGATTCTGGGTCACTTAAGGCTTTAAAGGTAATAGTCAGAATTTGGCATCAACCTGGAAACAAACTAATAGCCAAATAAAATGCCTGAAAATACGTGACACATACTGGGCTTATGTCCTTCACCACCACAGAACATATTATGCATCAAATGCCATCTGAACTCCCTTCTGAGAAAACCCAACAAAACTGCTCTCACCTTATGCCTGTTTAGAAGGATGAGTTACTCTAGATACAACAGTTCCACATAAGACTGCACACTATATACATTTAGCATCCCTTGATATTGCCATCACAGTTCACACCACATTTTCTACTAATTAAACAATTTTCAACCACACTTTTTTATATCAGATATTAGGACAGTCTACTGCACACACGGACCCAAAAACAACTTGTTCAGTCAGAATAAAATAAGATGCTAAGAAAAATAAAGATTTTTTTGGCTTATGCTAGTTTCTTGTTTTCAACTCTCAAGGATATTCGGAGGCCTGCTGATTAGATAAAGTATGACTTTATCTTGAATTTAGTAAAAAAAACAACAAAACAGCATGTATGCCAATGTTTTGACTTTGCGGTCTCTGGATGCTTAATAAACTATTGACAGATTCTACTACAAACTGGATTTATCTGCTTTGTTTTCGTATATTCAATTTGTTCTTTGTTACTTTAATCCAGAGACCTGGCTCTAGGACATGTTTATAGTTAGGTTACTTAACATACTTTATATTATTTCAGTCTAAGTCAAAATAAAAAGTGGTAACAGTCTACCATGCAAGACGGCTGTTTAATTTAGTCTCTTTCAGCTACACTAGAGGCTGCAGCTTTTAATAATAAAGGAACTCTCTGCCCCGGAGTGTGGTGGAGGCTCCTTCTTTGGAGGCTTTTAAACAGAGACTGGATGGCCATCTGTCGGGGATGCTTTAAATGTGATTTTCCTGCTTCTTGGCCGGGGGGGGGGAGAGGGGGTTGACTGAATGGCCCACGAGGTCTCTTCCAACTCTATGATTCTATGGAACTTCCAAAATGCCTTCAAGGACAGGATCTCATAGAAACCCTAGCAATAATTCAATCAAAAGGTTAGCAAAACATTAAATATCATGGTCAAACTTTTTGGCCTAGAAATGGCCACAGGAAGAAACCAGCCACAATGATAAAAGATATACCAGGCATCACAGAGGCCATTTAGGAATCTAATTATGGGGATGGAATATTAATTCATTTTACAATAAAGTAACATTACTATGTATTACAAACAGATAATTTATCAATCTATTTATATTAAAACACATAATGAACAATCACATTTGAAATTCCACTGCTTAAATTTTATATTCATTAGGGAATATCATTAGATCCAAACTTTACTAGGCATTCAATCTTTCACCTAGCATCCAATCCAAACTGATTTTATTAACAGGTGTGAAATATTACTAACTACCCGTAAACTCATAATCTCAAAGCTATGAAATATAAATCCTTAAAGTATCTGCTCTAAAACACTAGCATACACTTTCTATTAACTTCATGTCTAGAAATATAACGGGAAATTCCCCTTTGTGACAGGAAGTGGAGCTCCACTGTCTGAACTAGTCAGAAGATCATATACATGTAGGCAGTCCCAAGTTACAAACGTCCGACTTACAAACAACTCATAGTTACAAATAGGAGTGAAACAACAGGAAATGAGAGAAAGCTACCCCTTGAGAGTACAATTTACTCCTGAAAGAGTTATCACAGGGAAAAGGTGTCTCCATTAAAGCTTTCTCACCAATCCTTGTTTTCACAAAAAGTCAAACTTTTCAAAATCCAGTTATCACAGGAACACAAACTGAGGTGAAATCGTCTAAACAGGGGCACAGACAACAAAACAAACACCATAAGTGTTGTGAATCAGCCTGTGATTGTGTTTCAGGATCATGCTGTTTCTGATGTGGGAAATGATGCTTCTGATGTGGGCAATGGTGTGCAAAATGGAGATAGTTTGGTCAATGATTTTCCTACAGACCCAGAAAGCGAGGCCTCGCTGCAAAGGGTTGTTTCTCATGCTGGGCAGAGGGATGATGGTTTACTCCCTCAAGATTTAGGTTTGGACAACAATCTGACACCTGGGAATGTTAACGAGCAGTTAGATAAGGGGAATGCTAACGAGCAGTCAGAAAGGGAGTTGGTGATTAATAGGTGTTTGGATTTCAACCAGTGGCAGCAAACTCAAGGTCTACGCCGGTCCAAAAGATTGCGGCAGATTAAGGCAAAAGGAGCTGGGGGAAAACAAAACCAGTTCATGGTTGTGATATAGGTTTGATTCAGAGTCTATTCTTCAGATCAGGCAACATTTAGATTCAAGCTTCATGTATCTTGTTCCTGTAGATTTCTAGTCTTTTCAAGGGGCCTAGTTTTCTGTGGATTTCTAGCCTTGTGGATTTAGACTGCCATTGTATGGTTATACAACCTGTGGTTTCCTGTTTTGGATTACTTTTGCCTTGGAATGTCTTGTGCCTTTTAAAGACATTGCTTTTTGATATTGCATTTTTACTGACTTTATATTGTTGGAACTTTCTTATTTTACTATATATATATATATATATATATATATATATATATACACCTTTATAAAGCGGAATGTTTGTATGTATGTGTGCGGAGGGCGGGAGGGCGGATATGTAGCAGCCACTTTCACAGGCCACAGCGATATGTGGCAGCTATTTGCATAAAGTCCTTTGATTGGCCAGCCTTGGCACTCCAAAATTCTAAGTGCCAGCTATTTGCATAAAGTTCTTTGATTGGCCAGCCTCGCCACTCCAAAATTCCAAGTGCCAGCTATTTGCATAAAGTCCTTTGATTGGCCAGCCTTGGCACTCCAAAATTCTAAGTGCCAGCTATTTGCATAAAGTCCTTTGATTGGCCAGCCTTGGCACTCCAAAATTCTAAGACACCAGACAGAGGGCATTGATAGCCACAGATTAGCCAGCATCCCAGAATCCAGGCCTCTACATTCAAACAACAGGATTTCTTCCCACTGAGGGGAAAAAAATGCACCATCAACATTCCCTCCCCACTTGGCTCTGTGAAAACAAAATGGAATCCTGTTTTCTCCTCCCCCTCAGCTTTTAGAAAATGGCTGCCTGCCATTCCGCCTTTTAAAGTTACCAATTACCAGCAGAACAGGCCAGAACATTACAGGCCCCAAAAGAGAGTTTAGGGCAGGATGGCCCACGAATGCTGGGATTTGCATCCCAATTCACTTCCCAGAAAACACTGTAGTCCCTACAAATCACAGACCAGGCCCAAAATTTACAGTAAGGCTTCATTAACTTGATTTTCCTGACTAGGCCTCAGTTAATAGGACATTGTGTATAGCCAGGTCCCAAAAGAGAGTTTAGGGCAGGATGGGCCACGAATGATGGGATTTGCATCCCACTTCACTTCCCAGAAAACACTGTAGCCCCTACAAATCACAAACCAGGCCCAAAATGTACAGTACGGCTTCATTAACTTGATTTCCCTGACTAGGCCTCAGTTAATGGGACATTGTGTATGGCCTGAATTAACAGTAACCAACCTTGGCACACTGAGTCCCTATGACCCATGATTCATTCTACTGCAGTTTGGAGTAGGGAGGACCATGGATGATGGGACTTGAAGTACCATCACAGGTTATGAGATTTGTAGTACTTTCAAACTCTTCATTCCCCACAGACCAAGGCGGCCCTGAACCACAAGACCAAACTTGGCACACAGTACCCCCATGTCCCACACTCCATCCTACTGCAGTTTAGAGGAGGATGGACCATGAAGGATGGGATTTCAAGTACCTCCATTCACTTCCCAAGCCCGCTGCGACCCTCATCCAGTGCATAATCATGACCACACTTGGCACAAAAAGCCCCCATGACCCAATGGACGTCCTGATGCAGTTCGGAGGGCGGACCACGGATGATGGGACTTGAAGTACCTCCACTCATTTCACCAGGCCATTGCCAACCTCATCCAAACACTGATCAAGACCAAACTTGGCACACAGAGCCCCCATGACTCATTCTACATTCTGGTGCAGTATTGAGGAAGATGGACCACGAATGATGGGGCAAGTACCTCCCCTCACTTCCCAAGACTGCTGCGACCCTCATTCAATGACTAATGAAGACCAAACAAGCACACAAAGCCCTCATGACCCACTCTACATCCTGTGCTGTTGGGAGGGGATGGACCATGGCCAATGGGACTTGCAGTACCTTCACTAACTTCCTGAGACCACTGCAAGCCACATACACATCTAATAGGAACCAACCTTGGCACACAATGCCTTCCTCAAATAACCCGGGCACCGCCGGGTCCTCAGCTAGTATTTAATAAAAAGGAATGGATTTTTCCTCATCGTGTGGGATGTGTTTAAGTCAGAGGGCTTTCCCAGTTCTGGAATGCAACAATAGGGGTGTTCACCCTTCCCTATGCTATCCATGTACAATTTAAAATGTACCTGTTCCAACTTACAAATTCAGCTTAATAATCCATCTGGTTTGTAACTTGGGAGACTGCCTGTATTTGAAAGTTTCTGTCAGAAATTCCCTACCAATGTAAAGTTTAGATATCAGAAGGGTAAGTTCTAATTCCCTTAATGTTCAGATCTGTTTACTGTGTACAGGAACTATCTGAATGTTCTCTCATGTAAAATATATACTTTCAAATCCTCTACAATCTGAAGTTCTAAGAGCTCTGTAGTTCTTAGTATTTCTTGGTACTTCTGAATTTATTTCTCTACAAAACAAGATTATGTTGATGTATTAACACTGCAAAAAGGCATAATGGTAAATCGGGATTTGACGGGTCAAATCTTCATCTAAAACTGATAAGGGCAATCACTTTAAAATAGCAACAAAAAAACCCTTCAAGATGAGCAAAAACTAAACTGAAATTTACATTCATAATATTATACTAAGTGAACTGTCAGTACCTCTCCAGAGAGGCCAATAGCGTCTTCATTTGATCCACATTGACCAACAAGCCCATTTTGCAGTCGCTCCAGGAGTTCTAATAGAGCAAAGTTTTTCTTCAAACCCCACACTCCAGAGTCTCCTGTTTTGGGAAGGAAAAGAATGAAATTACCAATTTTGTCTTTTAAGCATATTAATTCAGTGCAGTACCAGAGTATTACAATCACCTGCTATTTTAAAATATGCTTTTGTCCTATTCCTGCAACCACTGTGCACTAGATTTATTGAAACAATAAAGAATACCCTACACCACTTTAAAATGTAAAAGGTTTTCTGGTATGGATAGCGTATCAATTCCAAATATTTCAATTTTAAATAATTTTGCACATCAAAAATATACAGAACATTGCAGAGTAATTTATAAAGATAATTCTTTTAAAGAGTTTGCAGTCAAAATCTGAACAGCAAAGGAAGCAAAGGAAACAAAGAATCATTTCATTTCTTTCTTTCATTTCTCCCATGGCTTCCAGAGATAGTTGATTAAATTAAAAATATTTACAATAAAATTTTAAAAATAATTAAATCAACACATGAAATATTTTAAGACCATTTTGACAAGAAACAAGTGGAAAAGGTAAATAAAACATCATTGCTTATATATTAAGAGTCTGCTTAAATACAATATATTTGCCTGCTGGCAAAAAGAAAGCAGGCAAGGGGCCAGACCAGGAAATATAAAGTCTGTGATTTTCCCCTCCTATTAATTCTCTAAATTCATATAATACAACTTTGTGTGGCTACATCCACAACTCTGCATTCATTTTACTTGCACAAAAAACCAATGTAATCCTTACTATGACATGGTGATGTCTGAAAACAGAATTTTTCAAGAGAGTTCACCAGTGTCATCTGTTTCAGTGACGGAAGCCAAGTAATTATTGTTTTGTGGTCAGCCACAAAAATATTGAAATCCTTTGAGATCATATGAATATTTGTCCTGGTGTCATTCATTTGACTATTTCCCCCAATGAAGAATCAATCAATTATGGGTAAGCAGAAAACAGCAGACACTGTTTTCTAAACTGGCCACAATGCTTTGCTTGCTCTCCTGAGAGTAAGTACCAATGAATTTAATTAGATTCACTTCCCAATAGACATGCATAAGATTGTTGTACTATAAATATACTGTTTTTATTATTATGTGTTTCTTATTTTTACCCATGGTGAATTGTCATACATTTAACCTTCATTTCAGTCTGCTGTTCAAAAAAATTCCGCCTGAAATGATAAACAGGGGGGAAAAAACCACACACACACAAACCATATAAGAAAAGACCCCCAAATTGTTTGGTTTTATAAATATAATTCTGGCTGCCTTATCTCAAAACCGGTAGTGCAATTAACCGAGGGTTAAACTGAGCCCCCAGTGGTGCAATGGGTTAAACCCTTGTGATGGGAGGACTGCTGCCCGAAAGGTCGACCGTTCAAATCCAGGGAGCAGGGTGAGCTTGTGCCTGTCAACTAAAGCTGAGAGAAACCTCCCATAGGATGGTAAAACATCCAGGCATTCCCTAGGCAACGTATTTGCAGACGGCCAATTCTCTCACAACAGAAGCAACTTGCAGTTTCTCAAGTCGCTCCTGTATGCAGCCCAAAGTCCATAACATTTGCGTCTTATTTTTTTCAACTGAACAAAAGATACTGATGTTATGTATTTTTAACCTCCCATTAAATATGCAACTTCTATTTTATATTCATTCCTTATAGATACTGCAAAAAGGATTATTTTGGGATCACAATATGCTTAATATATGCATATATCTCAGAGGCCTAAAATATATTATGGATAGTTTATTCCTCCATATTTTCATATTATGTGTCCAGTATCCTACTTCAAAACAAATGTCAATAAATTTTGCTGTAATTTATTACAGCAAAAATAGCAGTTGTTCAATATTCATTATCAGGCTGCTCACATCAATATATACATCTATTATGAAGGCCACATCTGTAAATATATAGAGTTTCACGGATATGCCTGTTCCATGAAACTAATGATACAAATTTCAAAACACAGTTTGGCAGCCTCTCTTCAGAAAAAGCATCTAACAGCGGCAACTGTGCAGATCAGAAAACAAGACTGCATTATACAGTCAATCCCAGACTGAATACTATGCCTATTGATTTCAGTCAGTGATTAAACAAATGTTCCTCTTTGATTCCTTGGTTACTAAGAACATCTGAGCCAGACCACATGTATTACTTTCAGCAAGATAAGGTATCAAGAACAGTGCTCCTGATGAAGACAATGGATCCAAACTACAAAAGGGAAGTTGCCCTTGTCACAAATGAAAATATCAGAATTAAAGCTGTGAATAAATAATATCCATCATTAAAGCTGTATTAATTTTTATTCATACTCCACCAGATTGCTCTATCTGGCATTGCATACTTTGGTCCCGCATTCTGAACCCTCCATATTCATCTCTCCATATCCATTTTTCCACCATCCAAGGCTGGAAAATATGCCACCCTCTAAAAAAAGCAAACTTTGATTTTGACATTTTACAAAATGGATACCATTGTACTATGCTACTGTTTATAATGGGACTTGATATCTATGATGTTTGATGTCCACAGGGGGTCCTGGAACCAAATTCTAGCAAATGCCAAGGGCCCACTTATTTCAGATACAGGTACACATATTTTTGGACAAAGGCAAATTATCAGGAATCAGCATACATAAAGATTCCCTGCCCGATGTACAGGAGGAAATTTATACTTGTTAACCAAGTGATTTTTTCCAGTCTGAAAATAGACTGAGAAAAATACAAAACCCCAAAAATAAAACAGAAACTGCTTAGAGAATGAATCCTAGTTTTGAAGGAGAGTATTTTTGGTACAGAGGGCTCTACAACCTATGTAAAAGATTCCTATTGCATTTTGCACTGGCACAGTGCAAAATGGTGACAGTGAAAGTGTGTTTGCATCAACATCTTCAAGAGAAGATAATAAACCTCTCATAGAAGTAGTCCTCATACACATCAGTAACTTTCTCAATAATTTTCCTCTTTGCATTTAAACAACCTATACAAGAGAAGTTTCATATTGTAAACATTTAAAGAGAAATATACAAACATAATTTCCACATAAAGATTTGAATTAATTTTAACATAATATATAAACCAAATTATATGCTCTCTCTTTTTTGCTTGATTAAATATGTAAGTGAAAATATATATGGACTGTGGGAACAATACAATTAATTATATATATTGGGGAAGTATTATGAGATCAAGGTCTTATTTAGGGCACAGGAAGTTTTTCCAGTTAAAATATTCTCTAGGAAAATCCACACCTTCCTGCCATACCCAGCACCACAACCATCAAACTAGGAAGTGTCTAATTAAGCATTATTTCCTGTTTTATCTGAATTAGGAACCTTGCATACCATGAGTGGAGGAGAGATGTGGTTGTGTCTGAAATCAAAAGACATATGCATTTTGTAGCTATGATGTGATTGCTGGAACCCGAGTATTGAAAAAATAAGGATACTATACAAAAAATATCTAGCACATTCTTATAAATGTTGACAGAAATAGATAATTATAATGAAAAGCAACCAAACAATGGCTCAAAACCACAATTGTAAGGACGATAAGTATAACTTAAAATACCACCGAGAAAGCATAGAATGGATTAGCAACAAATCTCTCACCAACCTTATCCATTAGTTTTTCACTTAAACCAAAATTTTGCTTTAATTAAAACTGTGAATTAATCACAGTAGGGACATGTCATTTTCTCTTTTATTACTCTCTCTACTTCCAAAGGCATTGACTGCATTACAGAAAATACGATTAAGCTCCCCTTCCATAAGAAACACAATCTCATTTATATCAACTTTCTTCTTTCTTCTTCTGAACCACCCCGAGCCTGCAGGAAGGAGCGGTATACAAAATTGAATTAAATAAATAAATAAATAATCTAATTCTGCCACTAGTGTTATTGCATTACTATGAGCAGCAGGCTCTATCTTGACCATAGATGCTTTCTTGACAAAGCTAGAAACATATTTAGGAAATATGCAGATGAAATAGCTTAGTGAGCTATGGAACATGCTCAAAGAAACAAACCTCTTGTGCCTATTTAAGCTGACGACTGAGAAAAATCCCTTGCTGGACTTTTATGACTTTTACATCCTGTGTTTAATTTTAAAGCTTATCCAACCACACTTACCAAAGGTCAGCCCAAATCTGAGAATATTTGCCAATACATTCAATGCCATAGAATTGACAATCTCCAAGGTCATGTTTCACTAAACTGTAAAATCTTCCACAATCTTTGTAGCACACAGAAGGACTACTATTTTTGAATGGCACAGTCAAAATATTTGAGTTACCTTCCAACCAATATGGGTTTGTTTTAAAACTACGTTTGTGCTATTAAAATAAAAAAATTAATTACAATTACAATGTTCTAATATAATTTACATACATCTTTGTCTAGATAATTTGTAATGTATGTAATATAATTTACATATATCTTTGTCCGCTTTGAGTCCCCCCAGGGGTGAGAAAGGCGATATATAAATACTGTAAATAAATAAATAAAACAATATAATGCACAAAAGCTATGTGAATAAAGATAAAATATAATTATGCCTGGATAGACTAAATTTCAGAATTCTGGTGCCACAATATGATTATTTCAATGTTAATGTTATTACTGTTTCAGTATCTTACCTAGCTCAGTAACCTGCCGATCAAAAGGACATCGAACTGCTCTGCCATGGAGAGGAAGTCGAGTGAGGCAGTCATGACAAACAGTGTGCCCACACAGAAGCAGTCTAGGAACTTTGTCTCCTTGCAATGAGAATACATCTTCACAGACTCCACATTCCAGAACCTAAAAGTTACAGAGTAGTACAGGCATACCTCAGTTAACAAAGTAGGTGTTTCTAGGCATTACCTCTTTAACCTAAGTTGTTGCTTATGATGCTTGCTTTTATTGTTTATGATGATGTTGTTTTATGCTGTTTTATATTTTGCTGTTCTGTTTTTAACTGTATGTAAGCTGCCCCGAGTCCCTTCGGGGAGATGGAGGCGGGGTAGAAAAATAAAGTTGTTGTTGCTGTTGTTGTTTATCTGCAGTAAAAAAAACCTACAGTATAATAAAACCTGAGCTGAGAAAGCATGAGATTCTGCTTTAGGGTATTCCTTCCCTGTTATTTCTACCTCTGGTATTAAACTTTCTGTTGTAATAGTATTATTATTATTACTACTACTACTATTACAACAGAAAGTTTAATACCAGAGGTAGAAATAACAGGGAAGGAATACCCTAAAGCAGACTCTCATGCTTTCTCAGCTCAGGTTTTATTATACTGTAGTGTTTTTTTTTACTGCAGATAAACTGCTGTAACGCAGTATCTAAAGCAGGGGTGGGCAATTACTGGCCCTCCAGGTGTTTTGGACTTCAACTCCCAGAAATCCTAACAGCTGGTAAACTGGCTAGGATTTCTGGGAGTTGAAGTTCAAAACACCTGGAGGGCCGGTAATTGCCCACCCCTGATCTAAAGTCTGTGTTTCTTCAGATATCCCCCAGTGCTGCTACAAATATGCCAGATTCATGGCGGAAAAGAGGGCCTGGGTGGACATTTACTTTATTTATATTCTGCCTTTCTGCCATCATGAAATTCAAGGCAGCATAAAAATAATTTCTATACAGGAGCCTCACTCTCAGAGGGTTCATTAACTGACTATGTTCAATTTTAACCAAAACAAAAATCAACATAATGTTTGGCCAAGAAATGCCACTACAGGTAGACTGAGGATCAAACTAAACCTTTCATAGGCCAACACATTATCTACAGCCCAAATATGTACTATCAATATGTCATATCAAATGTAGACTTAAATCCAATTGTTAGTTCCTGATAGATTGCACCCAGTGAATCAATTGCTGGATGGTAAGTCAGCACTCATGGAAATAGCATTCATTCTACTGGGATGAACAAATGGATTTAAATTGTAATCAACAACTTAAAGCACATCAAAGGACGTCTTTACTGGTTGGCTTAATGAGTGTTTCCTAAATAATTATACAGTACAACAGGCATATACTTAGCTATAAATTTACTATGTCTAATGGAGTTACTCCTAGGGAAGTGGATATATGATTGAAGATTTGGTCTCTGGGTGCTTTCACCTCTAAGAAGGAGAAAAACCCCTTGGACTTCAACTCCCAGAAACTGCATCCATCCTGGCCAATGGTGAAACATCCTGTGGACTGAAGTCCAAAACATCAGGACCACCAACATTTGGGAATCATTGCATTAGATAAATGACCCAAGACAAGTCTCTAAATAAAGAGACTAGATTCATGCCTTTCGCTAGTATTTGCACTGAATCTCACTATGTTTTAAGCAGTTTCAAATTGTACAAACATTTTCAGGGTTTTTTTCCGTGTCAAGAGCGACTTGAGAAACTGCAAGTCGCTTCTGGTGTAAGAGAATTGGCCGTCTGCAAGGATGTTGTCCAAGGGATGCCTGGAAGTTTTGGTGTTTTATCATCCTTGTGGGAGGCTTCTTTTATGTCCCCACATGGGGAGCTGGAGCTGACAGAGGGAGCTCATTCATGCTCTCCCCAGGTTCGAAATTCCGACCTGTCGGTCTTCAGTCCTGCCAGCACAAGGGTTTAATCCATTGCACCACCAGGAGCTCCAACATTTTCAGTGTAGTGCTATCATTGCGTCTGTTGATGTGTTGTGTGATTTAGCTGCATTGTCACCCTATTTTAGGAATGTTCTATGACATTATACTGGAAGAAGTTTGACGAGTAGAACGCAAACAGAACCAATGCATCTTCATACATTAAAAAGGCCCACTTACTAAATTTCTATTGTATGTTTAAAAATACAAGAAATTTGCCAAAAACAAATACTGACACATTTAACCCCCCCTCCAATTCTTTCAGAAGTGAATTTCCCTTCCAAATGCAGATTTCTATCATTCCCTGTTGTTATTAATAATAATAATATCTCACTTCTTCACTCCATATGGAGACTCAAAGTGGCTCACAACTAAAAGCATTTCAGTGCAACTTAAAATATTTAAACAATCCAGGTTACAACCATGAAGTATACAAAACCACAGCAACCCTTGATGGTATCAAACACCATCATCTTTAAAAGCCTGCCTGAATAGAAAGGTTTTAGCCAGCCGCCGGAAGGACAGCAGGGAAGTGGTCATTCTGGCTTCCCTGGGCAGGGAGTTCCAGAGTCATGGAGCAGCCACGACTCTATTGTCTCACCCGTTTTTAATTATGAGTCGTTTGCAAGTCGGATGTTTGTAACTCAAGGACTGCCTATATATGCAAGTGGAAGTATTCTGAAACCTGAAAAAAAAAACCCAGATTCTTCTGGTCCCAAGCATTTTGGATAAGGGACACTCAAGCTGTATAAACAATTGCAAGTGAGGCAAGCAACCACTTGTGGGTTGGCCACAGGGTGCATCTACACTGCAAAATCAATGCAGTTTGACAGCAAAGTTTTGATACCACCATTTATATATTATGTTATTCTGCCTTGGTGCGTACTGTGTTTATTTTCTGTTATGTTTTGAGATTACTATTTATGTATTATGTATTATTTTTACTTTGGTTTTGCATTGTGTTTTAAACGTTGTAAGATGCCCCGAGTCCTGCTTGGAGAAGGGGTGGGATATAAGTAAAGTTTATTATTATTAGGCTATGTTTATTATTTAGGACTAAGGCCCCTTCCACACAGCTGTATAAAATCCTACATTATCTGCTTTGAACTGGGTTATATGGCAGTGTGGACTCAGATAGGCCACTTCAAAGCAGATATTGTGGATGCTTCTACGGGAGGGGGGAGGGGGGAAGATGTGACCCATGCGGGTGCTACTGCGCAGACTCACCCCACGTCTTCCTCCCTCTCCTCCACAGTGAACTACAACTCCAAAACTCAAGGTCAATGCCCACCAAACTCTTGTAGTATTTTATTTTCTTGGTTATGGGAGTTCTGTGTGGGAAGTTTGATTCCATTCCATCATTGGTGGGGTTCAGAATGCTCTTTGATTGCGGGTGAACTATAACTCCCACCTTTGTGTGTGTCTTTCTGCCATTCCTGCCAGGATATCTATGTTGTGTTCATTGAAACAGGCCCGGGTTTCACACTGAGTGTTAGGGTTCCCATATGTCCCTTATTTTGGCCCTAAAAATTTGTGTCCCTTATTTTCAGGCCCTGTCCCTTATTTTTGACTAGCAGGACAGGACTTGGGTGGGGTTGACCAGAGGAAGTTGGGTGCTGTGGTTTCCACAGCAATGCCTGCCCGGTGATTCCAAGTCGCAGGGCAGCCTGCGTCCCCATTGGAAGGAAGAGGCGATACAGGACTTTTTCAAAGTACAGTAGACTAATTAACCGTTACCCAAGGGGAATGTTGGATCATGTTGGATAACGATAGTTTCTGGTTGCTTGAGAGTTACTCTTAAAATCGCCCTAGGTGTGCATCCCAATACTATACAATGCTGTGTATCCCATACTATACTATACCATTAACTATTGACATAATAATCATGAAGATGTACTGTCTTATAAAATTTATTTTATTTTAATGTTTAGACAGTGCACTTTTAAAGTCAGCAAAGTCAAGTACTAAATACAGATGGAGAAAATTAGGTAGTTCTGATGTTTTTTCTGCATGAGAAAACATGCAGAAACATACCATGTCCTGTTAAGAGGGTGTAAGTCAGTTTCTTTTGTGAGTTTCAATCATTATCTTATTCTGTTAATAAAACTATTTCTACCTAATGTTTGAGTTTCAAGTTTTTAATGAAGTGTCCCTTATTTTTGCGAAAAATCCCGTAAATGTCCCTTATTTCTTATATCAAAAAATGGCAACCCTACTGAGTGTATAAATACATTTAAAAACATATTAACTATATGTATTACTGTGTTAGAGTGTCATCTTTGTAAATGTAAAAAAAACCCCGAGTGACTGCGATAAAAACTAAACACAGAGAGACAGGGCCGTAGCCAGGATTTTGATTCGGGGGGGTGAGGCTGAGTTTGGTTGGGGGAGGCTGAGACTGGGTGGAAGAGGGTCTACCCTAGCAAACCTTTTGTATTGTTATCCCAATAACCCCCTGAATGTGAGATATAATGAGCATGGTGATCAGATCATGATATGAATAAACATAACAGTTTAAATAATGTACCAGTAAGGCCTTTTTGCAGACCACCCTGAGAATTGGGGGGGCTGCAGCCCCCTTAGCCCCCCCTGGCTACATGCCTGCAGAGAGAGACTGACAGCTGTTGAGCAAGACCTTCGTGTGTGTCTTTCTGCCATTCCTGCCAGGATATATATGTTGTGTTCATCGAAACAGGCCCAGGTTTCACACTGAGTGTATAAATACATTTTAAAACATATTAACTATATGTATGACTGTGTTAGAGTGTGTCATTTTGTGTCATTTTGGTTGGTGGTGTGCCCCAGGATTTTGTCAATGTAAAAAGTGTTGAAAAACACTGACCTAGGAATCCTGGGCTTTGTAAGTTGTCGAGGCACCTACTCTCCTTGGCAGGCAAGGCCTTGCAAAACTACAACTTCCAAGGATACCACAGCATTGAGCCGTGGCAGTTAAAGTGGTGTCAATACCCACAGTCGACCAGAAAATCGATCCACAGAAGGAGAGCCTTCTTTTCAGAGCGACTGCAGACATATTTGCGGCCTTCTCCTACAGCCAGAGGGTTTCATGGCCTTCCCCATGCCCAAAGGCGGCGAGCCACGAAGGAGAGCCCCCCCGGGCCTTGCCTGTTCTCCTCACCTTCACCACCGGGCCGCCGGGAGTCCGGCCAGGCCTGCTCCCGGCTTCGCTCCCTGCGCCAGACCCGACCTTGTTTACACTCAGCGCCGCCATCTTGGAAAGGGAAGGATCCAGCCCCCTCCGCTCGCTCCCCGCTCTCCCTCCGCCCACTGCGTAGTTTCCATGGAAACTGCGGGGCGAGCCTACGCGCTGACGTCACACCAATGAGAACCCTCAAATAACTTCGTACGCCGACGGTTACCTATTGCATTGCGCATGTCCGCAGTGACGTCACGCTCCCCTCTCCTGCCCAGTCGCAAAAGACTACAGCTACCATCATGCATTGCCTTGGCAGATTGGAGGACGCTCTGCATGCCTACCCGCAGGGCGTTCTGGGGGGTGTAGTTCCCAACGAACAGAGAGCGGAGAGGGTTCGTTTTCGTTGTGTCGTGGAGGCGGGAGAAAAGGGGAAGAGCTTCCTGCAGAAGCTGGAGGGATGTTGTCCGTGTGAAGGAGGAGGAGGAGGCCCTGAAGAGGCGAGGCTGAGGCGATGGATGTCACCCAGCCCAAGCAGGAGCATCTCCTGGCCTTGAAAGGTACGACGAGCCCCGGCTCGCTTTCCCTTCATGGCGGCTCTGAAGTGAAGGCCCGAGGCCTTGAGGCAGGCCTGGGCAAAGTTGGGCCTACCAGGGGTTTTGGACTCCAACTCCCAGCATTCCTAGCAGCCTCAGCCTTGAGCCTTGAGGCAGGCCTGGGCAGCCATTAGCAGCCTCAGCCTTGAGCCTGAGGCAGGGGCAGTTGGGCCTACCAGGGGTTTTGGCTCCCTCCCAGAGGCCTCAGGCCCTTTCCTTTCCCCCTCAGCCGCTTAAGCGGCTGGGAGTTGGAGTCTAAAATGCTGGGAGTTGGAGTCCAAAACCCCTGGTAGGCCCAACTTTGCCCAGGCCTGCCTTGAGGATAAAGCAGGGCCAGAAGGAAAGCCCTCCTTTCCCTTTTAGGACAGGCATGGGCACACTTCCGCCCTCCCTCCAGGGGTTTTGGACTTCAACTGGTAGGCTGGTAGGAATTGTGGGGCCAGAAAGATCTCTCGAAATTGAGTGAATGGGCAACAAAGTGGCAAATGCATTTTAACCTAAACAAGTGTAAAGTCATGCACATCGGGGCAAAGAACCCCAAATACACCTACCAATTGATGGGGTCAAAGCTTTCTGAGACAAACCAGGAAAGGGATCTTGGGGTTTTGGTGGACAGCTCAATGAAGATGTCAACCCAGTGCGCTGCAGCAGTGAAAAAGCAAATTCTATGCTTGGCATGATCAGAAAGGGAATCGAAAATAGGTCGTCAAATGTTGTATTGCCTCTCTACAAATCTATGGTGAGGCCACATCTGGAGTACTGTGTACAATTCTGGTCACCGCACCTCAAGAAGGATATAATGGAACTGGAAAAGGTACAAAAAGGGCAACAAGAATGATCCAAGGGATGGAGCAGCTCCCTTATGAAATCAGGTTGCAACGCCTTGGTCATTTCAGCCTTGAAAGACGGCGTTTAAGAGGTGACTTGATCGAAGTGTATAAAATCATACATGGGATAGAAAAGGTGAATAAAGAAAAAACATTTTCTCTGTCACACAACACTAGGACTAGGGGGCACTCCCTGAAGCTCCAAGGTAGGAAAGTTAGGACTAATAAAGGGAAATATTTCTTCACCCAGAGGGTCATTGGGTTATGGAACTCACTTCCAGAGGAGGTTGTGACAGCTGTCAGCCTGGACAGCTTCAAGGCAGGATTAGACAGATTCATGGATACCAAGGAAATCAGTAATTACTGAAATGGACATCCAAGTGCCACGTCTGTGTTGATGGAGGCAGGCAGGATTTTCCCCGGGTACTTGCCCACCCCTGATCTAAAGTCTGTGTTTCTTCAGATATCCCCCAGTGCTGCTACAAATATGCCAGATTCATGGCGGAAAAGAGGACCCTGTGGACATTTACTTTATTTATATTCTGCCTTTCTGCCATCAGAAATTGCTGGCAGCATAAAGATAATTTCTACAGGCCTCATTCAGCATGGTTCATTAACTTATGTTCTTATGTAATGTTTGGCCAAAATGCCACCAGGTAGGGGATCAAACTAAACCTTTTGCATTATCCAGCCCAAATATGTACTATCAATATGTCATATCAAATGTAGACTCAATTGTTAGTTCCTGATAGATTGCACCCAGTGAATCAATTGCTGGATGGTAAATCACCACTCATGGTTGTGGGGGGTCGGGAGCAGGTGAGGGTTTTGCCCTCCTTTCTGCTAGAGATCCCTGTGTACAACTAGTGGGCCACTGTGTGACACAGAATGCTGGACTAGATGGGCTGAGGCCCGATTCAGCATGGCTCTTCTTATGTTCTTATGTAAGTCCAAAACACCAGGAGGGCCGAAGTTTGCCCAGGCCTGCTTTGAGGACAATTGTCTCCTTTCGTTTCAAAAAGCTTGTGTTTCCCAAAGTGGGTAATTTTGGATGATAATCAAAGCAACGAGGAGAGTAATAAATTGGTAAACAATATAAGTTTTTATCTTCTAATTTCGATACTTCAAATGAAACATAAATATTGTTGCTACACAACAAAGTAGTGAGCATATGCAGATGTCAAGGTAAGTACCACACAAAAATTGAACAAACGCCTAAACAATAGTGGACTATACCGGATTATTAAATCTCTAAGTAGAGAGTCCCAACGCGAACACCACCGTAAATAATAACGCAACAATCAAAGTCTATAAACAATGCTTATCAGCATAGATGCGGTGGGTGTCCTGAGCGGTCGACGATCCTGTGGATACTTGCGCCTGACCGTTTCGCCTTTTTGTGGCTTTTTCCAAGACCGGGGACAATCTTCGGCGTGCCCAAACAGCGTAGCGGGTTATTCTTAGAAAATACAGGTAAATCATATAGAGGCACCGGGCCTTCTTTGGTCAAATCTCGGTCCGAGAGAAAAAGCCACAAAAAGGCGAAACGGTCAGGCGCAAGTATCCACAGGATCGTCGACTGCTCAGGACACCCACCGCATCTATGCTGATAAGCATTGTTTATAGACTTTGATTGTTGCGTTATTATTTACGGTGGTGTTTGCGTTGGGACTCTCTACTTAGAGATTTAATAATCGGGTATAGTCCACTATTGTTTAGGTGTTTGTTCAATTTTTGTGTGGTACTTACCTTGACATCTGCATATAATCACTGCTTTGTTGTGTAGCAACAATATTTATGTTTCATTTGAAGTATCGAAATTAGAAGATAAAAACTTATATTGTTTACCAATTTATTACTCTCCTCGTTGCTTTGATTCATTCAAGCAACCCCGTACACCTGTTTATATAATTTTGATAATAATACCATAATGTAATACAATATAATTCTACTAATAATAAAATATAATAATTATATATTTTATATTACATGTAATATTATTATGTTACATTATAGTGGTTTGTTGTTGTTTATTCGTTCAGTCGCTTCCGACTCTTTGTAACCTCATGGATCATCCCACGGCATTGTCCATAGTCACCTCCAAGGTCATGTGGCCAGCATGACTACATGGGGTGCTATTACCTTCCTGCAGAAGCAGTACCTATTGATCATCTCACACTTGCATGTTTTAAACTGCTAGGTTGGCAGAAGCTGGGCCTAACAGTGGGAACTCAGCCTGCTCCCTGGATTTGAATCACCAGCCCATGCCAGAGCTCCCTGTTAACCATCGCTATTACATGTATTTTATATTACATGCAATATTATTATATTACATTATAGTGGTTTGTTGTTGTTTATTCGTTCAGTCGCTTCCGACTCTTTGTGACTTCATGGACCAGCCCACGCCAGAGCTCCCTGTCGGCTGTCCCCACCCCCAGCTCCTTCAGGGTCAAGCTCGTTACTTCGAGGATACCGTCCATCCATCTTGCCCTTGGTCAGCCCCTTTTCCTTTTTCTGTCACAGCGCGGGTCTTGGCCCGACCCCTTAATCACACACACACAGACAATGTCAATTAACTATTTATTAAGCACGATTATTTGCAGGTGAAAAAGGTAAAATGTCCAAAAGTAGATTAGCTCAATGCGTCCAAGGTAATTGGCAATTAAAGTCCAAAAGTAATCCAAAAGCAGGGAATCTTTCCAAGGCAAGGTCCATAAAAACAAAGCGAATCAAAACAAGGCAACTTGGTCCGTAGGCAAACAAGGCAATCCAAGGTACAGGGTATGAACAAGGTCCCAAGGTAATTCTTGGCAAGGTAAGCCAAACTATGGCTTCCAAGGAACAGCAGACCACCGATGCGTCCTTCCAGCAACGACGTGGCCACTCAACTGAGGAACTTTTCCCACAGAGTGTATATTTAATTCCCACCTTTGTGAGACCAGCGCCTCTCCAGGCTCCTCTTCCAATCTCTTCGCGTAGCCACAATACTACTCCTCCGGTCGAAGCTCCTCGCAGGCCTGGCACCATCTGGCTCGCTATCTTCCTGGGAACAAGCCTCCAACTCAGTTTTCATTTCTTCCTCTGCAGCTGGTGGCAACAAACGCTTTTGTGAACCGAAACCTCCCGGGTTCTCATATTCACAATCTGATCCGTCTGATCCGGAATCTAGCTGGCCTTCATCATCCGAGTAAGCAGAAGGCCAGGTGTCATCCCATTGCAAACTGTTAGTAGGTGATACATGCCCATCAGCCCCTGCAACCCCTCCATCTTGATCCAAAGCAATTGGGACCCCTGGGGCTGCACCCCCGGCTGGAACGGAGGCTGGGTTGCTACATTTTCCTTCCATTTTCCCCAGCATCATTGTCTTCTCTAAGGTTTCCTGTCTTCTCATGATGTGGCCAAAGTACTTCAGCTTTGTGTCTACTATCCTTCCCTCCATTGAGCAGTCAGGCTTTATTTCCTGAATTATGGACTGGTTGAATCTTCTCGCGGTCCAAGGCACTCTCAGGACTTTCCTCCAACATCACAGTTCAAAAGCGTCTATCTTCCTTCGCTCAGCCTTGCTTATGGTCCAGCTCTCACATCTTGTTGGGCTTGTGGCTTCTTTGGCTACCAGGATTGTGGGATCTGAAGTGCAAACAGATACAAGGGATGGGAATTTTAATGAGCTGAGTTTCTCTGGGAATTAGTCTGTTTGAAACAGAGTGAGATAAAGATAACACCTGCACTGATATAGTACAGCCAGCAGAGAAGGAATTTTAATTGGCAAATCCAAGGCCTTTGCTTTTGGGTTCTGGGAGGAAAATGCCAATTAGGGGATATCGAAAGTGGTTTGGTTTTGAGTAGTTTAGTTCAGCTTGCTTTAGAAAACCTCAGATTCTGGCAACGTCGATTTATGGAAGGTCCTTTGCAATTGGGATTGCAGTCATGCCCATAGATTTAAGATTCTGCTATGCCTTTGGAAATTCTAGTTTGTGTTTTTAGGACTTTGATTCTCTTGGACTCTATTGGATTTATTTTACCTGTACTGCTTTTGGCTCCTGAAACCTTCCTACTTGGATTATAGATGTGTTTTCTTTTTACCCTTTTATTCTTCATTGCATTGCTGATATTACCTGCTTTTAATAAATGACTATATTTCAAGTGCTGGTGTTGTGTGATTACATCTAGAGGGTCCACGTCCCTGGAGTGCGACACATCTGTAGGTTGCTACGGGGAATACCTTTGCTTTGACTATGCGGATCTAGTGCTTTATGTTTGGTGCCAACTGTTTTGTGATAGAAGCTGTACTTCATTGAAAGCAACTGGGTTGTAAAAAATGAGTATAGTGAGCAATTTGAGAAGAATGGGTGGTGGAGTTGTTAGGCAAAGAAACCATGAATGGAACCCCTTTATCTCATCTGTTTTTCTCCAATTTCTTATAATCAGTAAAGCGGTTAGAAAAACATTTGAAGTGGTTTCGCTGGGTGGAAAAAAGAGCAAATGAACATAGTGGAATCAGTCGAATCATAACAAATTTATCCAGGCAAAATGATTTAAAGTAATTTCATGAAATCCACACATTAAAAAAAAATCTTCTGAACAGGTTCTACATTTTCGTGTGTGTGTGGCACAGGCACATTTCTGTTTAGTCTATAAACAAAGCATATGGCTAGGTAATTAACACTGAAGGATTAAAAGGAAGCAGTTCTGTATCATTTACTGACTTGAAAACAAACCACGATGAGAAATCATACATGTGATGGGAATGAATAGTTGCTCGGTGAGTACTCATTATGTTCAATGGTGAATTATTAAGCTTTTTAAAAACTGTGTAATAGCAAAATAGATTTTTTAATTTTATATGCAAGTCTGGCTTTAAAATTCAGAGAGGTTGTACTAGGTTCCTATAGGAAAACAACAGGTGTGTAACAATGATTGAATTACTATGGTAAAAACTTTCAAGGATATCCGTAATCAAATTTAAGCATAAATCCTATTTTTAATCTATCTAGGTTCTTCACCTCCTCCCCCACCCCCGGTTTGTTTGCAGGTATAATATGTCAGCCTATCTCTGGGCACAATTAAGTGTGCTGATTATAACTTATAAAAAGTTGTGTTGGTTAGGCCAAGTCTCTTATATTCTGAGATTCTCAATACTGAATTTTCTTTGTTCCACCAGCCTCACAGGTGCTGCCGTTGGGGATGCAAGCTAGATCCTTCTCAGTGAATGCAAACTTAATTTCCCATTATCCCAATCTTCATTTCCCAATACCCCTTGGCAATCCTACAGTTAGTTTTGACATGACATGAATGGCATTTGTTTTTCAAAGCTGAAATCCCGGTTATTTCATTGGGCTTACCCCAGGGAGCTTGGGGCAACAAGCAAGTTTTTTCTTTTATCCTTGTTTAGGAAAAACAAAGTCTTTTAAAGTACATTTGATGGTAAAGTTGCTAGTGTGTCTTATTACTTGCAATACTTCTGCTCTAGGTGCTGTGATCTTCTGCCCAAGAGACAAAATAAGATTATTTTAAGTGATAACGTCGTGTTGCTGGCAAAACTCCCTGAAACATTCATGATTATAATATGTACAAGCATGGATGTGGTTCTACATTATCGGCCATGGCAAAGGGACCCAGCACTATTGCAAAAAATTGCAGAAGAGGCACTGAAAGAATTTCCCATCCGGCAGCTGCCAAGCTTCATACCCTGGTTTCCAAATGACCTGTGCAAACTCCCTCTCAAGCCTAAGACAAAACCTCCAGTTATCTCCTTTGAAGAAGCAGAACAGCTGAAACAGCATCATGCATCACTAGAAACTGTTTGTGGATCCCCATATTATGACTGTACAGAAGGGCTTAAGGAATTTCATCCTGATACGAAAGCTGTGCAGTGTTTACAAACTGAACAAGGAAAAATTGAATTGAGAAGTTTGGGAAAGCAATCGACAAGTGGCAAACAGACCTTCAGGAGATCTTGGAGTGTGTCTGTTGCAAACTCGGAGCTCAAAGACAAGATTCTTCCTTTGTCCAGAGAGCTGCAGAAAACTTTACAAAAACTAAAGCTGCATGTATTCTATCGAGCACAGTGGATAATTGAACCCTCTATTTTAAACCATCATACACTTGAAGATGTTTGGACAAAGCTTATCAGGATGATCAAACACAATGGGCTGCCATCTTGCAATGCTACAATCCAGAGATCTAAGGGCCAGATTTTGATTTTCTGTGACATACTCTACTGTGAATACATTGCCAGTAACCTTAGAGAAAAATTAAATCTTAGAGGAAAAATGAATTTGTTTGTTCACAGATATGGAATAATACATAGCTTGGAACTATAGACAACAGTATGTTTTTTGTGCACATTTATGACGGGGAAGGTCTTAAAACCACCTAATTGCTATTGACTCTCATTTTTCATGGGGGTTGAGAGCACCAGTTCCCTTCAGAAATTGATAGACTGCAAATATAGATATAATTGTGCATGCTATTTTTTAAATACCTGAGCAAACACTTCTCTAGGCATTTCTAATGGAAGTGGAACATAGAAATATGCTGGAGGTCCTAGAAATCCCGAGAGAAGTGTTCTGTCAGGTAAAAAGAAATGGCACTTGTGATTTTTATTTATGCAGTAATATACTAATAAACAAATCCATGAATGTTTATCCCACAAATGTGGATAAATAACTGTAGTTTACTGTAAGCATCTATCATTCTGTATTACTAAAAACATCAAAATTTTATGTTATTGACTATTAGGAAGGCCTCTTAGAGCATTTTTGCTCACATGGAGGGAGCTGTCTATTATTTAGTTGTGCCTATGAACTAAGCTGTAGAACCTGTTGAGAAGATTTTTTTAAAAAATGTGTGGACTTTATGAAAATTTGAGACATTTTCTCAAATAAATGGATCTCTACAAGACTGAGTTGTGCGTTTTGCCTGCTTAATGAAATATGTTTTATAAGAATAATTGCATATTTAAAAATAATGTTTTAATTTTCAGACATTGTCTTGTTTATGTTTACAATTAATAGTCTAGCATTAGTAAATAATAAAAAGAAGGCTGATTGCATTAGAAAATAGTTTCTCAATTTTGGTAACATTAGGTTTGTCATCCTGAGGTTTGTCCATTCCCCATTTGGTTGATAGCTGTCATTTGATCCTTGCTATACTTTTCAACTTGAGTTAGTGTGGGCAGAATAGGATGATCATGTTTCATCAACACACCAGGCTACTTGCAAAAATACCCTTGAGATGCCACATAACTCCAACTCTGTTACACTTGCACTGGCTTCCAATGGAATTCCGGGCCCTGTTTAAGTTGTTGGTTCTGACCTTTAAGGCGCTTTATGGTTAGGGGCCAGCATATCCCCGAGACCACTCTCCCCTCTTCGCTGCCAGTGGTCGCCACAACTCCTCCAGCTAAACTTACTGTATGTTCCAGGCCCCAGGGAAGCACATTTCGAGAGCACGAGACGTAGGGCCTTCTCGATTTCTGCCCCTGTCTTGTGGAACTCCTTGCCTCTCCACTTGAGGGCCATATGTCGTGCGACCCTTTGCTCAGGCACTCAATACCTGGCTTTTTAGCAGAGCTTTTAATGTTTAATGCAGTCTATTCGGTAATTGTTGTAATGTTTTTATGCAATTTGTTTTATATAAATCGCCTGGAACACTTTAATGGAGGGCGATTAACAAATTATTTATTTATTTATTTATTTATTTATTCATTCAACTTAATATACTGCTCTCTCTGGAGCCCAGAGAGGTTTACAGAGTTAAAAACAGATAACCACATAAAATGCAATAAAACCAGATAAAACCCCCAGTTAAAATGAAAACTGAAACACCAACTATTACGTTCATGTTGACAAACAGTACTCCTTCCAGTTTTAACAAAAGTAGCCAATTGAGAGGAACTCTGGGAATTTTAATCTAACAATATCTAGAAGAGTCATACAAATATTACTTCTGTGAAATTCCAAATTTAGAAAGAGCTAAAAGAAATGTCAGAAGTCCTGATTATGTATCTATTCAGGCTTTCTGACAGAAAAATAAATAGAATCATGTAGGCTATATGATTGACTATAGTATTCAAGCTTGTATATGAAACACAATCATATAGTGTTTCATATACAAGCCTGAATACTATAGTCAATTGGATCAGTTCCCTTCAGTACATAAATTCTTTATTGATTAGTCAATTTTGACCATATCAAATCATACAGAACATACACATACATACAGTAAATGCCAATGTGAATACAAAACATGCCTACATACCATAGTGCTAAACCCACTCCTGTCTACAAAACTTCTTGTTTAAAAGATTAAAACATAATTAATTACTTAGAATAAAAGTTGAGAGGGGACAAGGGTAAGTAAAATTAGTAAACATATCCACATTAAATTACATTGATGGCAGTGATGTCAGAGCTCTTTGCTTTCATCTTCTCGCGGATGGCTAGCACTTTTTGCATAAAAAGGGTCAGTTTTAAAATAGAATTTTTAGCTGAACCCTGTAGGAGAGTGTGCAATTTCTCCTTATTCTCTAGGTGAGTATAGTTCTCCAAAAGAGGCTCTAGATAATAAAGTCGAATCCTGTTGTAATAGGGGCATTTTAGGAAGAAATGTTATAAGTCCTCCACTTCTGCCTCTACCTCACGACACCCACAGGTTGTCCTCATATAGCAGGGGTGGCCAATTATTTTTTCCAAGGGGCCACACGAGAGCCAAAAAATATGGAGGACCGCACCTAAAGGCTGAACTACATTCTAATCTACATTATTTATTTATTTACTATATTTACTATATATTACACATCATTAATATATATCAAGAAATATTCATATATTATTAGTATTAATATCATAATTATATATATAGATATTATAATATATTGAAATTATAATATAACATTATATTATTTATTATATTATTATTATAAAATTAATATAAAATAATAATAAAAACCACTAAAATAAAATGAATTTCAAGAAGACAAGGTGCGAACCAAGATGGAGGCTGACATCCTCAAGAGAGGAAGGATCCCAATGGACCCAGCCCAGAGGATGACAAAGCGGACCCAGCTGCCGCAGCAGCAGAGCAGAACAGCAGATGATCGGAGGCTGCAGGCCTCCGCCTGCTCTCGCCCCTAGCTGTTCCATCAGAGGTGTTCCCGATCGGCTGATCGCCCTGCCATGGAGTGCCTGCCATCCCGGCTTTGGAGTGCCTGCCATCCCGGGAGGTGATCCGGTCCTGCAGCGGGAGTAGTCGGCGACCTGCGGTGGCTGGTGACCCGGAAGACGAGCAAGTCTTCCGGATCGCCAGGGCGATCAGCCGCCGCAGGTCGCTGACTGCTTCCGCTGCAGGACCGGATCGCCTCCTGGGATGGCAGGCACTCCAAAGCCACCGATTGTTCTCCGAAGCGGTGGGCTGTCTGCCGACACAGGCCCCACAGCCCGTGATGGGATGGCGGCAGTGGCAGCTTTTCCTCTTGCAGAAATGGCCCTGCCCCCGACGCCCGTCTCCCCAGGCTGGTCAGAATCAGCCGGTGGGCCGCATCCAGCCCGCGGGCTGTAAGATGCCCAGGTCTGTCATATAGGGAATTTTCTTTTGTCGCCCCAGCTTGGACATAATGTCGAGCTGCTCAAATCTACCCCTGATATATAGTAGTGGCATGAAGGAAATATAAGTTTCCATGCCCACGTTACAATTAAATTTAGCCAGGTATGGGATGGCTCTAGCTTGCATTATGATCATTAGATTGTTTTGTGCAGCAATGTCGAGAGCTCTTTGATATACAATTGAGCACACTTTTGCCCCTAAATTTGTTAGCTCGTGGGATGCAAAACCTAGCCTGCTGACCGTGTGGCCAAGTCTGCTCAGCCATGATGACCACTCTTAGTGGTTTTCTTGTTCTAGTAGGCATATAGCTGGTAATCTATGAGGTTGCATTTGTCTTATTTTGTACCACCAATTGATCTGCCTTTTCAGGATTACAGTGGAAATTGGAGGTACTCCCATCTCTGCTCTCACTGCTGCTGACAAGGATGATTTATCCACTCCTAAACCATTTTTCAGTTGACGAAGTTGATCTCTCTGCCATTGAAAGATCTTGGTCACCCAGTTCCCTTCAGTAGAATTAAATAACTTTTTTGAGATGTCATTATAAACAGTGTTTGAACCATCTCATCAAAGTCCACTCATACTGTTTAAACGGCCTTTAAAAATAATTTTCATCCAACTTCCACCAGCTTCATTGTCAAAACTATGGTGTTTGTTTTGGAATATACATATTTAGTCTGACCTGAATGAATAGACCTGCTGCATATCATTTTGTTTAGATATTCATCACAATTTGTTTTCAGTTTTGTTATCTTCTGTCCAAGTACAACACTTCAGTGTAAGGAGAAACCATTGTAATGACTATATTTTGTATGTTTTGATCCAGCGGTTAGTTGTTATGTTTAAGTTTTAAAATCATTATTTTTAAAACTATTAAAATGTATTCTGAACTAGAACTTCTCATGGTATCCCAGATGGTCAAGACAATATGCAGAAATGACAATATCAGTATGACTTCTGTAGAAGCCAAAGCAAATTAGTGTGGCAGGAGGGACCGTTCTTTCCATATCCCACCTTGCTACCAATAATTATTATGTAGCGGATCACACACAGACTGGGCAATGTATGACAATGAGGAGAGTAATTAGGAGGTATATGTAGCGTAGCTGTGGTTGAGCAAATTAATTATTATTTGTTTATGTATGTTTGAGTGAGTGAGGCTTGTAATGCTGTCGGTCTTTCGCAAGGCTTGTAAGACTCATTTGTTTTGGTTGGCATTTGAATTGTGAATTTTAATTTGGTATAATTAATGTTAATCTTTGCTTTTATGGTGTTTTACATTGTGCTGTGAGCCGCTCCGAGCCCTCGAGGAGTGGCGGCATACAAGATCGAACAATAAATCAATAAATAATGCTGGTGTGAGGCTTGACTTTTAAAAATATTTTTCCTGAGGCACTTTAAAATAGGTACACCAATGCTATAAACCAAATCCTTTCTTCCAGATCTTTAGCCATCCTCCTCTGAGGTAAATCTTCTCTTCAGTAAATGGACACAAGTCTTTATTATTATAAACTGAACCAAAAAAAATTCAAGGATTCTCAGGCATACAAAGCTTAATGGTTACTCAGTATTCCTTAGATATTGTTACAAATGACTTCTATTGTCACAGACACTTGAAACAGTTTCCAATATAACTCCCAGAATGGCTTATCCTTTTACCAGACCGACTAGAACTTATTTCACTTCAAAATATTATTCCTTTTCAGTCTCCTGACTGGCATTTAAGGCATGGGCTTGTCTTTTACTCCTTTCAGCTATCCCACTGAAGTTACAGAGTTTTACTGGGGTTCCTTTCCCCCTTAGCGCAACAGCTATTTACTATTTTCAACAGGTACAACTGACATGTATCTATTATCTATCTATCATCACATATAATAAAAGTCAGTGTTTGCGATGGAGCGACCGAGCGAGCGACGGGAGGAATATGTGCCAGTGTTTCGATTGGCTGCCATTGTGGGATTATTTGCATAACGGGCTCTAACTGGCCAGCCTCAAAAATCCTAAGTAACCTAGTGTGTGGAAGGACTACTAAGTCAAACACACCCAGAGAGAAGGTTGGTTCTGGCTAGTTTAGAGCTGGACCAAGGGATTTAAGTCTTCAGCCTGTTTATTTAGAACTAGCTGAGGACCCGGCGGTGCCCAGGTTATTTGAGGAAGGCATTGTGTGCCAAGGTTGGTTCCTATTAGATGTTTATGTGGCTTGCAGTGGTCTCAGGAAATTAGTGAAGGTACTGTGAGTCCCGGGGGCCTTGTCAGGAAAATCAAGTTAAGGAAGCCTAACAATATCCCATGAGCTGAGGCCTAGTCAGGAAAATCAAGTTCTCTCTGGGTCACTGGCCAAAGACAGATTTTAAAAATGACTGCTTCACTCCAGTTGTCAGTTAGCATCGCCCCCTTTGGCTCCTGCTCTGGATGGATACATTTCTATTGCAAAATACATTGCTATGGCAATGCAGCCAACATCCCTTTAATAAAGATTTATAAAAACTCATATAATTAAACAATTTGTTACAACTTCCTTGTTACAACCATTCAAAACAAGGCCATGGTAGCTTCTCTTTCCCATAAGCTAGTTCAGCAGGGGAATGTCACAATTTCTCCATACTGCATGCATGTCTCTAACTCGCCACTGACATGGCAATTATTTGAGAGTAAAGAAACACTGGCCATTACACACACACACACACACACACACACAAGATCACAGTAAGCAAAGCCTACCTAGTTCTATGGTGATTTATCTGAAATGGAACGGCTTTATCAGAAAACATTCTATGTAGCTATCAATTAGGTGACTGACAGCAATGTAAAGCAAATATTTGTGTTGTAGAATACTCCTAGTGTTGATACTCCTTTTGGAGAATAAACACTAGATACTGAGGAGGACAACTCTCCTCTCAGGTTCATAATGATTTCAACGGGACAAAATATTTCAAACAAGATTAGAATAGAGGAGATGACCGGCATAAAATAATTTGCAGGTCTTCTGATTCATGTACAGTGGAACATCAACTTAAGATTGTCCCAGTTTAAGAGCATTTTGAGTTAAGAGTCATAGATCTAATGATTGCCACTTGTAAGCTGTCCTGAGTCCCCCCCTCAGAGGTTGAAAAGAATGGGATACAAATGCTTTAAATAAATAAATAATAGCTTGGACCTTGACATAAGAGCAGTGTTTTCAGTTAAGAGCTAGTGTTAGTGAGTTAAGAGCTTGTCACGGAACAAATTAACCACTTAACTCGAGGAATCACTGTATATTCTCCTTGAATCTCTTATTGAATCTTGTCTTGTTTGTAATCCTTTCTAATTTCATAGATGAATTTAAAATTAGACAAAAACTTTGAGTTCCCTCAGAGGGAGAATAGCGGTATATAAATATAGTAAATAAATAAATTCTAGGAACCACAGATTAAAATAGTTACTATTTGGAGTATAGTTTCTAGAATTGCTCAGCCAGCATGATCATTATAGGTAAGATCCAAGGGGTTCACATGATACAACCTCAATCTTGCTTATGTGTTTAAGGATCCATTAAGTTGTAGTCTGTCAAATGACCTTTTCAAGCTCTGGTGGGGGCAAGCGTGCAGTCTGAGAGATATCCTTAATTCAAGGAAACACAAGGTCCCGATTGTTAACTTCTTTCCTCTGTGACAAGAATAGTAGAGAGTATGTCAGATGCCTTCCTTATTTTGTCATGAGTAGAATTCTGCAGGCATTGTTTGTGATTTATGACCTCTGACGATAATCCTGAATTTGCTTTCTAAATTCACAGTAATGAGGTTGACCAAGCCTACATTGTTCACCAATATTCCTGTGACCTGTGAAGAAAGAGATTTGCCAGGTAAATTATGTTTTGATGTTAATACTTAAAAGTTATGATCTATTTGCATTTTAGAGACATGTAGCTTTTAAAAAACAAGTCAGTGTGAAAATGAATCTTGAACATAAAGGTGTAGAGAATGTTTTCTATCATATTGTAACCTGCCCCAAGGAAAGGTGGATAATACACGATTAGTAGTAGTTTTAGTATTGATATTAGTATTATTATCTTGTTCTAATAATGACAAGCTTTGATAGAAAATGGATGCTGTGTTTTCAAGGCCTCCGAAAAGTAGTCTGTCCCCAATAAAAAGCAGGCGGAGGTTGTTAGCCTTTAGAAGTGGGTTCTTGTTGTCATGTACTGCTTCCTCACTCTTGTCTCTGTTGACAAAGTGCAGATAAAAACATCTATCATCATCCAGAGTTTATAGTCCTGCTGCTTTTCTCTTTAGGGCAATTAGTGTTAATGGCCTCTGTGATGGAGAAAAAACGTCCTAACTAGTTTGTAAAAGCATTGTAAACCAAATGATCTGTGTTCACTAATGATTGTGTAGAAAGATTCCCAGTTAACAGTTTGGTGGCTATTATACCTTAGGGCCCTTCCACATTGCCATATAACCCAGAATATCAAGGCAGAAAATCCCACAATATCTGCTTTGAACTGGGTTATCTGAGTCCACACTGCCATATATTCCAGTTCAAAGCGGATAATGAGATTTTATTCAGCTGTGTGAAAGGGGCCTTAGATACAATGTTAAATATTTATTATTTATTTACAATTGTGGCAGCAAATCTGGTTTTCATAGAGAGTTCAGAATCCCATTTTTTTCTAACTTAAATTGGGGTACATTTAATTTCTAACTTTTAGAAAATCAATTTTACTCAGATAAAACTAAATGCACATGCAAAGATTTGTTAAGTACTTAATCTGTCTGATGCCTAATTACTTTAAAATATTGACTCAGTTGATGAAATGAACCATAAATAACTTGAGGCAACATTTTCTATTTCTACAGGAGATCTATTTAACCAGTTAATGAAAGATGATCCTTCCACAGTACAAGGAGCCGAAACATTAATGCTTGGAGAAATGTTGACTTTGCCTCAGAATTTTGGGTAAGGATTTCATGCAGATGTTTACATCTATAAAGGAAATGGTTTCATGATCTTTAATCCTTTGCAACACAGTTCTAGTTTTCAAAATCCCAAATTATTTCAGTGGGACTTAAAATACCTATAAGTGTACATAGTCTACCCTTATATATACCAGTTTGCTTTGCTTTGGCTTGACTTGATTTTTTTGTTGCAGTTCCTAATAATTTTTAAGGGACTCTAGATACCCCAAAAGCATCAAATCCTATTTCATCTTAGCAAGTAAACAGAGTTGGCTCTGGTTAGTACTTGAATGAGAGACCACTATGAATAACAAATGCTGTAGTTTACATTTGAGTGGAAGGAACAGGCAATACTACCTCTATTCTTTGCCTAAGAAAACCTTATGAAATTCACAAGGCTGCCATAAGTCAGCAGGTGATTTGAAGGTGCGCACACACAGACATAAAGATATACAGTAGGCAGTACTGTACTTGTCAAATTGCAAAATACATCATGGTTTCTACCTTCCGATTAGCGTAAATAGCAATGGGCATAGATTCAAAGGGCACCAAATGCTTTGTCAATTAGAACTGATGAGAAAAAAAAAGATCAGAACTAACTTCCAGGGACTGCACTGAGTCTTGGGATGGGTTTGGACAGCTGAACTAATCATGAATATTTCTGCTGACTCCTATAAAAACTTAACTTTTCCATCATCCTTTGTTAGCTGTCCCTATGGGGAGAAAGGAGGTGTAAAGTAAATCATCATCTTCATCATTCTATTTCCCATAGTGACAGCGAGGTGTCTCTAGAAAGTTTACAATCAGGAAATGAGGGTGATAGTATTCTTGTGTTGCTTTTCCCTTGCAGCTGGAGGTCAGAAACACCCCAACTGCTATAATATCATTTATTTCTGGAAACTGTGTGTTTAATATTTAAAACAAAAAAAAAAAAATTTCAACACATTTTCACACCCCCCCCAAAAAACATTCCAACCACCAACAAACATTTTTACCACACAAAAACCCTATTTTAAAACCCCCAATTTAATTTACTTTAACTTTTTCCCCAAAACACTACACCACACCACACCATTCCCCTTAATTACTTTAAAACCACATTTACACCAAATTTAAAAAACACTTTAACCAACTTTCCCAAAAACAAATTTTAACCCCAATTTTTAATAAATTTCCCCAATTTATTTACCATTAACACTTTCCCATTTATTTTCACACATTTTCACACACAAAATTTAACCACACATTTACCAAATTTTACATTTTTACACCCCATTCTTATTTATTTAATTTACAAATTTACCTTTTACAACACACCCTTTTCCACACACTATCCCCAATACCCCTCACTAACTTTAAACCCACACACCACTCTAAAAACACACAACTCCCAAACAAATTTTTTTACACAATATTTTTTTCAAACCACACCCCATTTACTAACCACAAAACCCTTTTCAAATACCATTCCCACAACTTCACCCCCCCTTACTATACCACTCCCCACTTTTCAAACATTACTTAATACCCCAATTAAACTTTTCACTAATTTTAACACAAAATTTTAAAAAATTTAATACATTTAATTTACTCCATTAATATTTTCCCCCAAAACCATTTTACAAAACACTTTTTTCCCAAACTTTTTTCAAAAATTTTTAAAAAAATTTTTTAAAATTTTTTCTTAATACAAAATTTCACACACACCCCTTTCACCCCCCACACAAATAATTTTTCCACTTCCAAAAATATCACATTTTCATCCCCACAATTTACAAACCCAAATATTACTAACTAATACACTTTAAAAATAATACTTAACCCAAAAAATACACCAAAAATTTTTTTTACACACTTTTCCCCAACTTTACACACTTAAAACACATTTCAATACCCCTTAATACACACAATTTTCACATTTCACACACACCCCAACTAAAATTTTCATAATACTTCTTATTTTTTAAAAAATTTTTTTTACTTTTTTTTCACACACAAACCCCACACTTTTTTCATATTTACCTTTTAATTTCACCCCCCCAATTTTCCCCCCAAAAATTTTAAACCCCAAAAATATTTATTAACTTCCCCATAAACCCCAAACCAAAAAACTCACACACAAATTACCACACAATCCCCCACACCACACACCCCCCATCACTTCTCATAATCCCACTAAACATTTTAACAACACACTTTCCCACACTACACTACAAAATAATCCCCCCTCACACCACTACACAATTTTCCCCAAATTTTTAATTCACCAAAACTAAAAACCCACACACACTTCATAAAAATCTACACACTTTTACTTACACTAATTTTTATTACTTTAATTTAAACTTTCCCAAAAAATTTACACACACCACTTTTTTACCCCACACATTTTTTTTTAAACTTAATTACACATTTCACAACCACACATTTTTTTCCCCCTTTAATTTTTACCACACCCCCAAATACACATTTTTAAACACACACCTTTCCCAACAACACAAAAATTTTCCACACACATTTTCCTATTTTCAATCCCATATTAATAAATACTCACACACACAAAATTTTTATTTCTTTAAACCAAAACCCCCTAACCAACACCCCCACACATTTATTTTTTTTATTTTCTAATTTTAATTTTAAAAAATTTTTTTTTTTCCCACACTTTTTAACTTTTTAATATTAATTTTTTTTCCCAAAAATTAAAAACACTTTTTTACTTCCCACACATTTTAAAACACATTTTTAATAAACATTTCCCACACCTATACTTCCCCTTATTTCACAAACATTTACACACAAAATTTCCCACACACACCCATTTATCAAACTTTTCTTTTTACCCAAAATTTATACAAATTTTTAATCCCAAACTTTTACTTTTTACCATTTCACACCCCTTACACATTTTACATATACCACTTTTACTTTACACACTTTTTCCAACATTTTTTTATTTAAAATTTTCACCCCTTACACACACCCTTTTATTTTTAACACAAATTTTTACTCCCAATTTAAAACTTATTCAACACACAAAAAATTTTTTCCCCCTTTTTTACCCCCAAAATTAAAAATTTTAACCATAAATAACCCCATTTTTAAAAATTTTTTTCAAAACACACATTTCATAAAACACCCACCACCCCCACCACTCAACCCACCCCCATTTACCACCATTACCATTTCCTTTACACTTTAATATTTTCCAAATTTTAAACACACACACCACCCTTTAATATTTAAACCCCACATTCCCCCAATTTTTTACCACTTTTCAATTTTTTTCCCCAATCCCCCCACAAATTTTTACTTTTTTTTCACCCCAAAATTTTCAAACACATTTAATAATCACTTTTACTATAACACACAAAATTTAAAAATTTACACTTTTAAAATTACCCAATCACTTTTAATACTTTGAGGGAGAGGGAGAGAGAGGGAGAGGGAGAGGGAGGGAGAGGGAGGGAGAGAGAGGGAGAGAGAGAGAGAGAGAGACCCAGAAATAAGGAATTCAGGCATATAATCCAAATAGTTCTCAATTAATTCTCAAATAATAGTTTCCTGGCCCTGGATGCTGTGACTGTTGCTGAGCTACAACATCCCTTGCAACCCAGAACAGCAGTTTATAGGTTATACCAAATAAATAAATAATAGGCATATTTCAGGATGACAGAAGTGTTTGCTGCTCTAATATGGACCATTGCAGATTTCAGAAATATATGCATTATTAAAACCTGTAGATTTAATACTAATCTTTCTCTCTTTCCCAACCCACTGAACAGAAATATATTTTTAGGAGAGACGTTTTCCAGCTACATTAGTGTACATAATGACAGTCACCAAGTGGTCAAAGACATTTTGGTAAAGGTATGTTTGAATTCATACAGTAGTTTAAAGTGCATTTAAAGATTAATTGTCATAGTTTCCATCTAGCCATATACAATGCAGATGTAAATGTAAAAAACTAAGCAGACTTCATCTGTCTGATTAAGACTTTTAAGGCAAAACTGAAAGCAGATTCGTTTTGCTCTTCTTTTGTCTTCTAAAGGCATAATCCATTGGGAAGTTCTAGGGTACAAGGGAATCAAATGTTTCAGCAATGCTTTTCCAGAGAGTCATCTTGGTGGATTGTGCCCAAGTTTTTAATGGATCCATTGGAAAAGAATTAAAAGAATTAATAAATAATTTAAGTTCACAGCCTGGATTTTGTAGTAGTGCTTGCAACTGGCATCTGTTTTCAATATGCTTGTTGCATCTACTGCATGCAATTCTGAAGTCTGTTTTCTGGAATTGGGACAATGAAAACTACCTTAAACTTTATCTGTGGGTCTAATTGACAGTAGCTTGAGTTTATGGCCTACATATATTGAACTCACAGTGAATTTTGACTATGATTTTATAGTTGTTATTCCAAACCCTTGTTATTGAATGCCTCCTGCCTTAGGATCCATGGATAAAGGGCGAGTTGAAAATACTTTAGTAAATAAGATTTGTAAAAAATGTATGAGGCACTTCTGCAACACCATTTCTTTCAGCAGGTAAGAGCCATCCTACTCACTGAACAATGTGTTCTGCTTCTTTTCTTAATTCCAAGGCTGATCTACAGACAAGTTCACAACGTTTAAACCTTTCAGCCTCTAGTGCTGCGGTGGCAGAACTCAAACAAGACTGTTGCATCGATGATGTAATTCACCATGAAGTAAAGGAAATAGGCACACACATGTGAGACCCTTAATACTTCATTCCCGTGAACTTAATACTTAATTTAATGTACCCACCCAATGGTTCCCAACCTTTGGGTCTCCAGGTGTTTTGGACTTCAGCTCCCACAGTTCCCAACAGCTGGTAAGCTGACTGGGATTTCTGGGAGTTAAAGTCCATAACACCTGGAGGCCCAAAGGTTGGGAACCCCTGTAAATTTAGATGTTTTTCCAAATGTACTCAGAACTCTAAAGGAGGTGTACTGCAAACATGCATGTGTTGCTCTTTGTCTATCCTTCCTGTCACCTAAGAATCAATGTAAGATTAAAAAATAGTTAAAACACATGTATGATTTTTGTCTTTCAGCTTAGTGTGTGCAGTAAGTTACACCACCCAGACTGGTGAGAAGATGTACTTCAGAAAATTCTTCAAATTCCAGGTATTGAAATGGCAAGGCTTGCAACATGGATAATATTTGAAACTACCTCTTCCTTAGTCTTGCATTTTCTCCATCCCGCCTAATTGCTTGTAATAGATGAATTTCTTTCTTTTTAAAAATAATTTTAAATTACTTTTTTTTAAAAAAATTAAATTTTATTTTCACAACATCCATACAAACATATATACATAAACAACATATACAACAGTGTGCCCTGTGCATGTGACCCTCCCCCCTCACAAACATCCGCACCCCTCCACCCCTGCTGAGGGTTACATCTTTATTTTCTTCTTCCTCCTCTTCTGCAAGCTTCTCGGACAGTTTACATTACATCTTAAACAATAACTCCAACTTATTCCTAATGGTTTGGTTCCGGGTTCTCCATACGATGTATCCTCTTGCCCGATCCCATCGTCCCAACAGCTGTCGCAATTTATCCTCATGTAATTGATTAACCTTCATCTCCATAATTTCAAATTGAATGTGTTCTACCAAGTACCGCAGCCAATTATCTATTGTCCATTTCGTGGAGTCCTTCCATCCTAAAACCACCACCGCCTGGGCGCTTTCTATCATTGCTGTCTTCATTTCCGAGTATTCGCCCATCTTGTTCTTTTTTACCAACACCGCCATCTCTGTAATAGATGAGTTTCCAAAAGTTATCTTCCCCTTCCACCAGTTCCTTGGTCTTTTCTCAGTCCCATCCTTGAACAAATGTATTTGTTTATCCTTATACTTCTCATCACTGCCTAATGTTAAGAAAAACTTAACATTAAAAAAAACACCTGAAATGTTCCTATTTCACTCCCTTTCAGGTGATCTTTCAAGTTATGTTTTCTTTCCCTAGTCCAGTGGTTCTCAACCTCCGGGTCGCCAGATGTTTTGGCCCACAACTCCCAGAAATCCTAGCCAGTTTACCAGCTGTCAGGATTTCTGGGAGCTGAAGGCCAAAACTTCTGGTGATCCACAGGTTGAGAACCACTGCCCTAGTCACTTCAAATTTTGTTGAGGTGAAATACAAGAAGGAATATATGATACCAAGCAAGCTAGGCTTGGATCCTAACTATTTGTGAATGAATGGACCCTTTCAATTCAGAGATGCAACTGAGATCTAACAGAGGATTCTAGTTGTGGAAGGGAAAAAATCTTTTAAAAGTTGCCCTTTCTGATGAAGCCCCCTTCCCACCGTTCCAGGCGATCCTCACCTATCTGGGACAGTTTTTCAAAGGCATAAGAGAAAGCAGGAATTGGTGAAAGACATCACCCAGTTCTCTTTCTGGAGAAGCATTGATGGGCACAACTTAGGGCCCTTCCATATAGTCATATAACCCAGAATATCAAGGCAGAAAATCCCACAATATCTGCTTTGAACTTTGAACTGCCATATATTCCATTTCAGAGCAGATAATGTGTGATTTTATTCAACTGTGTGGAAGGGGCCTTAAAGGTTGCTCTTGCTGGCAAGACCAAATGGTGTATACTGGACATTGCAAGCAACATTTAATTTCATTTTATGTCATTTAGTCAACAGTCCTTGTCTTCAAGCCTCTTCATGGCTACAATCTGTACCCTTTGAAGTTTCCAATTTCTAAATGCAGCTCAAAATAGAGTAAACTGTTGTACTGCTTGATGTGGTGACTACAACTATAATGTGTGTAATTGAAGCCAAGTTTGCTTCTCAGATAGGGTTGCAGCTGGCAAGCCAGCCTAAGCTAATGCAAGGCATCCCTACAGTAGGTTCTGATAGCACAAAGTGTAGGCGATTCTCCTCGTGTTCATATATTGCTTTTCAGAAGGACTGCAATCCTCTTCACAACAAATTGTAAGCATCTATTCAGGTTGGCAGGTTTTCCAACTAATACGGTAGCAATTGCAGCTTGTATGAATTAAGCTTTGGGTTGTCTGCTGTGATCCAAAACTGCTTCCACCTCTTTGGAAATAGAATTAAAAATTAAAGGTAAAGCTAAATGTCTATTGATGACAATTCAGTCCCAGTGTCTATCTGTATAAGTCCACCACCATCCATCTAGAACAGTGGTTCTCAACCTGTGGGCCCCCAGGTGATTTGGCCTACAACTCCCAGAAATCCAAGCTAGTTTAACAGCTGTTAGGATTTCTGGGAGCTGAAAGCCAAAACATCTGGGTATACACAGGTTGAGAACCTTTGATCTAGAAAGCTAGGTCCCACTTCACTAAGTTGATTGATATGTCTCCTTAAACTTTATGCCTTTTGAACTAACACGCCCAACTTTTCTTCCTGTTGACTCTGTTATCTTGGACTGATGGTAGTCCAAAATTTCCACAGGGCATTCTGTTGGGATGATTGGTATAGACAGATACTGGTGGTTTCTGAAATTGCTAAAAGGTTCAAGAAAATCAACAGGATTGCAGTACACACACACACAGACACACTCCCTCTCTATTTATTCCCTGGTATGGCCTTGGTGGGTTTCATCAGAAAAGAAGCTAGGCTGCAGTGAATCCAAATAGTCACTGTCATCCAAAAGTGCCTGAAGCTGAAAATACACTATCTGCTTTTATTCCTTCTTCAAAAAACAATATATATGAATGGTGAAAGTTGTTTAAAACCAGTATGCTTCAAGTTAGGATTCTATCACTCTTGTGAGGGTGGTAAAAACTTAAAAGTTCGAACAGAATCCCAGCCTTGGTGAATTTCAAAAGCAAAAATAGGCTAGCATCTATTCTAAAGGTATATTGTGGAATTCTAACATCTTTGGTGCAGTTTTATTCCATGTTTCAAACTATGGAACAGGAAAGCAGGCAGTGAGTTTTGGAAATTTATAATTAAAATAGAAAAAGAGGCCAGAACTGATGAATTTAACTCAGTGAAAAGCAAAAGTTTAAAGTTTCTCCAAAGGACATGGAATGATTCTTAGCCTGTGGGTCCCCAAATGTTTTGGCCTTCAACTCCTAGAAATCCTGGTAAACTGGCTGGGATTTCTGGGAGTTGTAGGCCAAAACACCTGGGAATCCACAGGTTTAGAATCTCTGGCCTAAAGCTTCAAATGCTGCTTTTGGGTGGAAATGAATGAATAATCATTCCCAGAGCCCTGATAGGATTATGGGCAGAGTAATGGGATAACATAAGGCCTGTTTCTTTTTGGCAAAGCAGCTATATACAGGGAGATGATAAACAAGTGATATCTCCCTGGCATGAGTTGTATGAATAAGGGAAGCTGAATTCTTGCCTGTTGTTTATCTGTGAAAGGTCCTGGATCCCAGCCAGAAAAATAGCACCATGTCTGGTGGCATTGCAAGTGAATTTGGCAAGTGCTGTTTTAACCAGCATTACTGTGTGAGTGGTCACTGTTTCGAATTTTTCATCAGTTGGATAATGCAACTGAAGATAATGAAAATTCTTTGAAAGTTCAAATGCCTTTCTAGTACTCTACCCTCAGATCAAAACACTGCATCATCTCACTGAGAATAATTATAGACCTATAACAAGAATTAACTGGACTAGCAACTTTTTTGTTTTCAAAATTCTAATGCAAACACTTAATTTTAATCTGTTACTTGGTGCAGTGTCTGGTACTTTACATTCTTCGGCTCTATTTAATATTCTTCAGTGAAGATGTTAAAACTACATTCTTTAATTAGAAAACTAAGCCAACAATTTCTAGTGTAATTGCTTACAGCTGATCTGCCACTGTTTGGCTTTCTTCTAATAGCAGAAGCTAGAAAAAGCAGCTTTGTCTTAGTTTCCTGAAAGGCATAGGTTTACGCTCCTTGATAAGAACTTTTAGGAGTTAAAACCGCTTGCTCAGAAATGCCTAATCATTTTAAGCAGACTGACAAAGTTAGTTCACAGTATCCTGCATTTCATGTAAGAATACTTGTCATCTGCGAAAGGCATTTGGAGTCTTTCTCTAAAACTTTTTTGGGTTTAAATATAATACCTGAAGATTTTCTAAACATATCAAAGAAAAAGTGGGTTGAGGATTTGGCTTTTCACTAGAATATTGCTGTTTGTATTTTTGAACACAATTTGCATTAGCTTAGTCATAAGTGGGGCTAACTCAGTTTTTTTAAAAAAAAAATTAGAAGCCAAGGGAGAAAAAAATAAATTAGTAGTACGTATTAATGGGAGAGTGTGATAAATCTTGCTTAAGCATTTATTCTTTTTTAAAAACAGGTGCTGAAGCCACTAGATGTAAAAACTAAATTCTACAATGCTGAGGTAAGTGCAGAACATCTAATTTAATGCTTGAAATATACTAATTAAATAAACATACAATAAAATTATGTTACCTTAAGAATAGAAAGGTGGTTCTTAATAAGGAATTTCTGTGTATCTTATATACCTTTTGCAATCTTGAGAAGCCCACTTCATTTTTTTCTCCCAGCCGGGCATTTTAAAATGTCTCCCTTTTTACGTTTATTAGGGTTTTTAAAAATTAATGTTTTTGCTAGTTGCTGACAGCTTGAACATTGAACTTTTTATTAGCTATTAGGTAGGGTAGACTTGAAATAGGAGAAAATTGAAACATTTAGGAGAGATACGACTTTGTTATGAAATTAGATGAAACAGCAAATATTAAGCATATATATATTATCAAAGCAAGTTAAGGTGCCTACTTTGCTGTGTTACAAGACACAGAGAGCACATATAATGCCGATAAGGGAATTTTGATTGTGGCATTAAATTTCTGCATGCCAGTATGCAAAGTTTTGCAGCCCTTGGTGTGGAGTGGGGTGGGGTGGGGAATAATCATCTTGACTTCTTTTCTGAATGAGAGTGAGGGAAATAGGTAAGTAAAATACATGTTTTCCTCCCTTCTTGATTTAACCTATCTGTTAACCATTGCCATCATCATTTGGGGAAAGTGTGGCTGTATACCCTACTGTCATTTTTAAAGCATTGTTGCATTCTTCGTTGAATTTCACCAAATGTATCTATTTGGCATTTACTCCAAAAGTCTGAACTGTTTTCAACAATGAATGGGGAATGATTACTTTTCAATGCATCTATTTAAATAGGATAGGTGTAGTTAAGCAGTAACTTGACCTATAGGAAAAACAGAAATTGCTGTTTTCCCTATAAGGTAAGTAACTGCTATGCTACAGGAGCTCCTGGTGGCACAGCGGGTTAAACCACTGAGCTGCTGAACTTGCTGACCGAAAAGTTGGTGGTTCCAATCTGGGGAGTGGGGTGAGCTCCTGCTGTTAGCCCCAGCTTCTGCAGTTCAAAAATATGCAAATGTGAGTAGATCAATAGGTACCACTCCAGAGGCAACGTAATGGTGCTCCATGCAGTCATGCCAGCCACATGACCTTGGAGGCGTCTATGGACAACGCTGGCTCTTAGGTTTAGAAATGGAGATGAGCACCACCCCCCAGAGTCAGACACAACTAGACTTAATGTGTAGGGGACACCTTTACCTTTTATACTACAGAATAGGTTTTTCATTTACATACATTTACATACTGGGAAAACTGCATGCGTTGAATAGCAAATATCTACTGTCAAGAGACAAAAAGAGCAATACAATACTTGTGGTGCCCCATTATTGAGAAATCAAAGAGACAAAAGAGAGAGAACTGTGCTTCACATGCCAGTGACTCGATTAAATTTCAGAGCCTGCTGAACTATATTTAATGTCCATGTGCTGAATAAATCCAAGGGAAAGAGGCCCCACAGACATTGATTATTGTGATAATCAAGGTAGTGAATTAGCTTTCTTCGACATATCTAACTGGTAGGAAAGTTCATTTAGCAAGAACCCTTTTCCAGTGGTTCTTATCAGATTATTTCCAATTTGTGGTTCCAAATTGGCATTAAACAGTGAACAAATCATCTTCCAATTTAGATCTGTACGATAAGAAAGTTACTTGAAAGATGAAATTCTGGAATGGGGATATTTAATTTTTTATCCACATAGAACTCCTTAGCCTAATAGTGCATTTGTGCTGTAAGCATGTGCAGATTTACCAATGTGTTCACTGTGTGGTAACTGTGTTTCCTGTTCCACATAATTTCTTTTCTCATTTATATAATTGGCTGACACAAGTCTTATTTACAAATAAGATTTCTTATTATTAGTCCTTTTTAATTTTTATTGCCAGTTCTCATTCCTCTCTTACTAATGCTGTCTTGTTTAGAATATGCAAAAAAATGCAAAAAAGATGCATTTTGTTTGAAACTTAGTTGTCCTCCTTTTTTCTTTAACATTTAACCCTAATTTCTCTAATGTTTTTCTTTTTTATTTTCCCATTAGAGTGACCTCAGTTCTGTGGTAATTTTATTTATTATTTATAAATATATATGTATGCTTGTCTTCTGTTTGTCTTTCTGCTTGTTACTAACATTATTTTGTAAACATAATGAAAAAGCAATGTTTATTGCATCTACACAGACATATTTGATCCTGTGCTTTCCTTTCCTGTGCAAACCAAACCTTGGCAGGGGGAACAAAGCTACTCTTGAGCTGTGTTAGCGCTCTCCTTACTATCCACTGTTTAACAGTATGTAGTACAGTATGACCCACTGTATATTCCAGACTCTGTGGATAACAGTAAACACTATTGAAATGAAGGACCTCTGTCCTCCTTAGAGTTGTGCTGAGTGAGTTGGGCAATGCCTAGAAAAGCCATACATTGTGGAAGGTGGGAAAATGAAACCATGGGCACTGGTCCTGCAAATACAGGAGTGGCACTTACTTCAGACACCAGGGCTGAACAACTACTTCACTATGGCAAGCAAATGGATTATTTTTCTTTGAAGAATGTAGCATATGATGTTATGCATGGATAAACCTCATGTTGTCATTCTGTGAGAGTATGTGACTTGCCTTTTTGAGAATTTCTGAATTCATTGTAAAAAGATGAAACAAAAATGGGATTTTAGGCCTTAGAGTGGTGTGCAGATGTGTGCATAATACATGCAGACATCCCAGAAGCCAGGGGTTTGGTTAAGGCAGTGGTTCTCAACCTATGGGTCCCCAGATGTTTAGCCTTCAACTCCCAGAAATCCCAGACAGTTTACCAGCTGTTAAGATTTCTGGGAGTTGAAGGTCAAGAAATCCAGAAATCCTAACAGCTGGTAAACTGGGATTTCTAGGAGTTGTAGGCCAAAACACCTGGGGACCCACAGGTTGAGAACCACTGGGTTAAGGTTTCATTAGGTGCTTGGTAATGGGCTTCCATGGCCCTGCATAGATCCTAGTCCTTTCCCACAGCCAAACAAGGCGAATGTGTTATGCAAAATTCTAAGAAATAGTTTGAAATTAGGGTTGGGTGCTGAGGTGCCCTACTGCATATGGGATTAATGTTTCATAAGAGGACTGTCTTTTGCTTCATGATATGTCAAAAAGGTAAAATAATATTCCAAATATTGCAAAACCTATTGTACTTTTAGAAGGTTGAAAGTATCAGTGTGTATTTTTGTCTGGTAGACTCTATTGCCAAAATAAATAGGTCAAGATTTTACACATCATTTAATCTTAAACCTACTAGCCACTATTTAGCTTCTACTTGCAGTTCTTTGTATCTAGCCCAGAATGCATTTTTTAGTTTAAGTAACATACATACTTCACAGTGTTGGGTTGCCTGAATACTGGAGTCTTTATTTTCTATACCGGGAGGGGGGGGGGGGGGTTAGTAGCATGAAGTACCCCCAGTATGCATGTAGGTTTGTTTCATATTGTCATGACTTAGTTTCTATCTCATGAAGACACTGGATGGTAGGAGAGAGCCTAATACCTACTTTGTTTTCTTATGCATGCTTATTAGAATTCTGCTTCTAAACCCTTGATTGCATGTGACAATTATTCTAATGATGTAATTCTGGTGTGGTTTTAATTCAAATCTTGCTGCGTGTGGCATAATAATCTAGCAAATCTGCTGTGAAGCGCACCAATCTAATCCTATTATTGGGACTCATGATAAACTACCTTGCTTTTTCATGATGCCGCTTGGGTTTGTTTTCTTCCCTGAAATTAGCTGTTGCTATTTTTCCTAATGTGGCTGTTTTAAAATGTACTGATGGGACACTTGGAAAATAAAAACACAAGCAATGGATTAATGAGATATTCTATTCTTCCAGAACACTACAAAATATTTAATCACCAGTGTTGGAAGACTTCGTAGCAACTTAGAGTTTTTGATGTTTATGGTAAAATAGCCAAATGTTGACACTGATGTTCTTCTTGTGTATAGTTGAATTCAGATTAGCGTTATGAGAATGAGCCCCTAATTGATGTTCTTCCCTTTCTGCTCCAATCCTCTAAGGTGGCTGCAGTGAGTGAAAGAGAGGCAGCTTAGAGAACCACAGTTTAGCACAGTGGTTCTCAACCTGTGGGTCCCCAGATATTTTGGCCTTCAACTCCCAGAAATCCTAACAGCTGGTAAACTGGCTGGGACTTCTGGGAGTTGTAGGCCAAAACACCTGGAGACCCACAGGTTGAGAACCACTGGTTTATCATGTCATACTCCAGTTAATCCTAATTATGGCTAGTAGAAACAAGGCACAGATAATGGTTTGAAGCTGGTTTGTTTCCACTAACCATAATATTAATTTAACCCATTCTGTATCCAGACAACACAGCATGCTGTGGTTAATCTAAAACAGAAGGAGCTTTCTTGTGTTCGTAGAGGAAAAGGAAGAGGAGCATGGAGCCAAAGGCTCATTTTACATTGTTCTCATAACACTGAACTGTTGCTTAGCATTACTTTCAGAACCAGTCCTGTGTCTTCTCTTCTGAAGGTCCTTTGCACTTAACATCTGAAAATTGAAATTTCTTTTAATTCAGTATTGCTACTCAGCAAATACTTCCAAAGTAGTTTTCTTCTGAGTCAAAGGTGCTATCGTTTTCTCAGCAATAGTGTTGTGTTTGCATTTAGTGGACCTTTAGTTTCCATAGGAACTGTACATGTTTGTTATAAGGTGTGATGTGAGAGTTTTTCTCTTTATCTCGATCATACTGATATCCTTTGATCTCAAGCAGGTTTTGATTCCAGCTTTGAATTGCTGGATATCTTGTGATGTTTCATAGGGCTAAGGCCTTGCAAAAACATTAGAATAGTACATCCCTGCTACAGAAGTCACAGGGTTGCATCCCTTGTTAAGGGACATCATGCAGTTGACACTTCCAAATATGAAGGTAATGTGATTTTTAAAAAATAAATTCTGGGACCCTAATAGTTATCATTAAACATTTAAAGAGTCAAGCAAAATTAATTTTGATAATTTACTGCAGGCATCCTCAAACTCCTGCCCTCCAGCTGTTTGGATCTCCAACTCCCATAATTCCTGACCAATTCCTGAACAAGCTGTCTTTGGGAATTGGAGGCCCAAAACAGCTGGAGGGCCAGAGTTTGATTATACCTAACTTACCATATATACTTGTGTATAAATTGAATTCATATATATATATGTCAAAGACGGGTTTTGGAGCCAAAATTCTGGATTTTGATATGACCTATGCAGAGGAAAAGCATCAATGGTGTCATAGGAATCATCTGGCACTGCCACTTCCCCAGCCACCATTCAGAAAGGCCATAAATGATTATTTGGAAGAAAGACTAGAAGGGAAGAGCACTTGTTTTAGGTTCTCCCAGGATGAATTAAACACTCACCTTTTTGGTTAATGTTTCTACTAAAATTTCTAAATTTAAACATGAGTATATTGAGTATTTCTAAGTAATGTATGGTAAACATGATATTCTTTCCCAAAATTTAATTTTCTAAAGTAGGAAATAAAGAAATGCAGAAAGTAATATTTAAAGTATTGCTAAGATACTTCTATATATCTTGACAATACTATTTTTGGGCTGCAATCTTACATACTCTTCAGGTCAGTGAGATTTGCTTTTGAGTTGACATCAAATGAACTGCTTTGAGCAAACCGGCCACAAGACCAGACTTTTTGGAGTCAGTTTTTGAAGGAGACAATAAGAAGCCTCTGTGATGCAATGGGTTAAACCCTTGTGTCGGCTGAACTGCTGACCTGAAGGTCAGTGGTTCAAATCTGCAAATCCCATGTGGAGACATGAGAGAAGCCTCCCACAGGATGGTAAAACATCCGGACGTTCCCTGGGCAACGTCTCTGAAGATGGCCAATTCTCTCACACCAGAAGCAACGCGGTTTCTCAAGTAGCTTCTGGCATGATAAAAAAGGAGACTATAAATAAGTTATTTTGAAAAAAACACACCACTTTAGTGTGTAAGTAATCCTGCCCTGTACTCATAGCATGCATCTGAGTCCCTGTGACAGCTGACATGTTGTTTTATATATAAAGAAACCTCTCCCTATTAATGACCATATATCTTCCTTGTATGCAGCCTGATTCATCTGGCATGGCATGTCTACATTGTGTATTGCACATTTCTAAAATATTTACTTTTGCTGTAAAACTCTTGAGTTGATGTGAACCCTTGGAGCTCAAATTGCAAGTCCCGTTAGTCCATAGAGACACTACACTTGAAATAGGAAAACATACCAACATTATCCCACATCCATTGTTCAGCACTATTCCAGTTGACTAACATTTTTTGCTTCTATTGCTCTCTTTTGGGATCAAGACTTTCTCACATTTAATGACTGTTATTTTTATTTTCAGGCATGAAACTAACTACTTTTGTGATTTTAATGTTTTTCAAACACTTAAGATCTTTGAGCACCCATCATTTTAGACTATGTTTTACTTCGGCATTTTTCTCTGCTTTTCCAGACTGATGAAGTCTTTTTGGAAGCCCAGATTCAAAATATCACAACCTCTCCAATGTTTATGGAGAAGGTGTCCTTGGAACCTTCTATTATGTATAATGTTGTTGAATTAAACACTGTGAGCCACATTGAGGACAGGTAAGAGCCTTATTTGCATGTCTAAACTGTGGTGTCTACAATATTTCAATATGGTGCTGTCGTATCGACAATGGATGGTACCATTCTTACATGTACTTTCTGAGTTTCACATCCTTTGAATGATGGGCCCTGAATATAAAATCTTACCAATTTGGCTGTTTTGGCATCTGCTTTCAGTGACTGGATTTCTGCTGGTATTGTAACATATAGAACGGATTGTATCCAAAAACACATTGGCTTTCTGTATATACATAGTGATTTGGTGGCACACACTAAGTGATTGCATCTATGTAGCATTTGGCAAGATGTGCATGACCTCCAAAGATATTGACCAGAAAGAATGCTTCCTTGGTGTGTCAATGTAAACTATGCCTTGAGACATATTTCTGTACAAGAGGGGTGGGAATCAGTAGTCCATCCCGATATTATTGGAGTATGGCTCCAGCATTCCTCCACCATTGTGCTGGTTAGGCCTCCTGAGACTTGAATTCCAACAGCATTAAAAGGGGCATGTGATTTCCATCTTCTTTCATTGACACTAATTGCAGAGAGTAAAATCCTAGGGCTTGGCAAAAAATGGTTTGGTGATGGAATATATTTTTCAGGCTTACTTTGTGTCTTCAACATGGTATGGATTTTAATGTCCACACTCTTCTTTGATTCTTCTACTCTAGAAATGATTTGTTATTTGGAGTTGTCCTGTGTTGCTGTTCTGTCATGGCACAGATCAGCAATGGTGCCTTAGCCAGTCTAATCACGCACACACACACCTCATACACACTTGTTACCAGTGGGGTGCAGAACAAGAGCTGCCCATGCAGTTTTCCAGCAAAATTGGGGTTTTTCTGTGTCAGGAGTGACTTGAGAAACAGCAAATCGCTTCTGGTGTGAGAGAATTAGCTGTCTACAAGGAAATTGCCAAGGGGACACCTGGATGTTTTGATGTTTTACCATCCTTGTGGGAGGCTTCTCTCATGTCCCCTCATGGGGAGCTGGAGCTGGCAGAGGGAGCTCATCCACGTTCTCCCCGGATTTGAACCTGCAACCTGTCAGTCTCCAGTCCTGCCGGCACAAAGGTTTAACCCACTGCGCCACGGGGGCTGTAAGTTCAAAATTGAATGTCTATAAGTTCAACAAAGTGCTGTTTGGTAGGCTCATGGGTTTCTTCTGGGAAACAGAGTTTGTTGACGTGATGATTCTTCCCATGCCTTGTTTCCCAGCAAAACACAGTGGATGGGATAGTACTCCCATTTTAGATTTTGCTCTTTTCCTGCCATGAGTTGCAATGGAGAAAATGTCTCAGTGAAAATTATAGAATGTACCACAGCAAAATAAGCATGTAATTCACTGGCTTGTAGCCTATGCGAAGTCAAGCATGTGTCTTCTTTTTCTAGTATCTCAACATTTGGCACAAGGACATATTTACAACCCATGGATACGCGGCAGTATTTGTATTGTCTTAAACCTAAGCAAGAGTTTGCAGAGAAAGCTGGAGTGATTAAAGGAGTTACTGTTATTGGGAAACTCGACATTGTATGGAAAACAAATTTGGGTGAAAGGGGAAGATTGCAGACAAGTCAGTTGCAAAGAATGGTATGTCTTTTCCAGAATATTCCCTTTAAAATTAATATTTGAATAATGAACTGGTATTCCATATTATTGGGACTATGGTTCTTTTTATCATGTTGTAGAAGATGAAAGGTTCTTGGCCTTGTGCCTGTTGGTTTGAATCCATTTGGATTTTCTAGGAGTTGTCTTACTGGCCATCTAAGCTTCCAAGGTTGCAATTCAGTTCTATATACTTTTTCAAGAATGCTTGTCAAAGTAATTCTCAGAGATGGGGTTGTACATCTTCAATTACAGAGATGACAGCCATTATATCTAAAACAGTTTGCCACTGGTATTATCTTCATGTTAACTTGTTATGGCAAATTACACTGGAAAAAAACTCATTCTGATGCTCCTTATATGCAGGTCCTGGGTCCGGTCCTGTTCAACATCTTTATTAATGAAGGGTTAGAAGGCATGATCAAGTTTTCAGTTGACACCAAATTGGGAGAAATAGCCAATACTCCAGAGGACAGAAGCAGAATTCAAAATGATCTTGACAGTTTAGAGAGATGGGCCAAAACTAATAAAATGAAGTTCAACAGTGACAAATGCAAGATACTCCACTTAGGCAGAAAAAATGAAATGCAAAGATACAGGATGGGGGATGCGTGGCTCAAGAGCAGGATGTGTGAAAAAGATCTTTGGGTCCTTGTGGACAACAAGTTAAACATGAGCCAACAATGTGATGTGGTGGCAAAAAAACCCGAGATTTTGGCCTGCATCAATCGGAATATAGTGTCTAGGTCCAGGGAAGTCATGCTACCCATCTATTCTCCCTTGGTCAGACCACACCTGGAATACTGTGTCCAATTCTAGGCACCACAGTTGAAGGGAGATGTTGATAAGCTGGAATGTGTCCAGAGGAGGATGACTAAAATGTTTAAGGGTCTGGAGAACAAGCCCTGTGAGGAGTAGCTTAATGAGCTGGGCATGTTTAGCCTGCAGAAGAGAAGGCTGAGAGGAGACATGATGGCCATGTATAAATATATGAGAAGTCTTAGGGAGGAGGGAGCAGGCTTGTTTTCCGCTGCCCTGGAGATTAGGATGCGGAACAATGGCTTCAAACTACAAGAAAGGAGATTCCACCTGAACATTAAGAAGAACTTCCTGACTGTGAGAGCCGTTCAGCAGTGGAACACTCTGCCCCGGAGTGTGGTGGAGGCTTCTTCTTTGGAGGCTTTTAAACAGAGGCTTGATTGCCATCTGTCAGGGGTGCTTTGAAGAGAGAATTTCTCAGTGGACAAAAATGCAGCCAGCCCTACTGTATTTCAGCACGATATGTAGATCTACTGTAGTTCAGCATAAATATGAAATTGAAACTGTTGTATTTAGTTCGAGAATTTAATTTGACAATCCCAACATGTTACCAAACATCACTTATGGTAAACTTTTAATACCTTCTCAGGCTCCAGGTTATGGAGATGTGAGGCTTTCATTGGAGACCATACCAGACACAGTAAACTTGGAAGAACCATTTGATATTACATGTAAAATAACAAACTGCAGGTAATGAAATTACTCTTTCCCTTCCTCTTGGCAAACTGGAAAAATTTTGTAGTGATTACACGCCCTGTAAACTTCTTTGATGCATTAAAATATTGTACAGATCTGTGTTTTTAATTAACATTATCATGCACTGCAGAAGGAAATGACTGACATTTAAAAAAAATATTGGGGGGGGGGGGTCAAGCTGGTAGAAATTTTCATTTCTGAATGCACATAGACTGTCCCCACTTCTTCACTGCAGGTTTTAGAATCCAGAAATAATGCTAGTAGGTATATTTTACTCCCCCATCCCAGGGAAAGGAGAGCAAAACCGTGATCCACCCTAATCTAATCTGTTGCATGTGATTGGCTTAAGATGTATGACTCTGTAATTCGATAGACAAATGCTGTGCATTGGTGTGTTCGACTTACAGGACTTTGAACTGAAAATTATATATATTGAACAGATTATATTTTGCATTAATGAAAAGCAACACTCCCATGGGATCTCACATGGGAGATATAGCTAAAACTCACCTTAAAAGTCTAGCAAGCACACCAACCAAAAAGAGTTTTGCAGTGCTGGCAAACGGGTGCTGAAAGATAACACAGCTGCTGTACAGAGGACTGGATGTGTCATATTTCTGTAGCAATGTTGATCAATTCACTGAACTTCATTGATTAGTGTGGCTGCATGGCTTTTAAGGTGAGTTTTATGTGGCATCTGCAATTATAGCAATTGTGACTTGCTAGGAATGCCAACATTTATGGGATTCTATGTCTAGTTTACTTACAACATTATAAATACGGAAGAAGATACCAACCAATGTCTTGATGCAAGAAAAAATTAAATACCTTTTAACCCCCTTATACCGAGTTGCATTAAGTATTCTTTAAAGTGCATTGTTGAAATGCATTTTGGGTGACGATCACTGCTCAGTTAGTTGAAAAATAGATGGCATGGAGAGGCAAGGAATCAGGAGTAAACCAGCCTATAGAAAAAATAGGTATCTATGTTAATGATTCTCTTTTCCATCCAGCAGTGAAAGGACCATGGATCTGGTTTTGGAAATGTGCAACACTAATTCCATTCACTGGTGTGGTGTGTCTGGGAGGCAGCTGGGCAAATTGCACCCCACATCCTCCCTCCACTTGACACTTACACTGTTGTCTTCAGTGCAGGGACTACAAGTAAGAGCTCCCTCTTTAAGGTCTAAATGTGTGGCTTTCCTTTTAATTTGGTTGCATATCTATCTCAGGCAAGTTTAGAGTCTGTGTTGTTCTTTCTCTTTTTCTTCTGTTTCAGAGCGTCTCTGGCTTGAGATTGACAGACACCTTTTTGAAGAGAACATATGAGTACGACGATATTGCACAAGTCTGTGTGGTTTCTTCAAAAATAAAAGAAAACTGAGAATAAATTATTTTAATATGTCCTGCCAGAAGTTTTGGACCAACAACATAATGAACATGCCAGACTGCACGGGGAGGGAAAGAAAACTTCTTTATTTAACTATTCCTCTGGAATTCAATCTGTCCTCTTTCACAATGTTTTAAAACAATTGCAAAGAATCAAGCACATGTATTTTAATTGAGTTGTAAATAAAGCCTTTAGTCCAATTAGGCAGCTATTTTAGTTGAATCTTATTTCTTATATTGGCTTGTGTTTTGATTAAACCTCTGAAAAGAAATCTCTCTATTCTAAACAGTAGAAAGGTACAAATCAATGAACAGACATTGACTGGAAAAGCATTACATAATTTGACAGCCGTTGAATGCCTACTCCTATGCTCTCAATTTTAAGACTAGATTTTATACTTTAGGAATATAAAGGTCTGAGCATAATGGTTAGACCTTACTAGAGAAGACTCATTGACGGAATAGAGAGTCAAGATGTAATTTTCACCAATTCAGAGCATCCACTATACTTGAGTGCAGCAAAAGTATTATAAGTATTACATATATTCACTTTGTTCCTAATATATTGGGCATTTAATATATGTTGTGTGGGGTGGAAAGGCAGGTGAATCTGGAGAAGGCAGGTTGCATCATTCAGAATATAATCAAGACAAAGATCTGTCTAGTTCAGTGTCCTGTTACCTGTAGCAATCAGGTACTAATCAATCCAAACAATCCTACTTTTTCCAAGTTGTATTAATGGTATGCTGTCTTTGAGCCTGAGTGCTCTATACATTATCATGTCAGCTAACCATGGAGTTAACTTCCATAGATTTTCCTCATATCACTTAACACAATCGAAATCAGTGGTTCCCAACCTGTGGTCTGTGGACCACCAGTGGTTCACAAGAACGACAATATGGTCTACGGCCACACCATTACTACACCGTTGCCTCGAAACCACATGGCAACGAGAACCACTGGTCTCGCGAAACCCTCTTATAGTGCCGAGGCAACAGGAATGTCGGGAAAGGAGAGACTAACTACTCAGAAAAGGTTACTACTACCACATCAGCTCTAGATTATTAAATATGGTTTTCTGTGGGCGAGCAGATGGTAACCACTGGATGGCATGTTCTGTATCAGAAACAAGAGCTGATGTGGTCTATCCAATGCAATTTTCTGAATCTGCACCCCAAATAACCAAATCTAAAGTTGACCAAAAACTGATTCGTAACACTTTTGGTACTAATGTTGGTGAGTGATCCCTGGTCAAAAAAAGGTTGGGAACCATTAAGTAAATGGCACATTCCCCATACCAATCGTGTGTTCTGCTAAAAAATCAATTTGTCCCAATTTGTCACTTTGAACTAATTCCTTGGCAGATGCATATTAATTTCACTAAGTGCACAAATGTTTACAAAGTCCTACATGACAATTATCATATCTTCTTCTGATAATTTGTGTGCCCTGAAAAATGATAGAGATGCCTTGCTTCAGTTTGTCTCCTTTCTTTGTGTGAACCTAAAGATGCTGAGACCTCCTTTATTGTAGCGCCAGGACTGTGGATCTTCAACTAAAAGGAAATCTACCTGCTATTTTCTTACTGGCAAATGACAAGAGTTTTATATCCAAACACACTTCCAGCTTTTCCCTGAACAAATTAATGATTTTCAAGTTAACTGAGGCTTATTTTGCTATAACATTGTGCACTGTTTGGTATCTGCAATTTTGTGAGTTTTATGGCTTTTATTTGTATTGTGTTGTGGCCTCTTTTATGTAACACAAATGTTCTACTTTAGAACAGCCATTGTTAACGAAGAAAGGACCGCTGTACTGAACTGCCAATTGCATAACAGACTGTAAACCTCTGAGAGCCGATTATCCAAAAGTAGGCTGGATAACATAATGGCAAATTCTAAATCCCATAAATGATATCTTAGTGGCCAGCTTACAAAAAAGCAACAATAGGGTTTTCCCCCACGCAGCCCTACCCACAAACCCTCATTTATCCTCTTTCAGCAGTAGACAAGAAATATAGAAGCTGTAGCCAGAATTCATTGAATTATTCCACAGATAGAATTGTTCCTACCAACACAACCAGAAATCAAAAAAAAAGGGGGGGATCCATGTTTTTAAAATAACGTATTTGTGCACCCCAAAACTTAAGTGTGCATCAGCACTAAGACATGAATGCAGTTTGACACCACTTAAACTGCTGTGGCTCAATGCTGTGGAATCATGGAAGTTGTAGTTTTACAAGGTCATTAGCCGCCTCAGCCAGAGTGCAGGTCATAGAATCATTGAATCATAGATTTGGAAGAGACTTTGTGGGACATCCAGTCCAACCCCTGCCAATTGCATGCAAAGCACCCCAACAGATGGAAGTTCCCAACCTTTAGTCCTGGTGTTTTGGACTTTAGCTCCCACAATTCCTAAGAGTTGGTAAGTTGGCTTGGACTTCTGAGAGTTGAAGTACAAAACAACTGGAGTACCAGGGGTTGGGAACAACTGTTATATACATAATTCAGCCGAGACTATATTTATGGATTCTACATCCACAGTTAAAATATAGTAAAAACAAAAAACAAAACAGCCAAACTAGGGGATATCAAGGGCCTATTGAAATTGCAGTCAGTTATGAACTTCCCTTTTTCCAGTGAGAAATAACAATTTCAATATATCTATGCCTCATACGGTAAACCCCCCCCCCAGCACTCTCTTTTAACAGGTAATAGGTTTGTAATTTTATTTTTTTTAAATAGCTAGTTGTTATTCCTTGTTTCTCTCTGGCTATGCAGCATCTTCTCAGGTTTGGGTACAACTGAATATAAGGCTGCCAAAGATGTAGATATATAATGTTCAAAACGTAAGCAAGAAATCAATCACTGTAGTCTTATGTTACTTTTGAATTCTTCTTTTGCTCCCTGCCTTCTTTCACACTCTCTTGGGGCACGGTATGTTTGCCCAGTATCTTGCCACCATTGCTCCTAATGGGCAATTGCTCCTAGTGGGCAATGGCTTATTTATTTACATTTTTGTTTCCTGCTTTGACAAAGGACTGAATAGCTTGCACTAGTTAAAAAGACCATAAACAGTATCACATTACAGAAAGAACAATGGAGGAGATCAGTAAGTTAAGAAATGAAGGCCAGATAACAAACTAAATCATGTGGAATTTCCCTGTCTTGTAAGATAATTGCCCAAATGGGTTGCAGCCACCAAGAAGGCCTTCTTATTCATCACCTTGCCCTTTTCTAAGTCTTAGAAGATTTGTAAGATTTGAATGTAATTAATATAGCTGCAGAAATCTTAGACTGTATTATGGCAAAAAATTAAGCCTCAACAAATACCTTAAGGCTTCATTTTTTGCTAAAGGTATATAATGCAGTATATAACATGCATTATATACCTTTCTGATAAGTGGCCAGGATATATGTCAGGATGCCCATAACAGCACTGGGAACAGCATTCACCCTGCCATGTTGGCGAAGGGGGAAGGTTGGGAAGAAATTGGGGAATGTAGTGAAATGTTAGATGTGAAACATACATTACTGCAGTACTTGCAAATGACAAGCCAGTCTGAATTCAGTGGGATATGATTAACCAAGGATTATTTTGTGAATCAATTTCTTACCACATTTTTGACAAAGAAATCAACCTATAATGGAAATGTTTTCTACAAGACGCTTGTTGTTAATCTTTCAGTCACTTCTGACTCTTCATGACCTCATGGACCAGCCCACGCCAGAGCTCCCTGTCAGTCGTTGCTACCCCAGCTCCTTCAAGGTCAAGCCAATCACTTCAAAGATATCATCCATCCATCTTGCCCTTGGTCGGCCCCTCTTCCTTTTTCCTTCTCATTATCTTCTGCAAGCTCTCCTGTCTTCCCATGATGTGGCCAAAGTACTTCATCTTTGCCTACAGTGAGCAGTCGGGCTTTATTGACTGGAGTATGGACTGGTTGGATCTTCTTGCGGTCCAAGGCACTCTCAGAATTTTCCTCCAATACCATAGTTCAAAAGTGTCTATCTTCCTTTGCTCAGCCTTCCTTATGGTCCAGCTCTCGCATCCATAGGTTACTATGGAGAATACAATTGCATTAACTATGTGGATCTTTGTTGCCAGTGTGTTGTCTCTACTCTTCACTATTTCATCTAGATCAGGGCTGTAAACATCTTCTGATTTCCTGGCTGCAGTCTCTCGTCTGCAGTAATCTTTGCCCTCACCATTTTTAATTTTTTTATTGATTTTTTAAAAAAATACAAAAGCTCCTCTGTCACTGCGGAAAAAAGGGCAGAAGGCGGCGTTTTCTCAGGCCTGGCATATTTGTCATATATCAACGCCATGCCTGTGACGCGCTGTCTGGTTGCCTGAGTCACTGATGCGCTCAAGCTCCAGCACCGCGATAAGGCAACAATCCTTTGCAGGAGTACGAGATGCTGGTCTCTAGTATTATCCTGACTTTAGTTTAGAGTGACTCAGTACAGTTTAGTCAATTTCTTTGTGAAATAAGGAATGGGAAGAAAACACTACAAGAACAGGGTAAAATATGTTTGTTGTATTTTTTAAAATACCTTTTATTAAACTTATTCCAAACATCACAAGACTGATCCATTTATCGTCTATGAAATACTGAGAATGAATTAGAATGGAGAATGAATAGTTCTACTTAAAGTGTCACTTTCTGAAATGTACATTGGTTGGGAAAACACTCAGCCTGACCTTCCAGAGTCAAGTGCTAGTGCTTTGCTACAGCACTGCCCAGTGTTTTAAGTTTTAAAGACATCTTACCTGGATGTTTAGGCAGGACTACTGAATAGATACTCAGTAATGTAACCACAGGCAGGAGCCATGAAGGAGACAGCAGTGATATCTGTTTCTAGTAGCCAAGGAGCTGCAGTTAAGCCTGAAGTGATTAAAAGAGCCAGCTCACTGCAGGGCACTAGTGTAAATTTGCTGTCATCTGTAATGGATTGAAAAGTCAGTTATCCAGATTCTGTTAATGATCTGAATAGTCAGAATGTTGACTTCTGAGCTGCAAATGTTGCATTCAGAACATTTTTTTCCATTTCTTTAGCAGCTCCTACTTCTGCATTTCGTGCTTTATATACTAGGTCACATATGCTCCAATGCTACTGAAATTCATGAAAAGTTACTGGAGACAGAAGGGGAGAACATTTCAAAAAGGACACATAAGTGGCAACAAATATATTCAGCGTAAAGACCTATTAAATTGTTGCTTTTTTAGTGAGTAGTTGATGGAAAGACTTAAATTTAACAGCACTGCAGCATTTGGGTTGATTCAATTATTTGACATTCTACAATATCCTTCCATGAAGCAGCATCTCAATATACCGTTAAAACACTTTCCAGACGACCTCATGCTTTCTGCAGAAATAGATAAGCAAATCTATTCAGAATACTTTAAAAAAAAAAACAAACAAACAAACAGAAGGTGCAAAAAAGGCAAGAATGGGGAAAGGATCCAGAACTGAAACATTGCTCAAAAACACTAGCAAAACACTGGCATTAGATCATCCAAGACACATGTATTACTAAGAATTTCTTCAGCAGCATCATAAACATATATCAAATTCCAGCTGTCTCAGATATTCCTAAGACAGTTTCTAATATGCAACTGCCATGTATAATATAAGCAGGCAGATAACTATTAATATTATTCCACGAGTATAAAACTCCTGCCTTAATATAAAACATGGTGCCATTCCACAGTAAATATCGTACGAGCTGTTCCTGTCCCAATCTCGTTCTGTAGTGACTACAGAGTTTTCTCTTGGAACATGTCCGTACAACTCTTCTGGCTAGCCCTTCTAAAGTCACCCTGCCTATTACTCGTCCACGGCAATTTGAGGTTCCATTGTTCATTCAACAAGTCTCGTAATATGGCTTTCGTAATTTCCTTTCCACATTCCTTTTCAATACATTCATCACAATACAGACACATTGCTGTGCAAATCCAGTTTATAAAATAACTGTAGAAAAGGAGGTTATGCGTCCTTCTTGCCAGCTGGGCCAATGAGCACTTATATGAGCCATGCCTGAAGGTTGAAATAGCATCCTCTTTAAAAGCATAATAGGTAGCCCATGCTTATCAACCAACAAACCAACCAATTTGGCAGTGCCTTCCTAGCTCATAGACCCATCAATCTTGCCTCGTTTCAGGTTCCTGCTCCTATGACCAGGCCCATTTTCCTTTTCCTTCCACATCTGCTCTCTCAAACATATCTTTTCTGTCTTCTGCCACGTGACCTCAGGCGGAAAAAAATTTCCACTAATTAGATCCATTATTCTATTCCTTCCGTTCAACAATTCCAACAAAGTAACTATCTGAACTTTGGGTCTTTATTTGTATGGGTTTATTGCCAATTTGACATGCAAACAGTTTGCAGCTCCCACAGTCGTGTATGGGGAGCCCACTCTCCAGCTTGAGAACAACTGCCTTATAGAATATATGCTGAATACAATTTTTACATAGGACTGCATGGTCGATTAAGTGCGATTTCACCATTCCACTGCCACCATACTGGATCCTCTTTATCAGTGCAGTGTGTTGGTGCTAAAACCCCATTCTCTAAAAGAGAATGAAAAATCGCACTTTTGCTCATTGATATGAAAATGGTCCCTTTTTAACATAGAGATTTTTTAATGTTGACAGTTCTAGTTATAGTCCATTTACAAAGGCATCAATATACATACATGTTATGTTCAGATCTGTGTGCAATGAATCTGTTTTCACCAGACAAGAAGGAATACGCACAAAGGATTTTCCGCCTCATGTCTGAGAAGAATTACAATGGTGATATTTGCTACTAGCTACAGGATGCCTTTTAAAATTTGCAGAACAGCGCTCTGGTGCATGCCTCTCGAATCAGGAATGCTCTTCGGTGCTGCCACTGAAAGATCTGCTCCGAACATGGTTCCTTAGTTGCTCTATGAGCTCTGGGTTTTGCTGCTGGATCTGCTGTGCAAACTGCTGTCCCCTGCACAGAACATGGTTTGGAATATCCATTAGTTGGGGGGAAAACATGATTGTGGAATACAAAGATCACAGAAAAATAAAGTTGTCATTGTGCAACTGGAAACAGAATTCTAATTCAACACTAGTGAGGATAGTAAAGCTGGACAAAGTTTCTTTTTTGGATGACAACTAAAATCACCCAGAGCATTTATGTAATTATAGAATCATAGAGTTGGAAGAGACCTTGTGGGTCATCCAGTCCAACCCCCTGCCAAGAAGCAGGAAAATAGTATTCAAAGCACCCCCGACAGATGGCCCTCCAGCCTCTGTTTAAAAGCCTCCAAAGTCTCCACCACACCACATGATGGGAGGCAAGCTTCTGGGGATAGAGCGAGTAGGATTTTGCAGGGCTGAGAAGTTTTTAATTGTAGTTTAAAATGTATAATAATATAGTATTTTTATGTTCATATTTTAATGCATTTGAAGTGCTTTAAGTGTTTTGTTTCATTTGCTATTAGCCACCTTGAAACTCTATATCAGAAGAAAGGTGGGATAAAATTCCAACAAGCAAGCAAGCAAATAAATAAATAAGATAGCCATTGGTCACACTGACTAGGGGATTCTGGGTGTTATACTTCAAAAAAGTTAAGTGTGAAACACTGGATTCTAGCCTTTTTTTTGACCAAGGGAAAAATAATTAGAAAGTTCTCTTTCACTTTTGGGAAGAGGAAAAGGACCCCCTGTACCTAGAAAAACATCTTTGTCAAGCAAAATTGTCCACCTAATTCATAATGGGGCAAAGGGTAATAAGCGACCCATTTTCTACCATATCCTTTGACCTCCACAGGCTGCACCTAACCATTTTTTTTGATGAAAGTGATTATACAGTCATTTCCAATTTGGGCAGGAGGAGAATATTTTGGGTCCAAAAAAATAAAGATGCAGAGGGAGAAAATAGGTTAAAATTGAGAATCCCTGCTATTGCCTTCCAGCAGCACCATTTTCCATTTCAAGGGACAGAGAAGCAGGACCCTATTTATTTATTTATTTCATGTCAAAAGCATTGCATGAAATAGTTTATCCAAAACTGATAAAACAGTTTATTTAAAACTGATAAATTAAAGGGATCACAAGCTGATAGAGAGTTTAAACCAAAAACGGGCAACAGCGACTGCATTGTCCATAGCTTTAAACAATTCTTCCTCTGAGCATGAGGCAGGGCATTGTGGGCAAGCATACAGATGCTGAGTTGTCTGCTCTGCTCCACAGTCTTGCAAGGTAGAGGACTCTTTCAGGTAGTGCCATTTTGCCACGTTGTCTCATAATAATAATAATAATAATAATAAATCTAGACCGCTCTCTCTCCCCAGAAGGACCCAGGGTGTTTTATATGTAAAAAGACAAACATTCAATGACTCCAAATAGGTACAGACACATCAAAATAATCTGCCATCTCCACTTCTGAGTCTGTTCAGGGACTTCCAAGTTGCCCATTCTTGGTTTGCCCCTTCATGGGGGGCCATCCAGTTGGGATTGCCTGATTTTGCTGTCCACAGGGATATTCTTGCTGTTGTTGGAGGATCATTTAGAAAAGTAGTGGCTCTCATGAAATTTTTCTTTGATTTAAGTCTACTGAGAGGAGGCTGATAGCCATATAGTGGATGGCTTTCACAATGTTCAACCTAATTTCCTTTGAAATTGGCAGCAACTTCCCTCGCACATTGGGGGGGGGGTGGCAATGCCATCTAGCTTTTATCAACAGGTGTTGGTTTAAGAACATCTTAATGATTATTCTACATGTCTCATTTAGGACCCAAATTATATACCAAAATTAAATACTTTGAAATGTCTATTAAAGCTAATGGCTGCTGAACTGGTTTAATAGGCTAGTGTTGCATTTTCCAACATGCTGCCATTTATTTTTTTTCTTTTATGTGCTGTACTTTGAGGGCATCTCTCTGTAAGAAATGGCATAATATGACAACATCCTATCATGATAATTACAAGGAAAAGCGCAGTTGTCATAACATGCTTTATGAATGTTATGTACATCACTTACGCATGTATGAGGCTTGACAGATCAGTGAGTCCTCCAACACCTGCAGCTGGGCCCCCGATAGCATTTGTCATCATTCCTGACATCCTATGAGAAACAAATATTTCAAAAAAAAATGTTAGTTATTGCTCTGCTATATTATACAAAGAAAGGCAATCAAAGCTATATGAAAATTCAACAGTTGCCACAACACTAATTACACAGAGAAAGTTGTTAACTAGCACAATTCACTGTTAATTGAACTGGGATTTATTTTAAATTTTTGTTCTGTGTTAATTAATATTGTTATTGTTGTAAATTTGATGGTTTTTTGTGTTTTTGTGGCATTATTATGCCACAAAAACACACAAAATACAAATGAAATACATAAAGTTGTTATCATCATCATCATTTTACTGACACAAAAACACAGTAGAATACTGCAAATGAGAGATATATACTGGAATTCTTCTTCTTATTATTATTATTATTATTATCCTCTTACACAAACCAATAACTAGCTGGTAGTTTTGTATGTCACAACTGTTTTCTTGTACAATTCTTGAGTTGTTGCAGTGGGATTTGCACTTCAGAAATCTTTTTCCAAATGTTTAAAACATTTTACTCCAGATAATTGTTTGACTGCTGTTCGTTAATTGGGGAAAAGTGCTGAATGATATTCCAGCTTCAGGGTCACTAAAACAGAAAAGATGTATTTCTAAGAAGTCAAAACGGGAAATTCTGGATTTCCCTTAAAAAGCCAAATTATTTCTGCTGTTTACCCATGTCTGACATAGACACTTGATCGTAATACTTACAGTTGTTGAACTTGAGGATTCTGCATTAAACTTGCCGCCTGAAAAAAGATGAAATATTTTGAGTTTAAATGCAGCCAGCGTTTTTGCTGTGTTAGTTTGAAATGGCCCACAGCATTGTGACTAAAGATCAGAATTCTGACCAAAATTTTGGAATTGTATCTTAGCAGTGAGTTTTGTGAAAACTGTATTTTGTTAGAATGCATAAAATAGCCTCATTCTGAAGAGCCCAATGATTCTCCACAGAACAATGTTCTACAAAAGTATATCCCAAAGATTTAAGAAGATCCCAAAAGCAGAAGTGTCAGTGACAATTTACCAGAAGGGTTTAACAATGAATGAGACACTTATGTCAAGGAAAGTGCTCATTCCAGCTCAATACGGATATGAAAAGCTGGAAAGACTGCTTTTTAGGAAAAGAAGATATAATGGGCAAATTGGATGTAAAACGGAAGTAACAAAAATGAAATGGTACACCCCTTACCATGCTAATGAAGGCAGGATTGTTTATCAAGCTTGCCATATCAAAACTCAGTCCAGTTCCAGTCTGCAAACAAAACATGCACATCAATTATGTGTAAAATATCATTGTCTAAAAAGAAACATTTGTTGAAAAACACTTGGAAGCTAACTTACAGGACTGGACACGTCTCTCAATTTCTGCTCAGCTATTTTCAGATTTGATTTATAGGAATCGTTTTCTGGATCAAGATCCAGTGCTTTCCGGTAACTGTTAATTGCTTCTTGATATTTATTCATTGAAGTCAGAGCCAATCTAATATGAACAAAGGAAACCGATGTTAACATACTCTGCCTTTGAATTTCCGGGTCTAACTTACATTCATTTTAAGGAAAAATATTGGTATAATCTACATTCTAAGGAACAGTAGAATCCAAGAAATCACATGCCAATCTATCTATTTCATCTCAGATGTGTCAGAAGATTCATGCGTGAGATAATACTGCTTACTGAAGGTGTAAATATGAGAAGGTTATCCATACTGGCTGGGAATGGTTTTCCTACTTTTCCTAAAAATGTAAGGTGTTACAAGTCGAGAACTTCTGAATCAATGGCAAGTGCACTACTACTGAGTCACAACCTTTCCCTGATAAGACACATATCACACCAAAATGCTTACTACGATCACACTCCACCAACTGTAAGAAGAATTTTATTGCACATCTGCAAACCTTCAGGAAGCATAAAGCTGTACAATTATAACGTTGCAGAACAAACGTATGAACCAAGGTTGGAGGAGATGGAGACATTCAGCTTGGTAAAGAGAAGACATGATTGTACTCTAAATGCTCGAGGGCTGTATTTCAGAGGAAGAGAAAGGCATATTCTCTGCTGCCACAAACGTCAGGTCTGAAGTTACAGGAGAGTAGATTTCAACTGAACACGAGAAGGTACTTTTTGATAGTAAGAGTGGTTTGACAATGGAGCCAGTTGCCTAGAGAAGTGAAGGAACTTTTTGACATCTCCTCTGGATGTTTTTTAAAAGCTGGACAGCTATCTGTTGGAGATGTTTTATTTGGAAATCCTGCATTGCCTTGGGGGATGGATTTGAGGGCCAATGTAGCCCCTTCCAGCTCTATTATTCTGTGAAGTCACGTGCATCCCACATTAAATTTATAGCAAATGGTAAGCTATATTAGTCAAAAAATCTCTGGTACTCTTGGAAGGAATCCTGCTTCTTTAAAATGGGAGGGCTAGCAGGTTCTAGAAATAGAAACTCCTTGCCCTAGGCTGACACCAAAAGTTTTCTTTACAAACATATATTACTTCAATCAATTTAATGATAGTTCTAAAGATCTCTGGAATTACAAAAGAACCAGGCCTCCAATGAAAAATTGTGAAACTGGTATTTGGCTGCATTTTCTACATCTAATTTGGAATTAGAGGTTCTATCCTTACTTCTGCCTTACACCGTTTTTGCTGTCCAAAGTACTTATCTCCAAATTTCATCAGTTTGCTTTATATGAAATGAACGGACAAACTTTGGGCTTTGAAGAGTAGTTTGATGTTTTGGTACTTGGATCATATGTCTGCAGACCATCAAGATCTTCAACCAAGGGAATTTTCTCATAGTCCAAGGTTGGGGAAAACGTGACCCATAAACTATATCCTCTAAAAAGTCGAAATATTCTCTTTGGCCCAAAGTGTTGGAAAACCCATCAGACCTTGAGCACTTGCATTTTTTAGATCCTGACTGATGCATACAAGATTATTGTCATGGCCCATGCAGACCCTCACTGTTTATCGCTAGTTAAGCCCTTTTTAGTTAGAGGGATTAATATTTTATATACAGTTTTTGAGGAGGTCAGTCTAGACAGCCTCCTGGCATTTGAAGCCTCCCTCGCCCTACCCCTTTAAGAATCCTCTTAGGAGCGAGGTCTCTATTTTCTTGGGACAATGAATTAAAATGTGATGTCTATCTGTATAATCTGGATTGTCCTCTCTGCACCAATGCATCATTTTTTCTGATGAAATTTGTGATATTGTATTGCTTTATTTGATGTTACATTGATGCTTCTAGTATTATACTTTACAGAGTATTTGATGTGAGAGTAATCCAGTTATTCCCCTATTTGGGTTGTTACACTATACTATATATTACTCTAGTCAATTTCTACTCTCCTTGTGTTTGTCTCTGTATTGAACGCTCAGCTTCCATTACACTTGTCTTGGAAGAATCAGCCTTTTTGGGACTGGAAGGTAAAGAGAGAGGAAAGTCGGAAAGTCTACAAAAATAGTACATCCAGTCGGAGCTGTATGATCTGCATTCAAGTCCATTCAGAGTTAAATATTGAGACCATCTTAGAGACAGTTGAACACCATACAAGAAAGAGACAATATGAAGAAATAAAGATTCAAGAGCCCCAGTTCAGCCAGAACGGTGTCTTTCTCTCAAAGACTTTACCTCTCATCATAAAGACTTAGTAGTGAGACTCAGGAGGAGAGAAAATCTAAAATTCTTGTCAATTAATCAATTCTTGTTTGACTCAACCATATAGTCTCCAATCTGTTCCCTGCTCAGCCAGTTCACCTTTCAAGTAGTTAAGATAGTGTGGGGGCAGAACGGTTATCACTAAACAGCTTTGGAAAATTTACTTTTACAAACTACAATTCCCGAAATACCACATGCTGGCTTGGACTTATAGTTTTAAAAAAGTAGCTTTCCATGTTCTCATAAGGAAAATAATGCACAACTATAGTATAGCAGAGACACTAGAATAGAATACACCGAAGTTTTAAAACGTAGTGAAGAAGTCTACTTTCAACACAGAACTATGATCCCTCATATAAGTAGGCTTAGCAACATTAAGCTGCTCCTGTTTTTCTACTGATATGCTAAATTAGGCAAAAAAGTGAAAGATGAAAAAACGCCAAAGGCTGTTGGAAATCTAGAGTATTTTTCAGCCACAGTGACTTTTGTAAACTAAGAATCTGCTCGTTTTCCATTTCAAAAGAAGAAAAAGATTTGAAGACAGAATTATATAACATGCATTAATTCTCATATATAAAACACTCAGAGATAAAACTAATTTCATAAATGCAGAAGGGAAAAAAGGGAAAATTAATTGCCTTAAGCTTAGCATATGCAGGATGTTAAAAATTCACTCTGAAGATAGGTAAGAGACTTACAACCCATTTATTATCTGAATACTAATTTTGACAGTGTACATTTGATTGTGTGTGTGTATCTTATAACTCTTTTGTAGCCCAATGAAAAGGTAATTGTCTTGGCACTTCTATGACTCCATTTCTATGGGACTCAAATAGCCAGCAGTAATGCATTCCACCAACTCAATAAATAGTTACAGTGCAATTGTATGACTAATAAATAATTTAATTTACCACCATTATACTACAGTGGTAGGTGGCAGAAATGAAAGAATTATGAGAAATCTAGCTTCATATACTAATTTGGAGGAAAAAAAGGGTGCTGTTTTTGTTGAAGTCTTCTGATTAATATTTACACTGCTGTCTGGCTCATTGTTATTCCATTTGCAGTATCAGTACACTGGAAAATGAGTGTAAGGAATCAAAATAGCAAACAATTGCTATGAGACCAGCAATTATCTTAGAGCAGTGGTTCTCAACCCGTAGGTCCCCAGATGTTTTGGCCTTCCAACTCCCAGAAATCCTGGTAAATTGGCTGGGATTTCTGGGAGTTGTAGGCCAAAACACCTGGGGACCCACAGGTTGAGAACCACTGATCTTAGAGGCATTCTAAGCAAGAAGTGGACAACCATTCAGGTTTCACTTTAATTTCAGGAATGATCACTGTGTATTTTTCCCCAAGATATGGCCTGATGGTAAGAGATTAATTTAAACCCACTTGTTTCTCTGGTCTTCTGGACATGGGTTTTGACTCCAGTCCACCACAAGTACACAGTCCAGTTGATTTAACAGGTTACGAGAGATTGCAGATCTTAATACAAATTTCCCAATCCTTTTCTAAGAATTGATATGTGGTGTTTCATTGTTTCAAATCAATGAACTTTAATTTGGCATTCAAATATTTGGTTACTTACCCCATTCTCCCATAAGCTTTACTGTATTTTGGGTCTATTGCTATTGCTCTTTCACAGTCTCTTATTGCTTCACTGTGGTTATTCAGCTTACTTTGAGCAGCAGCTCTGAAAAAAAGGAATATGCGAATCAATATTTATTTATTTATTTATTTGAAACATTTACTGTATATTCTGCCCTTCTCCCTCCGAAGGGGACTCAGGGCGGAGCACAGCATATATACGGCAAGCATTCCATGCCGGGACATAAGATAACTATAAATATACACAAATATTAAAATCAGTTATATCTATTTTAAAATCAGCTGTTCAAAACCATCTAAAGACACCATGCTGGCTCCAGTCAGTGAAGTAGGTTTCCTATTATTGCCTCGCTGCACTGCCCCAAAGGCTTGGTCCCACAGTCAGGTCTTTACCATCTTTCTGAAGGACAAGAGGGAGGAGGCTGATCTAATCTCACCAGGGAGGGAGTTCCATAGCCAGGGGGCAATCACTGAGGAGGCACAGTCTCCCGTCCCTGCCAAACACACCTGTGACGGTGGCGGGATCAAGAGTAGTAGATCTTAATCTTTGTGGTGGTTCATAAAGGGAGATGCATTTGGACAAGTAAACTGGGCCAGGGCCATTTAGGGCTTTATAGCCAGCACTTTCAATTGTCCCTGGTAGAAAACAGGCAGCCATTGCAGCTGACGTAACATGGGAGTTGTATGCTCCCTGTATGCTGCCCCACTTATTAACCTGTCTGTCTTTTGTTGGATTATTTGGAGCTTCTGAACAGTCTTCAAAGGCAACCCCATGTAGAGTGGGTTGCAGTAGTCTATTCTGGATATAACAAGAGTGAGGACCACCGTGGCCAAGTCTGAATTAGAAGATTCTCTACCCAGCTGTCAATTTAAACTAAAATCCTAACATTTAGACTGATTTGCAGCACAATTCAGATAATCAATCCCAGGACTTAAATTCCAGCAAGGAATATTGAAAAATACTTTGGGAAAGGATATCAAGCACAAGCAATGTGATTCTAGGAAACTAGTGATCAAAATAAAAACAAGAGTTGCCAAAATTTTAGAAAACGATATGAAATGATAACAGCATGACAGATTAGTCAAAAATAATCCCCCAAATGTTTTAAGCTTATTTACCTGTTACAATAATAGACTGCGTTGTTTGGATCCAATTCTATAGCCTGAGTGTAACAATCCACAGCAGCACCATAATTCTCTTCCTTCATGTGATTATTACCTAAAATCAATTGCAATAATGAAATGCTTGTGGATAATTAAAAAGGTAAACTGTTTGTATGCTAACAGAGGGCTATAAACCACTTCCTACAAAGTGATTTCATGATTCTGCCATTGTTTCCAACTATCTTTTCAGCTCTATAGCACATGCAGACTTACACTAAATAGGAAGCTTGTTTCCAAAAGGTGCCTAATCCATCAGAACAAATTTTGCAGGAATATAAAGAAACCCACATTCTTTGGCTGTAAAATGTAATTTTCCACACTCTTCACCAAAGTGATTTGATATACGAGGGTGGGTCAAAAAGCTTTGCCTCCTGTGTCATAAAACATTTTGAATGAACATGTAACAGCAGAAGTTGCTACAGATCATAGCCTAAACTATCCTCTACACAAGACTACTGTTCAACATAGTCACCATCAATTTGTACACATTTGCACCATTGTTGAACCCAGGCATCAAAATCATTTTGGAAAACTCCAGAGCTTTGCTTTGTGACCCATGATTCAAAAGCTGTTTTAACATCATTCAGGTCACTGAATCTGAAACTATGGCGGTTGCCTTTCAGAGGTCCAAACAGGTAAAAGACAGAAGGGGCCAAATCATAAACATTCTTCAACTGATTATGGATTTCCTTAGGGGCATTAACCTTCTTTTGCCAGAAATTCAATGATGACTCTTTCTTTTAGCTTCAGATTCATGGCTCTAATCGGTCAATTGGAAAAAGGAAAAACGGTATCAGTAGAGGAAGGTTACCTCTACCATATCATGTATACATAGTCCAGTAGCTGTGAAAGAAATAAAAGTTAGAGTGACAGAGGCATTACTTTTTGACCCATCCTCGTATTTTGATAGTTTTGGTATGTGCATAGTATTCTACTCCTCACCAAGAAGGTGATGCCACCTATAACTTTTTTCCTTTTTTTGGAATTGGTATCTTTTGGAAACTCCACAAATATGCTTTTTCCATAAAACGTTCTTTGATGCCAAATTATGTACTTTTTACTAACAAAAATGCATGTTATCTGTTTTGCCATTTCAATCATAAAACTATTTGAGTGGAATTAGTGAACCAATACAGCTTGATTATTTATTATGGCTGAATCTGAAAGATATCTTGTTTTAAAAGCCTCCAAATCTGTAAAATCAAAATAGGCGTATGGCTTGCACCACAGGCCTACAACATGAATGAGAGAGCAACTGGGATGTTATTGATGTAGTGAGAAGGAGTAGTAACTTCCACAGAAGTCACAGTGGATGTAGCCCTTGAGAGTAAAGATAATGTGGAACAAGAGGAAAATACATCAGGGAAGTGCAGAGAGATGAATTAAACTGGCTTTGCTAGCAGTAAAATAGAATCTATCTATCTATCTCTCTCACACACAGGAAGTCAACAATCACCATAGAAGTATTACAAGTAGAAGGCAGTAGGAAAAGATGAAGACCACATTACAGAAGATGAATTGGTTAAATCAGGGCTGTTCAACCGGCGGCCCGGGGCCCGTACATGGCCCCCCAGCCTGTTGGACACGGCCACCGCTATGCACCCGGCCGCCATTTGTAATTTTTTTAAAAAATGGCGGCCGAGGGGGGAGGGGGAGGCGGGGCATGGAGGAGGAAGTGAGCCAGTTCCTCCTCCTGCACCGCCCCTCCGTCCCTCTCCGCGCGCCCGATGCAAACCGGATCGCATCGGCGCCAGTGAGAGGGACAAGGGTGGTACAAGGAGGAGGAAGAGAGCTAGCTCCTCCTCCCTGCACCGCCCTCTTCTTCCCTCTCTCGCCAGCGCCGATGCCTTGGAAGGGAGGGGGTCCCCCGCGGCGCCTCCCTCCCTTGCAAGGCATCGCAGCAGCGGCTGAAGCCGGCGCCGGCTTCCGCGGCTGCCGCGATGCCTTGCAAGGGAGGGGTCCCCCGCGGCGCCTCTCTTCCTTCCAAGGCATCCCGGCAGCAGCTGAAGCCGCGAAATCGCCAGCTTCATCTGCGGCTAGGATGCCTTGGAAGGGGGAGGTGCCCCGTGGATCCTCCCTCTCCCAAAGCATCCCGGCAGCCGGGGCTGGGGGCGTGGCCGGGGGCGTGGCCGGGGCCGAGTGGCCCCCCAGGTCATCAGTGACCTGGAATCCGGCCCTTGGCCGGTTAGAAGTTGGACAGCACTGGGTTAAATCAAAGAAATCATGCCCATGTTTCAGGCAGATAAGTTGATGACTGGAGCTCATGTAAGTCTTTTATTCTATGGCATGCACTGAACCAACGACAGCAAGTAAAACAAATGGGATGAATTACAGGCAACACATTGTATAAGAAAACAATAATTCTGAAATTCTTCATGGATATGACATCAAAATGTAAAATAGGAGCAATACACAGGAGCTATTCCTGTAAACACACAAATGAGGTGGGAAACTGTAATCTACACACATGTCTACCAGAGCTAAATCCCACTACAGTGTTCCCTCAATTGTTGCTGGGGTTACGTTCCAGGACCTCCTGCAATAAGTGAAAAACTGTGATGTAGGGATGCTCTATTTATTTTAATATTTATACATTATTTTAGTAGTTATACACTATTTTAAGTCCTTATAAACCTAAAGTGAAGGAAAGGAAGGAAAGGCCCTTCAAGGCGGGAGGGAGGGAGGACTGAGGAGGGAAACCGTCTTGGAGAGCGGCGGCGGCAAAACCCCACAAAACAGCGAAAATACTATGATATATATTTTAAATTGATATTTTTTAAATCCGCAAAAGAGCGAATCAGCAATAAGCGAACTGCGAAGTAGTGAGAGAACACTGTAAATCCATTAGGGATTATTTCCATAGAGGGTTACAAACCAATTAAAGAACTTTTAACAAAGTAATCATATGGCCATTAGATTTGTGGTGGGGGAATCCCTGCTCACAGACAGCATATATTCCAGAGAGCAGCCAATATGGTAGCCAACTTCTTCAGTTCTTATCTTAAGTCAGTGGTTCTGAATGGGAGATTATTGGAACCTAAGAAAGGTACTGAATGAACCCCAACTCCAGTTTCTAGATTGGGTTGTTATTTGCATAGAACAAGGGCTCCACTTTGCAGACTGAACTGGAACACAAGTCATCCTGAGGACTGCACCTTGTTTTGCATGCCTGTCCACATTGCCTTGGTCGTACCCCATGCTCTTAGACTTGCTCACTGAAGGAATAAAATCCCCTGGGAATAAAATCCTCTATGACCATTCTGACATTCAAATGTGGTCCACGGGTTGAAAAGGTTCCCTATTCCTACTTTAATTTATTTATCAGAAGCGAATTGGGTACAGTTATAATGTATTTAAAAAACACAAAGTTAAAAGTCTCCTGTATTACATATATTATATAAAATATATGTACATAACATATGCACATCATACACACACACACACACACACACACACACAATTTATGGACCACCAGTGATCTGCAAAAATGAACATATGAGCTGCAGCCTCACGATTACTACACCATTGTCTTGAAACCACATGGCAATAAAATATATGTACATAACATATGCACATCACACACACACACACACACAAGACACACATAAATATATATTACATAAGTTATATCTATATATATAAAGGAAGACCCGTCATCGAACGACTGCCATAGACAGAGAAACCTTCCAAGGCAGAGACACCAAACTTGGCAACAAAAATAGGCCTCAGGCAAGGAAGGTTTTTAGCAAAGAAACTTTCCCCCCCAAAACCTAGAAGGCCCCCAAAACAACGATACAAAAAACCTACATTTCCCAGCATCCTCTGCGGCCGCCAGTGAATCCCATTGGCTGACATCGGCCCACACAAAATGCCGGGAGGTTGAGTTCCCATAGTAACGGTGGGCGGAGCCAGCCAAGGCTAGGTTAGAATGCTGAGTGATTTGAATTTAGTCAGTTGGTGTTTGTGGGTTAAACTGTCAAGACCGAGCTCTAGGAGGGAACAGGTTCTTAGTGGCAGTCGGAGTTTGGAACTGCAGTTCTGATAGATTGTGCTGACCACTGGTAATCACCACAAACCTCTGACCACGGTAAGATCAGCCAACAATCACAACAACAAAATTAAAAAACACCACACACTCCTCCAAACACTACAACTCTCACAACCACACTCGATAAACACAATCCAAAAGACCAAGTCAGCACAAAATACCACACAACGCCAATATGCAGAAGATACACAATTATGTGCACAGAGCACATACATACCACTCACAGGACAAAAGACACCCACAACAAAAGACAACCACTTAACAAACACCACACCCACGACATGACAGCCACACAACTCGCGATGCCTACCTCTACAGACCCATAACACAACTCACACACAACACACACAATGCATACGTACCACTGCTAAACAAAAACCAGCACAGTACAACCAACTAACACACCCCACATACACACCATACATCCACACCACACTACCACTGTACACTCACAACAACAAACTACACACTCAACACCACAAACTCTTCTCCAAGCACCATCCCACCCACACACCACCAATCCTCCACTTTACAAACACCACACCCGCAACATGACAGCCACACAACTCGCGATGCCTACCTCTACAGACCCACAACACAACAGACACACAACACACACAACGCATACAAACCACTGCTAAACAGAAATCTACACAGTACAACCAACTAACACAGGAGGACATAACAACTACCAGGAGGACATAACACTAACACAAATAGGGCACCAGGGACACAGGCACCACTGACGAACACATACCACCGGAATAACACAAACTTGCAAAACCCACAAAAAAACAACAATCCTGCAACACAAAAACCCACCCCAAACAAAATTCACAACAAACACCACTGGCAAAAGCAACACCCCCTCCACATCACAACCAGCACACAGCCAGACTGAGACAACTATGTCACCACAACACACACAAAATACACCCCACAAATACCTGACAACTTCCCCAACACAAAACCCAGGACTGCACTCACTACTCACCACCACACACACCTCCAAATACACACACGTCCCAGGCACAATACTCCAGCAATTCCTACCCACACAACACAACACAACTTCCTATCACAACCCATCCCCCCAACCTTACGGGACCCCGCACACACAACACCTACCACCACCACAAACAAAAACCAACTCCACCTATACTCCAACGACAACACAACACTGCACTGATACTCTACAAACACACACAAACACCCAAACTACCCCACCCACACAAGCATCAACCTCTACATCAACACAGCAGATGGAAAGACAAAAAACATTGTATATCCACAAGCTCTGCAGAACGCCAGCAACACCACACACCGACAACTCCACAGGACTTCAACATCCCACCCACCAGAACAACCCACAACGACACAGCCATGACCCCACCAAGACCATAAGTAACATCAATTCCAACCCTTACATACTCAGACTTTCTCGCATCTCCTAAATAGGGCACAGCAACGCCTGCCGGGTACAGCTAGTACCATATAATATGTTTATGCATATTTTACATACACTAACATATATATATCATAGCTATAAATTGTTTTTTAAATGTAGGTATGATTTCAGTAACAGAAAAGGTTTCTTTTAAAATAAATGGATCAAACTTGGCATCCTCATTCATAAGTGCATTTAGAGTAGGATAATGTTGTGTATTTAGTTTTCCCGAGACACTCACTTCCTGCAGAGCAGTCAGTATGCAGATATCTTCTAACATACAGCATCAAACACACTTCCTAACTGTCCTTCCTCTATAGTAGGTTGGCCAGCAGCCTAAATAGCCATGCATCTTTCATGAGCCTTATCTCAATATGACCAGGCAAAAACTGTGGAACACTGCTCCCCCATTTACATACCTTCATCCTTCAGCTGGTCAGCTTTCTCAAGATCTTCTGGCAAAGAATCGAGGAGAGGCAATACCTCACTCTGTATGGATGTTTAAAGAAAAGACACATCTCACTTTCCGATAATCTTATTATTTTGTTATCATTAACACCAATGTAAAAGTAGGCACAGTGAACGATTACGCTATATGTTAATGTAAGAAAGGAGAAATAAATGATTACAATGAAACACATCTCCTTTATTTGAAGGTTGTATCTAAAAATAGATACAGACTGAAGCAATATGGAAATTCGAAATATTCAAGTCAGTGCTTCCATTGCTAAATTATATATAATGCAACCAGTTTTTAAAAAGCAAAAACATCAAGCTCTTGGCCATGCAAGTGCAGTGATCTGTGTTGGACTGGATCCCTTGTCAGTCAGTTCTGACCACATTCATTCCCAATTTAAGTCTATTAATGGACAAAATGTCCCCGTCCCCCCCAAAAAAGAAGAGGTGAGCATTATCAAACTATTTAGATCAGTGGTTCCATGGACCACCAGTGATCTACAAGAACGAAAATATGAGCTGCAGCCTCACCAATACTACACCATTGCCTTGAAACCACATGGCAATGAGAACGACTGGTCTCGTGAAACCTTCTTATATAGTGCCTAGGCCACAGGGATATCAGGAGGGGAAAGACTGACTACCCATGAAAGATTACTACAACCACATCAGCTTTAGAGTATTAAATATGGTTTTCTGCAGGCAAGTAGACGGCGACCACAGGATGGCATATGTTCTGTATCAGAAACTAGAGCTGATGTGGTCTATCCAATCAGCACCCCAAATAACCAACCAAACCTAAAGTTGACCAAAAACTGATTGGTAACCCTTTTGATATTAAAGTTGGAGAGTGGTCCCTGGTCAAAGTGGTCCCTGGTCAAAAAAAGGTTGGGAACCACTAATTTAGATTGATAGATCGATAGATGATAGATAGGGCCTCCAGCATGTATTTCAATGCTGGGTGTGGAAAATCTGTGCACTAGAACTACTCTAAAAATTAACCTGCTACCATAAAAACTAAATATTTACTAAGATAAAAATAAAACATCAATTCTCAAGAAAGGATTCAATACAAACAACTTACAAACATATCTGTTACAACACTTGATTATAATGTTTATTCAGTTTTATCAGATATATTTATTGATTGCAAATTTAAATATAACTGAAACCTCTGCACAAGGGCTTATTTGAGTACTGGCTGTACTAGTACAGTTAAATTTTGGCTTTTAAGAAGAGATATATGAATGAATGTTTTTCCCAGTCATGAGTTGCTTTTACACTCTCACTTCTTGGCATATTCCCAATGAAGATGTTTGCAATGAGTCATAATATCATGATTATCAGCTTCAGAACAAACCAGGATATGAAAGCAACTTTAAATCATGGTTTCAAATTCTGGATTATAATCAGATTTTTTTCACAGCTCTGACAAACCAGCTGACAATCCCGGTCCCTTTAGGACCAGAACCTTCTGGGCTCGAAGGTTCAGAGCTCCCGCCGGCCCGTCCACGACACAACCATCGTCCCACCCGCCGCCACAAGTCTGCAATCAAAATCCGGGCTCCCTAACGTCCCCTTTTTCGGGACGTGCATAAACTCAGCGCCCCGGCGATAACCATCAGTACCAAGGCGCTCCCATCTGCCCTATCCCAGTAATCAGTGGGCAGAGGAGGGCAAGGAACACCAACCCACCCTCCTCCTATCAGAGCCGCAGATCCCCTTCAACCTGGCTCCGTCCCATCACCTGTCATGTCCGCCCAGCAAACACCCATTTCACCTGGGCCCTCACTATTACTCTTCAACGCGAGGTCGATCTGCAACAAGCGGGCCACCCTGCGGGACTTCATCGCAGAACAGAACGCGGAGGCCACCTGCATCACAGAGACGTGGACTCAGGACGGTGACTGTGTCCTCCTCCAGAAATAGCCCCCCAGGCTTTCGAGCCTTCCACCGCCCAAGACCTATAGGTCGAGGTGGGGGTAGGACTGGTTGTGAAGACGCGGTTACCACTTCTGTTCTCCAAACACCGGAGTTGACCGGCATAGAATGCCTGGGGCAACCCTTGGAGAGGAAGTAAAGACGGGGATCCTGGTCGTCTACCGGGGCCCAGGGGGCCCAAAGAAGCCACTTCCGCCTTACAGGATCTGATCGTGGACTGGGCCTTGAAGTTTCCCGGCTTCTTATACTGGGCGACTTCAATTTCCATCGGACACAGTCCCCTCTCACCCGCTGCACGAGAATTCCTTATGCACATGGATGCCTCGACCTCTCAGGACAGCCACTGGTCCCACCCACCAAGCTGGCCATGCACTGGACTTGATTTTCAGTCAGGGTCTTGCACTACAACCGTGATACCAGAGCAGTGCCCTGGTCGGACCACCTGACCGTGAGGGTAGAGGTCAACATCCCCAACGCTACCAGAGCCTAGGCCTATTCTGGCCGCCAAAGCGCGCGATGACCCCAAAGGCTTTTTGCAGCGGCGCTGGAACCCTTGGAAGTCCCCGGAGGATCTCTGTCAGTCTGGTCGCCAGATGGGATAGTGTGCTCTAGGGCCATTGACCAGATAGCCCCGAGGCCCCTTCCGCCCAAGGAAAACCTGCTCTCCATGGTTTACAACACATCTGAAGCAGATAAAACATCGGAGGAAGCAACTTGAATGTTCCTGGCGACGAAAGCCGGCGCAGAAAACAGAGCCGCTTATAGAGCCCAGCACAGGCTATATGAACTCGAGATCAAAAGGCAAAGAGATCCCATAACGAGCCCAGATTTCTGCCGCGGGCTCCCCACTCGGCGCAGATCTTCAAAGTTGTCCGAGCCTCCTCGCCCCCCCCCACAAAGGGAACCCAACAACTCGGCGTTAACTGCTGACGACTTCAAAAGACACTTCATTGGAAAAAACTCGGCCCATCGGAAGGACTTACCATCGATCCCCGAGGAAGATGGCCCGAGGTCCCAGCCCCCCACTCGGACAACTGGACAGCGTCTCTCAGAGTTCAGCCCTCTAACAATGGAGGAGGTGAGAAAGCTGGTGACCGGGGCGAGAGCGACGACCTGCCCAACGGATCCCTGCCCATCACATCTAATCAAGTCCAATATTGACATTCTGTCCGGCGCTCTGAGGGACCTGGTGAATCTCTCTCTCGAAACAAGCACTTTCCCGGACTCCCTGAAAGAGGCGAGAGTCACCCCCCTCTTGAAAAAGACATCGCTTGATCCCGAAGTCCCTGCTAACTACCGCCCGGTTGCCAACCTACCCTTCCTGGGCAAGCTCCTTGAACGAGCAGTAGAAAGCCAACGGGTCTTCTTAGATCAGTCCGGGGCCTGGACCCGTCCCAGTCGGGCTTCCGCGCGGGCCACGGAGTGGAGTCCGTTCGTGGCAATTACTGATGACATCCGCCGTCAACTGACCGGGAGGCTCGGCAATCCTAGTCCTTTTGGACCTTAAGGCCTTTGATACCGTCGATCACGACCTGCTTCTCCATCGCCTGGCGGCCTCCGGGATCCAAGACAGGGCTCTGTCCTGGCTGGAATCGTTCCTGAGGGCCGCTCGCAGCGGGTCGAGTGGCAGGGTCAAGTCTCTCTGAAACGTATTGGAGTGTGGAGTTCCTCAGGGGCGCCATTCTATCTCCCACCCTCTTTAACATCTACATCCAGCCCCTGGCCAGCATCGCTAGGAGCCATGGGTTCTCCTGCTACCAATACGCAGACGACACGCAGCTGCTCCTGAAGCTCGACCGGGGTCATCGTCAGTACCGGACAGTTTCAGCCTCGGACTGAGGCGGTGACGGACTGGCTCAGAGCATATAGACTCAAGATTAACCCGGCTAAAACGGAGATCCTCTGGCCTGGCCGTCCCGACCCCCGCCCTCCACTCCCACTCTTCGAGGGCGAGTCCTTGGCTCCTGCCCCGGCGGTAAAAAGCCTGGGAGTGATCCTAGACGAAAATCTCACGATGGAGGCACAGATCCAGGCGGCAACAAAGGCGCCTTCTTCCACCTCCGCCCAGGGCCCGACGGCTGGCCCCTACCTTCCACCAGAGGCCTTGAGGACGGTGGTCCACGCCACCGTCGTCTCGGCGCCTCGACTACTGCAACGCCCTATATGTGGGCCTCCCAGATAACAACTAAGAGGCTGAAACGCATCCATAACGCCGCAGCTAGACTCATTTCTGGGTCATCAGTGAGGGATCACATCTCCCCCCATTCTTAAAGAACTTCACTGGCTGCCCCTGGAGTTTAGAGCCCTTTACAAACTTCTGGTGCTCACCTTCAAAGCCCGGCACTACATTGGGCCTTCCTATCTGAGCGACCGGCTGACGACCAATGCAGCGAGAGGCCAGCTCGCTCCATCAACGGTGACCGCCTGATTACTCCTGGAGTGCGGGAGGCCAGACTGGCGGAAACTCGGCGGAGAGCCTTCTCCGCGGCCCCGCGTGACTTGGAACTCACTGCCGCCCGCCCTCAGAGCCTCTCTGACTCTATCTGGATTCCGGCCAGCCTTGAAGACCTGGCTTTTTCGCCTAGCGTTTGGGACTGGCTCGGTTCCTTGAACTACCTGAGCCACCCCTCCCGGTTATCCTCCATGTTTTTTTTAAACTGTTGTACACTGTTTTAACTGTTGTAAGTCGCCCGGAGCACCGTCGGTGGAGGGCGACTCACAAATATTAAAGTATTATTATTATTATTATTATTATTATAAACCAAGTTAATTGGAGACATCTACACTGCTTACAGACATGTAAAGGGGGGAAAACCCCAGAAGGATGTGATTGCATGGACAAAAAGCTTGTTGATATATCTATTTTACAAATAGATAGTTTTAACAAATAATTAAAACCAGACCACTGAAACAGCATGGTATCATTTGTTAACTCAGTGGTTCTCAATCTGTGGGTCCCCTGGTGTTTTGGCCTGCAACTCCCAGAAATCCCAGTCAGTTTAACAGATGGTAGGATTTCTGGGAATTAAAGGCCAAAACATCTGAGGATCCACAGGTTGAGAACCACCGTGTTAACTTTACATGCATTGTAAAGAGGTTAATTCTTCTTCCTCTTGAACCAAAACGTACAAGTTTGAAAAATCCACTAATTATATTCAGTTTTACCTTAAGGCATGAATCTTCAAATATTTCTGTCAAGCATTTTGGTACTGCGAGATGGGAATCTTCCAGATTAATTTTAAAGACTGTCTCCAAACACTGAATAGCCACTGTGGAAAGAAAATATATTTATAATACCTATTTATCAATATATATGAATAAAATAAACTTTTTCTCAACATTACTGCTACCTAACATAACAGCAACTCTCCAAACAGAGTAAATTATTTATTGTTTCTAAAACATTCAATCCATTTGAGTAGTCTGTTTTTTTATTACATTTCGGGGCATCGAAACAACTAAGCAACGAAGTAAAGTAAATGTTAATCACCTTTGCCTCCAACTACATATACATCTGTTTATGCAATTCCTTCTTCAGAGCACCCATAATTCACCTCTACATTTATTAATACATTGATAACCTTAGAATTTTCCATACGAAATAATAATCTCGAATTCATTTAGCATTTTCATATAAAGCTGTTTTTAATATAGATGCGTGAAAGTAACATTTATTACAATGAGATTTTATAAGATAAACCATAAAAACTAAATCACAGAAGGCTCTTAGCACTTCCATAGAAAGTATTTAGTACTATTCCTTAAGGCAAGATATCTATCTGAATCCTCTTTATTTACTAAGCTGCAGTGACATAATTTTGCCTCTTGGCAAGATAAGTTTGAAAATAAATTTCATCCCATTATTTTGCCTTTCATACTTTTATGAACATATTTAAGGGAGAGGACCGGTCAGCGGTTCGAATCCAGGAAGCGGAGTAAGCTCCTGCTGTTAGCCCCAGCTTCTGCCAACCTAGCAGTTCAAAAACATACAAATGTGAGATCAATAAGTACCACTCCGGCAGGAAGGTAACGGTGCTCTAGGCAGTCATGCTGGCCGCATGACCTAGGAGGCGTCTACAGACAACGCTGACTCTTAGGCTTAGAAATGGAGATGAGCACCATCCCTCAGAGTCAGACTCAACTAGACTTAATGTCAAGGGGGAACCAACCAATCATTTAAGGGAGACTTTGTAGTAAAGTAGCCATATTATATGAAATAAAATCTGCATACTTTCAGAGATTCCTTATTAAAACAACTGACAGCAACACTCGATGTCATGTCTTAAGAACATGCTGATGCTAGTTTTAATTTCCTATATGCAACAGCGAACCAGTCAGTTCAGACATAATCCATTACCACCTCATTCAGAAGTCCGAAAAATGGAACCAGTCCCATCATTAGGCAGAGCGAGATTGATGAAGGGGAGAGCAAAGTCAACAAAGTGGGGTTAAAGGTCAAAGCTGATGGGCATGTGGCTCCCCATAAATTATTCAGTTGCAGTGAACAAGTCATTTTTTTTTACTGATGTTGAAGTTTTAACTGCTCACTCAAATCTTAACATGGAATTGGGGAGATGCCACCTTGGTATTTGATCTTCTGCAAACAGCAAGCAAGTGGGTCTTTCTATTGTCAAGGAAAAATGCCCAAGCTTTATGCAACTGCCTACTAGAATTATGGGTTACTGAGCATACCCTAATTTTGTATGGCTGCCTACTACAATTATGGGTTACTAAGTATGCCCAAATTTTGTGTGACTGTTGACTATGTAACAAAATTTTAAAATGTTTCTATTCTTGGTTTGAAAGTGTCATTTCCCGTTTAATTGTGAGGTAGTTCCTCTGAAAGTAGTTCTTACTTTGTTTTTATGGTTGCCACAAACTATGTTGAATTGGTTGAGACTCTATGAGATATTAACTGAAAATCTATAGCAAAATGTAGGCCTACTTCAGCATGTCCCACCAAAAACAAAGTTTTGGCACTTTAATAAACTTTTTTCATGTTTTAATGATATAACCATATTGGAGATTATATTTATAACCCAGGAACAAAAATTGTGTTACATAGTGTTATGGGTTACTAAGCATGTCCAAACTTTGCGTGACTGCCTAGTAGAAGTATGGGTTACTGAGCATGCCCAAACTTTGGGGAACTGCCTACTACAGTTATGAGCTACTAGTTACTAAGCATGCCCTACATTTATGCAACTGCCTACCTGACCTCACTGTTGAGCCATATGAACTTGAGGGAGGGGGAATAACTCCTTTGGGGAACATACTGCAGGAAACAATTGGTAGTGTTTGTCAAGGGGAGCTTGCTCACTGTTGCTAATTTTCTAATAATAAATCTCTGTTAAGTATCCAAGGAACTCCATGGTTCCTAAGAAGAGCAGCTTGAAACTGCTGTCCCCAAAGAAAAACAAACAGAGATAGAATTAACGCCGTCCTCTTGCTTTTCACACATTTAAAGTCAACATTTCCATCAGATATCAGGCTTTGCAGTCAACACAAACCTTCCAAGCTTTCTTGCTCATCTGAAGTAAAGGTATCCATCTGACTCTGTTCTCGCAAGAAATGGATGACAGCATATACAAGGCGTTTGACAGAAGACATTGTCAAGGCTTGCAAAGCTCCTGTGAATAAAAGGGAAAGTAACTTGTTAGAATTCTTTGAGGGTGTAAATAAACACATAGATAAAGGGGACCCAATTGATATTGTTTACCTTGACTTTCAAAAGGCTTTTGACAAAGTCCCTCACCAAAGGCTCCTAAATAAGCTCTTCAGCCATGGAATCAGGGGACAGGTCTTGTCCTGGATTGGAACCTGGCTAAACTGTAGGAAACAAAGGGTGGTAATAAACGGACATTTCTCTGGGTGGAAAGAGGTGAGAAGTGGCGTACCCCAAGGTTCAGTTTTGGGTCCGTTACTTTTTAATTTATTCATTAATGATCTGGATGTAGGGTGAATTCTGAGGTAGCAAAGTTTGCAGACGACACTAAATTGTTCAGGGTAGTTAAAAATGAAACTGATTGTAAAGAGCTCCAGAAAGATCTCTCGAAATTGAGTGAATGGGCAACAAAGTGGCAAATGCATTTTAACCTAAACAAGTGTAAAGTCATGCACATCGGGGCAAGAACCCCAACTACACCTACCAATTGATGGGGTCAAAGCTTTCCGAGACAAACCAGGAAAGGGATCTTGGGGTCTTGGTGGACAGCTCAATGAAGATGTCAACCCAGTGCGCAGCATCAGTGAAAAAAGCAAATTCTATGCTAGGCATGATCAGAAAGGGAATCAAAAATAGGTCAGCAAATGTTGTATTACCTCTCTACAAATCGATGGTAAGGCCACATTTGGAGTACTGTGTACAATTCTGGTCTCCGCACCTCAAGAAGGATATAACGGAACTGGAAAAGGTACAGAAAAGGGCAACAAGAATGATCCAAGGGATGGAGCGGCTCCCTTATGAAATCAGGTTGCAACGCCTTGGTCTTTTCAGCCTTGAAAGACGGCGTTTAAGAGGTGACTTGATCGAAGTGTATAAAATCATGCATGGGATAGAAAAGGTGAATAAAGAAAAACTGTTTTCTTTGTCACAAAACACTAGGACTAGAGGCACTCCTGAAGCTCCAAGGTAGGAAAATTAGGACTAATAAAGGGAAATATTTCTTCACCCAGAGGGTCATAGGGTTATGGAACTCATTTCCAGAAGAGGTTGTGACAGCTGTCAGCCTGAACAACTTCAAGGCAGGATTAGACAGATTCATGGATACCAAGTGTATCGGTAGTTACTGAAAAGGACATTCAAGTGCCACCTCGGAGTTGGTTGAGGTAGGCAGGATTTCCCTGGGTACTGGTTGTGGGGGGTCGGGAGCAGGTCAGGGTTTTGCCCTCCCTTCTGCTCGAGATCCCCGTGTACAACTGGTGGGCCACTGTGTAATACAGAATGCTGGACTAGATCGGCTGAGGTCCGATTCAGCATGGCTCTTCTTATGTTCTTATGTTCTTATGTAACCCAATTTACACCCAGAAAATGCAGATGATACCAAATTTACTCTTAAAATTCCTTCCTCCTCCAAAGGCTTTGAGTGAATGTTGTTATTTTCAATAATATTAACTTTATTTATATCCTGCCATTCTCCCTTTGGGAATCAAGGCGTCTTAACAATTCACACTAGACAAGTTTTAAAAGTGCAATACAAAAGTTAAAAAACAATGAAATAGTAATAGTGTGATAAAACAGAATTAAAATACAATAAATACACTAAAATGGCCTTTAAAACTAATATGCCCCAATCTCACCCAAAATTCATAGTATACAATTCTTGAGAAAGGAATTAAACAGAGATGTTTCTTGGTGATACTTAACTTTAGTTGAGAGATTAAATTATGAATACAACATGGGCTATTCAGACCACCCAAATATTTGATCAAAGAATTGCACTCATTTTGCCACTGATTTTCATCTTTCAGAGTTCAATAAACGTGAAAAGGTGGGGGGTGAGTAGGGCCAAATGTTTTTTCCACTGTGTATTGTCTAAGCCTGAGATTTCTAGAAATTTCATTCAAATGCATGGATATCTTTATTAATTTATTACTTACTTTCTATATAATGTTTATTGTGTTTTACTCATGTTGTGAGCTGCCCCAAGTCTTTCGGGGAGATGGGGCGGGATAGAAATAAAGATTATTATTAAAGATTATTATTTATGTTCAACATATATTTCAGACAACTTTCTGACTTGTAATCTTCCCAGTATAAAAGAGTAAAATTCAGCTATCAACAAATGATTAAACTAAAACATATGCGTTTTAAAATAAGACAATAAAATTGTTTTAAAAATACAATAAAATCACAATACAGTTCACAGATGTTGCAGGAGGAAATGAACTAAAACCATTTCTTTAAAGCCAGAGACAAGTGATTTGCTGCCAAAGCCCTCTCAAGATCAGCTACAGAAGAAGCCAAACATGTGATTTAAGCACTGGACTATGATTGTGGCGATCAGGATTTGAATTCTCAACTCAGTCATGAAATCCACTTGGGCAAGTCACACTTCTTCAACCACAGAGGAAGGCAATGGCAAACCACTCTGAACAAACCTTACCAAGAAAGCCCTGTGATAGGGACACCATAGGGTTGTCTCGGCTTTATTTTGTATGTTTTGTGGCGATTTTATGTATTAGGCATCAAATTGCTGCCTGTTAGCCGCCCTGAGTCCCCCCTTGGGGGTTGAGAAGGGCGGGGCAAAAATAACATTAAATAAATAAATAAATAATTGTCATATGTCAAAAATTACTTGAAGGCACACAACAATAAAGAAGCCACTCCCAAGAACTAAATAATTATCTCTCTTTCTTATGGCTGCTAACTCCAATGATAATAAAGTCCAGTTGAGGAACAGCATTTCTGAAGATGAACCATAAGCTTGTATAATCTCCTACAAGCGCTTCCAAATAAGCTATTCAAAGAACTTGAACCCAGATTACTCAGCACTGTCAACATCAACACTCTGAACACTGAAATGCATTGGAGACAAGTGCAACTGATACAGAATCAAACTAATATTATCTAAGTAGTAGCAACAAGGACAAAAGCAGGCATATTTTTGTAACAGTTTCTGAGTCATCTTCAAAGGCACCTACACAGAGTGTGTTACAGTAATCGGATTCAGTTGCAACTAGGACATACATAACTAGGTCTATATCCTTCATTTACCAATCTAGTTGGTTTACCAAAGATGCTAAGAGGACGCCACTGCTCTCCCAACCATCCAGAAAGCCATAATGATTTCCAAGCTAAGGACTTACTGTGTCATATGGAAGGCTAACCCATCTAATATAGCTTCACCTTTTTTCTACCAAAAGTACTTCTATCTGGATTAAGATTTATTTTGTTTTCTTCAACCTATCTGAAAACCACCTCTAAGCCCCTATCCAGGATTTTACACTCTCTTTGATTGGCTAGTGGAAAAACAGAGATACGACTGTGTCCCATCTGCAGCTCATACCATTAGCAATTTACCTGCTAAATATCAAATAACATGATGGATAAGATGAAATCTGATGTACCCAAGAAGTCATGAGACAAGTAAAAGCACAAAATTATAAGGCCAGCTAATATGGTAAGAACAGACCTACTTAAACCTGATCCAGTCAGATAATCCAGAACAATAAATGTGTAATGTGTCAAAAGCTACTAAGAGGTCCAGAATATCCAACAACAGTGTACTTTTCCTGTCCATTGCTAGGGACAGTCATTCCTTCTGGATGATCATCCACCAATGTAACCAAGGCTATGACTGGCCTGAATCCAAATAGGGAGTTGGCCCTCTGCCTTCCCATTATTGCTGTCTCTGGTCTAGAGAAGGCGGCCCAAGGTAACCTTGTATACAGCTGAGATGCCAGAACTTGCTTCTCAATACAAGAACATAGTGTAGCTTTCACATTTGAAAGAGAAAACATAGGCATGTTCAAGCAAACCACACCTGTTAGCGCTTGAATACTTCACATGTACATGAGCTAGTTATGTCCGAAGACCCCCTTTGGATACATGAAACCATTTGTTGTTGTTTATTCATTCAGTCACTTCTGAAACCATAGATAACAGCAAACCCTACATTTTTAGTAGACTTGGGCCACAAGCATACTGTAAAATCATAGTGGAGGACCTAGGCTGGATCTACATTACCAAATAATGCAGTTTGGATCTCCATTATAAGGTCAGTGTATACCCATATTGTAATCGAGCGATGATAACCCCCCACAGAAGTTTTATAGTTTACCAAGGGCTCTGTAATAAATATATGATTCCCTGTTTTAAACCTTCTCTGGACTTCCACAATTTTGAGGCATTGGGAAATGAGGAATGGACCAGTAGCAGCTTCAAATCCCCCTCCCCCAAGACTTTATTGTTCCTGGCCCTTCAATAAATTGCATATATTTTCCTTGACTGTGTAACTTGCATCTATCTCTGTACTGCATCTATTTCTTATATGTGAAATGTATAAACTGCTTTATAAAGTGTTATCAAGACATATCCCAGAGACAGTCAACTCTCCATGATCCTGCAAAGGCAATCCCTTGAAAACAGGAAGGCTGGGCTAAACCCTCAGGCCATTTCCCAAGCCAAGTATTCATTGGTCCCATTGTTCACATATTTTTATTTATTTATTTATTATTCCAACTTATATACCACCACTCCACAAGGGCTCGGAGCAGTTTTCAGTGTGAACAAGAACAATATACATAAAAACCAAATTAAAACAAAGAGAAACCACCAATCAGCAGGAATTGAATGCCTGCCGGAATAAGAAAGTTTTGCATGCCCTCCGAAAGGAAGGTAAGTTTCGCAAAGCTCGGGTTTCTGCTGGTAAGCCATTCCATAGGTATGGAGCCACAATCGTGAAGGCTCTGCGCCTGGTGGCCACCAGGTAGAAGGTCTTAAAGTTGGAAACTTCAAGCAAATATTGGTCTTCTGAACGAAGTGATCTCTGGGGTTAGTAGGGGGTGAGGCGGTCCCTCAGGTACTCAAAACACACCAGGGACTTGTCCCTCAGAAACAACAGCACATAGGGCTGACCATGAAACTAAACATATATAACATACAAAGGGTCTGTAACACCAATGTGGATCTGGGTGAGGGCTATCCTCCGTGGGGCCGGGAAAAAACCTGAAAGGGAACGGTGTGGGCCGATCCCTAACCACCCACCCGGGAAAAAGGCTCGGGCAGGCCCAACCACCCAGGAAGGGCAAATGTCCCTCCCTGGTCCCAAAACAATGGAAGGGATAACAGGAGCAATGATCTCTAGATAGAAATGTCACCGGTCAGTAGTCAGGGGGGTAGATGAATGTGTGCACACGTCATCATCCTATCGCTTCCTGGATTTCCTCCTCCGGCGTCCTCAGGCGCCTACCTCCGGATACTGCGTCGGGCACGGGGCCTGAGAGCTTGCCGCATATCGCCTTTGTTGCCAGCGCGATCCCGCCCGGCTGCTCCCAGCTCCATCCGGATCGCTCTCCCCACAGCGGCTGGAGCCCACCTCCCTGCCGCCTCGCAGGAACTCAAGGGGGATTTCCCTTGCCACATTCATCTACCCCCCTGACTACTGACCGGTGACATTTCTATCTGGAGATCATTGCTCCTGTTATTCCTTTCATTGTTTTGGGACCAGGGAGGGACATTTGCCCTTCCTGGGTGGTTGGGCCTGCCCGAGCCTTTTTTCCCGGGTGGGTGGTCAGGGATCGGCCCACACCGTTCCCTTCCAGGTTTTTTCCCGGCCCCACGGAGGATAGCCCTCACCCAGATCCACATTGGTGTTACAGACCCTTTGTATGTTATATATGTTTAGTTTCATGGTCAGCCCTATGTGCTGTTGGTCCCTCAGCCCTGGACCATATAAGGCCTTAAAGGTGAGAACCAACACTTTGAAGGTAATTCGGTGCTCAATCGGCAGCCAGTGCAACTGCTGCAGAATTGGAGTAATATGACATCTCGCCGGCTCCCCGGTGAGAATTCAGGCAGCAGCATTTTGCACAAGCTTAAGCTTCCAGATTACCGACAGAGGCAGGCCAATGTAGAGGGCATTACAGTAGTCTAATCTTGAGATGACCGTAGCCTGGATCACCGTAGCCAGGTCATTCCTAGACAAGTAGGGAGCCAGTTGTCTAGCCTGACGCAGATGGAAAAATGCGACTCTGCTCACAGCAAAGATAGGTGGCTTCCTGGGTCAGCCCAAATAAACCCAAAACTGTTTGTCTAGTTATATGGTTAACTTTAAGATGAGAGATTGCTGCCTGTGGAAGCAGGAGCTCAGAATAAACCTCTGAGTGTATTTATTAAACCTCTTTATTGACAGCCAAGCACTGATTGCCCAAGATCATCACCTTTTGTTGAAGGAGTCTTTCACCTTTGTTTTTGGAAGCTCCTATCTTTGTTTAATAAGGAACTGGACAGTTGAGCTAATCAAAAGCTCATTAACATTTCACTGACATTGTCTTTCTGGATTAAGACTCCTCCCAGGGGCACATCATATCAGCTGATTGTTCCCTCACCCTGTCAATCTCCAGCTGTAATTTCCCCACCAAAGGGAATCCCCATCTGGAAGCGGCAATGCCACCAGAGCTTCGAGCCAATCAGGGTGCATATCCTGACCAATCAGGGGAGAGAGCAGGAGGTCTGACCAGCTGTCAACTGTATAATATATCTTTCTTATTCTGCATGTTTTTGTTTGTGCATTTTGAAGCATCCTATTTGTACTTGCATCCATTTTGGCCCAATTGAATTAAACCTCTGTGGTTTGTCTTCAATTTGGTGAGTTGTTCTTCTGTCCTGGCCCTTTTGGTATGGCATATGCTAGATGGGCATGGATCCTTTTAGCCGTGGTCCTAGCTTATCCATTACAATATAATGCAGTTCAATACAGATTTAAACTGCATTATATGGCATTGCAGATCCAACCCTAGAGAGGCTAACAAACACTTCTAGGAAGGGGAATGTTTTTTGGAGTGAAGGCAAGTGAAGCCAAAGATAACAAATCCATTATAAGGAGATCATAACTACAATTACGTTGTTGTTGCTTTTCAAATCCTGTTTTACTCTCGAGTTTCTGTTTTGGGATTTCTGCTTCCATTCAATTTCTCGTCTTCTGTTTTTGACATTTGCCAGGACCCTACTAGTGTAAGCATTCATACATAATCCTATCTGTCTCAATTTGTGAGTACTCACCATTAAATAACAAAGCATGGATGTGTAGATCTTGGAAATGTTACTTTTTCAGATGACAGCTCCCAAAATTCCTCAACCACTGAGTGATTCTGAGAGCTGTGGTCCAGAAACAAATTTCCTAAGCACTGTGGTCTTTGTTGGGTTGAAATCTAGAACTAGATCAGTGGAAGGAATGCATGTGTGCAGTAGTGTAAGCACATTGCTCAGATGTTGGGGGATTGATTTCGTGTGGCAGTGAGGCGACCCTTTCTTTTGAATGATTTCACTTTCCTTTGGGTCTTATTCCCTGCCCTTTGCAGATATCTCATCTGCAAAACACAAAGACTGTTTATGGCTCTGTAACTCAGAAGTCTGTGTCTTATGACTGAGCTAGGCCACACAAAAAGCAGGAAAAATGGTTCTGGCATTAAGCTCTCCTGGGGTTCAGTAGTGGGAGTAAAATAGTATGAAATTGGACTGCTAATACCTTTAACAATTGCCTGAAGCCAGATTTTCAGGCAGAACATCCTACATATGCTGAATGGCGCTCTCCACTTAATTCAATGCTGAACAAAATATCAGGGTTGAGAAGTGAATGCAGTTGGAAAAGATAAGTATAATTTGAGTCTATTGGTTAATAATTATGGTCAACCTTTTCACAGAAGAAAACAGACACACAAGTTTGCACCCACAGAAAGTCTCCACCTGTGGGTCCCCAGATGTTTTGGCCACTAACTCCCCAAAATCCTAACAGCTGGTATACTGGTTAGGATTTCTGGGAGTTGTAGGCCAAAACATCTGGAGACCCATTGGTCTAACACAAGGCTGTCCAACAGGCGGCCCGGGGGCCGCACACGGCCCCCCAGCCTCCTGCAAGAATTTATTTAATTAAAAAATATTATTTATATATATATATATATATATTTTAAAATATATATATATATTTAAAAAATGGTGGGGGGGGAAGGAGGCGGGGCAGGAAGGAGGAAGGGAGCCAGCTCCTCCTCCCTACACCGCCCCCTCCGTCCCTCTCTCTACGCCGAAAAGGAGCAGTAGGCGGCACCAAGGGCAGCGCGTCACGCCAGGCCTCTGACGCGCTGCCCTTGCGCGCTTCGGCTCCTTTTTGGCGGCTCCCCCTCCCTAGGAAGGGCGGGGGAGCCACCGAAAAGGAGCAGTAGGCCGCGCCAAGGGCAACGCGGCAGAGGCCTGGCGTGACGCGCTGCCCTTGGCGCCGCCTACTGCTCCTTCTCCGGGAATCAGAGCCCGGGGATCAGGGCGCCCCTTTCTGCTTCTCTCCGTGAGAGAAGCAGGAAGGGACGCCCCGCCCTCCAGGAAGCAGAGCCCCGCCCCCGCTCACGGCCCTGCCCCCACTCACTGACCACCTGCGGCCCCCCAGGTGATCAGTGACCAGAATTCCGGCCCTTGGGTCAGAAGAAGTTGGACAGCACTTGTCTAACACAAGAGTGAGCAACATGGGGCCTCCAAATATCGATAAACTGAATGTCCACTTTCTACCATCCCTGACTGCTTTGTCTAGGGGCTGATAGGATTTGCAATAAAAAACCCCTGAAGGATTAGAAGCTGCCCAACCCTAATATAAAATGTGTTGGAGCATGCAAGCAATCAGTGTGTGTGTGTGTGTGTGTGAACTGTAAAATAAGATGCATGAAGCTGATTGGTCGGACAATGCCCAGGGTTGATGGCTGAGCCTAGAACTTTTGGATACTGTTGCATTTTTGTTCAGGCACAAGCTATGCATGCGCAGAGAGAAGAAGAGACAGACGGAGTGATTTGCTTCTTGGCTGCTGAAAGAAGGTATCTCATATGGACAAAGAAATACCATATTAAAATCTCTCAGAAAGGACATTTAGTGAGTTAATGCAACTGATAATATTCTACAAAGGCTGTTCTGATTTAAGAAGAGTAAACAACTTGTTCTTCTGTGTGGCTTATTTTCTTTCCCTGGCAAGGCAGTGTGTGGGTTGATCAAACGTAAACTACAGATGGTTTATTTTATATCACGCCACAAAATCAATCTGTATATTGGGTTATGCTGAAATGTATATTTCATTCATGTAGTTTAAACAAATCTATATCTTATTTTAGTTATTTAAAATAACTAGTGAACTTCACAATACTGTGCTTTAGAAAAACACAATAAAACCAACAAAAACAACATCCAATTAAGAGATGTAAAAGACAAAACTAAAATCTCTACCAGGAGAAATAAACAATAATGATGTTAAAATGCTGTAAAACTAAAAAGGTCTTTGGATAGGTCATGGAAGATATTAAGGTTCATTGCATACAACAAGTGAACAATCTAAATCGAAAAGGCCATTCTCAAAGCCAGCTGTTTCACTTAACATGGAGCTGAAAGAGATTAGATTTTCTGGGATTTTGGAATACCTGTGTTTCTATATACAAACATAGAGAGATATCTTGGATATGTGACCCAAGTCGGAAAACAAAATGTGTATGTTTCATACGTACATCTACATAGCCTGATGGCAATTTTATTCAATATATTTAGCAATTTTGTTCTAGAAACTAAGTTTGAGTAAACTGAAGTATTAGAAAACAAAGGTGTCACTATTTCCGCCACCCATGTGGACAGTTTTGGATTTTAAAGTTACTAATAATGGATGCTCAATCCATATCAGCACGGAAAGGAAGCATGGGTTGCAATTTTCAACCATCATCCACCAGAATTGCCAATGGTGAGAAAGGCTGATCTTTCCAGTCCTCTGCTATATAGACAGATGGCTGTTTTCTAAACGTGTCCAGGCTCCAAGATCTATATGACTTTAAAAGCAAAGCACTTTGCCTAAAACACTTTGAATTTATTTTGGCTGACAATAAAAAACCAATAGGTATTGGTCAGATTATCTAGTATATATTGTTTAAGTAAAGCTTATAACTGAAAGCCAAGGATTTCCACAAAGTACATGTTTATCCAACTTAGGCTCTAACTTTGATATGCCCATTATATTCCTGGTTCTGGTTACTGAGGTTGTCTTTGATTTATTTATGGTATTTTATACTTTACTGTTTAAACTGTTTAATTAGTTAGTTATATTCTATTGCACTTTAAAATGTGCTTTATTTGCTTAACTCTGTTATTATTGGCCTTGATCCCGCTTATAAGCCACCTCAAGTCCCTTCGGGGAGATGGTGGTGAGTTATAAAAATAAAGTTATTATTATATTATAACATTCTTCTGTCAACATTAAATTTCTACTTATTATAAGAACTACAATGATATTCTTCATCTTACAAAAGATCTGTGATTTGCAATTAATGCTGAATGGACACTCTAATAATAGTTAGGTTTTGTTTTTCAAAAGTGGGTTCTACACGTGCTTCTGTGTTGCAGTACACATCACTGCTTGATTTGAGATGAGTAAATCATCCAATAATTTGCAAATGGGGTGCAGGTGATGCAATAAGAGTGAAAGATAACAAATCGACTCATGCCATCAACAGGTGTTTGGTTGAGATACAATCGGAAGGTATCTCAGCATAGATTGCACTCACAATGAATTTTAATATCATTGTGAGTGGAAAGTCCCTTCTTTACAATTTCTTGTCTTTGTTATTTTGGAAGTCAAGCAAAAACAATTATTTTTTCCTAGTTCCTTTCTCTAAATCAGTGGTTCCTGGCCTGTGGTCCATGGACCATCAGTGGTCTGCAAGAACTAAAATATGATCCCCGGCATCACCATTACTACACCATTGCAACAAGAGTGACTAGTCTCATGAAACCCTTTGATAGTGCCGAGGTTTATTAAATATAGTTTTCTGTGGGTGAGCAGATGGCGACTACTGGATGACATATGTTCTGTTTCAGAAACTAGAGCTGATGTGGTCTATCCAATGCAATTTTCTGAATCAGCACCCCAAATAACCAAACTGAATCTAAATTAGACCAAAAACTGATTTGTAACCCTTTTGGTACTAATGTTGGAGAGTGGTACTTGATCAAGGGGCCCCTGCTCAAAAACAGGTTGGGAACCACTGTTCTAAAGGATGCCATCTTCCCTAGAGCTGCATCAATACTGGAAAATAATGCAGTTTGAAATGCATTATATGGCCAGTGTAGATCAGTGGTTCTTAACCTGTGGGCTGTGGACCACGAGGATGAAAATATTGGTCAATTTTAGATTCGGTTTGGTTATTTGGAGTCCTGATTCAGAAAATTGCATTGGATAGACCACATCACCTCTGGATTATTAAGTATGGTTTTATGTGGGCGAGCAGATGGCGACTACTGGATGGCATATGCTTTGTATCAGAAACTAGAGCTGATGTGGTCTATCCAATGCAATCTTCTGAATCATCACTCCAAATAATCAAACTGAATTTAAAATCGACCAAAAACTAATTTGTAATCCTTTTGATACTAATGGTCAAAGTGGTCCCTGGTCAAAGCAGTTCCCTGTTAAAAAAAGGTTGGGAACCACTGCTATAATCTTATCCCTTAGCAACCCTGATAATACAGTGTGTAAATTTTATATGATAGAGACACGTGTCAGCAAAATGCAACCCACATCATCTCCCAACATTCACCAGTTTTAGGTAATATTTAAAATGCGCTTTGTGCATTAAAATAGGTGCATATGTTTAAAAGGCTATTCTGTTGAATGAAAGAATACATATTATACTGGTAATTTGGAAACCTGCCATTTCATTAAAATGAACAACCATGAAAATAGACAACATCCTCCTAACACAGACCTGCCCTTTGGATTGAAAATCTGAATATGGTGTGACCTCAATGCAAACTTGTGATTAGTGACACAGTGCTGACTCAGAGCTTCATTTGCATCCAGCATCTTCCCCATTATACATTATATAACTTTTAAAAAATGGATTTCAGTCGAACTTCACAGGCTTGCAGCTGCTGCCCCTCACAGATCTTTTCTAGGTTTGTTCTGAGAAAATATCCCTTTGAGCATTACAATATGCCAAAAATACTAAGAGTGTTTCTGTTCAGAGCATGCTGAGGGTGATGCTGAGCATCCAAAGAGCCACCTGCTGATGGAGAGGCACGAGGGTTGTCATATAATGCACCGATTTTGTGCTGGCGGAGGCACGGCCCACTCCAGGTCGAAGCTGTCGGACCAAGGAGGATGCACAACGTCCCTCTACTCAGGTATTTTTTATTCCCTATACGCTGGATGTGATTATGTAAGCAGCCAACCCTATGTTTTGAAATGTCACTCCCCAGGAGAGCTTTTTCAAAACCCGACAGGCTGGGTTTACTCACATAACGCCTCGGGAAGACAGGCGCTTAGCAAACCTTTGGCAGGTTGACAGCTTTGGGGATCAGAAGCCGAGCATGATGGGCAAAGCCACACACACACACACACACACACACACACAGAGAGAGAGAGAGAGAGAGAGAGAGAGAGAGAGAGAGAGAGAGAGAGAAACCAAGAAACCAAGAAACCAAGCATAGCTCCTTTTAACCCACCGGGATGTGTCCATCCCAGTTGCCCCAGCTTTGAAAGGGGGAAATGGAAGGAAGGCCCTCCTGAGGCACCTTTTCAGAGGCCCAACAAGATGGTGATGATGACATTTGTTTACAATGTGGTTTTTCTCTAAGAGAGATCCAAAGATGCCCTGCTATATGCAGAGATCGATAGAGGAGGAAGTATGCTGCCAACACATGCCTAATGTCTAGAGCAGGCGTGGGCCAACTTGGGCCCTCCCTCCAGGTGTTTTGGACTTCAACTCCCACCATTCCTAACAGCCTTAGGTCCTTTCCTTCCCCCCCCTCAGCAGAAAACAAACCTGCTCCCTCTTCCTTATGACAGCCTTTCACATATACAGTACATGTATTTTTTTCCCTGCTGCTCCAGAAATCAGGATACAATGGAGCAATGGATCCAAACTGCAAGATTCCACCTACACATGAAAAAGAATGTCCCAACAGTAAGAGCCTTTCATTGGTGGAATATGCTAATTCGAATCCAGTGGAGTCTCCTTTTCTGGACATTTGTGAACAGATGCTAATGGTCATCCGTCAGGAGGGTTTTGATTGTGTCTTTACAGAAGGGGGTTGGACTAGATGGCATTTGGGGCTCCCTTCCAAACTCTACTATGATTGTATATATGGGGTGCCTTTCCTGCAGAGAAGCAAAGGCAGCCTTTCTCTGCCTCCACCTGATCCCAAATGCTGAAAGCATACCCAGGCGTCCCTGGGAGGCCTCGCTTTCCTTTGGCGCTCAGCTTTCCCCCCTTCTTCTCACTTGAAAGCTCTGCTTAAGTGGTTGAGGGGGAAAAGGAATGGTGGGAGTTGAAGTCCAAAACACCTCGAAGGCCCAAGTTGGCCCAGGCCTGGTGTAGATAGTCAGTTAATTCAAAACACTTGGAGGGAGGGCCCAGGTTGAGCCATGCCTGGTCTCGGTGGATTCTCTTTCCTTGCAACCTGGATCCATGGCTGCTTGGTGTCCTGCTCTGCAGGCGAGCTCTCTCCCCTCTTCTCTTCTCAGGGTGGCGTCCTTTCAAGCCCACCCCCTGGGCCCCATCCTGCCCATTTGTCCCCTCTTCTCTCTGAGCGAGGCTTTGGAGGAAGAAGCATCCCTCCCTCCTTCCTTCCTCTGTGCGCAGCATCCTTACCAAAAGCAGCAGGCAAGGCAAGGCGGCAGAAAGGCACACTCACCGCAGGAGGCTGAGGGAGGGAACCGGGGCCAAGGGATGGGGATGCTCTTTCTCTCCGGAGGTGAACGAGGAGGAGCTCTGCTTGCTTTTCCTTCCTCGGCGGCGTCCAAGCGGGCAAACTTCTCCTCCCTTTTGCTCTCCGGCTCCGCCTGGCTCTCTCGCTTCCACGGGTGAGCTGCTTGCTTGCCTCGCTCGCGCGTTCCCCGCGTCCAGGCGAGAGCGAGCCTGGCGCGAGGAAGGAGGGAGGGAGGGGAAAAGGGCTGTGCGTGTGTGTGTATGCGCGCGCGCTCTCCCTCCCTTTCTCTCCGGGCTCTCTGGGCACGCGCGCGTGGAAAGGCGCTGCTGCTGCTGCTGCTGCTCCTCCTCCTTTGGCGAGGAGTGGGCAGCACGTGGGCACTGCTGGTCGAGCCCCCTCCCAAGCCCCAGCCTGCGTCTCCCTCCCTCCCTTCGCTTCGCTTCCCTTGCTCTTTCCCACGCTCTCCTGAGGCGCTGCTTGGGCCGGAGCTGCATCAGGTATTTGGAGGGAGGGGAAAGGTGCAAAGGGAAGAGCGGAGGGGTGAGGGGCTGCAGAAGGAAGGAAGGGAGCGAGGGAGGGAGGGGGTCCTGCACGCCGCCTGCCTTCCCCACAAGCTTTTGTTCCCCCCTCTGCGGCAGAGAAGAGAGGCGCCCAGCTCAGTGGCCGAAGGGCCTCCCTCCCATTCCCCTTCCCAGTCCGGCCAGGTGTGAAACCCACCCCTTTTTTGCCCTGGGTGGAGAAGGTGAGCCGCCTCGGCTGCCCTCTGGGGTTGTTGTTCGTGCCTCTCCCTTGGCTTCTTTTTTTTTGCAGGCTTGCTTGCTTGCTTGCTGCCATTCTTAGGGCGGATTTAATTAATTAAAAGTGCAACCTTGGAGATGGTGTCTTCCTTTGGAGAGGGTGGCTTTTCTGCCGAGGGTCCGGGGAAGGGGAAGCAAGCAGGTTGTTGGCCCTTGAGAACATCTACCAAGCCCCTTGCACAGAAATGCTGCAATGATTTGCACACTTGGGGTGTGTGTGTGTGTGTGTGAAAGTAATATTGTGTTTGACCCTGAGGCTGGATCTACATTGTCAAATAATGCAGTTCTAAAATGGTATGAAATTACCATTTTAGCTGCATCATACGTCATTAATGCCGTTCTGTGTAGTTTCACACTGCATTATATGAGTCTACACCAGTGGTTCTCAACCTGTGGGCCGTGGCAATCTAGTCCGCAAACTTCCATCCTCCCTTTATTTTTTAATTTAATTTTATTTATTTCCACTCCTTTCTGGAGAGCTTCCTTTTGGTACTCATGTTGGAGAGTGGGCCCTGGTCGAGTGGGCACTGGCCTAAAAAAGGTGTAGACCAGTGGCTCTCAACCTTGTTTTGACCAGGGATCGGTTGATCAGGGACCACTTTAAGACTGAGATTGATATTTTGAATATAACGTCTGTAATTTGCTGTACAACTTGCATGTAGAAGGAGGGGAGGGTGGGAGTGGGATAATACAATAAAACATATAGAGAGGGGGGGGGAGGCCAGGGATTACTCTCCAACATTAGTACCAAAAGAGTTACGAATCAGTTTTTGGTCAACTTTAGATCCGCTTTGGTTATTTAAGGTGCTGATTCAGAAAATTGCATTGAATAGACCCCATCAGCTCTAGTTTCTGATACAGAACATGCACCATCCAGTAGTCACCATCTGCTCGCCCACAGGCATGCCAGGGGGGCTTCAGCCCCCGAAATTCTCAGGGTGGTCCGCTAAAAAGGCCTTACTGGTACATTATTTAAACTGTTATGTTTATTCATATCATGATCTGATCATGCTCATTATATCCCACATTAATGGGGTTATTGGGATAACAATACAAAAGAACACGCCCACAGAAAACCATATTTAGTAATGAAGTGGTCTATCCAATGCAATTTCCTGAATCAGCACTTCAAATAATCCTAAAAATGAAGACACCAAGAAAAAAATTGTTTTGTTATTGTTCATGTCAAAAAAATAAGAAGGGCTGAGGTTAAAAAATAACACAAACAGAGGACATCCCCGTTGCCTCAGCTCTATAAGAATGTTTTACAAGACCAGTCGCTGCTGCATGGTTTCGAGGCAATGGTGTAGTAACGGTCAGGCCACAGACCTTATTTTAGTTCTTGTGGGCCACTGGTGGGCCGCAGACCACAAGTTGGGAACCACTGTTTTAGAGAGAATGCTTGGATGTACATTTGAAATGGCTGCAGACGGTCAAAGGCATGGAAGCAAGCAGGTTAGTCCTTGAGGGAGATACATACATGCCTACATATAATACATATATAATTTTGGGGAAAATAACATTTCTAAACATTTTAAAAGATCTGATCCTATTCATATTTTTTTTTCAGCAAAGAGAACATATGTAGTGGATACAATGCAAAGCCTGTATCAAATGCATTTAAATATGAAAGAGGCTACACAAATTGCTGAAAGATTCTTGGGGAAACAGTTTATTGGGACATGAGGCTTTGTAGGCATCGCAATGTGCCCAATGAACACCTGTGTCTACTGTAATAATTTAAAGCCTCTGAATTTGGTGTATGGGGGCCCCCTTGTGGCACAGCGGGTTAAACTGCTGAGCTGCTGAACTTGCTAACCAAAAGGTTGGTGGTTTGAATCTAGGGAGCGGGGTGAGCTCCCACAGTTAGGCCCAGCTTTTGCCAACCTAGCAGTTCAAAAACATGCAAATGTGGGTAGATCAATAGGTACTGCTTCAGAGAAAGGTAACGGCACTCCATGCAGTCATGCTGAATAGATGACCTTGGATGTGTCAATGGACAACGGCAGTTCTTCGGCTTAGAAATGGAGATGAGCACCTCCCCTCAGAGTGGGACATGGCTAGACTTAAATGTCAGGGGAAAGCTTTGCCTATATATATATATGTGTGTGTCTGTGGGTTGCTCCTAAAGCAAACATTATCTAATTGTGGATTATTGTAGCAAAGAAAAAAAACAAACAAACAACAAAGCAAACCTTGTTGTGCATATAACCTCTCATTATCACATGCTATATGGCTCTACAACACATGCAGAATGATTCCTTAGGAATTGCCTTGTGTCCTACTCCCCATATCAGGAGAAAGGCAGGATGAAAGTAAAGTAAAAAAGCAATACTTTGGGAACCTGTGACATGTGCTGTTGTAGGTAGCATCCTACATCATAATGTACAATGTGTCCAATGAATACCAGTAACAGAATAACAATCAAATGGCTCTAGATTTCTGATCTGGTTTGAAAGAAATTGGTTTTTTAAAAACTTCGTCTAACACATGCTTTATTGGGAAAGTATTCATTGGATAGTGCTGCAAAGTCTTATCCAATGAGGTCTCTTTTCACCAAGCTTTCATTATAAAAGGAAGGAGGAGGACTTTATAGTATAGGCATTGGCAAACTTTGGCCCTCCAGGTGTTTTGGGCTTCAACTCCCACAACTCCTAACAGCCTCAGGCCCTTTCCTTTTCCCACTCAGTTGCTTAAGCTGAGGGGGGAAACGAAGGGGCCCGAGGCTGTTAGGAATTGTGGGAGTTGATGCCCAAAACACCTGGAGGGCCAAAGTTTTCCCATACCTGGTATAGTATAAGATCCCCTTTCTTATTTACTAATACTGTTCCCAATTTCTCCTTTGAGAATGAGTTTAATTACTGATTTTGTAACATCTGGCCAGATGTTTACACTGGGCTTCTTTCCCCACTCACGAATGTATATGAGTCCTATCCATTGAGAGTTCTGGAGAACTCAAAGGCTTGCACACTATTATGACATTTCGCTTGATGAGCCCAGCAAAGCTCTTTCTTAATGTGGATTATGTTTTTTTTTGTTTTCCCCCCATAGGCCAATATGGCTGTTTTTGTTTATGTAATAAAAGGCCCCGATGCAGAAGAGCATTAGAAAGAGGGCAGCAAAGTCATTGACCGGTGATGTGTATTTTGAAGTGAATTGGTTGAAATGCACAGTGTTCTCATTAAACATCCTGACATGTTTAAAGGACACTAGGGAGGCCTATAAAGCGATTATTCTTTCAGCAGTTAAAGTGGTCATGCGTATATTAGTATAAATATTGCATAATGGGTGAAAGCAAAAGAGGGATTTGTCTTGGTGCACATGTGTGTAATTCACTTCCCTCTTTGTTTGTGTCTTTGCTGTATTTCGCTGTTACTTACACAAATATATCTCATTAATCTGAGGGCATATCTTATTCAAACAAGGTGTTCCTGTGCTGATTTAGGCTGGCTAAATCATTAATTTTTATTGGGCGAAAGCCTGTGTAATGCTTTTTAGGATGTGACAGTAAATTGCTGCATGATGTGCATCTGAGACATGAATGACTGATACAGACATCCTACAGGAGAATTTATAGATATTTAGAGAGTCCCTCGAGTTTGTCGCTTAATTAAAATTTCATTTCTAACAAGAGGCATAAATAATGCAAGTTGTTTGCTGTCCGTAAGCTGCTGTTAGTATCTTCAGCAGTGCCTGTGTTCCCAATCCATATTGGTATTGTAGCGGTTGAAGACAGCACTATCTAGCTTGCTTCTAATGTCACATGCTGTGCATAAATTCGTAGTTAGATCATTAAGGTCAGCAGGACAACAGCAGCAGAGTAGTAATCCGTTTACAAGTTAATTGCATGGCTAATTACTGGTTAGATCTGTGGTTTACTGGTTAATTGAGCAACCAGAATGCTGCATGTGCAGAAAGAATGTGTAAAGCTGTTGTCCTACATCCAACTGAGAATATTTATTGTGTTTATTTATCGTATCAAAAGCAAACCAAGGGTAGAGTTGTAATGTATTTTAAAAGCTGAAAGTTTAAAAACTTGGCATTATATTAAATGTCCTTTGAACCGTATCTGGTCACTTGGAATGCCTCTGGTGTTGCTATAAGAAGGTCCTCCATTATGTATGTGGCAGGGCTCAGACTACATTGTAATAGGTTGTCTGTGGTTTGCTCTTCTCCACACACTTTTTCATAGACCTGTCAGTAGCTTATGGCACTGTAAATCATCACCTTCTCATGAGAAAAACTTATAATATCACAAAGATCTACCACCTCACCTGCTTCATAGAAAATCTGCTACAAAACAGGAGCTTTTTTGTTGAATTCTAGGGCCAGAGAAGCAGATGGCAAAAACAGAAGAATGGCCTGCCCCAGGGAAGCGTGCTTACTCCAGCAGAGTTTAACAATTACCGATACCAAGTGTATCGGTAGTTACTGAAAAGGACATTCAAGTGCCACCTCGGAGTTGGTTCAGGTAGGCAGGATTTCCCTGGGTACTGGTTGTGGGGGGTCGGGAGCAGGTCAGGGTTTTGCCCTCCCTTCTGCTCGAGATCCCCGTGTACAACTGGTGGGCCACTGTGTGATACAGAATGCTGGACTAGATGGGCTGAGGTCCGATTCAGCATGGCTCTTCTTATGTTCTTATGTTCTTATGTTAATTACACAAATGATCATTCACTGCCAGAAGGGACAGAGAGTTTCATCTATGCTGACGATCGTGCCATCACTGCCCAATCAGGGAGCTTTGAAATGATTGAACAGAAGCCCAACTGAGAATAAGTCCTATTGTATCATGGAACTGGAAGAGACTACAAGGGCCATCCAGTCTAATCCACTGTTGTGCAGGAATGCACAATCAAAGCACTCCTGACAGATGGGCATTGAACCTAATGGGGCTCACTACTGGTTAGATGCGTACAGGATTGCACTTACTGTGTGAATTCATTTTCAAATTGCTGTTAATTTATCTAATCTTTATTTTGATTGAGAAAATTAACTTGAAAACAATTTTGATGCCTCAAATGTTAAAAATGTTTTTAGGTATATTTGACCTGCTGATTCCAAAAATGGCACTAGTTTTCCCCCATCAGCTCTAGTTTTTGAGATATAGAACATATGCTATATACCACACCTGGAATACTGTGTCCAATTCTGGGCACCACAATTTAAGAGACGGGCTGAAATGTGTCCAGAGAAGGGCGATTGGAGAACAAGCCCTATGATGAGAGGCTTAAAGAGCTGGACATGTTTAGCCTGTAGAAGAGAAGGCTAAGAGGAGACATAGTGGCCATGTATAAATACGTGAGGGGAAGTCATAGGGAGGAGGAAGCAGGCTTGTTTTCTGCTTGCTCTGGGGACTAGGACGAGGAGCAATGGCTTCAAACTACAGGAAAGTAGATTCCACGTGAACATTAAGAAGAACTTCCTAACTGTGAGAGCTGTTCAGCAGTAGAACTCTCTGCCCCTACTTTGGAGGCTTCTAAACAGAGGCTGGATGGCCATCTGTCGGAGGTGCTTTGAATGTGATTTTCCTGCTTCTTGGCAGGGGGTTGAACTGGATGGCCCACGAGGTCTCTTCCAACTCTATGATTCTACCAGCCATCATTTGCTCACCCATCGAAAATCATGACAACCATATCAAAAGAACTAGAGCCGATATAGTCTACCCAATGCAGTTTTCTGAGTCAGTTCCCCATATAAACCCAGGAACAGGCCTAAAAACCCAAGAGACCAAGGAATTATTTAGTTGGGCTATGTCATGTCCCTGATTTATGTCAAGGTGAGCACTACTAAGTCCCCCTATGCAAGTGGAGCCTAAACCAGATCTGCTGCATTTGGGCTCTTCAGCTTAGGCCAGACTACTAGCAGTATTTGGCCTTTGGTTGGTTACGTTTCCTGAAATGCAATAGTAGGGAAAGCTGCACTTTGCTCTCATCCATTTTAGCTGTCTTTCAGGCATCATTCAGAGGCACAGGGATCAATGTTTTTGTGATTATATCAAAATTTATTATGGAGTTTTTTTCCATTAAAACTGTTTGTGAGTCAGCTGTGTGGTGTGTGCATTCTCTAGATGGATAATAAATCTCTTCTTCTTCCTCTCCCACGTACAACTTGAATGTTATAATTAGAGCCTTGAAATGAGAGGAATGGTGGGTTTGGAGCCACCTATCTAGAATTGCCAAACAGCTACTAGGCAGCAGCAGTGACACTGATGGAGGTCTCTCTCCGAAACAACAGCTGTGGTACCATAGCTAACACTTGTTAGTACTGCACAGAAGGAGGCACGGTTAATCCTCTTTTGAATGTCATACCATGACAACTCTATGGTGAGACAATCTAAAATGGAGCAAAATATAGCACCAGAAGATAACATGTGTTTGCTTATCTTCAGATTTCTGTTTTGAATATTTATCAGTTTATTTATTTTATAATTGGTGGTCTTGTTTTATTGGAGTTTGTGTCATTCGAGACTCTTCCCCATATTTTGTTAGCTTTCCTTGAGGGGTGCATTTATCTTTAGCCAGATAGCTGTCCTCCAGCTTGCTCCAGAATGCTCTTTGGCAGTGGTTCTCAACCTGTGGGTCCCCAGATGTTTTGGCCTTCAACTCCCATAAATCCTAACAGCTGGTAAACTGGCTGGGATTTCTGGGTTGTAGGCGAGAACACCTGGGGACCCGCAGGTTGAGAACCACTGTGAGTCTTGGGGAATACATCAGTAGGGATATTGGTACTGCAGCTGAGCTTTTTCACCTTGCTAATCCAGGGGAGTGCGTAGGTTTTACATGGAAGACATGGAACTGATTGGCTGTTGTAACTAGAATAACACTGTCTCAAGTGCCAGATTTTTTTCAGATTGTTTGGCATCATGTAATTTCTTTATGTACTTTATGTACTTATTTATTCGTTATATTTATTTATATATATTTATTTATATCCCACTTCCTTTTTAGAGAGGAAAGCAGGATAGAAACAACAATAATGAATGTATTACTCACCTCTCCCTGCGGCTCAAGACGGGATACATCATAATTAAAACAAGAGATAAAACACTATTAAAAGACATACAGCAAGTCAAAGTACAAATAAAAATCCACTGATAAAATGCAGAGTAAAATTCACAATTTAAAATTGACCAGGTAGGCCTGCCAAAAGAGATGAGTCATCAGTTGTGTCTTAAATTTCAACCGCCAGTCTAGCAGTCAGAACTTTTCTAGCAGGTCATTCCACAGTTGTAGAGTGGTCGATAAATAGGTCCTCTGGGTGACGGTCGCCAGTCGGGTTCTGGCAGGCTGGAGTAGCCACCACCCAGAGGACCTAAGAGTTCAGGGAGGATTGTACGGGAGAAGGTGATCCGGTAGGTAACCTGGAACCAAACCATGTAGGGTTTTAAAAGTCAAACCAACACTTTGTACTTTGCCTAATTGGCAACTGGTTGAGTGATTTTGGTATGGGCGTATTTTGCTCACTCCTAGATGTTCTTGTGTCCAATATGGCTGCTGCGTTTTGAACTAATAGGAGTTTCCGAACTTGGTACAGAGGTACAATGGTACAATTGGTACAATGTAAAACCCCTTGCAGAAATCCAACCTTGATGTTACCAGCGCATGCAGTACAGTACCATCTTTGGGTCCTCAAATTTTAGGAAGAGGCACAGCTGACGTATCAGTCAAAACTGGCAGTAAGTACTCCTGACTGTCTTGGATATTATTGACTACTTGGATAGCATTGCCATTGTCATTTCTTGTCCTAGGGTAAGTTCTGTTATTTGTGGCTATAAAGGTCAGTTGCTACTACCTTTTTGTGAAGGGAATATGAGATAGAATTTATAACACTATGCAACACGATTTTTGTTCCTGGTTATAAATGTTATTTCCTAATCTGTTCTATAATAAAAACACGGAAAACAGTTATTAAACTGTAAAACCTTTGTTTTTGCAGGCCATCTTGCAGCACATTTTGCTACAGTTTTTCAATTAATATCTCATAAGTGTCTCAAATAATTCACGATAATTTGTGATAGCCATAAAATTTAAGTTTCTGGAGTATGGCAATTACTTTCAACATAAATACTGCACAATTAAACAGGAAATAACACTTTCAAACCAGGAACAAAAATGTTTCAAATTTTGTTACACAGTGTAATATAATCAGGTTGGGGTGACTGCCTTCTCTGCATAAACACCAGTGGAATTTCCATGGATACACTAGGAATTCATGTTGGTAATGTTGCTTTGTTATTCTTAGTTTATTTCGCTGTTATTTTGATTTTTGTCTTGCTGCATTATGTTGTCACAAAAGGAATTTTGGATCCGTTTGCTTATTGTTTTGCATGCTGTCAAAGTTACTGTCACTTCCTGTATTGTCGGGTGACTGCTCTGTCAAAAGAGACAAAAGGTTTATTTGTCTTGACTTTTTTCTGCATTATTTGTACTCTTCTTATCATTTAGTGGTTTATTCTTAAGTCTTGAGATCTGGTGTTGAAATAAACTTTCACTCTCATTTTCCCTTTTCTGGATTTTCAAACACTGACTTAAATCCTAAAAATAGTGGACATAAGAAGAAGACAATTCTGTACACTATCACCTATTCGTTGAGTTTTCGAAGCCTTCAGTTTGAAATCAGATATGGTGTTGTTATTAAATTGAAATGTTGCTGTTTTACTAATTGATTTTATGTAAACTGCCCCGAGCCTGCTGGAAGGAGCGGTATATAAAAATGAACAATAAATAAATAAATAAATAAATTATGAGGATGTCAGTGTTTATTTACTCCTTATTACTTTTTAAATAGATTTTTATTGAATGCTTTTCTACAACTACAATCATAAGATTAAAAAATAGTGCTGGGAATGGAAAGTGGAGGAATGAATTAGGAAAGTGAAAAGTAGAAGCATGTGAGCTTTATGTCTGTTGCAAAAAGATAATTTTGGCAATAGGACCACATTCGGAAAGGGAAAGAAAAGAAAAACAAATTTCATAGAGCAAGGGAGAGCTATAGCCGAAAAGAAAGAAAAACTTCTTATTCAAGAGCTTCTTCCCTAACTGCACCTTGTTTCCTTTTTGCTATCATAAGTTTTATCCAGTGCAGTTATTTCCTTCTTGGTAGAACAGCCCTGGCTTTCAATCATTTTTCTCTGAGTACAATTTCCTGATTTTGTATCCCCCCTTATTTTGTATCCTGTTCTTTATCAAATTTTTGAGATGTAAAAAAGTCTATCTCCTCTTTCATCTGCTATTAATATCCACACCAGTAATGCAGATTAAACATTATTTCCATTCTCATATTTGGGCTTTTTTTCTGTGTTGCTTATTGTGCTCGGGTTGAGTGATACTGCTTTTTGCTTCTTTCTTTTTTGCAATTTTTTTGTTTTGTTGTTGTTTTTAATTGCAGAGCTGTTGGCCCAATTTTTTTTTCTCAGAATGACGCTGGGAACAGAGATCACTACATTTATCAAAGCTGCTTCCTGTAGCGCAGCAGACCGAAACTTTCTGAAATGGGATTTGCAACCAGAACAAATTAGAACAAGGACTGAGGAGCTCATCAGAAAAACAAAGCAAGTCTACAACTGTGTTGGGATGCTTGATTTGGATAAGATCACATATGAAAACACTTTGCAGGCTCTAGCAGATATAGAAGTTGAGTATTCAGGTATGTATGGCATTTTGATGTCGCTCTAGGTTGCAACAGAAGGGAAGAATGAAATTCTAAATCAGAAGAAAGGAAATGTGTGGAACAGAAATATTAAGTCAGCTACTAGATATAGAAGTGTTAACTGTTATTTGTTGCATAAAATTGGATTAATATTTAACTGCATGACTGTACTGATTTCAACTTGTGTGGGTCAAGGGTAATTTAGGGTTATGGTCCATGAGGTCACGAAGAGTCGGAAGCGACTGAACGAATGAACAACAACATGCATATGGAAAATGATAGGCCTCCGTGGATCATAAAAATAACGGAATTTCTGCTTTAATGTACAGCTTGTCCTAAATAAATTACCTCGTTTTTGCATATTGGAAGTAGAGTTTTGAATTCTATTATCACTATATGTTGATTTTGTATTCTATGTATTTTAGTGTATGTATTTTATGTTCACATATTTTGACTCTGTTGTACTCTGTTGTAGAGGTGGTTAACAAATATATTATTATTGCTGTGAGTAATTACACAGCTGCACTCTAGCCAAAAGGATGTTCAGATGCTGATGTGCTCAGTGGTAAAAGGAAAGTTGTGAGGCTGCACAACATATATTATAGGGATAGAGAATGGGAGAACATGAATCAAGGGAAGCTAGACATAGCAAAACAAGAAATTAGACTTTTAAACATTTCAATACTTAAGAGGAATGAGTTAAACTGGACAGGTATGGAGGATTTTGAGTAAGATAATTACCATTTTGTACTCATGAAATTAAAATCTAAGAAGAAACGGGTTAGCATTAATGGTAAAATATGTGACAAAACCAGTCAAATGATATAATGCAAAGCCTGATGGAATAACTTGAATAAAATTTCAGGGAAAACCCATCAATATAAATATAGTAGCTGTACCCTGGCCACGCGTTGCTGTGGCTATCAGAAAACAGGAATTCCAGACATAAAGTTTCTCATGCAAATGCATGCAAATAATCCAAAATCTTTCTGGCTTTCTCAGTGTGTACCTTGCATTCCAGCCAGGTTCTCCCACCATCAGCCCAAATGGGATTGCTCCCCCCCCCCCCAAAGGGTTGCATCCATATTTGGGACCCATTCGTGTGAAACCTGTATTAATTCAAATAAAAATGTATTATTATTATGATCTGGATTATATGGCAGTGTAGGAGGTCTCTAAAGCAATCACACAACAGCTGGATCTACAATATCCTACATCCTAGGGTCTGATCCCAGATTCGAACTGGATTATATGAGGGCCCTTCCACACAGCCATATAACCTAGAATATCAAGGCAGATAATCCACAATATCTGCCTTGAACTGGGTTATCAGAGCCCCCACTGCCATGCAATCCACTTTAATGATGATTTTATATACAGTAGCTGTGTGGAAGGGACCTGAATCGACACTGCCAGAAAATCTGGGATTAGTTCTACAGTGTAGATGCATGCAAAGGCATGGGTTTGTTTCCCTCCCAGAAATGCCGTTCCCTTCACTTTGGGCCCTTTCTCACAGCCATATACTGTAACCCAAAATATCAAGGCAGAAAAGACCACAATGTCTACTTTGAACTGTGTTATCTGAGTCCACACTGCCATTCATTCCAGTTCAAAGCAGATAATGTGGGATTTCATTCAGCTGTGTGGAAGGGGCCTCTGGGTGCATCTACACTGCAGGATTAATGCAGTTGGACATCACTTCAACTGCCATGCAGCAATATCATTCAATCCTCGGATGTATAGCTTGGCACCAGAGAAGGCAGAACTATGAATTCCAGGTTTGAATGACATTACTGCATGGCAATTAGAGTGGTATCAAAACGCAGTAATCCTGCAATGTAGATGCCCCCTTAGACTACTAATAATACAGCAGGGAGCTTGGGCAGTTCCAGGGCTGTCACTGCACTGTGCCCCTCAACTGCCTCCTTCCTGTTCTAAGGGGAGGGTTGCAACGGCGCCCCCTAACGTCTTTCTGCTTCTCACAGAGTTTTCTGGGAATTGTAGTCTGTGGGGCCAAGTCTAGCCCCTTTGGAGAGGGAGGCCCTTTCCAGGTGGGGAAACACAACTACTTGAAGGCTCTGCACCTGTCATTCTTCAGCCTATGGCTCTAAGAGCTGGCAGGATGGTGGCAGGCTTGAAGGATGCACTGGAGTAGAGTCGGTCCTGTCAGGGCGGCAAAGGAATTGCCTGCCATTTGTTGAAATAGTTCTGTGTATGCTGGTGCTCGGGGAGGGAGGAAACTTGTGGCTTCATGGCAAAGGGGGTAGAAGTGCTCATGAGGGGAAGCATCAGTTCTTAGCTATTCAGGGCCGTTTATTCTGCATTTAAAGAGCATTTTGTCATACCTGCAAGTGGCTTTTATGTTTCTTTTCCTCCTTCCCTGACAGTTTGGCACCACTTTAATTGCCACAGCTCAATGCTATTGAAGCCTGGGGTGCCTCTAGCATAGGAGGAGGCGGGGCTTAGGGAGCATTTGGAGCGCATGCTCTGTATTGTGTTGTATTGGGTCGTTAGGTCCTTGTCGCTTTGTGTTTATGTTTTTTTGTTAGTGATGGTCACTCCTTGTGTTGTGAGGAGTTCTGTGGCTAAATTCGTTGTGATTTCGTTCAGGTTTTTATAGCCTACACAGGACGCACAGAACATACATATATATATATATATATATATATATATTCCAAATGTATGCTTCAACCTACAGAGACAAAAGAAGAAGAAATTGAAAAATTTTATGCTAGAGTCCAGGAGAAAATTGATCACACTCCAAAACAGAACTTGTTACTCCTAGACAATACAAAAGTAGGAAACGGAGCAAAATCAAAAGTTGTACAAACTATTGGCGTAGGTTCAAGAAATAAAACAGGAGAGTGACTGATTGAATTCTGCAAGGCCAACAGTTAGTTCATTTCACACACATTCTTCAAGTAGCAACTGTATATATAGACATCACTTGACGATCAATGTAGAAATCAAATAGAAGCAGAAGATGGAAAAGCTCCATTCTCTCTGCAAAAACAAGTACGGGCAGATTGTGACACAAACCAGTAAGTACTAATAAAAAATTAATAAAGCCAAAAAAGAATGCTAAACTAATCATTCTAAGATGCATTTTGAAGAATTTAAAGGCAAAATAAAGATGGATTTGCAGTATTCAACCTAATTGAAGCCAGATAAACCCTGGACTGAAGATGTGATCAGAGAGGCATGCAAAAAGTCATCTGCAAAAAGATGTGATCAGAGAGGTATACAAAAAGTAATAGAAGCCTCGATGGATGACAGATGAAACTCTTCAAGCAGATAAGAACAGATGAGAAGCAAAAGTATAAAGTGACAAAGAATAAGATACATCAGCAGTAAGATCTGTGAGATCAAAGGGAAATTTAAACCAAGAGAGGGGATGCTATACAAAAAAAAATGATAATGAAAACTGTTCTGTCCCCATGCTATCATAACTACTTGGAAGGTGAACTGGCTGCACAGACTATATAGTTGAATCAAAACAAGAATTTATTAACTGACAAGAATTTTAGACTTTATCTCCTCCTGAGTCTCACCACAAATAAGGAAAGGTAAAGTCTTTGAGAGATAGATACAGTTCTGGCCGAACTGAGGCTCTTGAATCTTTATTTCTTTTATTGTCTCTTTCTTATATGGTGTTAAACGGTCTCTAAGATGGTTTCAATATTTAGGTCCCTCTAACTAAAAAGGGCTTAACTAGGGGGTAAACAATGAAGATTCAAAGTGCTGGCTTTAGCCTTTAAAGCCCTAAATGGTTCGGGTCCAACTTACCTGTCCGGACGCATTTCTCCCTATGAACCATTGAGATGGTTAAGATCATCTGGAGAGGCCCGGCTCTCGGTCCCGCCTTCTTCGCAGGCGCGACTGGTGGGGACGAGAGACAGTGGTGGCTCCTCGGCTTTGGAATGCCCTCCCTAGAGACATCAGATCAGCCCCCTCCCTCCTGACATTTCTCAAGAAAGTTAAGACCTGGCTGTTTGAGCAGGCATTTGCTGATGAAATATAAAAGTTTAATTAGATATATGGTATGATGACGATGTGACGGAAAGTGATTTCAACATGACGCTGAGACTGTAATTGTATGTTTTTAATTGTTAATTTATTGTTATATGGTTATTTTTAGGTTGTTTGCTTGTGTTGTATTAGAGGGCAGAGACTGCCTTGTGTAAACCGCCCGAGTCGCCTTCGGGCTGAGAGGGGCGGTATAGAAATGTGACAAATAAATAATAAATAAATCTTCATGGGGCACGACAGAAACAATATTCAGAAGAATTATATAAAGATGGAAGAAGGACAGATTTATTTCAAGAAGAATAATTTTAAGATCAGCCTCCAATTTTAGAAAAAGACAAGGAATCTTACATTAGAGTGCTTGGGAGAAATAAATCACAAGGAACAGATGGCATATCAACAGAGCTACTTCAGGCTACAGAGGCAGAATTTTCGCTAGTTCTAAATAAAGCCTGTCAACACTCAATATACGTATATTCCAACCCTCAAGAAATGCAGAACTAGGGATTGCAGTAACCATTGGGCTCCCTTAGCTTTCGTGTAGTTCAGCAGGAATAGGGAGGAAAAATTAAACAACATTGCCATTGCCCTATAGAGGCGTCCACATTTAAGGTTTATTTAAGAAACATCAGTTTAAGGTTGAGGAAACAAAGTTTAAGAAGACAAAGCCAAATAAAGGACACAGGAAAGAGGCCAGAAAGGAAGATCTGTTTGAAAGTAATCAAGAGAATATCAGTTAAGTTCTGAGCTCCCACCAGTTCCTTTAAAGCAGTGGTTCTCAACCTGTGGGTCCCCAGATGTTTTGGCCTTCAATTCCCAGAAATCCTAACAGCTGGTAAACTGGCTGGGATTTCTGGGAGTTGTAGCCCAAAACACCTGGGAACCCACAGGTTGAGAATCACTGCTTTAAAGTATTTGTTTATTAGTCAGACCCTGGGAGTAGTTAGGGTACTGATCTTTCATACAAGTAAATTATTTTTGTTTATTGTTACACATTCTTGTTGTAAGTTTCCAATTCTGTTCTCACCGAGAATTGGGCACCTGAACGTTATCTCGGGACAGAACAAACATGTATTTCTTTTCAGATTAAGAGCTTGTTTTATAAAATGGCACCAGCATCTTTTGGCATTGTCAATTAAGTTTCCTGGTTCCGAGAAAGATAACGGCACGATTTACCTGCCTTAGTCGCCTTCAAAAGATACAATAATTTTCACAGTTGTCATAGTCTTATGCAATACAGTCATGTTTTTCAGAACTGAATTTGTTTACAAAATGTTAAGATATTGGGCTTTGTGCTATTTTCCAATGTATTTTCTTTGCTTGTTTTCCCCTCAATAGTGGAAAGAAGTTTGTTGGACTTTCCACAGCATGTCTCACCTGATAAAGATGTGAGGGCAGCAAGCACAGAAGCTGATAAAAGACTTTCTCATTTTGATGATGAGATGAGCATGAGAGGGGATGTGTTCCAGAGGGTTGTCCATTTACAGGTAAATAGTACAAACAATAATTTAGTAGGCATTTTTACAGATTATTAGAGTTGTCAGGCTTTGGAAACAGATTTACAGTGTTCCCTCGCTACTTCGCGGTTCACTTATTGCAGACTCGTTGTTTCGCGGATTTCCAAAAATATTAATTTAAAATATATATCATGGTATTTTTGCTGTTTTGTGGGGTTTTGTTGCCAGCACTCTCCAAGGCACTTTCCCTCCTCAGTCCTCCCTCCCTGCCTCCCTCCATCCCTCCAGCCTTGAATAGTCTTTCCTTCCTTCCTTTTCTTCACTTTATTTTAAGTTTATAAATACTTAAAATAGTGTATAACTACTAAAATAATGTATAAATATTAAAATTAATAGAGCACCCCTACATCACGGGTTTTTTTACTTATTGAGGGAGGTCCTGGAATCTAACCCCATCAATAAGTGAGGGAACACTGTATAGACCAGGGCTGTCCAACTTCTACCGGACCTGTGGCCGGAATTCCAGTTACTGATGACCTGGGGGGCCGAAGGGTCTGCCTCCGCCCCCGGCTCCGCCCCCTCCCCGGCTCCGCCCCCTCCCCGCCTTGGAGGTGTCTGTGGAGGACACCGGGGCTTTGACTTGGAGATAGAGATGAACACCAAAATCCCAGTCTCAAGTCCCAGTCCCTGCTTTGAACTGGATTATATTGCAGTGTGGACTCAGGGCCCTTCACACAGCCATATAACGCAGAATATCCAGGCAGGAAACCCCACAAAACCTGCTTTGAACTGGATTATATTGCAGTGTGGACTCAGGGCCCTTCACACAGCCATATAACGCAGAATATCCAGGCAGGAAACCCCACATAACCTGCTTTGAACTGGATTATATTGCAGTGTGGACTCAGGGCCCTTCACACAGCCATATAACGCAGAATATCCAGGCAGGAAACCCCACATAACCTGCTTTGAACTGGATTATATTGCAGTGTGGACTCAGGGCCCTTCACACAGCCATATAACGCAGAATATCCAGGCAGGAAACCCCACAAAACCTGCTTTGAACTGGATTATATTGCAGTGTGGACTCAGGGCCCTTCACACAGCCATATAACCCAGAATATCCAGGCAGGAAACCCCACATAACCTGCTTTGAACTGGATTATATTGCAGTGTGGACTCAGGGCCCTTCACACAGCCATATAACGCAGAATATCCAGGCAGGAAACCCCACATAACCTGCTTTGAACTGGATTATATTGCAGTGTGGATTCAGGGCCCTTCCACACAGCCATATAACCCAGAATACCTGCTTTGAACTGGATTATCGGAGTCCACACTCATATAATCTGGTTTAAAGCAAATAACATGGGATTTTATTCAGATGTGTGGAAAGGAAGGCAAATAAAAGCCAGGGCCCTTCCACACAGGCCTATAACCCTGAATGATACGGCATAATATTCATTCTGCCTCTGCTAATAATAATAATAATAATAACAACAACAACAGGTTCCTGGAGTAGGAGACCTCCAAGGGCCATCCAGGGCCATCCAGTCCAATCTCCTTCTGCCATAAGGGGAAAACACAATCAAAGCATTCCTCACAGATGGCTATTCAGCCTCTGATGATAATAATATAATAATAATAATAATTACAATGGGTTCCTAGAATAGGAGACCTCCAAGGGCCATCCAGGGCCATCCAGTCCAATCTCCTTCTGCCATAAGGGGAAAACACAATCAAAGCATTCCTCACAGATGGCCATTCAGCCTCTGATGATAATAATAATATAATAATAATAATAATTACAATGGGTTCCTAGAATAGGAGACCTCCAAGGGCCATCCAGGGCCATCCAGTCCAATCTCCTTCTGCCATAAGGGAAAACACAATCAAAGCATTCCTCAGCCATGTTGAATCAAACCTAAACTCTCCTGAGAGCAACAGAAAGTACTGAACCTTGAGTTTGGGAGTTCTCCTCCATCCAGAGAGCACTGTGGACTCAAATAATGATGGATCAGTACCAAACTTGGCACGAAGCCTCAGGAGAGGAGGAAGCCGGAAAGAGAATGAATGAGCACCCCTCCCTGCTCCGAACTCGGCCCCGCCCCTTTTTCGCTCTGGCCACGCCCCCTCTCACTCGTGCACTCTCTCTCCTTCCCTCTTTCCTTCAGGTGGTGGAAGGGGGAAGGAATGAAAGGGGGAAGAGAGAAGAAGGAGGGAGGGAGAGGGAGGGGGAGGGAGGGAAGTAGGAGGAGGAGGAAGAGAGCCTGCTCCTCCTCCCTGCCCCGCCCCCCCCCCCCGTGAAAAAAAATAAATAAAAAATATTCCGAAAAATATTCCAAAAAAATATTCCAAAAAAATATTTTTTAAAATTTTTTTAAATCTTAAAAGGCAGATATCTTGCAGGAGGGTAGGGGGCCGTGGGGAAGGGGTTGGGGGGCCGTATACGGCCCGGGGGCCGCCAGTTGGACAGCCCTGGTATAGACTAAGGGCTTTTCAATGTTAGTTTTTAACCTCTTTTCTTGATTTATTTTCTACATTTCTCCCCAAACCTGGCGCAAGTAATAAAAAAAACAAATGCAATTTTTTTCTGTTGCTGGAACAGATGACTAGTGTGCATCTCTACTAAGTGTATGCTTCCTCACCAGTAAATTATTCTTATTGTACCGTGATTGAAGCCACTTAATCAGCTTTCATATTGCATGCCTGGCTCATCTGAAGGCCTTGCACGGTCTAGGGCCTGAGTACCTAAGGGACCGCCTTACCCCATACGTTCCCCCGAGACCACTGCGCTCGGAAGAGCAGAACCTGTTGGTTGTTCCATCACCCCGTTCCTGCCACTTGTCCAGTACAAGACAACGGGCCTTTTCATTTGTGGCTCCCATGTCCTGGAATTCGCTACCCAACCATGTCCGGGCAATACATGAACTTGGTCCTTTCGAAGAGCCTGTAAGACTGTCCTTTTAGAACAGCCTTCGGCTGATCCGAACGAAGAGGCTCACTAATACTCGACTCCAAGACCGATGACTTGTAATCAGTTGGCTATGGATTATGATTGTGTTTTTTTGCTTTATCGCTGTACATTTGTATTGTACATTTTATCTTTGTTGTGATCCGCCCCGAGCCTGCTGGGAGGAGCGGAATATAAAATTGACTAATAAATAAATAAATAAATAAATCTCCAGATATTCTGGAATATAGATTAAATGTTCAAATCAGCTCACTTCCCCGTCATTTTTGAAACACAAGAAAAATATTGATTTAGTTTTGGGATTTTTGCAGTTATATGCTTTTTGGACAATATCAGCCATGTGCCTGAGGTAGCATGGATCTCAACTCATTGTGGGACATTCGTATTGGAACCTCAATAGCATATAAGAAATGCAACTAGAATTTTCTTTGTCCATTGCTTTGGACACATTAAATAGTGATGCAGATATGATTGGACAATGAAAGAGTGCGATCCTATTCATGTCAATTCATATATCGACTAGACTTTCAAAATAACGTGTATAGGATTGTAGTCCCTATGTGGTAGGGAAGTATAGTTTTTCCAAATCACCTCTTTGCGAGCATTTGTGTTGTCTTAAGATTTGCATATAAGCAAAGTAAGAACGCTTATTAAGGTTAAGGTAGGAAGACCAATTTATTTATTTTTTGCATGCAGAACATTTGCATAAATGTTTATATAATTATTATTCACTGGCTCGCTTAATTGTTTATAAGTGCAAAAGTAAAAAAGGAACTTTTGGTTTTAGACATACAATTTCAGGTGCTGCTTTTGTTCAGTGTTATCCATTGAACATACGGCTTTGTAGGTCCATTACATTTGCTGCAAAGGAAAATTTGATTGTTTAGGTATGCATCAGATTTTGTGGTGCTAGTAAACCACAGTAATGTTCTACATTTTTGTTTTCCATTAAATGAACATAGAACTTCTAATTCCTTGTTGCAATTTGAGCAAATATTCTACCTAATATTATCCACAACACCACATTTTCTTTGGGTTACTTTGTCTTAAAATATTTTAAATGTACTGCATGTTTTCATGTCAAAGGGTGTTGCTGTTTTTGAAGTCAGAAGGGTAACCATCATGCTGCTTTTGCCTAGTCTTGTTGACAGCTGAATCCCTTTTGTGACACATCTCCTCATGGTTCATTGAAACATTTTTCTGTATTTGAAGAAACAATGCACAGTCATGATGTTGTTGTCTAAAGCTGATGATTTTCAAAAGTAGCTGCTGGGTGGCCTAGAGGTGCTTTCTTCCTGCAGCTTGATTCCTGTTGTTGATGAGCAAAAAGAAGCGCTGGGTTTGGCTTGTGAAGCTAAATGTTTCATCCTCTCTTTGTTGAAATAACATTCTGATTTCAAAAGAGGCATTTGCTTGATTATCACAGCCATCCCCATTCAAAAAGGATCTCACTCTTCTGGAAAGGCTTTTCAGGATCTGGATGGGGGAAGTGAGCCAGTAAGGTGGTGTAGTTTAAGACTAAGACACCTATCCATGGAAACCCACTGCACCCTAGGGCAGGTCACACTCTCTCAGCCTTAGAGACAGGCAAGGGCAAACCCCCTCTAAACAAATTATGTCAAGAAAACACCTTGGTAGTTTCACCTTAGAGTTGCAATAAAGCAGAAGTAACTTGAGTGTACCAAACAACAGAAACGAATAGCAGGAGAAAAGGACAGGAAAACCTATTTTTGACCATCCCTTTCTGTTGGCAGTTTTTAGTAATCACAGAATAATTGCTATGCCTTTCTGGAAGGATACAATGAAAGGCTCAATGCAGTCTTAAATCCTTGTCCATCATACGGTCCCTTCATACGCCTCGACTCATAACTACCCATCTGGGACCTTTTGTGATTCTTTCTCGACTCTCATATGTCCTGGTTCCTTTAAGAAGTACATCGCTTGCTATTGTGACTAGGATAAAAGATACTGTCAGTTTCTCATTAAAAACTTAGATAAAAAAAGAATAATAAAGAAAAATGAAATTCTTGCAATGCAGAAGGCCATGTGGGTACAATCATCTAAAGACATCAGGGTTGCAAACTGTGCCTCTCTCATTCTTGGGCCGTCATGATGAATAAACACTATTGTATATAGACCAAAGTCACCAGGACACTGCAGGTTGGATGGGTTTACCTTATATAGGTTATCTTTTCTTTGTGCAACCTTACATGGACTTATGAAGTCTGAAAAATGGGCCACTTGGTGAGCCATCTTATGGGATATCATACAGTTGGGCCCCATGATTAAACCTGGGAGGAAAACCAAGAGAGAGTTTGAGAGGAATTTTTTTACATTGTTGAGGTCAATCTATTCAACTTAGTTAAGGGGTTGGGAGCATTGTATGAACCCAGACCAGTTGTTACAGATGATTGTTCAATGTTGGATTAATGGAGCCAACCAATCTATAGTTGGGGAGGAATAGCACATTTCCTCTAACAAACCATACTTTTGCAGACCCCAAGGAATTCTAGTAGTTTATGTGTTAGTCTTGGACACCATCCAACCCACTCTTAGTGATTTATCTGTATTCATTTCCTGCTGCAAAATGTACTTTGCTCAACAAAGACGCTGATAACTTCAATATGTTGTTGTTTCTAACCCTATATATTGAGAGATCTAGAAAAGCAAATATAATATTTTGTTTGCAAGCATAATTGGAGATAAATATTTTGAAAAATAAACCATCTCTCTTATCAGCCCTTTAACATCTAGGTGAAAAGTGCTTTGAGGTTATTTCTCATCACCTCTTTATCAACACCCTCCTCCAAGTAAATGTGCGTAGATCAGACATGGGCAAACTTCGGCCCTCCAGGTGTTTGGACTTCAACTTCCACAATTCCTAACAGACTCAGGCCCTTAAGCTTAAGTGGCTGAGGGGGGGAGTAAGGGTCCTGAGGTTGTTAGAGAGTTGTGAGAGTTGAAGTCCAAAACACCTGGAGGGCCCAAGTTAGCCCATGCCTGGCATAGATGGCTACCTAATTTGTGTCAAACAGTGTTCTTCAGAAATGCCTGTGTTTTGAAGTAAATGTGTGATGGCCCAATTATAATTTAAATCTTTATTATATGTCTTTCATGTTTATTCTACTGAAAGTGATTATTATAAATTAGTAGCTGTCTGGACTCATTTAAGTATTTTTTCTTAGTAAAACCAATATTTTCCCATTAGTCTGACATTAATGGAAATTTTATTCTCATTTTCCATCACTTCCGTGCATATTTGTGAAGCAGAGGAAAATAAGCTGTTTTGATCATATTAATAGGCAGTGATTTAATGGATTAAACAGTTTGATTTTTTTTAACTGTGATGTGCAGTAGTAGTCATTAATACTTAGTTCTTGTAACAAATCTATTAGGTGGTATTAAGCAAGTTGGATGATGACGACGACAACGTCTACTACTACCAACTGCCATCCATAATCACTGGGGTTAAGGGCAGAGAACTCCCATGAAAGTGGAAAAAACTGAATAAAACGCCACTATTTTTCAATTACAGAGAACACCTCTCTATGAATCTCTAGGTTCTTCAGGATGACTATAGAGTCGTGCTAAAGGATCTATAGATTCCTAAAGGGAATATTTTTTATCAAATCCATGAATAATCAAATCTTTAAAAGTACAACAAGCAAATAAGGAGGGCTGTTTATATACTAAACTGTTTTATTCTGTTGTGAAGAGAACTGCTGAATATGTCTATATATAAATATACAACATTTCTGTTCAGTATAAGGTAAAGATAAAGGATTCCCCTGACATTTAGTCTAGTCGAGTCCTACTCTGGGTGGTGTTGCACATCTATTTCTATGCCAAAGAGCTGACATTGTCCTTAGACACCTCCAAGGTCATGTGGACAGCATGATTACATGAGGCGCTGTTACCTTCCCACAGAAGCGGTATCTATTGATCCACTCACATTTGCATGTTTTCGAACTGCTAGGTTGGCAGAAGCTGGGCCTAACAACAGGAGCTCACCCTCCTGCCGGGATTCGAATCACCAAGTTAAGCAGCTCAGCGGTTTAACCTGCTGCACCACCAGGGAACCCCTGTGTAGTATAAACTTTTTGGAAACCGGCTTTCTGTTTTATTACAGTTTTTATCCCTCCATCATTAGGTTTTATGTAAACTTCTGGGAGGAACAAACATTTATTCTGAGTTGCTGTGAGTTCAGACTGAGTTCAGCCAAGGAAGCTTGCCACAGATGCAGGCGAAAGGTCGGAGAAAATGCTACTGGAACATGGCCATGCAGCCTGAAAAAACTCACAGCAGCCCAGTGATTCTGGCCGTGAAAGCCTTCGACAAAACATTTATTCTACTTGAGGATATGCAACCCATAATGAGCTAAAAGGTTGTTTTTTGCTAATGAGAAAAATCTTCCAGTTTGAAACAAAGAATTGTTGTTTTCTTTAGAAAAATATTTTTAAAAATATGTCAAACTGTAAAAGTCCTTCTGTAGTACAGAAGGGGAAAAACACTTCTTGCCTTTCTTGTAATGCCTCCTGAGCATTTTAACATGATACTTCACAATGGTTACATTTTTCTATGTATTTTTATTTCAGCAAACATGTGACCTTAAGGCATTACAGCCTGAAGCCAGAAGATACTTAGAGAAGTCAATAAAAATGGGAGAGAGGAATGGGCTCCACCTTCCTACTGAAGTACAAAATGTAAGTGTGGCATAATGACGGCATTTTACAAAGGAGTAAAATGATGCCAGTATATTTTTGTAAACCCACATTATGCGTTTTCAGTTTAGGTTTTGACATCCTTCACAAATTTAGGTTGCAGTTCTGAATAGGTCGAGTCAGAAGTAAGTCCTACTGTTTTCAGTATTACACATTCCCAGGTTGGTGTGCGTATACTGAAAGCTTAATATGTAGTAATATATTAAAAGTACAATTATTAAACTATATGATTTTGTAGTCAAATGACACTTCCAACTATTGTTTTTTATTTATATGGCTGTAGAGGTATTGCTATGCATTTGTTTGTTTGTTTCTTGAAAATTCTCCATAACTGAAAACAAGGCTACTTGAAGGTTCAAACTACAGTGTTCTCTCGTTACTTTGCCATTCACTTACCGTGGACTCGCTATTTCACTAAAAAAAAAATACGAGGGAACACTGTAGAAAGAAGGGTAAAAGAGCTGCCCCCACCCCTCTTTACCTTCCTCTTTCTCCTCCTCATACCACTTGCCGCCTTTTGGGCCTTGCACCACCTCCGCCGCCTCCTCAATCACAGGGCCCAAGCAGCGGCAAGAGGCCCAGGTGGCGAGGAGGAGGGGGAAGAGGAAGGTAAAGCAGGTGAGAGGGCAGTCTTTTTCCCTCCTCGCCCACTTTACCTTCGCCTTCCTGCTTTTCGTTGCTGCCAGGGCAGTGCTGCTGCTGCCGGCAGTGGCAACGAGGACCAGGAAGGCGAACGTAAAGCAGGTGAGGGGGCAATCTTTTTCCCTCCTTGCCCCCTTTACCTTCGCCTTCCTGCTCCTTGTTGCCGCTGGGGCCTCTTGCCGCTGCTTGGGCCTCATGACACCTCCTTAATCATAGAGCCCAAGCAGCAGCAAGAGGCCCCGGCGGCAGCAAGAGGCCCCGGCAGCAACGAGGAAGAGAAAGGTAAAGAGGGTGAGGAGGGGAGGGGGTGTCCCCACTTCACGGTTTTTCACTTATTGTGAGTGGTCCTGGAATGTAACCTTCACGATAAGTGAGGGACCACTGTATGTGGTAATTTGCTCTTGGGGCCATTTATTAGCCATTTTATTCTCAATGACTATTTCATAGCTTAATTACTTCCTTCACTCTATTGTTTCCTCCATATGCTTTTACAGTGTTCCCTCACTTATTGCGGGAGTTACGTTCCAGGACCTCCCACAATAAGTGAAATACCGCGATGTAGGGATGCTATATTAATTTTAATATTTATACATTATTTTAGTAGTTATACATTGTTTTAAGTATTTATAAACTTAAAATAAAGTGAAGGAAAAGAAAGGAAGGAAAGGCCCTTCAAGGCTGTAGGGAGAGAGGACTAAGGAGAAAAAGCGCCTCGGGGAGCAGCCGTGGCAAAAATCTACAAAACAGCGAAAATACCACAATATATATATTTTAAATTAGTATTTATTGACAACTGTAAAACAGCAAGTCCGCTAAAAGCAAACCGCGAAGTAGGTAATATGTAATATGCATGTGTGTTCATGCCTTCAAGTTGCTAACGTTTCATACTTTTATGTGATACTCAGAAATTTGTCTGTACTTTAATATTAAGGAAATCTTGGCAATAAAGCAGAAACTGAGTGAATTATGCATAGACTTCAGCAAAAATCTAAATGAAGAAAACACTTTTCTGATATTTTCTCAAGATGAACTGCGTAAGTATATTTATTTAAAAATTCCTGTCAAGGAGAGATTTAAAAAAAGAAAGAATAATAGCACCATCAGATTGTTGCATATTTTACCAGTGACAGATGTATTTGATTTTTTCATATGCTAATTCATGTCCTCACTTATCCTTCTTACATTTTATTTTGATTTCCCCCTAATTTATACTGTCTGAATAAAAAAATCACATAGTTTTTGCACATTTTTCCTGCATATACTGCTGTCATATCCCCGATATTGCTAGATAATATTTTTGCAACTTCAGAATTTAACATCTTTTCAAAATATTCTTATCTAATATCAAATTAATGTGTTTAAATTTAGGCAAATACATTTAATGAATTTATATATATTCTTCAAATTGCATTGCTAACTATTAGAATGTCTGAAGTTCTTCTGAAAGGAAATGTCTAAATCCCATGTTTGCTGTCCTTTCTCTGCTACTTTTCTCCAATATTCAGATTAAAAAGTCTTCCTCTTGAGCCTCCAGAGCGGGGTTTGGGCCCAAAGCCCTTTGTCTGTATTTAGATGGGTTTTAATGGCTCAAGGCAAGTAAGGAGGGGGAAAGGTGACCATCAGGAAACCAGGTCCCTTCTTTGGAACCCCTATTTGCAGGGGTTCTGGGGATGCTGGGTGTTATCGTCTATTTCAAGGGCTCCCTTCAGGGCTGGGGTTGCCTTTGGGGGTCTTCAGATGCATGGTTTGCTTGCAATGGCCATCTGCATCCCAAACTGTCTTCCTATCCAAGTACCAGGCATGTAGCCGGGGGGGCTAAGGGGCTTCAGCCCCCCGAAATTCTCAGGGTGGTCCGCGAAAAGGCCTTACTGGTACATTATTTAAACTGTTATGTTTATTCATATCATGATCTGATCACCATGCTCATTATATCCCACATTAATGGGGTTATTGGGATAACAATACAAAAGGTTTGCTAGGGTAGACCCTCTTCCACCCAGTCTCAGCCCCCGAACCAAACTCAGCCCCCGAATCAAAATCCTGGCTACGGCCCTGCCAAGTACATTTGGAGTTTGGGGATTTAAAAGACACGTTTCCAATGCATTGGGGGTTTATTAAATTATACTATACTAGATATAATTTAATTAATTTTAGGTTGTAATTTGGTATATATGTGGGTTTAATTTGGTATATGCAGGTATATTTTGGTATATGTTGGTCAGCGTTGGATCTTGGATGGCCGATAGTGTATTTGTATTTATTGTTTTATCAGGCATTTAATGTTTGCCTTTTTGTTGTTGGAATCCACCCGGAGTCCTCTCGGGGAGATAGGGTGGAATATAAATAAAGTTTATCATTGTTTTTGTTATTATTATTATTAATGTCTATTGCTGTTAGCAGTTAACAATATGAAACAGTTAACTATATAGCAGTCAACATAACTTATCATTCTTTAAATTTATGTTGTCAGGAGAAATAAGTTGGTAATTAAAAGCTGCCACTCTAACCATTTCAGATATTTGTATATTTCTAAACGGAATCTCTGAAGAATGTACTTTCATTAAATCCTATGATAAAATGTGTTTCTCAGGTGGCCTTCCTGATGATTTTATCAGTAGTTTAGAGAAGATTGAAACAGACAAATACAAAGTTACTTTAAAATATCCCCACTATTTTCCTGTTCTGAAGAAATGTAGTGTTCCAGACACCAGGCGGAAATTGGAAGCTTCTTTTAACACCAGGTGCAAAGAGGTACGTGAAATTTGTCCTATCTCTATCTCTATCTCTCTCTATATTTTATATAATAAAATGGAATGTTTTTTTGTATGTATGTGGGTGGGTGGGTTTGTATGTATGTGCCGGCGGTCTGATTGGCTGCCACTTTCACAGGCCACAGCGACCAGCGCGGGTGATGGACCTGCACCAAACTTGGGACACATAACCCCCCTGACCCCCTTTACGTCCTGGTGTGGTTTGGGGGACATGGACCACGGATAATGGGATTTGTAGTACATTCAAACACTTTGGTTCCCACACACCACTGCGGCCACCTAAAAGGACCAAAACAGACCACACTTGGCACACACATCCCCCATTACCCACTCTACGTCCTGGGGCACTTGGGAGGAGGGCGGGCCATGGATTATGGGACTTGAACTACCTCTACTCACTTCCTAAGTCTGCTGCAACCCTCATCCAATTACTGATCGAGACCACACTTGGCACACATAACCCCCGTGACTGCCTTCACATCCTGGTGAGGTTTTGGGGGGGGGGCTGCCAATGGACAATGGGATTTGTAGTACTTTCACACCCCTCTACTACCACAGACCACTGCAGCCCCAACAAACACCTATAAAATCCTCACTTGGCACACAGAGCCCCAGTGACCAACTCTACATCCTACTGCAGTTTAGAGTAGGGCAGACCATGGATGATGGGAATTCAAGTACCTTCCCTCACTTTCCAAGACTGCTGCAAACCTAATCCAATGACTGATCAAGACCAAACCTGCCACACAGAGCCCTCATGACTCACTCTACATCCTGGTGCAGTTTTGTGTGAGACGGACCACGGATGATGGGACTTTAAGTACCTTCACTCACTTCCTAAAGACAATGCAACCCTCATCCATTCGTCAATACAGACCACACTTGGCACACACAGCCCCCATGACCCAATCTACATCCTACTGGCCCACAGATGATGGGACTTGCAGTACCTTCAGAAGTTTCATGATACCACTACAACTCCCAATAATGATGGATCAAGACCACATTGGCACACAGAGCCCCCATGACCCACTTTACATCCTGGTGCTGTTTAGAGGAGGGTGGCCCACGGATGATGGGACTTGCAGTACCTTCAGTAATTTCATGATACCACTGCAATTCCCAATAATGATGGATCAAGGCCAAACTTGGCAGACAGATCCTCCATGACCCACTCTGAGTCCTGGTCCTGTTTGGAGGTGGGTGGACCATGGATGATGGGACTTGCAGTACCTTCAGTAATTTCATGATACCACTGCAACTCCCAATAATGATGGATCAAGGCCAAACTTGGCAGACAGATCCTCCATGACCCACTCTGAGTCCTGGTCCTGTTTGGGGGTGGGTGGACCATGGATGATGGGACTTGCAGTACCTTCAGTAATTTCATGATCCCACTGCAACTCCCAATAATTATGGATCAAGGCCAAACTTGACAGACAGACCCTCCATGACCCACTCTACCTCCTGGTACTGTTTGGAGGAGGGTGGACCATGGACGATGGGACTTGCAGTACCTTCAGTAATTTCATGATACCATTGCAACTCCCAATAATGATGGATCAAGGCCAAACTTGGCAGACAGACCCTCCATGACCCACTCTACCTCCTGGTACTGCTTGGAGGTGGGTGGACCATGGACGATGGGACTCGCTGTACCTTCACTAACTTCCTGACACCACTGTGAGCCACATAAATAACTGCTAAAGACCAACTACTATGTTTCTCAAAACACCCGGGCACCACTGGGTGCCCAAGCTAGTCTGTAATAAAAGGAAGGATGTAATAGGGACAGTACTAACCAGGTAAGGTATGTGAAAGATCATGGCTCAGCTGTAAAGCTTTGCAGGTAGAGCTTCAGGTTCAATAATTGGTATCTCCACTTGACTGGGGAGTACTTGACAGTCAGCTGCAGAAACCCCAAAGTGTCATTCAGAGATAGGGAGCCCAGAAAAAATTCAAATAAAATGATAAATATAATTAACCCAATAAAATGGTTTAGCCTTGGGCCTGGGATGTCAAACCCATTTCCATCAAGGGCTACATCAGCCTTACGTTTGCCTTAAAGGGCCATTATGCTGTGCGTTTCGTATTTCGTACAGCTCATTGTATTTTTAATGTATGGATATTTTAGTGCTTTATGTGTTTTTATGTGTTTTATTGTGTATTGCCCTGTTGTGAGCCGCCCCGAGCCTCCCGGGAGTGGCGGCCTAGAAATTGACAAATAAATAAATAAATAAACCTATACTTATATTTATATCTGGCATTTTGTCTAGAAAGCTCAAAGGGGACTATATGGCTCCCCTCCCTACTTTATCTTAACAATAGCCTTATGACATAGGTTAGGTTGTGGAAGAGTTCGTGGGCCAAGACCTCTTGATCAGTTCTGTGGGCTGTGAACCTAGGTTTCTCAACCACACTGCCTCCCTTAAGCATATTTTATTAGGAGTATATGTAGTTGTTGTAGCTGTGGAAATGTATTCTTTCATTGCATGAAATGATGGAAAACTTTGATTTTATTACTCTAGGAAAATTCTAACATTCTCCAGCAGCTGCTCCCTTTGAGGGCAAAACTAGCTGAGCTTCTTGGATACAACACACATGCCAATTTTGTTCTTGAGCTGAACACTGCAAACATCACGGACAATGTTACAGCATTTTTAGGTATGCTTTATATATATGGAAAAATATTAGACACAGTAGCATCTTAAAAATTGGTTACAGAGTTCAGAAAGAAAACTGCTGAATTGTTTTTAATGAAATCCGAGTCTCTTCAGGGAGATAGAGTGGAATGCAAATAAGATGGTTGCTGTTGTTGTTAGTTTTCCACCTTAAGCCAATGCTGTTGTAGAGATTTTCCACATCTCCAATTTGTTGGAAATAGCAACCTGTTACAAGACTCCTATACTAGTTATTTGTTATGTATGTAATTGTGATTGCTCACTATATTGTATGTATATATTGATATGCAGTTTTCCCTTACCTCTGTGTTGTTTTGAGTTTGTGGGAGGGACTGCAGATCATGTGACCAGATTTTGGACTATTCAGACTGAGACTCCATTTTAGAAGTCAGTTTGCATCAGAAGCCATACAGTTTAGTAGTCAGTCAGTACAGTTTAGAGTTTGCATTAGAAGCAGTATAGTTTAGAAGTTAGTCAGTACACTATGCAATTGCCAGTGTTAGTGTATGGTCAGTGTCAGTATGCTGCAGTGTATACTCAGTCTGTATTGAGTCAATGTTCAGTAATGTATTACACTGAAGAGAGCCTTAGTCTGTATGCAACAAAGAAGAGACTAAAACAGAGTGCTTTAGAGAACAGATTGTTTAAACTATTAGCCAATAAGAAATGTATCTATATGCGGAATACATGTAGCTTGTAAGTAAATAAACTATGCTATTTTTTTTTAAATGAAGACTACTTATTTTTGGTCTCTTGAGAGCATGATTTAAAAACCAATATATTTCATGGGCGAGTAGATGTTTTTTGAGCAATTGAAATAACACTTCTGAAGATCTGCTATATATTTTGTGCATTGGCATATCTTTGTTCCTAACCGTTGAGAGAGATAACCAGGTATATCAGTCTAACAACTGAGAAGCCTAATTTGCCTTGCATTAATACTAGTGGATTTTTACCCCTAAGGAGAAGATTTACTCAAACAAGTATTTAACTCTTCTCAGGAAAATCATACTTTACAAAAGCTTATGAACATTCCAAATAGTGTGAATGCCAGTTATTTCTCCCAAAGAGTCATGCTTCCAAAAGGCCATGGAGATTCCTGGTTTTCCAAAAGATTATAGTCTCTAAAAGGTCATGCCTTTGCAAAACAATGTATATGTGCAGAACAACCAAATCTGCAAATGTGAAGAACCAACTATATATACATATTTTTCTCATTTTTCGTCTTGTTTTTAATTTGAATGGCACACTCTGTGCATCATGCTTAATAACATCACCGGGACCTTCTCCCTGGGACAGTTCTGACCTTTTAGTGCTAGCATGAGAATAATAGCCTCCCATCTCTACCATTGCTATATGTTCCATCATATGGTATTAACCAAGCTCTTACAAATATTATTTTAATTTCTTTTCTCTTTTTTTGCAGATGATCTAAGTAATAAGCTAAAGCTCTTGGGTGAGGAAGAGAGAGCATTTATTCTAAGTCTGAAGAAAAACGAATGTGAAGAAAGAGGGTTTGAATATGATGAGAAAATAAATGCTTGGGATCTACATTATTACATGAATCTGACTGAGGAGCTCAAGTATTCTGTAGATCAAGAAAAGCTGAAGGAGTATTTTCCAATTGAAGCAGTCACAGAAGGGTTACTGAATATTTACCAGCAGCTGTTAGGACTTGTATTTGAACAAGTGGATGATGCTTATGTTTGGCACGAAAGTGTTACTCTGTACACAGTAAAGGACAGTTCAACAGGAGAAGTTTTAGGGCAGTTCTACTTGGATTTATACCCAAGGTAACAATCATTTCTAGTTGAAAGTATTGTTTATTATAACTGTCTTTTCAAAATACATTCATATCTTGTCTTCCTGCCAAGGACATCGTGATGAACATAGTTTTTTATTTATTTTATCCTCCTCATGACCCTTATGAACAGAAGCCAAAGGGTGTTCACTGTCCCAATGTCATCCAGTAAATGTACTGGTTTTGTGTAGATTTGAACCTAAACAAAACTGGCTATTCTGATCGAAAATGTTTTGATAACTGTAAGAGTGTCACCTGCCAGCTGATAACGGAAACCAGAGCTTTCCAAACTGTATGCCGCAACACATTTGTGTGTCAACTACAGTACGTTGGTGTGCTGTACCAACATAACAGAAACCTCCGAGTCTACGTAAAATAAGCAATAAATCATTTCTTTTTAAAATATATAAATGAAAGTTTTTCATGAGATGTGTCGTGTCCCTATACATTTCGTTACTACTATGTGTCGGAATCTCTTGTAAGGGGTTGGATTTAACCTTTGGTTAATAACACTGAATTACTATGTAATTTGGAGCCCCTAGTAGTGTAATGGGTTAAAAACCCTTGTGCTGGCAGGACTGAAGACCAACAGGTTGGAGGTTCAAATCCGGGGAGAAGATGGATGAGCTCCCTCTGTTAGCTCCAGCTCCCGACGCAGGGACATGAGAGAAGCCTCCCACAAGGATGGTAAAACATCAAACATCTGGGCGTCCCCTGGGCAATGTCCTTGCAGATGGCCAATTCTCTCACACCAGAAGTGACATGTAATTTCTCCAGTCGCTCCTGACATGGAAAAAAAAACCCGTCTAATTGTTCAAAAAGTATGACACCAACACGAAATGTAAACATAAAAAATATTTTTAATGTATTTATAAAAATAGCAGATGGTAAGAGTATGAACTAAGTAGAAAGTGTAGCTTTCATGAACCACTATTTTCTCTCACTTGGGGAGGACAGATCTCTTTCTCTCTTGCAAAAAAGTCCAAATTAATTGTTTGAATGGGACTTTTGAAATTAAGTTGAGAGAAACCATTGCTGTCTAAGACTTTCCTTCTTTCGCATAAAAACTGGCTCATATTTATGCTCAGTGTAGTTAGTGATCTGAAGCAGTTTTATTTTCATGGATCATTAGTTTGCCATGATAACCCAACTGGAAAACTGGTTAGTGCTCACCTTCAAACCACAGGTCCACTTCAAATTGTGGTTTGGATACAAGGAGTTAGTCACAGTTTGCCAATACGGACAACACAGCAAATTAATTAGCAAAAGTGTATTGCTATGAGTTTTCAGGGATGTATGGCCATGTTCCAGAAGCATTCTCTCCTGATGTTTCACCCACATCTATGGCAGCCATCCTCAGAAGTTGTGAGGTTCTGAGAACGGCTGCCATAGATGTGGGTGAAACGTCAGGAGATAATGCTTCTGGAACATGGCCATACATCCCGGAAAAACTCACAGTAATCCAGTGATTCCAGTCATTAAAGCCTTAGGCAACACATTAGTAAGCAAAACCTAAGAAGTAGAATAAGAGATGAGACTAGCACACAAGACCAGACAACCAAGATGGTTATAGACTCTACAATCCCACACCAGAAAGTGTAATGTGGAATAATACAACCAATTTCTTTGGATTGCATAGGGTTTGTATCAAGGAATATGTATGATGCAACTGTAATTGTCAATAATACTGTGTGATGGAGTGTTATTCATGATGATTCCTATCTTGCTAAAGTTTATAAAGCCTACTATTACTCTTTATTCCTGAAATCTTTTTGAACATTACATGGAAAAGAGAGTGCTTCAGGGGATATGTCCTTAACTCTAATTGCTATGACTAAGTAGCGCTTACAGTAAAATGACACACAGAAGCAGTCAGGATTTTCCCTTAAGTGGCATCATGCTTGAATTTTTAAAAAGAAAGTTGAGCATTAGGATATTTTATGGGTCTGAATGTAAAGGGATGATGACATGTTTGGATCTTGGATATTGTTATAAAACTACAAGGAAATGCCTCCTTGTTCTTGGCTATTCCAGGAAAAGAAATTCAAATTAAGCAGTGCTAAATGATCCAGTTTCTTTTTCTGCAATCCTTCTCTAAATGATTATTTTGGCCTTTTCTTCCTTTTTAATTTAGGGAGGGGAAGTATGGGCATGCTGCATGTTTTGGCCTCCAACCCGGTTGCCTTCTTTCCAATGGCAGCAGAATGATGTCGGTGGCAGCGCTGGTGACCAACTTCACAAAGCCAACCCTGGATCGCCCATCACTGTTGCGACATGATGAGGTGAAAACATACTTCCATGAGTTTGGGCATGTGATGCACCAGATATGTGCACAGGTTAGCAGTCATCTTATTCCTGAAAACAAACAAACAAATAGTCAATCTTGTTTGGCTTTTTAATTGTGACTTCCAGTTGGGTAAAAATGCAAAATCATAGTAAATGTGGATGGATCATATTTAGAAATGCTTTCTGCTTGCAGGACTTATTTATATATTTGCTTATTCAAGAAAATCCAATGAAGAATACCTCAAATGCTGTATATTAGATCTGATCTCATTGACGTCAGTGACAGACGTAATATAAACTGTGATTTAATTAATGAAGCTATGGGCACATTTAAGACTGACATTAGGAGCCCCCAGTGGTGCAATGGGTCAAAGCCTTGTGCCGGCAGGACTGCTGACTGAATGGTCGGCAGTTCAAATCTGGGGAGCGTGGGGAGCTCCCGTCTGTCAGCTCCAGCTTCTTATTAGTGCTTCATTAATAACCTGCAAACACTAAGAGTGTAACAAAGAGTACTCAGAACACTTACTATTAATTGGCAATCAGTTCCTGTTTTAAATGATAAAGACAGTCATTCAACCGATAGCGAACTGTGACACTTGTTCTTATTAATCATAACCCAAATGCAATGTTATTAATTTCTTAAATGTTGTATTCTATGGTTCTATTTTCACCTGACTTAGCCGATGGTTTGTTGACCGAAATAAAGGCTACTGACTGACTGACTGGCTTCTTATGAGGGAACATGAGAGAAGCCTCCCACAGGATGGTAAAATATCCGGGCATCCCCTGGGCAACGTCCTTGCAGACTGCCAATTCTCTCACACCAGAAGCAACTTGCAGTTTCTCAAGTTGCTCCTGACATGGAAAAGAAAAGACTAACATTTTCTTGTCAGTCTTATTTTGTTCATGTTGTTGTTATTGGTAAAAATTGTTGATGTACAAGATAAATATTTTAAATAGTGAGACTTAACAATTAATCTTTGGCATGTGGGGCCTGTCCGGAAAGGCCCCAAGATTTCTACATTTCAATAATGTTTTTATATCCTGCTGTTTTTAATTGTCTGATTAGACCAGGGGTGCTCACACTTTTTCAGCATGTGAGCTACTTATAAAACAACCAAGTCAAAATGATCTACCTACCCACTACAAAAATGTGAAACATATTACACAATATCTGCTTTGAACTGGGTTTTCTGAGTCCACACTGCCATATAATCTGATTCAAAGCAGATAACATGGGATTTTATTCAACTGTGTGGAAAGGACCTCAGATAACCAAGGGCTGGCAGCACTTAGGCGGCGGCGGGAGCCTGCGGGGCGGGACTGAGCCTTTCTCCCGCTCTGCCTGCGATCTACCAGGACGCCCTACGTGATCTACCAGTAGATCACGATCTACCTAATGAGCACCCCTGGATTAGACTATGATATGTAATTGATGGGAATCAGAACTGTTAGGCTCAAAATAACCCTCACCTGTGGTGATTCCACAAAAATATAGCAGAGTGCCAGAAGCACAGTTCATAGGATTGCAGAGGCACAAGTTTGGGTTCCAAAAATGTATGTTTATTAAAGTAAAAAAGAAATCAGTTCTGGATAGAAAAGGGTCTTGGAGCTAACTGGGATAAAAGGTAAAAGGATAAAAATAAGAAAATGGTATCCCTGTAGCTACATCTTGCCTGGAGAAAGGCAAGATGCATCCTTACTCAAAGGAAGACAGAGGCAGGAAGAGGAAGGCCCAAAATGGAGAATGACCACATGGCCAATAAGCCAGGGCAATCAAAATACCTTTAAAGAGGAAGAAGTTACCTCATCCCTCACAGAGATCACATTGCTAAATCTTCAAAGGGGGAGGAGATAGTGGCAAGGAAGAAGAGTGAGAAAAAGCCCCTTTGGGATAGGTATGCATAGGAGTTTGGGGAAGGAATTCCATCTAAGCTAACTACTCATTGAGAACTGGAGACTTGTGCAGTCGGGGATGAAACCCAACCATTATTATGTTTTTAACTGTGTTTTTAGCTGGTAAACTCTTTTGTTTGCTCTGGGCTTGGTCCCACATGTGAGTCAACCCGAGTCCCTTTGGGGAGATGGTGGTGGGATATAAAAATGAAGTTGTTGTTGTTGTTGTTGTTGTTCTTATTATTATTATTATTATTATTCTCATCTTCCATAGACTGATTTTGCCAGGTTTAGTGGAACTAATGTGGAAACAGACTTTGTAGAGGTACCTTCACAAATGTTTGAGAACTGGGTCTGGGAGAAGGAACCTTTGCAAGAAATGTCAAGACATTATGAAGATGGAAGCCAGATACCAGATGACCTCCTGGAAAAGCTTGTTGCTTCCAGGCTAGCCAACACAGGTATTTCCTTGTTCTCCTCTGGTTTTGTTTGCTTTTGTGTGTGTGGGAGAAAATTAATAACATAATTCGAATGTTCAAGTTCAAGTTCATTTTATTACGGTCAGTGACCAGCTCATGAACATACGTAATTCAAATGAAACAAATTCATAAAGAGAAAATGGGTTTGTAAGGTCTATTTTGAAATATGGAAAGTCCAAGGGGTGGATCAAAATTTACTCTTAGCTATTGCTAAGCCCTATTCATTTTGTGTCAACTCTAAATAGGTCTAATATTAGCTTTAGCAGACCATCTTCCTGGTATCTAAAATAATAGTACGTAGCTTGAAAATACATAGATTTCAGAAAACTAATTACCTTGAAGTAGATCTGGCTGATAATTTTCGATCATTCAGACAATATCATGCATTACAGCCTAAGAGTTATATACTGTCATATTTGAAGAGACTGTAATGTGCCAATTTTGCAGTAGAACACCTCAAAAGGTTATTTGAACTCCAGTCGACATGTATACGTTTTAATAGAAAAACTATTTCAAACAGAGCATAGAATCATAGAGTTGAAAAGGACCTCAAGGGCCACCTATTCTAACCTCTGTCATGCTGGAGTTCAGCTAAATCACTCCTGAAAGATTACATACTGTAACTGTGAACACATACTGTATACTTCTGTGAAATAGTCTTGGCTCTTATCTGCCAAGGAGGATTCTACTGAAGATAAGTGAAGGAAGTAATAACATCTCAAGTTCAGTCAAGTTCTGATCATATCTGCATTTAGTCTGTCTGCATGGTATGTCAACTGCAATTTGTGCTATTGGTAAACAGGATACGGATGTGGTCATGTTTGGCAGCTTCTTAGCTAGTTGACTGTATCAATTCCCTGGGCTTTACTTGATTTTCTGCTTCCCTTCTTCTACATATGTATTCACTATATTATGAGAAAGGGCAGAAAAGTGAGATGAAATGTACAAATGTTAGACCCATTTTCATATATCCTAGGTACAATTCAAGGGATATGAGGGGCATATAAGCTAATCTAAATATAATTTGTTTGCAGGTTGTCTTCCCTTTAGCTATGAACATTATTTATTTATTTATTTAGGGCATTTATATCCATCTTTCTCATCTCTAGGGAGGGACTCAGGACAACAGGCAACCCACGGTGCCAATACAATACATTAAAAATCACAATGCAATTGAACACAATAACACGGTTATAAAAGAATCACTTTAAAACAATCCATTTAAAAAGGTTGGCCGGTTTAAAACATCATCTGGGTCAGACCATTGAGGTCATTAAAACATTATCTTCTCAGATTATTCTAATGGGCTTGACCCCATAGCCAGGTTTTAAGTTTTTTAAGAAAGGTCAGGAGGGAGGGGGCCAATCTGATGTTGTTGGGGAGGGAGTTCCACAGCCAAGGAGCCACCATGGAGAAGGACGTGACTCTCATCCACACCAGTCACGCCTGCGATGGTGGTGGACTGAGAGCACGGCCTTCCCCGATGATCTTGGCATCCTTGGAGGTTTGTAGAGGAAAATACATTCGGACAGGTAAACTGGGCCAGCGCCGTTTAGGGCTTTATAGGCTAAAGCCAGCACTTTGAATTGTGCTCAAAAGTCGATAGGCAGCCACTGGAGCTGGCGTAACAGGGGTTGTACACTCCCTGTGTCCTGCTCCGGTGAGCAGCTTGGCTACCAATCATTGGACTAAATGAAGTTTCCAAGCAGTCTTCAAAGGCAACCCCATGTAGAGTGTGTTGTAGTAATCTATTCGGGATGTAACGAGTGCGTAGACCACCATAGCCAAGTCAGACCTCTCAAGATACGGGTGCAGCTTGCGCACAAGCTTCCAATACTTAACAATATTTTCTCTTGTTGTTTATCTAAGTGTTTTTTAAATTATTGTAGCATTCAGAAATATTATTATAACCCGCAAAGAGGTTAATAGACTGCATTTCCATGTTGGATCTATGAAAGAGAAAGTTGCCAACTTTGACAGCTTTAAAAGTGGAATGGACAAATTCATGGTGAATGAGTCCATTAGTAGCTACTAATCAGGATGGCAATATGACACCTCTGTATTGGGGAGCTGCTGAGGAACACAAGATGGAAGATGTGTTTCCACTCATATTCTGCTGATGGACAACTGATTGGGCACTATGTGAACAGAACATTAGACTACACAGGTTTTTGGTATGATCCAATGTTGCTCCTCTTATGTTCTTAGTTCTTATGATTCATAAGTTGGTAGCCTCTTCGCAGGCTAGTCAAAACAAGCAAATGCTACCATATACTAGAGACAAAATGAAATTGTCAATGCCACTCTTAATTTCATGTTGCCAGTGAATGAATTGTACTTCTTCCACAATTACCACAAAAACAAAGCACTACGGCAGTCCAGTTATGAATGAGCACCCTTCTTGTGCTAACTTGATCACTGGCCTGCCATTGGGGATGGTGGGTGATACACATTTTGCACCTTGACCTGTGATTCCCAGGGCAGTGGTTAAATATAGGTCTGATGCATAATGCCATAGCTTTTCTCTGGTTCTATTTTTACTGTAGATCTGTAATAATTTCCCCCCTGCACTCCTTTTTAAGGCAGGGATTTTCTAGTACCCATCTCGCTGAATCTATTGAAGTACTGAATCATTGCTGGTTTGTGAAAAACAGTGTTTTGATCCACTGACTAGGTCTTCTGACACTTCATCAAATTGTTTTGAGCAAAGTTGACCAGGCTGTTCATACTAAATCTTCTACGGATCCTGATGAGGAATATGCCAAGTACTGTGATGAAATTCTGGGGATCTCGGCTACGCCAGGTGTGGAAATCTAAAACTTCAATTTTCTTTTTGTTACTTCTTAGAAACATCTATTTGTATTGTTTTCTTTTAAGTCAGAACACCCTTCAAATAAAGTAAGGGGTGATACTTGTAAAGAGTTGTTTTTTCATATAGCAACTTTCCAAATTGATGTGTTACTGTTTCTGTCAGTGTTCTTGTTATTTTAGTTCCCACTCTCCCCTTAGATAGAAGGCCTGTGCTATGTTGGCATGGATCCAGTGTTCTATAAATAAAGCTTTGCTCATTGAGTTGCTGTGGTTTGATCCATACATAGCTGCACAGTCCTGAAAATCTGCTCCAGGAGATTGAAAGGTTTTGGAATTGAATGGAAGGTGGCAGTGAGAACGTCAGTCAACAGGTTCTGTAGACAAAATGAACTCCCCTTTCCCAGTGTTTGCATATTTGAGTGAACTTAGAGCACATCTTCACACAACCCCAAAGATACCCTGAAGATGCCAGCCACAGATGCAGGTGAAATGCCAGGAGAAAATGCTTCTGGAAACCATACGGCCCAGAAACCACACAACACCCAAGAGATTGTCCTACTAGCCAGCTTTACAATGTCTATCAAACTCAGAACCCTCTTAAGTGGTGGTATGAGTTGCAGGTCATCTTCAAGCCTGACATCAGCATCTGCTGTCCTAAATCAACTGATAGTGGCTTGGTCCTCTAGATTACTAGCAACAACATATGGTCCAGGAATTCCCATTTTAAGTTGTCATTTTCATTTGTTTTTCTGCTTCATAATGACAGTAGTCTAGGCCACTGCAGGAGTTGGAAAGGGCAGCTTCAATCTGACACAGGTGTCCAGAGGACCCATTAGAGCAGTGGTTCCCAACCTGTGGTCCGTGGACCACCAGTGATCTGCAAGAATTAAAACATGGTCCGCAGCCTCACTGTTACTACACTGTTGCAACCAAAGCAACTGGTCTCGTGAAACCCTCTTATAGTGCTGAGGCTTATCAAATATGGTTTTCTGTTGGTGAGCCGCTGGCAACAACTGGAGTTGATGTGGTCTATCCAATGCTGTTTTCTGAATCAGCACCCCAAATAACCAAACCAAATCTAAAGTTGACCAAAAACTGATTTGTAACCTGTTTGGTAAATGAGAGTGGTCTCTGCCTTATGGTCAAGTGGTCCCTTGTCAAAAAAAGATTGGGAACCACACTGCATTAGAGCAATTTGCACAGCCCTCTGACAACAAATGATAGTCAATCTTTTCCCATCTTACATCACATCACATATATACTATCAAGATTGGTAGGCTGCAGTTTAATCTGGTTCCTATGTGGTCAGTAGGATTTGACCAAAAATTAATTGTTCAAAGTTTTGTACTTTTTATGTACATATTTTCCCTTTTTATAAGCAGTATTACTTTCAGATAGCTAGTCACCTCCAAATATTGTTGGATTCCCATCTCCCCGTGTGGAACGCAGCCAACATGGCTAGTGATTATGAAAGCTGTAGTCTTATCTATATGAACCAGCAAGCTAGTAGCTAAAGATTCTCCAACACTGTTCTAAGAATTTTAAAACCTTGTGTGTGGGATTCACCCATGACCAAACTTGCTTGGCTTGAGATGGAGCTATATAAGGTACTTACAGATCCATTTAGGGTACATTCCACTTACGATGGGCCATGTTTTCATGTTTGTTTTTCTATTGCTTTTTAAGGTACAAATATGACAGCTTCCTTTGACCACTTGGCAAGTGGGTATGATGCCCAGTACTATGGGTACCTATGGAGTGAAGTTTTCTCTCTGGATATTTTTTACAACTGTTTTAAACAGGAAGGAATAATGAATCCAAAGGTAGGTAAATTTGCTCCCGCAGGAGCGTTCTTTTTCAGAATTCTTTTCAGAGTTCCACAGCTGGGAGGCCACCACTGAGAAGCCCCTGTCTCTCATGCCTGTGATAGAGGTGGGACCGAGAGCAGGGCCTCCCCATGAGCCTGTGTAAGAAAGCAATAAGGAATACGAAAAAAGACAGTTGTGGGTAAAGGGTAATTGTGGGATTCTAGAAGGAGCAATCCAAACCTAAATGTGAAATATAAACTGAAAGGATCCACATGGGGGGGGCATAATAGTAAGAATAAATATTATTTCACATCTTTTTTTTTAAGTGCTGTAGAATAAGAAAGGAACAGAATTAAAAATAATATGGGGAAAAAAACAACAGGGCCCAGCTTGAGAGCTTACAATCTTAAATGAACAGACCACTTAGAAAGAAGAAATGGTAAGGGAAAACAATGGGGGGGGGGGGACAAATTAAAATACTTCATTTAATTGGAAAAGACATGTGAGAATAAGATAAGGCTGGAGGCGCTTCCTTAAGAGCAGAAGCAACGGAGGCCTCCTAATATCTGGGGGCTGTGAATGAATTCCAGAGATAAGGTGCTGCCAAGGAAAATGGAAGGAGGCATGAGATGTCAGATGTAATTTCTGGTGTTCCTAAAAGTTTGGAACCAGGGGAATGCAGGCTCAGAAGGAGTAGGCAGAAGGAAAGTGTTGGAAAGTGATTGTATGGGGGAAAGGGAAACCTTGCAATGTATATATGAACAAAAAATGCAGAATGTTGAGTGCCTTCATGTGGACTCCAACCTATGGCCACCCTATCATGGGTTCCCTGGATAGATTTGTTTAGAGGAAGTTTCCCAGTGCCTTCCTGTAAGGCTGAGATTGTATGTGGCTTCCTTAAGGTCACCCAGTGAGCTTCCATGACTGAGAGGGAATTTGGACCCTGATCTCCTGGAGACATAATCCAACATTTAAACTACTGTGGATAGGTAAAAGAGTAGATAAGCATTTTAGGTAAGATTTTAAAATGGCATGATGATTTAGCCACCTACTACACACCCAAATGTACTGCCTAGAATTTGCCATACAGGTCTTCTCAATTCAATGGGGACATATCCATGTCAGGCAACTAACATCTCCAAGAATATTCAGTGAAGTCTATATACGAATAGTGTTTCTCAACCTGAGGGTCGGGACCCCTGGGAGGGGGTTATGAGGGGAGTGTCATAGGGGTTACCAAAGACCACCAGATAACACAGTATTTTTTGCTGGTCATGAGGGTTCTGTGTGGGAAGTATAGCACAATTCTATCATTGGTGGGGTTCAGAATGCTCTTTGTTTGTAGTTAACTATAAATCCCAGCAACTACAACTCCCAAACTCCACCAGTATTCACATTTGGACATATTGAGTATTCGTGCCAAGTTTGGTCCATATCCATCATTGTTTGAATCCACAGTGCTCCCTGGATGTAGGTGAAGTACAACTCCAAAACTCAAGTTCAATGCCCACCAAACCCTTCCACTATTTTCTGTTGGTCATGGCAGTTCTGTGTGCCAAGTTTGGTTCAATTCCATCATTGGTGGAGTTCAGAATGCTCTTTGATTGTGGGTTAACTATCAATCCCAGCAACTACAACTCCCAAGTGACAAAATCTTTCCCCCCTCCCAACCCCACCAGTATTCAAATTTGGGCATACAGTATATTTGTGCCAAATTTGGTCCAGTGAATGCAAATACATCCTGCATATCAGATATTTACATGACGATTCATAACAGTAGCAAAATTACAGTTATGAAGCAGCAATGAAAATAATTTTATGGTTGGGGGCCACCACAACATGAGGAACTGTATTAAGGGGTTGTGGCATTTGGAAGGCAAGGCGTAATAAATCCTTGTCATGGAAACATTTTGCATTGTGGATGAGATAACTGTATGCAAATCCCAATAAGAGCTAGAAGAGCAAAAGAACACCTTTTATAGAGGGCGTCATGGACACGGTCATAGACTCAAGTGTTATGGAAGAGAAAAACAACATATGAACAAGGCATGGCATTTTCCCAGTCCTGTCCATGTCATTCCCAAACTGTCATTCCAGGTGTTTTGGACTACTGGTCTGCAGTAAGTTGTAGAAGTCTGGATAAAAGCTACTACTTCCAGCAGGCTGCCTGTCATGTCAGGGACAGAATCAATAGGAGCCGCATTGGGGAAGTTGGGGGGGATGATAGGAAAACATAATTGGAGAGCACGGAAAACCTACAAAATGAAAGTAGTACCATCATAAATTTTTGTGAACCAGGCCAGTGGAATAATAGACTAAAAACTCATCTGATACAACACAAAGCATTAGTCTTACAAGTGCAGAACAGGAGAAATACAGAAATATTGATTGATTAGTCAATATTTTTTTGATAATATATTTTTTGAAGAAGTTGTTTGTATTTTACTAAGCTATTGATGCATTAATATTATGTGTCCTCACCACAGTAGGATTTTTGTGATCAAAAAACCACAATAGGAATTATTTTCCAATTTTCCTGCTTCTTGGCAGGGGGTTGGACTGGATGGCCCACAAGGTCTCTTCCAACTCTATGATTCTATGAAAAGACATATGCGATGTTATTTGTGGAGAGTCTGGGAAACATTGGTCTCATCTGATATCTTTGATGGCTTCTAATTTGGGTTTGGTTGAGTGATAGCTAATGAGGCTTGAAGGTCCGTGGCTGTCAGTACTGTGAAATTACAAGAGGCGAAGTAAAATAACAGCTTTCGATAAAACAAATACAGTCTTGTCAGCTCCATTTCAAGACAATGTGTTATTTCCATACTGGGCAGGTTTCCTATGGTTTTGTTGTTGATTTAGAAAGTTCAAATAAACATGAAATATTAACCTACCAATTTTATTTTGTTTTAGGCTGGAATGAAATACAGAAATCTTATCCTGAAGCCTGGGGGCTCACTAGATGGGATGGATATGCTCCAAAACTTCTTAGGTCGCAAGCCAAACCAAAAAGCTTTTTTATTGAGTAAAGGGCTATGTACTTAATAAAAACTATGGGTTCTTTGTGATCAGATGTCATCTGGGGAATTGGTCTTGGAATGCTTGTTGAATTTCATGTCTGGATAAGTAAAGCACATTAATGTTCACCAGGAAAAAAAACCCTGCTTTTCTAATCTTTTTATTACTGTTTTTCAAAATCCATAATGATCACTGTCACCTTGAAATCCACACTAAATCACTGTACTGTAAGCTTTTACTTTTTAACTAGTAAATTATTTGTGGATTGTGGTGAAGTCATAAAAGAAGAAATGTTGTAATTTTCGAAATTAAGTCAATGTGTTGAATAAATGTAACATGACATTGAAGATTTTGTGGCGTTTTGGTTTTGAGTATCAAAATAATCCTGTCTACCAAATACCTTGGAAATGATATATCTAAATCCCCTTGAGACACATTTCGATCCTTGACATGCAACGCCATTGCTTTAAATGAAAACACAGCATGTACAGAACAATATACAGCAGGGCCAAATTCAGTTAGAAAATCCACCCACTTTCTATTTTCCTTCTCTTGGGTTTTCATAAAGTACTGAGTCTGTGGATATAACCATAAAATAATCTTGGAGGGAAATCTTTCTAATCTTGGAGCCAATATGCTGCCAAAACCTCCATCCCCAAAGCCTCAGATTTGATGTCTACCTCCTTTCCCATTGCTGTCACAAAGTAAAGAAATCCCTCATGTGCTGTGGATATGTTCTAGACAGGAACATGGAAAGATGCCTTATACCATTAGTCCATATGGGTAAGTATTTGCAACTCTGGGTGCATTTAGATGGTAGAATTGATGCAGATTGACACCCCTTTTACTGCTATGACTCAATGCTATGGAATCATTGTCCTTCTCTAGTCAAGGAGTTCTGATGCCTCACCAAACTATTAACTCCCAGGTTTCAGTTGCAATGAGCCATGACAGTTAAAGTGGTGTCAAACTGCATTAATTCAACAGCCTAAATGCACCTTCTGGCTGGTAGTGGTGATCCATAGTTTTAGGGGTTGTTCTTTCCTATCTGGGAATCCTTGATATTCCCTAGTGGTCTCCCATCCAGCTATTCACCAGACCCAGTGCTATTTAACATGCAAGATATAATGAGACCAGGTATGTTCTGTGTTTCTGGACCAGTATAATTCTCAGGTTTCCAAGAGCTGGGGTTAGCCAGATATAGCCAAAGGCCTTAGTCTCAACCAAATAAATAAAATAAACCTGGTTCTCAACCTGTGAATCCCAGGTATTTTGGCCTACAATGCCCGGAAATCCCAGCCACTTTATCAGCTGTTAGGATTTCTGGGAGTTGAAGGCCAAAACATTTGAGGACCCACAGATTGAGAACCACTATCTTATAAGGTTTAACGTCTGGTTTGCTAGTAAAACTGGATTACTGTGTTGTGAAATCATGAATGTCTAAAGAAGTGTGTCACCAACATGAAAATGTTAGAAAGTTCTGTTCTACAGGTGAAATTTTGTTTTCTGCTGCCCTGGAGACTAGGACTCAGAGCAATGGATTCAAATTAGTGAAGAGGAGATTCCACCTGAACATGAGGAAGAACTTCCTGACTGTAAGAGCTGTTCAGCTGTGGAACTCTCTGCCTCGGAGTGTGATAGAGGTGCCTTCTTTGGAAGCTGGATGGCCCTCTGTCAGGGCTGCTTGGGATGTGCTTTTCCTGCATGGCAGGGGGTTGTACTGGATGGCCATGTAGCCTCTTCCTTATTCTAATCTGCAACATACAACTTTCCCCAGAGCCTAATTTATGGCTCATTTGTACTGTTACCAATCCAAACTGGAGCATTATCTGTAATCACTGCTTCTGTTATGGTGGCAGGGAAGCAGCTGTCCATTCAAGTACTCAGATCAGCTACTACAGTAGAGTCTCGCTTATCCAACATAAACGGGCCGGCAAAATGTTGGATAAGCAAAAATGTTGGATAATAAGGAGGGATTAAGGAAAAACCTACTAAATGTCAAATTACATTATGGTTCTACAAATTAAGCACTGAAATATCAAGTTTTACAACAAATCAACAGAAAAAGCAGTTCAATATTCAGTAACGTTATGTAGTAATTACTGTATTTACAAATTTAGCACCAAACATCGCAATGTACTGAAACAGCTGTTGATCTGGGTGGGAGGCAGACGATAATACAGAACGTTAGATGAGTGAAGGTTGGATAAGCGAGACTACTATTTTAGCCCAAAACCACCATGTGGAATAACCCATCACTGGAATGGATGTGAAGTTAAGATTCTCTCTCCCTCAACTTCTTTGAATCTATGCATAGTCAACACTATTTCCAGGATAAAAGAGTTGTGTTCCACTTCTTTGTGGAATTGCACAATCTATGGCACACCAAGAAGAGATCATTTACCTTTTTGATTCTACTAGCAAGGATCTTCCACAGGAGGGAGACCTTTCTCTAGATAGAGCCTACTATTTGAATACTTGGGATGGAGATCAGCAGGGAGAAAGGCTTATATAAAATTGACAAGACTGCTAATTGGAAGAAATTGTCTTATTTTTAAATAAAAAAACCAGGCTATTCAGAATTCTCTGAGGATGGAATACTTGCAATGCTAGTGCATCTCAAGTAAGTAACCAACTATCATTAATATCCTTTCAGCTGTGATCTGGAGACCATTCACACTGGCATAAATTCCACTAAAACCAATGCAATTTTGATTTTAAATACATTTACTTGGTAGTGAGTAGGCATATCTATTACTTAGAAGGTTTATGCACATTTCTATTATTCCCCAAAGGGATTAATTAAGGTGTTACTGAATAGCCTCATTGTAAGTGAAATGCTTTGGATAGGACCTACCATATTGGATCAGCTGCGTGGTTTATCTGCCTTATTATCATCTTCAATTGCTATTTAATCCCTTGCTGACAGAGAAACTGCTAGAGCTCTTCTCTTATTCTTTTTCCTTAAATTGGCAATCTTTAAAGCTAGCCATGCTAGTCACTTACAAAAAAAATCCAAAACAGCAGATGTGAAGTGTCTCATTGGGATCAAGGTTTTAAAAATTCTTCTTTTCCTGTTTCTATCTCTTTTCAGCCAAATACGTTGCTTTTAACTGAAGATATAACACCTGAGGAGGAGCCCCTGGTGGCGCAGTGGGTTAAACTGCTGAGCTGCTGAACTTGCTGACCGAAAGGTCACAGGTTCAAATTAGGGGAGTGGTGTGAGCTCCTGCTGTTAGCCCCAGCTTCTGCCAACCTAGCAGTTCGAAAACATGCAAATGTGAATAGATCAATAGGTACTGCTCCGGCAGGAAGATAATGGCACTCCATGCAGTCTTGGTGGCCACATGACCTTGGAGGTGTCTACAGACAACGCTGGCTCTTCAGCTTAGAAATGCAGATGAGCACCAAGCCCCAGAGTCAGACATGACTGGACTGAATTTCAGGGGAAAACCTTTAACTTTACTATAACTTGAGGAAGGGTCCTCAAATTCTACGCAAGCTTCTAAGTAACATTGATACTCATATATTTTTGCACTGATTTCAGGTTATTCCTGTCATTTCTTTGTTCAAAGATGGGGACATTCACTCACCTCAATTGTGTTCATACCCCACTTGTCATAAAAATCCTAGGCCAGGAGTAACGGCAGTAAATGGTAAATGAAGATCTTGTAAGACTACGTAGAAAAAACTGATTGTGATGGCAATGTGATGTTGTAAATGCCCAGGTAATCGGATGGGCCTTACCTTGAGCCAAACTGTAAATAAAGGTGGTGCCAGGTGGAATCTCCTTTCCTGTAGTTTGAAGCATTGTTCCGCGTCCTAGTCTCCAGGGCAGCAGAAAACAAGCTCCCTCCTCCCTATGACTTCCTCTCACATATTTATACATGGCCATCATATCTCCTCTCAACCTTCTCTTCTGCTGGCTAAACATGCCCAGCTCTTTAAGCCACACCTCATAGTGTGGCTTAAAGACCCTTATTTTAGTCGCCATCCTCTGTACACATTTCAGCTTGTCAATATCTCCCTTACATTGCGGTGTCCAGAATTGGACACAGTATTCGAGGTGTGGTCTGACCACAGAAGAATAGAGGGGTATCATGACTTTCCTAGATCTAGAGTCTAAACACTATACTCCTATTTATACAGGCCAAAATCCCATTGGCTTTTTTTGCCGCCTCATGACATTCTTAACTCATGTTTAACTTATTCTTTCTGAATGCAAACTTTATTGCATTGATTACTGTATATGTTGCGGGAACCAAACACTGAAAATCGGTGTTTTTCCAGCCCTGTTTCATCCTCCTCCCTGTAGCCTGTGCTGCTTTAAAAACCTTCCAAGTAGAGAGAGGTCAATAAGGAAAAACAGGCCTGGACAAATGTAAAAAGACTGTAAAAAGGAGCTTCACTGTCAGAAGTTTTCTTACACTTGTAACCCCTTTCCGCTTTTGAAAAGTGTTTCCCCCTATATACGCATTTTGTCAATGTGCACTTTGAGCAAATAATCCTAAATAGGTATTGGCAAAATGGACAGCTGTCCCTTTAAAATGTTCCTTCCCTTTCAGAGAAGCAATGAAGCCGAACTCAAGAGGCAGCCTTGCCAGAGAGGTGCTGGACAATAAAAGGAGGTTTTTGCCAGGCAGAACAAGGATGGAATGTAACTTTTGGGAAAATGCCAGTAAAGCCTGGGGAGGAAGGGCTTTGTATCTCTGCAGCTTGATGAACTGCGGCCGGGAAGCATAGCAAGCTAGAAACGATTCAGGTTCTTAGATTTTCATGTAAGAATAAACCATTATGTTCTTCTATGCATGAGAATTCCATCTTTTGGAACATTTTTTAGGCTGCACAAAAGCACAGTGGCAGGAAGAGGGGAGGAAGAAGAAGAGGGCCCCATCAATCTAGTGGACATATGTGAGCTCAGAGCTGGATCTAAGTCTTGTTTTGTAAAAATCTTCATCATATATCTTCATTTTAAATGACTTGTTCTTGGCATTGCTTTTATAAGAATGTTGTCATTGGAGGAGGAGGAGGGATTTGCAGACAAGGCTTCAGCCAATGATTCAGATATCAAGAGTCAGGTTTGAGCAAATTCACTCTGTGCTAATAATTCTGTACAGTTGGCCCTCCAAATAATAATAATAATAATAGAAGAAGAAGAAGAGTAGGAGGAAGAGGCGGAAGAGGAGGAGGAAGAAGAAGCACAACTCTGTGGCCCAAATGATTCATTTGAACCTATGTCACAAGTACCACCTGCCATTAGTAAAGAACTGGTGGGATCATAAACCTGCAAAGGTAGTGGAAAATGAACACGCAAAAATACTGTAGGACTTTTGAATCTAGACTGACAACGTTTTGGAACACAATACACCAGACATCACAATTGTGGAAATGAAAGAAGTTTGGAGTATTAATGTCACCACACCAGGTGACAGCTGAATTGAGGAAAAACAACAGGAAAAACTCTGCCGTTATCAGGACCTCAAAATCAAACTGCAAAGGCTCTGGCACAAACCAGTACAGGTGGTCCCAATGGTCATCGGCACACTGGGTGCCATGCCAAAAGACCTCAGGCAGCATTTGGAAACAACAAACATTGACAAAATCACGGTGTCAACTGCAAAAGGCCACCTAACGTGGACCTGCACGCATCATTCGAAAATACAAGGGTTGAATGAAAAGTAATGCCTCCACCTTCATTACTTGGGTTTGGATGGGAATATTTGAATAAATCAAATGCAGAGATAATCTTTAGAATGTGCTCTTTAACTACCACTATTCACTTTTCCACATAATCACAGACAATGGGATACATTTCTGCCAATGACGAACAAGTTTTCTGAAGCCATCACGGAAGAAGTTGACACTCTGTTTTCGCAACCAGCATCAACATCCCGGGTTCCCATCATGCACAGATCTTCCAGTAGCCAAACAAAGCAACAAGGTGACCCACATGTTCTTGTGAAATGCCAATTATGCTTGAAATTTCTCTCTGAGTGATACGATGATCATCCTGAATCAATCTGTCAACCTTTTGCTTGTGAAACTCAGTGTTTGCTGTCACAGGACATTCAACTCTTTGCTTGTCACACAAGTCAGATGTTCCCACCTCAACATCTTTAAACTTACTCGTCCATCGATGCACAGTACTCACATCAACACAATCACCATAAACAGCTTGCATTCTCTGATGAATCTCCTTTGGGGTGACACCTTCTGTTGTCAAGAATTCAATGACTACACATTGCTTAAGTCTCATTGTCCGACCGTCTGCACTGAGTTCTATATTTTGCACTTTAACAACACAACCGTTCAATGCTAAGACTTCATGCCAAAATAAAACTGTAGATGACAGTCTACTGAACAAGCCAGTATCTGCCACATACCAGTACTGCCATCTGTTGAGGAGTTACGAAGGTGGAGGCATTACTTGTCATTCAACCCTGGTACATCACAAAGTCCTAAACGCTTGGTAAGTGTTTGACTTGTGATTTTGTGATATGAAATCCAGCATATATATCTCTTTTTCTCTGTGACAAATAATAGAGTTAAAACATAGCACATTAGAGTGCATCACAACAATTTAAAACAACAAGAAACAACATTATACAAAATATAAAACAAGCATCAAAACCAACAGCAGTAACTTAATTCAAGCCATGGTATGGGTGGGTGGCCTGGTGCACAACAGTTTGGAGGATAGGGCCAATAAATAAAGTGCATAGCGCATGTAGCAGTGTTAAGGATAAGAGCAATATAAAAGAGGTCAACTCTAATTTTGGATAAAACGATAGTAAAGTTCATAGTCAAGTTGTTGAGTTCTAACTAGGGACAATTGTCAAGGGAAATGCTTAATGATATGCACAGCAGAACATCCATATCTTTAGATCTTTGCGAAACGTGGATAGGGAAGGGCTAGTCTGATCTCCCTGGGAAGGGAATTCCAGAGCCAGGGGCGACAACCGAAAAGGCCCTCTCTCTCATCACCAACAACCGGGCCTGTGTCGGAGGCGGAAGCGAGAGAAGGGCCTCCACAGAAGACCTCGGGGATTGTGTGGGTTCATAAGGGAAGATGTGGTCTCAAAGATAGGCAGGTCCCATGGGTTGAATGTAATAAAGTAAAGGTAAAGCTTTCCCCTTGACATTAAGTCTAGTTGGAACTCTGGGGGACTCTGCTCATTTCCATTTCTAAGCTGAAGAGGTGACGTTGTCCATAGATATCTCCTAGGTCCTGTGGCCAGCATGATTGCATGGAGTGCCATTACCTTCCCATTGGAGCGGGATCTCACATTTGCATGTCTTCAAACTGCTAGGTTGGCAGAAGCTGGAGCTAATGATGGGAGCTCACTCCACTCCCCAGATATGAACTGCCAACCTTTCAGTCAGCAAGGTCTGCAGCTCAATGGTTTAACCCGCTGCGCCACCATGGCTCCATTATGTATATATTGTATGTGTGTGTGTGTGTGTGTGTGTGTGTGTATATATATATATATATATAGAGAGAGAGAGAGAGAGAGAGAGAGAGAGAGAGAGAGAGAGAGAGAGAGAGAGAGAGAGAGAGCAAACCTTGATTGGGCTTGAGCATCCATGGATTTAAGTATCCCTGGTGGTGCTAGTCCTGGAACCAAACCCCAGTGAATGCCAAGGGCACCTGTATCCAGATTTATATGCTGAAATCCTCAACCAAATGCACATATGGCTTCTTGATTCACTTTACTTGAACATATGTACATATTTGGATTCCAGTCCTCTGTTAATGATTCACCAATTGCCTATATTTTGATTTCAATCCTCTGTCAATTATTCACTTGCTGTCCTTGGAACTAATTGTAGTGTCAACAATGTATTCTGTCTGTGAAATGGGCCAAATTTTATAGCTTGTCTTCAAAGGCAGATTAGATTTTTATTCCATTTTACAAAAGTTTGTTTGCGCATACATGTGCATTCAAGTCGCCTGCTATAGCGACCCCATGCATTTCATAGGATTTTCTTAAGGGAAGGAATACCCAGAGCTGGTCTGAAATCTAGCCAACAAAAGCTGGTACAGTGTTCCCTTGCTACTTCGCAGTTTGCTTTTAGCGGACTTGCTGTTTCGCAGTTTTCAAAAATATTAATTTAAAATACATATATCACGGTATTTTCGTTGTTTCTTGGGTTTTTGCCATTGCTGCTCTCCAATGCACTTCCCCTCCTCAGTCCTCCCTTCCTCCCGCCTTGAAGGGCCTTTCCTTCCTTTCCTTCACTTTATTTTAAGTTTATAGAGACTTAAAATAGTGTATAACTACTAAAATAAAGTACAAATATTAAAATAAATATAGCGTCCCTACATCGCAGTTTTTCACTTATTGTGGGAGGTCCTGGAATGTAACCCACGCAATAAGTGAGGGAACACTGTATTTGTTGGCAGTTTCCTATCCAATTCTATCATGGCTTACTGCTTAGCATCCCAGATCAAACTGAATTTTGTGCTTTAGGGTATTTAAGATTACAATTGCACTATTGTTGGTTAATATAATATATATGTGCATTTATTGTGCTTTGTAACTTGATGTATAGTGTGCAGATAGGGATCATGAGGTTGGAAAAGGTGGGTTTTTCTTGGACTACAGCTTCTATATTCTCCCAACAGCACAGCCATATTTTTCAAGCTCTTGATTTAAACTTCTTTTACTGGTATATTGTATATTCTGGTTTGTTATGGCATTGGCCTTATCTTCTTTCACCTTCTTTGGCGGGTAGTTAGCCTCTCCCCTCCCAACATCTCCATCACCTCAGCACTATAAGAGGGTTTCGCGATACCAGTCACTCTCTTTGCCGCATGGTTTTGAGGTAACGGTGTAGTAATGGTGAGGCCGTGGGCCATATTTTCGTTCTTGCGGACCACTGGTGGTTCACGGACCACAGGTTGGGAACCACTGACATAGAGGGATTGGATTCTTCCTGTAAAATTTTGAGATTTTTATTTATTTATTTATTTACAGTATTTATCTTCTGCATTCTCACCCCGCAGGGGACTCAGGGCGGATTACAATGTACATTCAATGCCATAGACACAAAACATATATAGACAGACTCACAGAGGCTATTTAACATTCCAGCTTCCATCAGGGTATTCTGGCCACCAGAGGAGCTGTCACTTCACTGTCCATGTGTGACATTGATGGAGTACTTCCTCATCCTTTGCATGCTTGCTAGAGATTTTATGGCATTGTAAATTAATTAAATTAGCCTCCCCACATAAGCGGTATCCAAATTTCCTATTTGATAGAAGCAACTGTCTTTCAGGCTGCAAAGGCCGACAACAATCTACACAATAGTCGGAAGCTCACTCCGACCCAGGCTGGCTTACAACTCATGACCAGTAGTGATCTTAATGTGATTTGTGATTCCCAGTGTGATTTGTAGGGTCCTTAGACTTTTTTTAATCAAAAAAACTTCTGGTGGTCTTGTTTAATTACAGTATTAGATCTCCTAGAACAGGGGTGCTCACACTTTTTCAGCATGTGAGCTACTCTTAAAGCAACCAAGTCCAAAAGATCTACCTGCCCCCGCCGCCGTGCGCACCTGCGCGCTCCCGCCGCCGCGCACTCTTGCCACCGCACGTGCTCCTGCTGTTGTTTTCCACCCGCGCAGCTCTGCTTCCGCCTGCGGGGCATTGCAGGAAGGAGAAAACACGAGGTGGGGCATCCAGAGGGAGCGCTCCGCCCTGCCTGTCTCGCCGGCAACGGAGGCTGCACAGCTGCTTCTGGACGAGAGAGAGGCAGGGCGCTTCCTCCAGAGGCCCCGCCTCGTGTTTCCTTCTTCCTGCAATGCCCCGCAGGCGAAAGAAGCACAGCGAGAGTGAAAGCCAGCAGCGTGCGCGCAGGGTGTGCGCGCACATGGCAGGAGCGCCCCATCTGGCTGGTGAGGCCCGAAGATCACCTGGAAGAGGGCCGAAGATCTACTAGTAGCTCCCGAGCTACCTAATGAGCACCCCTGTCCTAGAACTTTCTAATAAAACCCTCTAAACATCTCATCAAACTATAAATGCCAGAATTTCATAGGACAAAATCATCATAGTTAAAGTTGCTATCATTATGGCACAGTGAGTTTATATTACACTGACAGAACTCTGATGTGTGAGGAAGAGTAGAAACACCTAACCTCTTAATATGTCTGTTTATGTAACTACAAGTTGCGGTTCAATACACCTTTCATTGGGAGTGAACCTTTTAGATAGATTTACTTCTAAGTAAACATTTATAGGACTGCAGTGTTTACATTACTTTACAGTCTATACACTTTTCCTTGTCTTTATAACCCTAGCATGAAGAATATTAGCTAAATTTGGCTCATGAAATTCAATTTATTAATTTTATCACTATGGAAAAATCTCATTTATTCTCCTTGGAACATCTGGTAAGTGTGCAAACTTAAAGACATTATGTCCAAGCTGTTCTAACCCAATCTAGAAAACGATCTATTTTCTTATTAATGTTAAATAATAGTTTTAATATTTCTTGCAAGTATTGTTTTTGCTTCCTTTCTGTGTTTGCAAATCAATGTTAGATACTTCTTTTTCAATCGGCAAACATCAACTCATTGCTTGACAAATAGGCAAGCAATGGTTATATCAATGCAATCAATGAACAAAAATCTTTAATAGGACTTTATCACGCAAAGCCACTATCTCCTGACAGTTGCATGAGCAGCCATAGCAGATACATACCAGGACGAGCTCCCTCATTATCACTCCTTTCTCTACAGGTTCAATAGTGCTGATCTGGTAATCTGTGGTCCTGCAGTCATACTCCCACATACTCTCATAAACCTGCCTTCCCACAGTTCCTCTGTACAGTAATTTATTTAAATTATTGTTATAAAGTGTTAGGGCATGTAAGGAATCAGTTGGTGAGTGTGTTAACTGGAAATGCAAAGCTCATTGGTTGGGCCATGCCCGGGGAGCTAGCTGAGCCTGGGAGTTTTGGCAACAGTTACATAAATAGGCTTGAACTTGCAGGGGCTTTCAGAGAGGGGGGGAGTTAGGGAGGAGGGAGAGGGAGGGAGAGAGAGAGGGAGGGAGGGAGGGAGGGAGGAGAGAGAGAGATCTTGCTTCATGAGATGCTGAAAGGAGATCTTCCACATGGACACATAAAGAATCTCTCTCAAAAGGACATTGTGTGAGTCAATGCAACTGTTCACAGGATTGTATATACATTGCTTGGCATTACAAAGAGTAAACTACTTGTTCTTTACAATTATGTAGTTACAGCAGTGGGCAGAATCATGGCAGGATTGTTAGCTATTGATGGCTTTGCCCATCAATAGCAATGCATTAACAACAGGGAGAAGGCAGGTTGACAATGGGATGCACATGGCATCATACAATAGGAACCAACAGCAAAGGTAACAGTTCTGTTTTAATGCTGGTTTATCTCCCTTGTACGATAAAGTCCTATAGGTAGAGGTAGGCTTTCTAGCCAATTGAACAGTATAAAAGATCCTTTGTTTTCTAGTGATGGGGGACGGGGACGGGGGACTACCAAGCACTTTATGATGGCACTTTTCATTCTCAAGAAGTGTTTTCATTTACTGTCAGTTGACGTTGGCCAAATGCAGCATAGTCATTTACCAGAACTGTTGTTATGGAAACTTTTTAGTTTTATACCAGTCAGTGACATTGTCCTGAGCGTCTGTGGCATATAGGATCTCTTTGGGTGATGGACCTTCAAGAGCAGCTCTAAAAAAGGTGTTTCGGTTTACTCCTCTTTAAGGAGGTTTACATTGAAAGCCTACTGCTTACAAGTACAGTATTCAGACATGCCTAACATGTATTAACAAATGTTATATATGTTTTGCAGGATGTGTATGTCTCACAATTTGTCGTTTTCATCACTATTTACATCACTGATAACAGTAATTCTCCCAATGTATTTCTGCACTTTCCTTTCATAACACAGATATCTTGCTATCGGCATACATAAATCATGTTCTGACATGCACTAGTGTTATTTTTTTTAAAGAGATGCAAAACTGGGGTATGTAGATGCAAATTTAAGCTGGCACATTTCCAATTCTAATGAAATATTTCTATAGAGACTATGGATTTAATGTATGCCTCACTTCTGTTCCAGTGCAGGAAGAAGGCAACAAACAGCACTGATTAAAATAAAATACAGCTTTTAAAATACGTAAAATCATCGCAACAAAAACAGACCCTTATAAAGAGATAACAGCCTTTTAGATAGTCTGGACCCAAGCTGCACATGGCTTTAGAGGTCATGACCAGCACTTTGAATTATTTCCAGAAACTGACCAGAAGCCAGTGTTGCAACAAGGAAGTTTTTGTTCCTTGTAACAAGCCCCAGTCAGTCTGACTGCAACTGTTTTGGATTTGCTGAAGTTTCCAAACAGTTTCCAAAGAATGCCCTACAAAGAGTGTATTGCAGTAATCCAAATGGCATGACATGAAATGCATGTCCTACTATTAGCAGTGCTGACATTGCCAGGAAAAGCAGCAGTTGGCACACTAGTCTTAGCAGTGCAAATATACTTCCAGTGGCCACCAAAACCCAGGCGCTCAGGTGGAATTGGATGGAAAGGAGAAATAGAGTTGGGTAACAATGTTATCGGTATCCTTGAAATGACTGGCTTGACTCTGAAGAAGCTGGGGGTGGTGTTGGCCAACAAGGAGCTCTGTCGTGAGCTGGTTCATGAGGTCATGAAGAGTCAGAAGCGACTGAACGAATAAAGAACAACAAAACATATTATCTAAAACTTCTGTCAACCTCGCTTGATAATTTTATGTATATATTAAATGGCATGGGGATAGGACTGAGCTTTATCACAAACTCTTGGTGGTGTGAAGACAATATGCATTTTTCTGCAGTGTATTATGGCGAAGTTGCCTTGAACCTCAAGTTGTATCTAAACCACACAATTCTAGCATTGTGATACCACTTTAACTTCACTCTTTGGAATCTTGGGATTTTTAGTTTGTTGAAGGGGTTAGAACACTCCCCTAAAGAGCTCTCATGCCTGTCTACACAGAAATATAAAGTTCGTTACATCCTTCACTTTCACTGGGGCTAGAGCAGTGGTTCTTAACCTGTGGGTCCCCAGGTCTTCTGGCCTTCAACTCCCAGAAATCCTAATAGCTGGTAAACTGGTTGGGATTTCTGGGAATTGTAGGCCAGAACACCTGGGGACCCACAGGTTAAAAACCACTGCGATAGAGGAACAGGAACCTCAAAAAAGTGGGGAAACCATGAATGAAAAAAGACTACTTTTTTACCTAGAAGAACAACGGTCTAGGAATGTTTGGGTCCTTCAGTGTGATTCTATGGTCAGCTTCAACTTGTCCCTGGAGGACCTAGGGACTCCCAGAGAAAACAATTTCATTCAATCTGTGAATAACCAAATTTGGAAAAGTTCAACCTGCCAATTTGAAGGGCCAAGTGTTCTACTGAAATGTGATAAATGGTGCAATATGAATCCCCCTTCCATCTTGGGGGAAAAACTATAATATAAATAGACTTGCGTTCAACCATGACTAGACCGCACCCAGGAGATCATATATGCACTGTGAAGAGGAAGGTTGCATTGTCACTCGCACGGTCAATATGTCTTCAATATTATTTGCTATTTTAAATTGTTAGTATCAGTGCCATTTGTGCCTCCCACTCTGTCCCATAAACACATTTACTTATTTCCCTGCTGTCATGCAAAGTTTGAAGAACTAGGAATCTCGCTCAGAGAAGCCTTCACTGAGTGCCATCTGCTTTGCTGACATCACTCTTTGGCATTTCCCTTGGAAAATTCATGTGGCAGTAATGCCTGGATCACAACATGAGAATGTCTGCTCATGACTAAGTTTGTACCTTCAAAATGTCAACCTTTTTTTAAAAAAAAAAAATCTTGCAACCTTAAGGATAAAAATCATTGGCCAATTTCTTGTTGGCATATCCAGGTTGTACAGATTGCATTAGTGGGAATGATCAAGAAAGAAATGTATGTTCAAAGGGTCCAATTTGTGTTAAATCTGGTACAATATGATCCTAGCACCTGCAGTTTCACCTACTCAGAATGGATGAAATACCGACAAGGTTTTCTCTAAGAATTTTCTATGTCCTCCAGGTGATTTTATGGTATCAATCCACTAAAAATTGCCATAGAGCAGTGGTTCCCAACCTATTGTCCATGGACCATCAGTGGTCGCAAGAACTAAAATATGGTCCAGGGTCTCATAGTTGCTACACTGTTGCAAAAAGAGTGTGGTCTCGTAAAACCCTCTTTTAGTGCCAAGGCTTATTAAATATGGTTTTCTATGGGTGGGCAGATGTCGACTACTGAATGGCCTATGTTCTGTATCAAAACTAGAGCTGATGTGGTCTATCCAATGCAATGTTCTGAATCAGCACCTCAAATAACCAAACCGAAGTTAACCAAAAACTCATTCGTAACCCTTTTGGTCCTAATGTTGGAGAGTGGTCCCTGGTCAAAAAAAGCTTGGGAACCACTGTCATAGAGTAACTTTAGAGGCAACTTTGGCCCTCCAGGTACTTTGGACTTCAACTCCCACAGTTCCTAACAGCCTCTTGTCATCACAATGTCCAGTAATCTTTGGGAATCTGGGAAGATGTTTTATAGACTGTCTATTCTACCTGGCAGCAGCTTTTCGGGATGTGAGTCAGAGGTCTTTACCATCATCTGCTACTCAAGCCTTTTAATCAGAAACATCAACAATGTGGATCATTTCTGAGAAGTCCCTATATTTATTGAATCAAGAGTTAAATTGGATCATTTATAGAAATTATTCGAGATCTAATGTGAGCATCAGAATATAGTGACAATGAAGACATGTATATTTACAGCTGGCTATAAATGTATAGTCTACGACATATCTGTACAAGTATTTCAAAAGCACTGTAGATTACTATAGACAGAGTAACATATCTGTAATACCGACATGTTTATGTGGACATTCAGGGCAATTGAACAGTAATAGCTATCTCTGTGATTTGCCATCCTTTGACATTGCAAATAATCTTGCTTCACGGGCTTCTGTCCTTCAACCATGTTTACCATCTGAACAGAGAAAAATCATCCTTTTGCTTTCCAGCTTTATTAATCAACTAAAATGCTTTTAATATGATACATAATCGTTTTTGGCTGATGACATACCGTACCTGCAAAACTGCTGTTCTTTTCAGAGACTTCCTCATGATGACTAAAGCCATATAGCTGCAAATATATGACTCTATTTCTCATCATAAAAAAGATTTGTAATCTCTTAATTGCAGGGCTAAGTGGCTTGGCTGTAGTGTTAAGTCATGCCAAAGTATATTTAGAAAAATATTAGAAAAATATGTATTTGGTTGTCCTGCTAAATTGCTCTTAATATAATTTTGTATCTCAATAAAGGACAATGATTATAAGTGAAGGGGTCGTCTTCAATTATAACCTTTCAACATCTCCTTTATATTCAGGAAAAGCAGAAGTGATCAGAAGCAACTTAATGGGGTTATTTTACTTGAATTGGGCATACAATTTAAGCTTGAAGCTCAGGTGTCGGCAGTGGCTGAGAGGGCCTTTGCACAATTAAAACTTGTGTGCCAGCTGAGACCATATCGCCAAAAGCCTGACTTATTCATAGTAGCCCATGTCTTAAGTCACATCTAGAATGGACTACTGCAATACATTCTACATGGGGCTGCCTTTGAAGACGGCTCAGAAACTGCATGTGCAAAGGTGAGCAGCCAGATTATTAACAGACTGGTTATAGGGAGCATACTATGCCCCTATTAAAACAGCTCCACTGGCCGCCGATGTGTTTCCAGGCCCAATTCAAAGTGCAGGTTATTATCTATACATTCATTCATTCATTCATTCATTCATTCAATTTAATATCTGTTAATCGCCCTCCATCCCAGATGCTCTGGGCGATTTACATAAAGATACAGCATTAAAACAGACAAGTATTAAAATCAGAATTATAAAACAAAAGCTCTATTAAAAGCCAGGTCTTAAGTGCCTGCGCAAAGGATCGCAGATTGCACATGGCTCTCAGATAAGGGGGCAGAGAGTTCCATAGAACAGGAGCAGTAATAGAAAAGGCCCTGTGTCTCGTACTATCAAGACATACTTCTCTGGGACCTGGTACATACAAAATATTTTGTTGAGTGGGGCAAGGTGACCGTTGATAGTGGAGAGAAGAGAGGCGGTCTCTGAGGTATGCTGGCCCCTGGCCATACAAGGCTTTAAAAGTTAGGACCAGCATCTTGTACAGGGCCCGATATTCCATTGGGAGCCAATGGAGATGTCGCAGCATAGGAGTTATATGGCATTTCATTGGTGATTTAGCGAGTAGCCTGGCTGCTGCATTCTGGATGATCCAAATTTTCAGGGTCATTGACCAAGGGAGGCCAACGTACAAGGCATTGCAATGGTCCAGCCTAGATGTAACCGTGGCATGGATGACTGTTGCCAAGGCCTCACTTGAAAGGTAAGGAGCCAACTGCCTTGCCTGGCGAAGATAGAAAAAGGCCTGCTTGCTAACAGCAGCGATTTGGGACTCCATGGTTAGCTGTGTGTCTAAGAACACACCCAAACTCTTAACAGTAGTGGATGGAGATAGGGGAACACCATCAAAGGTGGGCAGATGGTGCAGCATACCTACCAGGTGGCCAGGCCACAAGATCTCAGTCTTGGCCGGATTCACCTTCAATGTGCTGGCACCCAGCCAATTTGACATGGCTTTGAGACACAAGATGAAACTGTCCGGTACTGAGGTTACTCCAGGCTCCAAGCGTAGAAGGAGTTGGGTGTTGTCCGCATATTGGTAACACTCCAGCCCAAAACTCCACACTAGACTGGCAAGTGGCTTGACATAGATGTTCAAAAGAAGGGGGGAGAGAATTGCACCCTGAGGCACCCCACAAGAGAGAGAGGATCTTTTGGAAACACCAGCCATAAACTCCACACGCTGACCCCGACCTCGGAGGAATGAGTCAAACCAACTAAGGGCCTGGCCACGAACTCTGGATATGGCAAGTCGATGGATCAGTATGTCATAGTCGGCGGTGTCGAACGCGGAGCACCAGCAGCGCTGACCCCCCTCTGTCGAGCTGGCAGCGGAGTTCATCTGTAATGGTGACCAGGACAGTCTCTGTCCTGTGGCCAGGGCGAAAACCAGGCTGGAAAGGGTCCAGACCGGCTGTGTCATCCAAAAACTGCTGCAGTTGCCCTAGTACATCCCGTTCGATCACCTTGCCTAAAAATGGGAGATTAGAGACCGGTCGATAATTGGCAAGGGTTGTCGGATTGAGGCTGGGCTTTTTCAACAGAGGACGGACTATTGCCTCTTTTAAGTTGTCTGGGAAGATCCCTTGTTCAAGGGAGCTGTTGATTATGTGGTTTGGGTCCAACCTATCTTCAAGACCACATCTCCTTCTATGAACCGGTGCGAGCCCTAAGATCTCCTTGGGAGGCCCTCCTCTCGATCCCACCTCTGTCTCAAGTGCAGTCGGTGGGGATGAGAGAGAGAGGGCCTTCTCGGTGATGGCTCCAAGGCTTTGGGATGCCCTTCCTAAGAGATTAGGGTAGCCCCCACTCTCCAAGTTTTCCGTAAGCACCTATTTTTCCGTAACCTTTACTATGTTTAAGGATTATGGCTTTAATCACTATATTCAAGGACTTAAGTGAGTCTTCACTCTTTCACTTTATGGGGACTGATATTGTACACAGCCGCTATTTTTGTAGCTTGCTGGGTTTTATAGTATCTTTTAAATTGATCAGGGTTTATTGCTGTTTTAAATATTTTTGGATCAATTTTATTGTTATTAATTTTATCTTTCTGTATTTTGTTGTATTTGTATTTTGTTGCACTATTGAGTGCTTTCTGTGAGCCGCCCAGAGTCCCTTTGGAGAGATGGTGGCGAAATGCATCTAAATTGTTATTATTAATTATTATTATCATTATTTTACTGACACAAAAACACAGTATGTCACAGCAAACAAGATCTATATGCTGGATTTCATATCACAAAATCACAAGTCGAACACTTCCCAAGCGTCTAGGACTGTGTGATGTATTTTCAAATGATGCATGGCGCACGCATATCCAAGTAAGGTGGCCTTTTGCAGTTGACAGATTGTGATTTTGTCAATGTTTATTGTTTCCAAATGGCGGCTGAGATCTTTTGGCACGGCACCCAGTGTGCCGATGACCACTGGGACCACCTCTACTGGTTCAAGCCAGAGCCTTTGCAGTTCGATTTTGAGGTCTTGATAATGGCTGAGTTTTTCCTGTTGTTTTTCCTCAATGCGACTGTCACCTAGTATGGCAGTGAAAAATATCATTATCATTATTATTATTATTATTGTTATTATTATTATTATTATTATACAATGATGGTGGTGGTGAGGTCATCAGGCTAAATCATGACACTTGGGGACATTTTTGTAGTAATTTGGGTGAACTAAGATGGTTTTTCACTTGTCTTTTTAATGGGTCCAGGAGTTTTGGAGGTGTTTAGGAAGACAATATGGCATAGTGGTCTGAGTACAGGTGTAAGGATGTGGAAGACTAAGGTTCAAATCAGGGTTCAGCCATTGAAACCCAATGCATAACCTTGTGGAAGTCACACTCTCTCAGCCTCAGAGGAAGAAAAGGGAAAATATCTCTACCAAATCTAGGGATGAACACTCCTTTCCCATGATAGACTTGCTATCAGTTGGAAACAACCTGAAAGCACACAATAAAAGCAACAAAGAGGAGCCTTTTTAAAGCAAATAGTTTTAAAATTTAAGCAAGGCCATAGAGAAATCCCTTTCTGCACCCCAACAAAATGCAATTCAGCTGTTGGTGAGACTCATAAGAAACCCCCATGGATATCTCCAGGGCTAGACAGGCTTATAATGGATAACTGCTTAGCTTATGATGAACTTCAGACTGCTTTTCCTTCTGGTTCAGAAAACACATTTTTCATTTAGCATGGCAAATTAAGCAACGAAGAATTGCTGCTTTTTCTTGCCTTTTCTTTTTTCCAAGAATGTATTGTTTGGAAGGGAGCCTAACAGACGATGGTCTTGCCCTTGAGTTTCACTTAATTTGCCTGCAGCATGTGACTTTGTCAATGACTGAATAATTGCAGGACTCCAGGCTAGAATTTCGTAAATGGTTCCTCCTGACTTCCTGTACTAAACTCAAATAATTAGCAAGTCTCAATTTGAGGAAAGCATATTTCCTTGAGTCTCACCTTTGGAAAGCTATTTCCTTGAATCTCGCTTTTCAGAAACATATTCACAAGGTCTGAGGTTTGTTTAAAGAGGTGTAAAAGGCAAAGAGCAGATTGAGTTTTAAAACTCACCCTTAATTGCAAATATTTTACATTACATCAGTGAAAGTACTGAATTTTCAATGTGCCTTCAAAATCAGCCAAAATAATTTTATTTATTGATTAACATTTTTTGTACCCCGACCTTCTCACCTCTATAGAGGGACTCAGACCAGCTTACAGCAAAAATTCAATGCTATACAATTAAAACCTGTTACAACAACATTATTAAAAACTTAAACACCAAATTACATACATATGAATACATTGTCATTTAAAGCGAATTCAACTCAATCTAAAAACGTGGTCACTCAACTCATACTATAATCAATCACAGCCTATTCTGGAAAAGCTTCGTTCTACATCCAAGTCTTCACCCGCCCCCCGCCAAGGAAAGGGGCAGATCTAACATCATTTGGGAGAAAGTTCCATAGCCGAGGGGCCACCACAGAGAAGGCCCTGTCTCTCGTCCCCACCAGCCGCGCTTGCGAAGAAGGTGGGACCGAGAGCAGGGCCTCTCCGGAGGATCTTAATATCCTTGATGGTTCATAGTGGAGAATCCGTTCGGACAGGTAAACAGGGCCGGAACTGTATAGGGTTTTGTAGGTTAAAACCAGCACTTTGAATTGTGCTTGGAAGCTAATTGGCAGCCAGTGGAGCTGGTGCAGCAAGGGGGTTGTATGCTCCCTGTACCCCACTCCTGTTAGTAATCTGGCTGCCGAGCGTTGGACTAATTGCAGCTTCCAAGCAGTCTTCAGAGGCAACCCCATGTAGAGAGCATTACAGTAGTCTATTCAAGATGTAACCAGAGCATGGACTACCGTGGCCAAGTCAGACTTCCCAAGGTACGGGCGCAGCTGGTGCACAAGCTTTAACTGTGCAAAAGCTCTCATGGCCACCAACAAGACCTGGGGTTCCAGGTTCAGCGATGAGTCCGAATCACTCCCAAACTGCTAACCTGTGGCTTCAGGGGGAGTGTAACCCTGTCAAGCACAGGCTGTAACCCTATGCCCTGTTTGGCCTTACGACTGACCAGGAGCACCTCTGTCCTGTCTGGATTGTTTCAATTTGTTCGCCCTCATCCAGTCCGTTACAGCGGCCAAGCACCGGTTCAGGACATGAACAGCCTCCTTAGTAGCAGGTGGGAAGGAGTGACAGAGGCGTACAGATGACACCGCACCCCAAAACTCCGGATGATTTCTCCCAACGGCTTCATGTATATGTTAAATAACATAGGGGACAGTACTGAACCCTGCGGGATCTTTCTCCAACTATTGATTTCTATGGCAAAATGTTAACTGAAATTATAGCAAGAATCTGTCTTTAATTTAGTTTGTGACTATCACACTTTAGAGCAGATAGTAAGTATTAATAGGACTTTATCAGGTGCTCTAGACTCTATTCCAAAGGAAGGAACTGACAAAATCAGCTCTGAATATGCCTTACTAATAATTTCTGGTGTCTCCATATGTCTATAGGCGATTAGAGGGCACATACATACAAGGTCAAAGTAAGGATTAGGGCTTTCTCCGCACATATACATTTTGACCTACTGAAAAATCCATGTATACAGAAGGCCAACTGTAATTGTTTTACATACTGGTTAGTGCTCTTCAGGGCTGTAGCCAAGGGTGGGGTGGGGTAGGGGTTCAAACTGGTTTACTCAAACTGGTTAACTAAATTCCCCTGCTACGTCTATGAGAAGCAAAACATAAACAAGTCCCTCTAGAACTGCAGGCACTATCTCAAACCAATGTTGACAATTTATTCACAGTTATTTCTTGCCTCAATAGCTGATATAGTGGAAGCAACCAAGTTGGCCCACCCACAACTGGTAGACAAAGCCTAAGACATGGGAGGGATTTGAAGCCCCCCATGAAGGAAATATAGAATGAATCATACTATTTAAATTATTTTGTGTTATGGAACTACTTCTCGTGATTCACTAAAAAGAAAATTGTCGTTCCCCCATTTTTCTGGCTATGGTCCTGATGCTCTTTATTTGTTACTCATATTGGGTCCCCTAATGTTGTTGAATTTAAATATTTATATGTATGTATCTTTTTTTATTGTGTTCATTGCTGGTGTTTTGATTTTATTTTATTGTAATTTGTTGTTTGGTCTTGGCCTCGTGTGAGCCGCCCCGAGTCCCCATTGGGGAAATGGGGCGGGGTATAAAGTTTATTATTATTATTTATTATAATGACAACTCCCATCAATTTTGATTATCTACCATATGGACTGGGGATAAAGGGAATCGCAACCCAACAGAACTAGCAGATCTGAAGTTGGGGAAAGGGTTAAAGTACATTTTAAAGTCAGACATCATACCCACAAGCCTTGTATATAAATTCAAACCCCACTCTCCTGACAAAACAGAACAAATTACAACCTTCCAAATGTTTGTTGTTGTTTATTCGTTCAGTCACTTCAGAGTCTTCGTGACCTCATGGACCAGCCCGCACCAGAGCTCCCTGTCGGCCGTCACCACCCCCAGTTCCTTCAGCATCAAGCCAGTCACTTCAAGGATACCATCCATCCATCTTGCCCTTGCTCAGCCCCTTTTTCTTTTTCCTTCCATTTCCCCCAGCATCATTGTCTTCTCCAAGCTTTCCTGTCTTCTCAAATGTTACTGTATCACAACTCCCATCAGTTCAAGTCATGTTGTCTAACTATGAGAAATACAGGACTTGTAGTTCACTATCAGGAGGGCCATACAAAATGACATGGTGGGCTGGATTAAGCCCACAAACCTTTAGTTTGATACATATATCTGAGCTCAATGTTGGGGCCACAAATAATTTGTGTAGTATGCCACCTAGTGACTGTTTTAGACATTTACTCAAATCTGTTAGCAAAGAATGTGTAGTGTTTACAGTGGACACTGCAGAAAATGCTTTGGCTGTACTTCATAAAAAGGAAAACCAGCCTGTTCAGCAAGTCCTGTAAATGCTGATATGTCATCAGTAAATGTTTGATTTTTATACTAATTTATATACCTATATACCTGGCTTCAGGCAAAACATTCTCAGTCAGAATGGGGATGCAAGTGGAAAACATTTAGGAAGCCTTGGCCTAGACAATGTTTTCTAGAGGTTTCTAAATCTGCCATTCCCTTTCTTCTAGATTAGCCTCTGTTACATGTGTGGTTATATAGTGAAAGGGGAAAGTGCAAGACATAAAATGTGGACGTCAGGGCCGTAGCCAGGATTTTGATTCGGGGCTGAGTTTGGTTCGGGGGGCTGAGACTGGGTGGAAGAGGGTCTACCCTAGCAAACCTTTTGTATTGTTATCCCAATAACCCCATTAATGTGGGATATAATGAGCATGGTGATCAGATCATGATATGAATTAACATAACAGTTTAAATAATGTACCAGTAAGGCCTTTTCGCGCACCACCCTGAGAATTTCGGGGGGGGGGGGGGCTGAAGCCCCCTTAGCCCCCCCTGGCTACATGCCTGGTGGACGTAGTAAGACATAAAAAATATGGCCTTCATACTACAATGTGGGGCATCACAATGAATAGTGCAAAATTCAACAACCTTCAAATTCTTGTGTTGGGGAAATGTAAAGAAAAACCCTTTTAGATCTGGCAATGAATCTTTCAGAAGTTCTAGAAGGATAAGCCCTGGAAAAAAATAGGTACATGTGTATGTGTGCATGTGCGTGCAAGTCCTAATAGTAGGCCTGGTTAGGTTTTTCGGAAGGCTCTGAAATTCAGAATAAATTTGGAATTAATTCACTTTTGAAGCGGTTTTGAAGCGATGTAAGCTTTAACTATCTATAACTGAACTTTAATAAGAAATGTACCTGTATGCAAAATTAATATAAGATATTTGTAAGTAAACAACTTTTTAAAGAAGATTTTGGTTTTTTGGGGTTTTTTCTGTCTCTGGGTGCATATTTTAAAATAAGAGGTTTCAATGGAGAGTATATGTTTTGGACAATTTCAATTTCAACTTCAAAGAAACATTTCAAAATTCTGCTAGCTAAGTATATGTTTTTTGTGCAGTGGCATGACTTGGTCCCTGGCAGTTCAAAACATGGTTTATCAGTTTAATAGCTGAGTTACCTGTGTGCCATTACATGAATGCTTGTGAACATCACTTGTACAAAGGGATGACAAGGTCATGTCTTTCCTTGACTCTAGTGGTTTTCAAAAGGTGGTCTCCAGATGTACATGGAGATTCACATTTGCCAAAGGACATGACATTATTTTTCCTTCTCAAAAAGATTATGAATGTCATTTTTCAAAAAATAAACAGGGTGGCCCCACTTAGCTTCCAAGAACAGACAGGATCTGTTGCCTTTAGGATATCTGACCCTTCACTTGTATCCATTAAGGTTCTTGTTGTTTTTCAAAATTCTCTTGCTAGTACATAGTCAAAACTTTCTCAAACTCCATATTTTGCACACCGTTATGGGAGACCCATATTCAATTATTACTATTTACTTGATTTATACCCTGCCTTTCTTACTGTGAGGATTCAAGATGAGTAACCATCTCACACTTTAGTCATCGTTTTAAAAAGCGCAATACAAAAAATTAAAAACAAATAAATATTCATTCACAATACAATATTCAATACAATACATAAACAACTTTCAAATGAATTGGACTGTTGTGGGAGCCGCTAGTTTAGTCTTGAGAATTCATTGCGGCAGATTATATTTTTTCTTGAGCTTTTTTAATACAGAAAATGCAAGACTTTAATGTCTATAGCTCAAAACAAAATTTAATCTCCCTGTCATAAATATCACCAGTCCTCTGTGTTCTAAATATAACACGGGGCCAGCTGATGTAGTAAACTCTGTGTACTCTGTGGGGAAGGGCCATAGCGCAGAGCCAGCATCATGCTTTGCATATAAAAATGCCAGTGACTCAGAATGGCCTTTCCAGCGAAAGGACCCAAGGTTAAAAGGGCTGGAAAAGTCCCTGCAGAGTCACTGTCACTAAAGGGAAATTGCACTGGGTTAAATAGACAGTTGGCCTGAACCAATCTTAAGGCTGTGGGGGAAAAGAGAAAATGATTTCCCTTTTCTTAAGCTTAAGAAAATCTTAATAATAGACACAGACCTTATCTGCTCTTTGGACCTGAGCATGAGACTAATTTGCATCTCTTCCAAGAACATGATCTATATCATTAATGTAACAAATATTGTAATACTGTATATAATTAACTGTAATATATATTGGGGTGGAGGGACGTATCTGGTTCTTTCCCTCGCAGCTTAGTGAGATCATGTTGCATATCATGGAATTTGTAACCAGTTTACAATTTTCTTGGGGTGAAAGGGAGGATGGATTTTGCATATGCACATGGTGTCGTATTTAGACATAATAACTATGTTTAGGTCAGACTTTCTAGGTCAAGAGGATGCCATCGCCTCTAGCACAGTGGTTCTCAACCTGTGGGTCCCCAGGTGTTTTGGCCTACAACTCCCAGAAATCTCAGCCAGTTTACTAGCTGTTAGGATTTCTGGGAGTTGAAGACCAAAACTTCTGCGGACACACAGGTTGAGAGCCACTGCTCTAGCATCTCACAGAGGAAATCTGGGACATATGTGGTTGAGCAACATCAGAGTGTGGTTATTAGGATGTGGGTAGGCAATAAGAGAACACAAGTTATTAATGAGAAAGATCACTCAAATCTTACTTTACGTACTTACTTACTTACTTAGGCAACCCCTCGTTGTCTGAGCAAAAGTGGTCTCCAAGTGCGGTGTCCTGGTGGTGGGTCTGTAGGTGGCTGTAGAGCCCTATTCTTGATCTGCATCTTTATTCATTTTTATTTATTTATTTATTCGATTTGTACACCGCCACTCCCAGAGCCTCGGGGCGGTTTACAAAATTTCAGCACAACAATAAAACAATAAAACCATACACATTAAAATATCATGAAGACTCGAAGGCTTGTCTAAACAAGAAGGTCTTACAAGCTTTGCAAAAAGTTACCAAATTTCGCAAAGCCCGAGTCTCAGGGGGCAGATTGTTCCACAAAACTGGGGCATGATAGAGAAGGCCCTTCGTCGGGTTGTCGTCAGGTGGTAAGCCTTCACTCCAGGAACATCTAAGAGATTCCGATCTTCTGATCGCAGTGATCTCAAGGGACTATATGTTCTCCTGCAGTGAGGGCATTGGTTTCCAGGTGGAAGGCGGTCCCGATCAGGGTTGGCTTGACACGCTTTCCTACCACTCAAATCTACTACAGACAGGATTCACTGAGGTTTGGGACGCATAGTAACAACAACAACAACAAAGGAAGAACAACAAGGAAAGAACATCTCTCTAGAAATCTTGAAGTCCTCCAACTCAACCCTGTGATCAAACTTGTTTTCTGGTACTCCAGAAACTTGTGGTACATTTGCACTGTAGAATTGAATTCTATTCAAATCCATAAATAATCAAATCTCCAAATGTTGACAGCTGGCTGTATTTTAAGCACAGAAAACCAGAAATGTCTAAAATGAGTTTACATACTTGAGAGAAAGCAAAAGGACCCTACTAAGAAGATTATCACCCCTCCTGTCCTTGGAAACCACTTTAACATTTTGAACTCATTTTAGTGCAATTGAAGTAAGATGAGGAAAAGTAGGAGAAAGAGAAAGAAACTGGGACATTTGAAAAACATTCGATAAAGTTGGATCATAGAAAATTAACTGGGACACTTGAGGGAGTATGCTATCCAAAGAGCTAAGATTTCAGAGCCTGAGATCCATAGGATTTTATGGATAACCTTTTGGGACACCACAAGAATTAGGCTTAGGTGACACTGAAAGGATGATAGTGCAAGGGACAGCCCCAGTTGACGTTTTCAACATGATATCTTAAGCATCAACTGCAGTTGCACAAAGCCTGCCATTAAAAATAAAGCATGACTAAGTTGTTATGATCGACTGTAGGGAATTTTGAATGACAGCTTGCAGAGTCCTCCGGCCAGTATGACCAGTGGGATACAAATGTAGGACTCCAAGACCTGCTTAGCCAGTATGTGTCTAACCTACTTTGGAGGATATTTGCAAGGACAAAAATCAGTGTCACTGATAATACTTTTTTTAAAAAGAGGACAATATTTTCTGGGTTTTGCAATTGTGTACCTTCAATATGTATCCAATGTATGTTAACGGCAAGGTGTCTTGGTGAGATTTGTTCAGCGGGGGCTGCCTTTGCCTTCCTCTGAGGCTGAGAGGGTGTGACTTGCCCAACGACACCTTGTGAGTTTCCATGGCTGAGCAGGGATTTGAATTCCCATCTCCAGAGTTTTAGTCCAATTCTCAAACCACTAGACCACAGTCATTCTCATTTTCTGGGTACATGAAGTATTGGAAGATAGGCTAAGCTACCTGATTGGCTCAGAGTGAATTTACAGTGTAGAATTATCGTGATTTGAGACCACTTTATCTGCCATAGCTTAAATGTTGTAGAATCACATGAGAGGTCTTTAGTCTTTCCTGCCAAAGAGTGCTAGTGCCTCACAAAACTTCGCATCCCAGGATTCCACAGCATTGACCCATGACAGTTAAAGTGGTGTCAAACTGCATTAATTCTACACTGTAGATGCACTCTCAGGGCCCTTCCACACAGCCCTATATCCCAGAATATCAAGAAAGAAGATCCCACAGTATCTGCTTTGAACTGGGTTATCTGAGTCCACATTGCCAGTTCAAAGCAGAAAGTGGGGGGAATTTATTCAGCTGTGTGGAAGGGGCCTAAGTCTGTCCAAACCACTTTGGTTATAAGAGGGAGAAATATAACCACACACACACACACACACACATACACATCTAGATACACACACACATATACATACATGACATCGGAGGGTTGAATGAAAAGTAATGCCTCCACCTTTGTAACTCCTCAACAGGTGGCAGTATTGGTATGCGGCAGATACTGGCTTGTTCAGTAGACTCTCCTCTACAGTTCCATTTTGGCGGGAAGCCTTAGTATTGAACAGTTGTGTTGTTAAAATGCAAAGTATAGACTCTCAGCGCAGACGGTTGGTCAATGCGACTTAAGCAATGTGCAGTCATTGAATTCTTGACAACAGAAGGTACCACCCCAAAGGAGATTAATCAGAGAATGCAAGCTATTTATGGTGATTGTGTTGATGTGAGTACTGTGCGTCGTTGGGCGGGTAAGTTTAAAGATGTTGAGGTGGGAACTTGCGTGACAAAGAGTTGGACCAAAGAGTTGGACCACCAAGTTTCACAAGCAAAAGGTTAGCAGATTGATTCAGGACAATCGTCATATCACTCAGAGAGAAATTCCAATCATAATTGGCATTTCACAAGAATGTGTGGGTCACATTATATCTTTGCTTTCCTCTCGGAAGATCTGTGCACAATGGGTACCCAGGATGCTGACGCTGATTGCGGAAACAGAGTGTGAACTTCTTCCATGATGGCTTCAGAAGACTTGTTCATCATTGGCAGAAATGTATCCAATTGTTTGGTGATTATGTGGAAAAGTGAATAGTGGTAGTTAAAGAGCACATTCTAAGGATTATTCCTGCATTTGATTTGTTAAAATATTCCATCCAAACCCAAGTAACGAAGGTGGAGGCATTACTTTTCATTCAACCCTCGTATATGAGTTACAGAACTAATAATCTGATATTTTTATATTTTTTTAAAAACTACAGAAATGCTACAGACATCTATTTTCTTTTCTTATGCTGCTAAGATGTTATGAGCAATTGATGTTTTTCTTCTTCCATACAGTTATGAATGCCAGCCTTAAGATCCCAACTAAATTGCTGGCAGACAGAATGGAACTATTTCTGCCTCCCTTTAATCACAGCTGATAAACCAGGTCTGTTCTGACTCAGTGGCCCTGGAACAAATGGAGAAGGTTATCTGATATATTACATTACACTATGGTTATATTACATTACATTATGGTTCTTATTACATCCTTAGAGACAAAGGAAACATTCCAATGGACCTAGTCCTCTCACCCTTCACAACAGTGCAAAAATATTGGAAAATTCTGCTTTGTACTTATTTTACACTGAAGAGAATCGTAGTATGCACAGTTGAGATCTGTTGCTACTGACATCTGAACGCTTTGTGATCTTTGAGTGACATTCAGTGGATAAGGCCGGTTCATCTATAGGTCATTCGTTCCAGGCTGGGAGAGAGGTACAGAAACAGAATATCTTGAGACTGCTTGCTTATTTGACTTTGAGACAGATGGATTTGTTTCTATGTGAGTCTTCATTTTAAAGCAGAAGGGTCCAACTCAAATTGGATGGAGATCTGGGTTTTCTACCAACAAATGCACAGGAGTTATAGCAATTTTTAAATTGACATTGTTATGCCGATTCTACCTAAATTTGATACCAAATTATCTGTTATACCTCCACTAAACAATATAAATGGTGTGTGTGTGTGTGGGGGGGGGTAGTTCCTTTTACTATAGCAAAATATTTGTCACTTTTTATTGAAATATTGCTATTTCACTGATTTTGGAAGAGGTGATCAGACGGCAGAGGTAGCCATGGTAAATATAAAATGAAGTCTATATTCAATATTCAGGTAATGCCAAAGTTGGACACGACTAGACTTAATGTCAAGGGGAAACCTTTACTGTCAAGGGGAAACATGTACTTTACCTCTTATATTAGACCAACTGCAATGAACTCATTTTAACTGCAATGGCTCTGCCTGTGGGATCATAGGATTTATGGTTTAGAGAGGAGCATTCAGAATTCTTGGTCAGAGAGTTCTAGTGCCTCAACAACTTATAAATCCAAGAGTCCATAGGATACAGCCACATGAAATCAATCTGCTGTAATTAGAAGGGTCTTGGATTTGTATAGGCGACTGGTCCATCAAGCCTTGCTGCAAGGTTATTTTGTCTTGAATATTGTTCCTCAATATGGTGGCCTCTGAACCAGTGTTGGTTTATCAGTGTTGGCTGCTGGTCTGTAGAAAATTGCTAGAAAAGGGAGAATGGACAACCTGCTCTAGCACAACAGGTTAATCACCAGCTGCAGCTGCAGTAAATCTTGCCAATCGAAAGGCTGACAGTTCAAAGTCGGGTCAGGGTAGGCTCCTGGCCCTCAGCCCAGCTCCCCAGCCACCTAGCGGATCGAAAACACAAATGTTAGTAGATTAATAGGAATCACATTAAGTGGGGAGGAATTTTAGGCAAGACATTTTGTTCAGAAAAAGGAGGAAAGTTTACGAACAAAGAAAGCTCTTCAGCGAGATGGAGTGACAGCACCCTCTTGTGGCTGGAACCAAGCACAGCCTCCAAAGATGTCAAAATATAAGAAAAAGCCTCTCTCTCTCTCTCTCTGTATGTATGTATATATATATATATACAGTATATATATATATATATATATATATATATATATATATATATATATACAGTATATCTTCACCTGTTGTCTGTCTTGTCATTGCATAATCGGCATTAAAAGTTTGCCATTTATGTGTTCTGTGATTCACCCTGAGTCCTCTTTGAGGTGAGAAGGGCAGAACATAAATACTGTAAATAACTAACTAACTAACTAAATAATGATAGTTTATCAAAATGGGGAAAAATAATTTTAGTCCACTGTAGTCTGACAAGCACTGGTTGACAAGAACCTATGACATTCAGCCATATTAAAATGCCAGCCTGGCCACTCTGCACAGTTTTCTCCTCCTCCTTCTTTGTCTTTCTATGGAAAGGAACAATGGAAATGAACACAGATTTGTTTAAATGTCCTCTGATGATTCTTCTAGGGTCCTTCCTGCACCTTCCCTTGTTTCTTGCCAAGATCTTGGAAGATCTTGTGGAGAGAACAAATTGTACTTTAGGTTAGCACAGGTCTGTGGTGGCTGTGGAAACCAGGAAGACCAGGCGAGCGAATGCGTGTCTGCCTAACTGAGTCCAGCAATTGATTTTCACAATTGAATCTCTTTCAAAAATAAGCAATTGGCTACAAAATTGTGATGCCCCTAATTTGTTCTGCATTATCCTTTGCTTCACTGCTTTGCTGTTTATTGCTTGTATGCTATATTTATGTGTGTGTGTGTGTGTATGTATATATATATATATATATATGTGTGTGTGTGTGTGTGTGTGTGTGTTTATGTTAAAATTAAGCTGTGGTGTTCCATTTCAATTTAGAGAAAAGCTTCAACATTTGTATTTCCCTTTCCCTTCTCTTCCTTGTCTCCCACAGAAGCATTAAAACTAGCTTAGTCTAGAGGAGACGTTATACCTAGTCTGGGGTACGAATGCTCCCCAGGATTCCAAACCTAGACTTTTCCAATCTGTTTCTGTCATGTATGGCTGTAATATAAAGTGTCAGAACCTCAAACTATCTTGTTTTGACATACAATACTCCCACTTTTCCAGCTGCTTTTAAAATGTCCCAATTGCGCTTTCCTTGTCTCACTTTCCCTCTTTGACCTCAACTGATTTCAATTGCTGCTAAATGAGTTCAAAGCTCACAAGTTGTTTGCACGTCATTAACTTGGCAGGGAGAGGAGAAGAAGGCACCAAATTTACCTTTCCCATTAAGTTCACACTGAAACAAACTGCCGTAGATTTTCGAAGCTCATTATTAACTTTTTCCATTTTGGTGACCACGTTCTGATATTACTTAGTTGACATCGACCAGGGAAATTTTGGAAAGTATGGACAACAGGCTTCTTTTCAATATTCATGTTTTCAGATTCCTCTTATCCTATGCTTTATATATCTGGTATGCGTTGGGATGTCCATTCCGTGCATGCCAATGAATTTCCTATCAGAATTCATATCTGCTAACCCCCTCAACCAATTTTTTTGTTTGTATATTGATGGTTTGCGTATTCAGTAAAAATCTCCTAGGAAGCAGACCAGTGTGAGTTACGAGCATAAATATGATAAGATATACTGCTACCAAGATTCAAAGATCCCTAAAGTGTATATATCTCAGACTGTGTGTGAGTACATACTGTATATATGTATGATGTTCAATCATGGAGATTCAGTTGATTAACAATCCAGTTATAATAATAAAATGTGCAGCCTTTTTGATCTGTTACAATGATATTTTGATGAGTTTGAAGGCAGACCGCTCAATTTATGTCATTGAAAAAATAACACAGTGCATAAGATGAAACTATTAATTGCATTGGTACCAACCTCCTTGCCCTGTTTTAGACTTTATCCATTTCCATGGAAACTGAGGAGGTACTATAGTGCTTTGCGAAGCTGCTCAGAGCCTTGATAAGCTGCTTTGTGCCCCAAAATTTGCAAATTAGATCTGATTCTTTGCTTTTATAGTACCCAGCATTAGAAAAGTAAACAGAACTTTCCATTTTCTTTACCACTCGGGCTTTCTGTCTGGAGATGGGTGCGTAAGAAGTCTGTTTCTTGTTGTGGACTATTTTCAAGCCCTATTTAAACTTCCAGTTTTAGTCCCTAAAGCCCTAAACAACTTAGGAATGGGTTATCTGAAATATCTTTCATATATACCTGTGGTTCCCAACCTTTTTTGACCAGGGACCACTTGGCCAGGGTCTGGGACCACTTGACCAGCGACCACTTTGACCAGGGACCACTCTCCAACATTAGTACCAAAAGGGTTATGAATCAGTTTTTGGTCAACTTTAGATTTGGTTTGGTTATTTGGGGTGCTGATTCAGAAAATTGCACTGGATAGACCACATCAACTCTAGTTTCTGATACAAAACATATGCTATTCAGTAGTTGCCATCTGCTTGCCCACAGAAAACCATATTTAATAAACCTTTCACTATAAGAGGGTTTTGCGAAACTAGTCACTCTAGTTGCAACAGTGTAGTAATTGTGAGGCCATGGACCATATTTTAGTTCCTATGGATCACTGGTGGTCCACGAACCACAGGTTGGCAACCACTGATATTTACCTATTGATACACTGAGATTTTCTACAAAGTCCTGCTCTGACATCCTGCCTCCCTGAAAATGAAGTCATGTGAGTAACTACTCAAAAGGGCCTTTTGGGCAGTGGCCCCAAGCAGCCTTCCTGGAAAGTCTTTGCTGGAAACCAGCTCCATGGCCTTTGAAGTCCCAAGTGAACAGCTTTTTGTTTAAGGCCTTTTAAATCAGCAAGAGGGTCACCATACGTTGGAAATGACTTGAAGGTACATAACAACAGTAGTAATAACCACCTTTTCTGGACTGGCTTTCCGAACTGTGGAAGTTTTATTTTAATTGTGTGCATTTTTATTTCTAATAGTATTTATTTTTATATTAAATTTATATATATATATATATATATATATATATCTCACACACACAGAGAGAGAGAGAGAGAGTAGAGTCTTGCTTATCCAACATAAACAGGCCAACAGAACATTGGATAAGCAGAAAATGTTGGATAATAAGGAGGGATTAAGAAAAAGCCTATTAAATGTCAAATTATGTTATGATTTTACAAATTAAGCACCAAAACATCATGTTTTTACAACAAATTGACAGAAAAAGCAGTTCAATACATGGCAATGTTACGTAGTAATTACTGTATTTACGAATTTATTTAGTACCAAAGAATTGCAATGTATTGCAACAGCTGTGGGTCCAAGCAGGAGGCAGACTGCATTGGATAATACAGAACGTTGGATGAGCAAAGGTTGGATAAGCAAGACTCTACTGTATATACGTATATTTATGTTGTGAACTGCCTAGGTAATTTACAGATTGGCAATAGCAGTCCATGAAATATATAAAGAAATTACTTGAGAGGTTTTCTGAGTCTAAGAATTCTTGGGGGAGTCTAATTGTTCAGAGGAATTCCAGGGAAGCCAAATCGCAGTGAGAAATGTGAATTCTATTATAGGGTCATAACACATTGACTTTTTGAATCAGTGGCCTGGGCTGAGTTAACAAGAGCTCAGCATCTGTTTCTTATATAGGAGGGCAAGGCCAGCCAAGTTTCAGGCAGTTGCTGTGTAAAAGTTGCAGCAGTTTATAGAGAGTGGCAGAAGAAAGCAGACATTGTAAACTCTACTCAGGCAGTGATGGATAGACGGATCATATTGATAAAGCACAGAATTCGTTCAGCACAAGTTCTGGGCAGCTCAAAAACATTGCCATGATGCTTCTAAATCATCCAGAATTAAACAAGATATTATAAGAATGATGCTGGCAACACAGAACGAAGTAGTCTTAGAAGGCCCTGGGGGCTGAAGCTGGTTCCCACTTTTTCTGGATGCAAATGAAAAGGAAGCTTCTTTTCCAAGAAAGTCTGTGTACAGTACAATCCCTGTATCCATGGAGTCAATATACACATTTTAATTTAGCCACGGTTTCACTTATTTACGGCTTCCTGTACAAGCTCTCAGCACCCACTGGAATACAGTAGACTCTCATGTCCCATCTACACTGCCACATAATGCAGTTTCATAATGTAGTTTCACCCACTGAATTCATTTTATGACAGTGTAGACTCATATAATGCAGTTCAATGCAGTTAAACTGCACGATGAAACTGGATTATATGGCAGTGTAGAGAATGCCACAGTAAAGCAGAACTCAAGCAACCAGAGCTCTCAAGCAAGAGGCTAACACTAGTGCATGGCATATTATTGTATGAAGTAGAGTATTAGTTAGGCCTGTTTTAATAGCAACTCTCAAGCAACTAGAAATTACATATATCCAGCACCTACCAATCACCATAGATACGAGTTAACTGAGAGTCAACTGTAATAACAACATCAATAATAATAACATTCTACTCTATCTTGCTGTGGAAACTCATACATACAACAGATAGGTAAACATTCACTGCCTTTAATATAGTGGCATAACAATGACACACAAATATACAGAACAAAGGTATCTCTGACTTTCTGGAAGCGGTGCTCAAGTCTGGCCATGGAGAGGTGCCCCTGTTCCATTTCCAAGCGGAGAAGCCTGTTGTCCATAGACACCTCCTGGTCGTGTTGCCAGCATGGATGCATGGGCGCCTTTATTACCTCCCCGCCAAAGCGGTACCTATTGATCTACTCTTATTTGTATGTTTTCGAACTGCTAGGTTGGCAGGAGCTAGGGCTAACAGCAGGAGCTCACCCCCGATCTGCAGCTTCAAACCACTAACCTTTAGGTCAGTAGATTCAACCATTCAATGGTGTAACCCGTTGCTCCACCATGGCCCCATCAATAATAAGGTTCACTATTATTCTTGGTTTTGCATATGCATATCTATGCAAAGTCTCGAAACATTTCCCCTGCAGACATGGGACTGTACCGTATCTATGTAGTTTGTGTCTGTCAATTTTAATATGACTTAAGGCGTTTCGACGCAACCACATAATGTGACTTGAACTGGCATTAAAAATGCTGGCTTGAAGCAGCTTGTCAACCTCATGTGGCTGCAAAACTGACCACACAGCTCAGTTTGGCACAGCTGGACATGGGCTGGCATTCCCACTCTCTCTTCCTGCAGGAAAAGGCAGAAAAGCGTGCCTTGCCATTCCAGCAGTAAGCCCCTCCAAATGAATGAACCTGTGCACATCATTTGAACACCCCAGGTGAACTTATTTTCTGGGATATCAGTGTTAGTGCAAAATATGGAGTTAATGGCTTCTACAATAAATTATCATATTACTAAAAGTACATATAAGGTCTTGTACACATGTTAAGAATAATTAGCTTGTGTTTCCCTCTGCAATTGTAGAAGCAGAAGAAAAGCTAAGATGATACAAGGGGGGAAAGGTGGGAGAGGGGAAAACGGCCTGCAAAGCATCAGCATAAACTTATTTCACTGTCCAGAGAAAAACGTCTTCAGGTTTTTCATTGGAAAATGCCCCTTTACAGCACAAGTGCCCAATGCTCAGAGTCAATGGACATTATGGGCGGTTTTATTGTTTTATTTAGTGCTGAAACATGTTAAAAATGCCATCACAAACTGCACGGCAAGCTTGTTTCATTATTCACATGTTGCAGGTTAGGAAGGGAGGATGAGAGAGAATAGATGTCCTGTGATGTACTTCTCAATTAATATTGTATGTTTGACATGGGACAAAGATGGTCTGGAATTCTAGGTTCAAAAAGATAAAGGTTTCCCCTGACATTAAGTCTAGTCGGGACCAAATCTGGGGAGTGGTGCTCATCTCCATTTCTAAGACGAAGAGTCGGCATTGTCCATAGACACCTCCAAGGTCATGTGGCCAGCATGACTACATGGGGTGCTATTACCTTCCTGCAGAAGCAGTACCTATTGATCTACTCACACTTGTATGTTTTTAAACTGCTAGGTTGGCAGAAGCTGGGCCTAACAATGGGAACTCAGCCTGCTCCCTGGATTTGAATCACCAGCCCATGCCAGAGCTCTCTGTTAACTATCGCTACCTGAAAAAACACAATCAAGTGGTATCAAAAATTAGCTTATTATTAAAGAAGTATGCAAGTCATACATAAGTAGTGAATACAAACACTATAAAGGGCGCGCCCAAGTGTCCTAAAGAAGGATTAAGATGTTCTTTTCTGGACGAGTCTTAAGTAAGACTATCAAAAATTTGTAATCCAGTGGATCCGATGATCCAAATGCGGCAGGGTTCCACAAAGAATAAACCAGGAAAACAAAGATTTGTAATCCGTAGGATCCGATGATCCTAAAAGCTGTGTGGTGGTGGATCCGGGAAGGGCGCGCCGGAGAGTTGCTCGTAGTAAGAGCTGCTGGAAGCGGAGGAGAGCAATATTCTCCTGCGAGAGAATGCAAGATTGGGAAAATATTGCTCTCCTCCGCTTCCAGCAGCTCTTACTACGAGCAACTCTCCGGCGCGCCCTTCTCGGATCCACCACCACACAGCTTTTAGGATCATCAGATCCTACGGATTACAAATCTTTGTTTTCTTGGTTTATTCTTTGTGGAACCCTGCCGCATTTGGATCATCGGATCCACTGGATTACAAATTTTTGATAGTCTTACTTAAGACTCGTCCAGAAAAGAACATCTTAATCCTTCTTTAGGACACTTCGCGGTAGGACACTTGGGCGCGCCCTTTATAGTGTTTGTATTCACTACTTATGTATGACTTGCATACTTCTTTAATAATAAGCTAAATTTTTGATACCACTTGATTGTGTTTTTGCACTTGTGTTCACATATTCTCAATTTAGCCCAGGTTAGCTAACTATCGCTACCCCCAGCTCCTTCAAAGTCAAGCCTGTCACTTCAAGGATACCTTCTTGCCATTGGTTGGCCCCTCTTCCCTTTCCTTCCATTTTCCCCAGCATCATTGTCTTCTCCAAGCTTTCTTGACTTCTCATGATGTGGCCAAAGTACTTCATCTTTGCCTCTAATATCCTTCCCTGGTTGGATCTTCTCACAGTCCAAGGCACTCTCAGAATTTTCCTCCTGCACCACAGTTCAAAAGCGCCTATCTTCCTTCGCTCAGCCTTCCTTGTGGCCCAGCTCTAACTATGCGGATCTTTTTTCCTACATCACACAAAAAGAAGAAGAAAGTTCAATGTGTTTCAACTGACTTTTATTCAAGGCTAACAATACACACATGTAAAATGAAACAGCCAGGTCAGATGAGCCTTGCATAAATAAAAAAAATGCAGAACGTTCTGGAAACCACTTGAAAGCTTCTTCCAAAATGCATTCAGGAATTATTTTTTTTCCTTTCACCACTTTCGCTTTTCTTTATGATTTCCATTTTGGTGGCTAAACTTACAATCAGTTTCAAAGCAAGCTATAAGTATTTGTATTAAGAGATCGGTTCCACTGCCAACCACAGGTCTTAGTCAGAATTTCCTCATCGGTTTTCTGACTTCACTGCGGAAAAGGGAGGGAAGGACCTTTGAAAGTCCCTCAGGATTTGGCAGAAATCAAACCCTAGGCAGCTGTTCTCATGAGTAGGTTAGCCATTGTCGTCTTAATAAATCAGGACTGCTTAGATATGGCATCTAATACCAGTAATAGTTGACAAGCCAAGTTAAGAGAGCCAAAAACCCAGATAAATATTAAAGGGGAATCTTTTCAAGATTCTTGCACTATTGCAGTGTCTGGCCAAGCCAGAGTCTTTTCCAAATGTCACATCACAAATCTATGACGCCAGAGGAATGGTTAGAATTCCATTAAGAGCTGAAAGATGAAGCAGAATGATGTATGACAGACATTAAAGAACAGAGAGTAATTTTTAATAGAACAAAAGTAAAAAATTATACTAGTTGTGTCTCTTCAGATACTTTAAATGTATGGGGAAACAAGTAGTTTTTAATTAAAAAACAAATACAGACAACCTCTGAGGATGCCTGCCATAGATGCAGACAAAACATCAGGAGAGAATGCTTCTAGAACATGGCCATATGGCCCGAAAAACCTACGACAACCCAATGATTCCAGCCACGGAAGCCTTTGACAATACACAGAAATACAGAATATTGAACCGAATGCAATGATAAATCCCTTCATTTCATATAGAACACAATATGGCAAGGAGATGTTTTTGGTTAAGGAGTAATCAGGAATAATATCTGCATTTAAATTGTACAGCTCAGACAGAGGTATATCATGCCAAATTACTCCGTAATTACTTTTGAAGTTGGGCTTAAAGCCAACCTTAAAAACGATGGCATAGACACCGAGAAGTGGGAAGCCCCGGCCCTTGAGCGTTCTAACTGGAGGTCAGCTGCAGAATTCGAAGATACATTAATGAAGGGCAAAAGGGAGAAATATGAAGCCAAACCTGACTGGGACCACCTTCCACCTGGAAACTTACATCCTCACTGCGGGAGAACACACGGATCAAGAATAGGGCTCCACAGCCACCTACAGACCCACTACCAAGATACTACTCTTGGAGGACCATCATCCTCAGGCTGCGAGGGATTGCCTAAGTAAGTAAGTAAGTAAGTAATTGCTTTATATTTTTAATTGCCCACTACTTTAAATCTGGAAAGTCATAAGCTCTCAACAAGACTTAAGGTAAAGATAAGACTAATGGTTGTGTCTGGTTTTGTTTCACTGGGTACTTTAGAAACCAGGAGTTTAATTGAAACACTACGGCTTTCCACAAAGCCAGTGAGCATTTCTGTTTTATCCTACAAACTTGGTTCACAATGCAAATGGACAAGGCATGATCCCATGTCCTATCCAAACTGCTTGTACTCCATGTGTAGCATATTAATACTGGTTATCTGACATCCTGTTGTTGTTGTTGTTGTTGTTAAATTACTCTGCTTTCCACCAGAATTGTGACATAGAACAGCTAACAAGTCAAAAAGTAATACAGTTAAGAACATATAAAAGATAAGCATTAAAACAGAATTGATCCTTACAGATCTCCTTCATGCCTTTTCCTTTTTGAGCTGCAATTTCCACACTTGATGGGAAAGATACCGTCATGGGCATGGATGGCAGGACAAAGTTTAGTTTTAAGTGCAGCAGTATATGAATGTCAGTTTCCTTATTAAATCTAACTGAGGCTTATTTTGAGCTTATGTTTTCAATGTATGAGGAATTGAGAACTAGTAACCAAATTCTGCTTTGTCTATTTTGGGCTCTTCTATTTTTCGCACGCAAATGCCGCTGCTTTAAAGACAACAGTCGAAGAAGCTGGTGCTGAGGCAACTACCATTGCCAGGTTGAGCTCCATCATTCTTTTGCAATTGATCTGGAAACAGACATATTATTCCACTCTCACCCTACTTTTTCAATGGCTTTCAAAATGTCTCTGTCTTCTCCTCTCATGTTCCCCCCTTATCCTCAAATTACTTTTGCCTTTGCGAACTGAGTTCAAAAGTATCTTGCATTCAACTAATCCAGCAATGTTAGGGGTTATGGTTCCTGACTAGATCAGAAGATAATTTAATGAATGGTGTTTATATAATGTAAGCTCATTAGTAGCTCCTATCAAGTTCACTAGTGCATCTCTTACTCTTGAAAGACCGTGCATGTGCATATGATTGTGGCTTAATACTGAATGGAAAATGATTTCAATATGATGCTGAGACTGCATTTGTATGTTTTAATTGCTAATTGTTATGTTATATGGTTATTGTTTGGTTTGGTTTTGCTTGTGTTTTTGATTGAAGGGCAGAGACTACCTTGTGTAGACCGCCTCAAGTCACCTTCGGGCTGAAAGGGGCGGTATAGAAAATGATAAATAAATAAATAAATACTGCAATGGTATAGGTATCTATAGAAGCAAGTCAAATTGAGATAAATGGGATTCACTTCCAATAATGTGACTGCAAGAGAGCAGCCTTTATGTGCATTTGTATTATTCTCAAATTTTCCTTGACTTTCCTCCTGTGAGTCAGCTATATTTAAATTAGCATGTCAGGACTATGTGATTTCAAGGCCAAAACCTGAGACCTAGGGACAACCGGTTGTGACATCACAGGAAGCAGGGCATGCTGATGTTCCAAATATGGTGTTACAAGTAGCAACCCTGATGATATCATTAAGCAACATATACAATGTATGCCATCTTCTATTTCTATATTTCTTTTCTATATCCATAATAAAAGTGACAGCATGTGTGTGTGTGTGTGTGTGTACACTTCTGGAACATGGCTATACAGCAATCGAATTATTCCGGCCATGAAAGCCTTTGATAATACATATATATGTATGTATGTGGCTGGATCTCCACTTCCATAAACAGCCTTCCACTTCCACCATCACCGCCACCAAAAGCTCTCCAATTACATTACAGGTTAGATAGAGTGCCTTGAACATGTACAAGAGCCACGAATGCCTGTCAGTGTTCTTCACAAACACAATACTGTCCACCACCCAAATGAAGTCTTTCATACAGGGACAATTTCATCCTAGATTTTATGTGTTTCCTCTACCACAGACATCTCAGTGTCATGTCTCTCCATTTGTGTGGAATTTGCATGAGCCCACCCACTAAAGTAATGTACAAAGATGGAGGGGTGGGGGTACCGCTTAACTTTAATCACATAATTGTTCAATTTTGGCATCATAGCTGGAAAAAGATGAAAACTTCCATCTGAAGATTTCAGGTTGAAAACTCTGAGGTTCATAGGCAGAATGTTCTTTGTGAACCAGATGCTAACATGAAAGAATAGCAGGGGCTCAAGGAATCATGAGCCCAGATTCTTGTTTCTACCAAGCTTTTTTGTGCTGCTATAGACATTTGTTGTCTTGTCTCCCGCTTCTTCTCACTTGTCTGCTATTTGTCAAAGGAAGTTCCCTTGTTAGGGAGGAAACTTCCACAGGGCTTCACTCCTTAATAATGTCCCGCTGAAGGTAAACTCCATCGCTAATGAGTTGCAGATATAAATCCTCCTAGGAATTTTATCAGGATTAGCAGACACCACTAGGTTCCTTATGGAAGACACTTACATTTCTAACATTGCATACATTGCATATTAGCATTTTTTCTGTACTATTAATCTTTATATTTTCATTTTGCATTTGTTTATTTTCAAACTGTACAGGCAGGTCTGTGCATGAGATAAAACTATGGGTATACTGTACGTAGCAGACTCGTTATGATCTTGCAGATTTACCCTTTCCTCCCTTCCATACGAATTAGTGAGCAGAGGAACTGCCAGGCACATTGGTTTTGCCATGTTGTTTTATGTTTATTCTAAAATGCTTGTAGTTGCTATGTTAAGTGTGTACTATATGATGGGTTTTTAGCATGCTTTTAACCATACTTACATTTGTTTGTAGTTTCGGGCTGATGACATATGTCACTATTTCTCATTAGGTTGGAATTGTTTATCTTGGGTTGGCAGATTTATGACCAGTTGCACAGGGAGAGAATAACAGCTGTTTTCAGGAGAGAATTGGTCATGAAGTGTTGGAAGCCACTGAATGAATAAACAACAACAAGGAACCTGTCTCAATTCTCTCCAAGTTATTTTTTACCGCAGTACACAATTTTCTATTAAATTGATGATGCATAGAAACACATCTTCTTTGTCAGCTGTGATATCTATATTATGTTTAATGTGGCTTTAATTTGTGTTACCACCTTAGAAGGGCCATCTCTATGATTAGGTAGAATGAGACCATGACCTCAGGCAGTGGATACTATGGGACAGGAAGTAACATTGAGGATTGGGAAGATAGAGTTGTATATATTCGGCAACCTCCCACATATTCCATAAGTTGTTATGCTTCCCGTACTTCAGTAGACAATTGTGTTCCCTCACAAGCAGCAAAACAAGGTTCTTCTGTGACTGGAATAGAGAGGTGTTTAAACTCAAGAAGCAAAGCATCTTGGCCTGATCCAGCATTTAGGAGGCGATGGAGATAAGGAAGCAATTTACAGTTCAGAACCGCAGTGATTTTGTCCTTGTTCTATTACATGACAAAAACAGTGGGAAGTCAATTGCAGCCTTGATTATGTCACTATGAATCAACTAGCTGTTTACCATGGGTCTGAAGCAGTGTCTTTTCCCTAGAGAAGATATCAGTGATATCATCCTCAGTATTCCCCGGAGAGCTGCAGAGAGATGATTGAGTGTAGCTTTCAGGCTATTAAAATAAGTCTGTGTAGGAGCTTCATGCTGGGTCATGAGGTTGCATTTATCATTCTCCCTAGCATTCAACTTTGCTTCCTTCCCTAAAACCCTGTTTTCCAATTCCAATTATGTGACAAGGAATGGACATATGGACATACTGTGAGCTTGATTATTGAGTTTTCAGTTATAAAAAATGGACTTTAAAAAAACTGATTTGTGATCCTTAATGAAGGCTGAGTTGGTCCTCTGATAATAGTTGTGATAGAAATTCTCCCTTAGGTCCATGTAGTTTCTGTTCTTGGTTTTCTGAGCTCAGGAAAGTTACTTTTTGGATTAGAGTTCTCAGAATCTGCCAGCCAGCATAGTTATCCACTATGGTTATCCAAGACCAGCATGGCATCTTAGGGGATGACTACCATCCTAGATGATGCATTTCACTCTAAAAGGTAACATTTCTACACTCTGTTGATTTTTAATCTCCATATGTTCCAGCTGCATACAACCTTAAAAGTCTTGTTACTGAAGGACAGTCTACAAGAGGACAAATCAATCCATTTATATAGACTCACATTCATCTTAATTCATTCCCAGATCTCACAGCCACCGACTTGGATGGAGTCCCATCTGAGACGAGCAGACATTAGACCCAGACCATTGCAGTTGTTATCGGACATGTGATAGTCATGTGGCATATGTGTAATCTTAACGGTAGTTGGCTTCATTTCTGCAAAGCTTTTGTTTATCTATCGAAAGCATTTTTGTGCAGCTCTTATATTGAAAAGATTTTATAGAGCAGTTCACTTGATATTTATATGAAGTAAGACAAATCTTGCACTCATGTGTACAATCTACTGTATAAGGTAGGACAAAAAGGAAAGACAAGATGGAAGGGAGAGAAACACAGCTCTTTTCTCCCCCTCCCACTTTTCTCTCATTTTCTGCCAACTCCTAGGGTGCATCAAGGCTGCAGAATTAATGCACTTTGACACCATTTTAGTTGCCATGGCTCAATACTGTTTTCTCATGGGAGTTGTAGTTTGGTGAGGCACCAGGACTATTTGAAGAAGGCTAAAAACCTTGTAAACTACAACTCCCATGATCCTGTAGCATTGAACCATAGCAGTTAAAGTGGTGTCAAACTGCCTTCATTCTGCAGTGTAGATGCCTTCTTAGTGGGCTTCTGGGAGAAGTACTAATTGCTCTAAATCACTGATTCTCAAAGTGGATGGTACCACGCCCTGGTGGGCGGTGAGGCGATCCAAGGGGGTGGTGGGAGGCTCAGGGGAATTTGGAGGGCGGTGAATCACTTTAAGGGGGCGATGAGTGATTGGCCATTTAGGAGGGGTCACGTGGCCCTCTTATTTGGCCCTGCCCTGCCCCCTTCGCTTTGACCTGCATATTAGATATTTGGATTAGAATTCATAAGAGTAGCAAAATTATTTATGAAGTAACAACGAAAATATGGTTGGGGGTCACCACAACATGAGGAACCTTATTTAGGGATCATGGCATTAGAAAGGTTGAGAACCACTGCATTAATACATATATCTTTCTGTTTAAAAAAAAAAAAAATTTCTAGGGGGGCGGTGAGTAAAAAAATTTTCTGGAAAGGGGGCGGTAGGCCAAAAAAGTTTGGGAACCACTGCTCTAAATGAACTGCTTCAAGAGAACTTCTGAAATTAGGCCACGGAGCACAGTATGCCCATCCTTCCATAAAATGTCTAGTTATACTACTGACATGCAGCTAACAATATACTAGACCAATCTGGCATCTTAAAATGCTGGATCACATTATATAGAGATGATGAGTCACGGTGTTGTTCATATGAGAAGTCTGAGGCTGTCAAAGATTCAGATGAAAATATTTCAAAATATCAAAGGTAACCCAATAATTTATTATGCCCTGCAGCATTTGGAAAAGAAAAATAAGCTCACTTGTTTTACATTAAGTTTGTGGGTTTTCAAATCTTGTACTGACAGGGAACTCTTTCCGCATAAACCTTTCTACCAAGAAATTATTTGCCATTGGATTTATGTGCATCGCAAAAGCTCCTGCTCCACATTCTTGGGCACATCCTCCATGTCAGGTCCTGACCAGGCATTGTGTGACCATGTCATGATCCTGAACCCATTGTCATGTATAAGTAATCCTTCAGGGAATCAGGCCTTCCCTTACTGATCTCCTCAAGAAATAATCCTCTCTGGACCTCCAAGGTTCTCAAGAAAACAACTATTAGAGGAAAAAAGCAAAAAAAATCTATAATAGGGTGGTGTGTTTTTTTTGCAAGTTACACAACTAGAGCATTGTGTGCCGGTATACTTTCGTAGTATCATTTTAGTGCTATGATATTATAGCAACTGGCTTTCAAAGTGTAGTGTGAAAACCATACATTCAGCACTTTTTGGAAAATGGAAATCTCCATAACTTTATTGGAGATTTTATGATCTTTGGAAATGCATGACCTTGTCACAACCTTTTGAAAAATGATGCTGTGGCCTCTTAGTTAAAAGCATGACCTGTTAGAGTCATAAACTTTTTGGGGAAATGGTATTCACCAGCATTCATGTAAGGGAACTAGGTTTCTCAGCTGTTAAACTGATGTACCTAGATATGTCTTTGAACTGCTAGGGACAAAGATATGCCGATGCACAAAAATATATATTTAGCAGATTTTCAGAACTGTTCTTTTTAGTTGCCCCAAAACATCTACTCTCCCTTTAAATCATGCTCTCAAGAGACAAAAATAAGCAGTCTTCTTTAAAAGTAACATAGTTGGTTTACTCACACACTTCATGTATTCAGCATACAGGTACTTTGCTTATGAATCCAGTTACAGATAAGATTTGAAGTAGTTTCTCTGTGTAGGTAACACAGGGCATCATTCTTAGAGTCTTCTTACAAGTATACACTGTTCCTGCATTGAAGTATGAAGCATCCTGTTTCTAAAATGGAGTGAGCCCTGAACAAGCCCAGTCCTGATCATATGGTCTGCAGCCCCTCCCACTGTAAAGAATTAAGATGAAATTGCAAAACAATAGCTGTAAGGTAATTCAAAAGTACTGGAAAATAATTCACAAACGTGTACACGGTATTATTAAAATAAAATTTGAACTGAAGCCTGAGTAATGTATTACCTATTGAACATAATAAACTTTGAGATAGAAAAAAATAAAGACATTTTTTTATTTTATTTGACAACTGCAGCATGAACAACAATAGCACAGAAATGGAAAGAGAAAGAATCTCCAATAATTGAGGACTGGTATAACAAAATAGCTGATTATATACGTATACATGGACTCACACAATAATTAAAAGATCAGAACAAAACAAGTAAAACAGATTGGAAATTATTGAGAAAGTATGTACAGGAGAAGATGAAACTTAATAGGTAAAAGAGAATGGACAAATAGGGGATTTTTTAAATTAAAAAATCAATTAGGTAACAGAACTCAATGAAAGAAAAGCAATGAAAGAAAATATCTCCCTGCGGAATCGACTGGAAGATTCACATCCCTGAATCCCTATTCTATCCCTTCTTCTCCTACTCATACCTACCCACTGACCCCCCCCCATACTATCCTACTTTCCTACTTTCCTATATACCTGATATGTTCCCCCTCTTTTAAATCTATTTTGAAAAAGCTCTAATAAAAATAAAAATATTAAAAGAAATTGCAAACCAATATACACATATGCAATACAGTAAGCAATCTGAATTATATACACAACAAACGACTAGTGGAGGCTTGAGAAGGTTGCTATTTCCAACAGCACTCCATATACATATATCTGCATCCATGAATTCAACCATCCATGGCTTGAAAATATACCTCCCTCAAATCCCCAAAGGCAAACCTTGATTTTGCCATTTTATGTAAAGGACACAGTATCCAATAGGACTTGAACATCCACAAATTTTTGATGGAGGGTCTTGGAACCAACAACTCATTTTCAGATAAACCTGTATATTGTAAAGGTCACATAGCATTTTGTTTTTTAAAAATTGACATAATTTAAAATATTACTTTTCCTTTCTGGACATTAGAATTTTGCACTAAGAAATGAACAGTTCTTAAATTAAACATAATAATTTATGGAAATCTTGATGAAAATAACCATTGGGTCTTTAAAAATAACCAATACAATTTAAACCAATGGGTATTTATTAATGAAAAGTTGACTGAAATGTTAAAATCTTTTACATCTATTAAAGTTTATTGAAATGTTTAAAGTATTTGACATTTTAATGAATAAGAATAGAACTAGAACATACACAAAAGCACCCTGGCCAGCAGGGTAAAACTTCAATATATCAGGCCCGAATCCTGATACAGTCTAGCCATGAGTAAATATTGTTAGTAAACCCCTCAAAATCACACAATGTACCTATTAAATGGTCAGAGGTTATGCTTTATTAAAGACACAATGGATGTGTTTCTGCTAGCTTGTACTCGTGTTTGTTTTGGAAAGGTAGCTCAGCTGGCATAGATATACAATGGCACGCCAGTTTATTTGAAAGTTACATTACTGACAGCACACTAGAAATAGCTTCTTCCATAAGAGAATAAATGACCTAAACATTCAGCCTTGTCTCCCCATTCCTCCTGTGCACTGTGCAACCAAAAGGCAACCAGAGCAGTGGCCTCCGCTCCTCATCGTTCTGTCTGACGTTCCACATGCCAGCTAAGAGTCAGAACAGGTGGGTCTTTCATAAACAATAGGTTTAATGGAAAATATCTCCTCCTAACAGATGTGTAAATAAAGGAGAGGAAAACAGAACGTTACGTCCTTAAACTAGTCAAATCTAGCTTTCCAACAAGAAACTTCTGCAGCCTATCCAAGCTATGTATTGAAACAGTGCCCAAAAAAGGAGACCAGAGCAGATGCCATTGGTGGGCTCTAATGGACACAGGGGTCTAACAGCTGCTAGAGAATGCTGCAGGGTATGTCAGAGCCTGCTGAGAAGTCTGGCTCTCAATACTTTGAGGTCTTCCAACCAGGACTGTATGCAAAGCATTGGCGGCAGACATCAACTGTAACGCCTGGAGTCTGTTATTGATGGAAACTGTTGGATAAATTGCCTCTAGATTAAGATTCCCAAACAAGCTTCTGTGTAAGTGTGAGTGTTGAGATATATTTGAAAGCCTCACTTCTGTTCTGAGGAAGCAATTCCCCTTATTTTCTTGATCCAATAAGCAGGGACCCGAATCATTGTCATCTCACCACCCCATGTCTGTGAATAAGGAACAGATAAGATCCCAAATCCATCAAGGAGGGTGGACAAAATCCAGATATGAATTGCACCAGTTGCCATCTTGGTATAAATGTTTATACACAAGCAGAATTTGAAGTTACCTAAATTGTAAAGCACAGTAATGTTACAAATCAGTGGAGAAAAACTATTAATTGTCTTTTGATCATGAAGGGCCTTTTCACATGACAAAATTATAATGCAATGACTCTACTTTTGAGTGCCATGGGAACACTTATAGTTCTCAACTGGAAATCATTAGTGACTCATTAGACTATCAATTTCAGTGTCCATAAGATACAGCAATGGCAATTAAAATGGAATCACAGTGCTATAATTTGATAGTGTGAAAGGATCCAAAGATTTGTTCTTTTGTTTTTGAAAGATACACATTTTACTTGGCATATCTTAAATATATGATCACAGATAAGAGTGGGGGCATATCATTGCTATCACCAACTGGTCGAGACTTTTATGAAGGCTAAATATTTATTTTACCTGTAATCCATAAAGGAAAACAAATCCACAAGAAGATTATTTGAAATGCTTCAACACTCTGCATTTGAATTTCTGGGTGTCACGTTAGTCCCTAATAAAAATATTAGATGACTCTTATGTTAGCCCCACCTAATGCCAACTGCTTTCATGACCACGAATAGCGATTTCTAGGATTTACTCCAAACTCCAAATGAATTTTCCAAGATGCTGAACGTATTGGGGGTTAGGATTCAGCACCATGGGCAGATCCTTTAAATTTTGGATTAAGATCTGGAGCAGATTTACCATCACATTCACACAGGACTCCCACTGTTCCCACCACTCCTAGGATACTACCAATAGTATCTATGTTATGTTAGACTATTTCCAATAACTTTCAGAAGAGTATCACTGCCTTACAAGACAGACATTTCAAACAATTAATTAAAAACATTAGCCTGGTTTTGGAAATTTACCCTATAATTTTAACCCATAGGGGAATCAAGTGGTTTGTTTAACTGATACTAACAAAAGGCTTAAGATCTTCGGGAGGAGCAGCTGGAGAACATGAAATATATTTAAAGAAAATTGAGAGAAACCATTTCATGAATGCATTTCCAAGCCTGACATTCCAAAAATAAAATGTCTATATGATCTCTTGGCTGTGATCCAAAGGACAGATGTGCCAAAACACTCAAATGCAAGCTGATTTAATTCCGTGGAGGAGATTGGGTTCAGTCCAGCTACTCAAACCCAACTGATTTTGAAGAACACGCTGAATGAAAGAAAAATACTTCATGCCCCGCAATCTCGATATTTCTCTGAATCATGCAGACTATCCCACAAAACTAGTAATTACAAAGGAATGTTGGCAAGAAGCTGAGGTGAGGGGAGTCAGCCTTAATCTAACTGCAATAATGCAGAGGAAAGGTCCTTTTTGCTGCAAATACTAGGGTTGTTAACAGAATTCCTCCTTTTTTCTGAAGGGGAAAAATAGTCAAACTTTAAACATTTTCTTCCATTTTAGATTTCCTATTGCAGGTATTCCCCGTAGTAACCTACGAATGTGAGAGCTGGACCTTAGGGAAGGCTGAGCGAAGGAAGATAGGCGCTTTTGAACTGTGGTGCAGGAGGAAAATTCTGAGACTGCCTTGGACCGTGAGAAGATCCAACCAGGGAAGGATATTAGAGGCAAAGATGAAGTACTTTGGCCACATAATGAGAAGACAGGAAAACTTAGAGAAGACAATGATGCTGGGGAAAATGGAAGGAACAAGGAGGAGGGGCCGACCAAGGGCAAGATGGATGGATGGTATCCTTGAAGCGATTGGCTTCGCTCTGAAGGAGCTGGGGGAGGTGACGGCTACAGGGAGCTCTGGCATAAGCTGGTCCCTGAGGTCACGAAGAGTCAGAAGTGACTGAACGAATGAACAACATTGCAGGTAATTACCGTGGATTGTTGTCTGTGGTTATTCACAACCAGGTTTAGTCAGATGCAAAACTAAGCCAATTATCTTAGTAGAAATTTAGTTCAACTACACTACTTTTATTAGAGGATCTTTAAGTATTGATCTTGTCTGCTATTTTAAACTGAATGTCAAAGATGGAGAGCTTTCACCTTCCAGATGTTTCAGGCTTCAACTCCCACTGTCTCTTCATGAGTGACCATCCTATCTAGGTCTGGTGGGACTTTTAGAGGGTAATATCTAGATTAGTGGTTCTCAACCTGTGTGTCCCCAGATGTTTTGGCCTTCAACTCACAAAAATCCTAACTGTTGGTAAACTCGCTGGGATTTCTGGAAGTTGTAGGCCAAAACATTTGGGGACCCACAGGTTGAGAACCACTGATCTAGAAGCTTAATACAGGTGACAATGTACTTTCAGGGGGAAATATCTAGAGCAGTGATTCTCAACCTGTGGGTCCCCAGGTTTTTGGCCTAAAAGTCCCAGAAATCCCAGCCAGTTTACCAGCTGTTAGGATTTCTGGGAGTTGAAGGGCAAAACATCTGGGTACCCACAGATTGAGAACCACTGATCTAGATGCCCAATTGATTTTATTCTGGTTTACGGGGAAAAAACCCTGTCCATTATTACATTTGTAACTTGAAATGTCAAACTGGATTAATTGAAAATCTACCTCCATGGATTATAGGGCAACTTCTTGTAGCTGAAAAATAAAATAATGATTATTAACAGGATAAATAATATAGAAAACACAACCTTGCATGTATGTAAATGTCTTCTCTTGAATGGGCAGTTCTATTCGTCACAAGCTGACATGAGATCAGTGCTAAAGGTGAAACTGTAAAATGACTACATAACATATTCATTATCTAGTGACTAAGAATTAGAACATTAGCACGTAACTTGCTTTGTTGAAAGATTGCATCAGGGTCAATAAGAACTCTGTACAGATGGACAATGACTAGTTGGCAATTATAATTTAAGAACTCAGAGCAACTGTTAATAATATTTGAGAATTGATGGAAACAGTAATTTGGAAGTGAACAAATGTTGTCCCCATCTTCAAAAGGGGCAAAAAGAGGACCCAAACAACTACAAACTTTTCAGTTTGATGTCAATACCAGGGAAAATTCTAGAACAGATCATTAAACAAACAGTCTGTGTACACTAAGAAAAGGATGCTTCCATTACCAAAAAGCCAGTATGGGTTTCTCAAAAACAAGTCAAACAAATCGTATCAAATTAACTTTATCTCTATTTTTTACAGTTACCAGCTAGATTAATGGAGCACTGTGAATGTAAAATATGTTATTTTCAGTAAAGCATTTAGCAAGATCCTACAATATATTTTTGTAGACAAGCCCATGAAGTCAGTTGCAATGTCAGAAATGACTTCAAGGCACACAAATATATCCAGACAAGAAAAATGAAATGAAGTAGTATCCTGATTGAAAAAAGGATCTAGGGGACTTAGTAGACAACAAGCTAAATATGACTCATAGTGTACATCAATAGGAGCACAGTGTCCAAATCAAGAGAAGTAGCAATGCCATTCAGAATTTTAAGCATTACAGTTATTCCTATGAGAGGATGAAAAAATGTGCACATTTTTCATTGATTTTTTAAAAATATTTTACACTTTGGATTTTTTGTGTGCAAAAGATAACATTACTTTGTTAGAGAAACGTTTTCACATTAAAATATTTAAAAACTGAAAACTAAACCAAAGTCAGACCAGAAAGAAGCATTTCTCTTTCCCATTATACTCAAGAATGGGAAAATATCTGTGTCGCATTTGTGTGTTAGTCTTAGCATGTCAAGACACCCTTTCTTGTAAAGGATGAGAACATCTGCAAACATATTTTAGATCCTACCAGCCGTCCTGAGAGAGTTCTCCCACCCCTGAGGCAGTGTGTGGCTTCTGCCAGGGCTTGTGCAAAATTAAGGCTCATGAGTCACCTGTTCCTTTCCTTGTTGCAAATGGCATCATGGGACCAAATGTGCATGCCCATCAGCTCTTTCTAAACCTCTCCTCTCACTCTTGGCATTTCTGTGTGCTAATGTGGCATAAACACAGCACACGTATAAACATTGTTGCATTGAGTCAGGTCAGCTCTGATGGAGATGTATGGCCAGACAGTAATAGCACCTCATACACAGAGCAAAGTAGCAGGAGAGATGAAAAACTACAGTAGTTCCTTAATTGGCATCCTGAAAGTTGGAAACTCCCAAAACCACATTGCATCTCAATGGGTTTAGGGACAATATATAAGTTCAAACTCAGAGGTTTTTTGTTTTGTTTTTTTGTTTACCAAACCAGATCTCCTTTTCTAGATTTCTTTGACTGATTGCAATCGTATTACAGTATATTTCCTTGGCCTGTCATCTATTGTCATTCATCATTTATTGGTAAAATGGAGTCCTCGTGGACAACAAATTAAACATGAGCCAACAATGTTGTGCGGCAACAAAAAAAGCCAATGGGATTTTGGCCAGCGTAAATAGGAGTCTAGTGTCTAGAAGATCCAAGGAAGTCATGCTACCCCTAGCTTGGTCGCTGTGATGGTGTGGATGAGGAGGAACAGGCTGAGGATCAATCCCAATAAGACAGAGGTCCTCCAGGTCAGTCGCTCGTCTGATCAGGGCATTGGATGGCAACCTGTGCTGGATGGGGTTACACTCCCCCTGAAGTCACAGGTCCGCAGTTTGGGGGTTCTCTTAGACTCAGCGCTGACACTTAAAACTTGTGCGCCAACTGCGACCATACCTCGTGAAGTCTGACTTGACTATAGTGGTCCACACCTTGGTTACCTCTAGACTGGATTACTGCAATGCACTCTACGTGGGGCTTCCCTTGAAGACGGCCCAGAAACTTCCGCTTGTCCAACGCTCGGCTGCCAGATTAATAACCGGGGCTGGTTACAGGGAGCGGTCGACCCCCCTGTTGAAAGAGCTCCACTGGCTGCCTTTTTTTTTCCAGGCCCAATTCAAGGGGCAGGTGATTACCTATAAAGCCCTAAACAGTTTGGGACCCGCCTACCTTTGTGACCGGCTCTCCCCCCATGAACCAGCTCAAGCCCTTCGCTCCTCAGGGGAGGCCCCCCTTTCGCCTCCACCAGTTTCACAGACCCAGTCTGTGAATACTAGGGAGAAAGCTTTCTCCTCTGTGGCCCCCCGACTTTGGAATTCCCTTCCGGGAGAGATCAGGAATGCTCCATCACTGGAAGCCTTTAAGGGACAACTGAAAACCTGGTTTTCCGCCTAGCCTTTGGAGACTAGATCCTTCAACGCCCATTTTTCTTGGATTTCCTTCCCCTTTGCGACTCTTTACGTTTTGGCCCTACTCCATTTATCTCCCCCAGTTTTTAAATATCTTATATGTACATGTGGCCCGCCCTCTCATCTTCCTTTTTCCTTCTATTTTAGACACATTTGTTATTGTGTTTTGTTAGATGTATTCATTTTACTGTGTTTACTGTTTTTATTGTGTTTATTGCTTTTTGATGCCTGATGTTTTGTGATTTGTGGTTTGGGCATGGCCCCATGTTAGCCGCTCTGAGTCCCCTTTGGGGAGAGGAAAGCGGCTTATAAATAAAGATTATTATTATTATTATTATTATTGGTCAGACCACACCTGGAATCATGCTGTGTCCAATTCTGGGCACTGCAACTGAAGAGATATGTTGACAAACTGGAATGTGTCCAGAGAAGGGTGACTAAAACTATCAAGGGTCTGGAGAACAAGCTCTATGAGGAGCGGCTTAAAGAGATGGGCATGTTTAACCTGCAGAAGAGAAGGCTGAGAGGAGACATGCTGACCAAGAATAAATATGTGAGGGGAAGTCACAGGGAAGAGAAAGCAAGCTTGTTTTCTGCTGCCCTGGAGACTCTGAAGCGGAACAATGGCATCAACCTACAGGAAAGGTGATTCCACCTGAACATTAGAAAGAACTTCGTAATGGAGAGAGCTGTTCAGCAGTGGAACTCTCTGCCCCGGAATGTGGTGGAAGCTCCTTATTTATTTATTTATTTAGGGTATTTGTACCCCGCCCTTCTCAACCCCGGGGGGGGGGGGACACGACGACTCAGGGCGGCTTCCAGGCGGCACATATTTGATGCCTACAAGTACAACATAATAAAATACACATCAAAATCAATAATTATAAATAGATAAAACATTAGGTTAATAAAATAAGTCTACTAAAAAAAGAGAGCTTCTTTGGAAGCTGTTAAACAGAGGCTGGATGGCCATCTGTCGGGGGTGCTTTGAATGCGATTTTCCTGCTTCATGGCAGGGGGTTGGACTGGATGGCCCACGAGGTCTCTTCCAACTCAATGATTCTATTATTCAATGGTTGCTATGCTTTTTCTGTTGTTTAATTTACCTTATTTCAAGCCACATTTTCAGCAGGTATTACTGGAAGGAGCTATTTTTTTACACAATTGGGTGAGGCTCTTTAATGTGCCGAGAAGCTGCATTTTTGTTTCATTTCAGCTTTAAAAGTTCAATTAAACATTTTTTTTTAAAAAAACATTCAAAATAGAAGTAGCTTGGCCTTTGATATTTTGCAATTTTGAGCGCAAGCTGAAAATAGACTACTCACTACTGCATTCAGCTTCACTAAACTCTCTTGACCAAAGGTCTTCTGATCCCTGAAATGACTGCACCATTTTTCCTTGACTGATTCTTATGCCCACAACTACCTCTCTTACTTCCTTCAAATCTTCTTCAAAATGCAAACAGGTCCATAGCCGGTGGGGGAGCTTGAGGGGCTTCAGCCCCCGAAATTCTCAGGGTGGTCCGCAAGAAGGCCTTACTGGTACATTATTTAAACTGTTGTGTTTATTCATATCATGATCTGATCACTATGCTCAATATATCCCATATGTATGGGGGTATTGGGATAATGATACAAAAGGTTTGCTAGGGTAGATCTTCTCTCACTCAGACTCCGCACCCCCCAATCAAACTGAACCCCCCGCCCCGCCCCGTCCCGAACCAAAATCCTGGCTAAGGGCCTGCATACAAAGCATTATTCAAGAAGCCTTTGGAAAAGCTAATAACCAGCTGCAGTTAAGTGGAAGTGAATGTCATTGGAATAGTTCATATTCTGCATTTACCATGCTTCCATTTCTACCCCTTTTTTCTAATTTAATACTGCATTCTACTTGGGGTTGAGAAGACAGAAGTGGGGAAATTGAGGCTCACAGTCCTTAGACATCCCCAGTTCCTCAGAATACACACAAAGCCTCCAGACTTCACTGCTTTAAAAAATATTTGGGATTTCCCCATCACAAATTCCCCTCTGCTGACTTACGGAAACTCATGAGCTTTCATAGAGATTTCTTATACCAGAAAAATCCAAGGTGGATTTGCCAGTTCCTTCTTCTGAAATGTCACCTACAGCACCTGGTTTTCCTTTGGAGTCTCTCAACCAGATACTGGCCAGGTCTGACCTTCCTAACTTTTCAAGATCAGGATCTGGTGCATCTGACTGGTCTGAAAATGCACCACTTTGTTTTGATTACTCTCTCCACAACTCCCCAAACTCTCCCCCTCTTTCTACCTCAAAGCAACCACCAAGTCAGACTACATAGAGAAGCCATTGAAATCCACAAGCATATGGACAACTTCAACAGAAAGTAGGAAACCATGAAAATGAACAAAATCTGGCTACCAGTATTTTTTTTTAAAAAACTCTAAAATCAGGACAGGAAATAAAGGGCAACACTAAAAAAAAAATTGGGAATTCCAGACCAGAAACAATCAGGGCCAGCTATCACCTCCCAACAAAGGATTCCCCCAGACATGAAGCAGCCAGGCTTTGAAGGTGCAAGGCTGTTCAATGTGGCCAATTGCAACAATACCACTTGCTTCAAACAGTGAAGAATTCTTTTTCCCACCCTGGACATTCATTCCACAGATATATAAAACTCACTTGCCTAGTTTCCAACAGACCTCACAACCTCTGAGGATGCCTGCCATAGATGTGGGCGAAACATTGGGAGATAATGCTTTTGGAACATGGCCATACAGCTAGGAAAACTCACAGCAACCCAAGGGGAAAACTACCTGGAAGCGGCGTAACATCACTTCCAGGTCTCTGATGCATAGTCAATGCAACAATGTGGGACTAAAAGTTGCCAGCCTACTTCTGTTATAAAATAAATAGTTATGTAGATGGCTCTAAAAAAATTCCTGTTACCAAAAATTCTGTTTTATCTACAAACAGTCTCCCTGAAAACAGAGTTCAAAGCAATGCAAATATTGCAGAGTTAATTAACTCATCCCAGAGTTAATTGTGAAAAGCAGGAGAAAGGTCAGAAGAGACAAAGCACCAGAACAATACATTCTTTAAAGGGTTACCCATAAAAGACCTTCTGACCTAGTTTTAGTTGCAATTGTAGTATATGATGATACTATGGTAATTTTGTCCATCTTACCTTTCAAAAGATGGCTCCTTTGCTCAATACATCTTTTGAACTTATTTATACAAAGGTTAGCATAGTAAATGACAAAGAATATCTTTTGTTCTGTCCTATCACAGCATAATTGCCCAATTCAGGGGTCAGGTTATGTTAACATCACTTGCCAGAAAAAATAGAACTGGAGCATCAAACAATAATAAGCTTCTCTTTCAAGAACTGATATAAGAAAACAAACATTTCTGTTGAACAATATGGCTTTAAAATACCTTATTCACAGGGAAAGTGAAGATATGCATAGAGTAATATGGTAATTAATTACATTCCAGCACCTCCCTTTTAATTTATTTTAGCTTAGAGGCATGTATGTTAGGTATATGCATTCCTTGGTACATTCCCTTGAATGGAGGATATGTTAAATATTAAAAGGTTCACCTGGAAGCTATAACACTTTGAGATGTGAAGACAGGAGGACTAAGTTCACACTCCCCGCCCTCCTTGATATCCTATAATTTGTGCAAAAAACATTAAGCAACTTTCTTAATGGTAGCTGCATGGCAGCTTGTCATAAGAATATAGAAAGGCCATGCTGAATCACACCAAAGTATATAGGCCAGTAGTCTTTCCTCATATTGCCTAGCTAAATGGTTCTAGACAAACCAGAAGCTCATCATCATCAACATCAGCGAGCCGTAGTGGCACAATGGGTTAAACCTTTTTGCTGGCTGAACTGCTGACCTGAAGGTCAGCTGTTCAAATCTGCCAGACATGGTGAGCTCCCATCTGTCAGCTCCAGCTTCCCATGTGGGGACATCAGAGAAGCATCCCACAGGATAGTAAAACATCCAGGCACTCACTGGTCAACATCCTTGCAGAAAGCCAATTATCTCACACCAGAAGCGACTTGCTGTTTCTCAAGTTGCTTCTGACATGGAAAAAAAACACATCGTATTAGGAGTAGGAGTTTTTATCTTTCAAAGGAGACAAAGTGGCTAACATTAAAAACCATAATAATGTATGAATGTGTGAATCTAACGCATATTTAAAAAGTATTAAACATAAAAAACATAGAAATATTTTTTTAAATACATAGTTAAAACCATCAAACAAATCTATTAAACTGCATAAAACACTGCATCCCCTGACTTGGTCTTTAAAATGTTCATCTTTAAAAGCCTGACTGAAAAGAAAGGTTTTCAACCTGAAGGCATTCCAAGCATTATTACGTAGAATATGATGTTCATAGGGAAGCATTTTATATCCAGGCCCGGAGACAGAATATTCCTGTTAGTCATGGATAGCTTTCTTGTTGTGGCATCCCTTCAGGTTGTCTCTGACTTATGGGAACTCTGAGGTGACCGTATGACACAGTTATCTTGAGAAGATTTGTTCACAGAAGGTTTACCATTGTTTCCCACAGAGAGTGCTTTCTTTATGTGAGCCATAGTGTTATCCTGGCCAAGAAGGAACTTGAATTGTGGTTTTCCAGAGTCCTAGTTCAACAATCAAATCATCCTACCAAACTGCCTCTTTACAGGCAGCTTGAAGGATCCATTAGTTTCTCAAATTGCCCTTTAAGCTATCTGTGTTGGTGGTCATCACCATACATTGTTTTAGAATCCTATAGTTTTTTTTAAATGTGCAATGTAAATAATTATTTCCTCTAGACCAGTGGTTCCCAAATTTTGTGACCAGGGACCACTTGACTAGGGACCACTCTCCAACATTAGTACCAAAAGGGTTACAAATCGGTTTTTGGTCAACTTTAGATTTGGTTTGGTTATTTGGGGTGCTGGATCAGAAAATTGCATTGGATAGACTACATCAGCTCTAGTTTCTGATACAAAACATATGCCATCCAGTAGTCGCCATCTGCTTGCCCACAGAAACCCATATTTAATAATCTAGAGTGGATGTGGTCTGTCCAATGAAATTTTCTGAATCAGTACCCCAAATAATTCCAGGAACAGGCCTAAAAACGAAGACACCAATTTTTTTTTGGTAGGGCTGTGTTATTATCCATGGATATTGTAAATGCTCGTGTAAATAAAAGAAGAAGAAAAGGGGGCAGAGGTTGGTTGAAAAATATACAAAAAGCAGAGTGTGAGACCCATGAAACTGTCCCTAATGGCTTTCTCTCACCTCCTCACCATGGGCACACGGCCAGAAGGAAGGGGACGTGGTCCATGGGAAGATGCAACAATGTAGTAATGGTGAGGCCGCAGACCATATTTTAGTTCTTGTGGACCACAGATTGGGAACCACTGCTCTAGTTCATCCTTAATCTTTCTGTTGAAAAAGTAGCACCTCCTGATTTTTTAATTCATGAGGATTTATGAATAAATATTGCACTGAAAAGTCAACTTGCATAGTAAAAATGATAAAAATTCTAACTCAATCAGATCCCTAGGAAAATTGTGTCAAGACTTTCTAAACAGAAGAGGAGGATATATAATACTATTTTATTAGGAAACCTTACTAGGCCAATTAGATTAGACGCAGATGATCAAGATGGTTTTAAACATTGTATTTTAATATTGAGATAAATGTTTTTAATATTTATGTATGCATATAATGAATTCTTGTCCCAACATTTGAACGAGAAGGGCGGAATATAAATGTGTGTGTATGTATATGTGTGTGTATATGTGTGTGTATCATTGTATATTTTAATCTCTTGGCATTTGTGTTTGTTTTACTTCTTACTTGCAAGTCCTAATCTGAGACATTTTGCTCCCTGGGACAGAGAAACAAATGACCATTGAGAACACCACATCAAGGTGCAGAGCATCCAAAGCCAGCCAAGTAATGTAACATTAGCCTGAAAAATCCTATGAGCACCCCTTTCCTGGCAGAATAAATATAATAATGACAAAGTAAGATAATAATACCCTGACATTTCATAATACTAAAGACTTAACTACCTCACTTTGCTTCATGGTGGATTTTTTCTTGTTTACTGTGAACTTAAATAATGGAGGATTGAACTCTCAAAATAGATGAATAATGCCACCACCACATTTGTCCTCAAAAACCCACCCTCTCCATGAAGCAGTTGCCGCATAGCTGTACTTCCCCTGCACAGTGCTATAAGTAAGCTTGCAAGCAGCCCTAAATACTTGCAACTAGAATAATCACACATTCTTTCCTTGACTACTCTGGGCCACTGTTTCCTCCCCTTTCTTCTCTCATTTCCACGAAGCTGCTTGTTTTTACATTATAATCTCTTTGGGGCAGAGGCTCGTCATCTGGCATCAGTACAATATCTTGCTTGTCAGTCAGTCAGATATCAAACCATCCATCCATCAATCAAGTATCATTACTCTAACCACACTTTCATTGTAGTTATAAGTAACTGGTGCCTCTATTGTAAACAAGCTGCGCTAATTATGGCATTTTCATCACTGAGCTCAAGTGTGAACTGTATTATAAAATATAGTTATGTGCCAGCTGTCAGTGCAAGATCTGACTTTGCTGTCTGATCCACTTGATAACAGCTGCTGACTCATATTGCTTTGGAAGCCTTTTATTATTAGGTTCAGAACTGTATTTGAAATTGAAATCAGTTAGAGAGTTGGTGCTTCCTCCAACCTGCACAGCACATGGCATTGAATATGAGTGAATGTTTACTTTAGATAAAAACCAGAAGAGAAAATTTTTGTAAACAAATCAGTCTTAATCTCACCCACATCTATGGAAGACATCCTCTGATGTGGCTGAAACGTCAGGAGAGAATGCTTCTGGAACATGGCCATACAGCCTGGAAAATTCACAGCAACCCATTAACCCAATGTTGATTACTAATAATATTGTCACGATCACGGACTTACTGGCCCCTTAATCACACACACAGAGACGTACTGAAGGCTAACTACTTTATTGAATACAAAAACAGTTCCAAAGAATATAGTCCAATATGATATGATATAGTCCAAAAGGTTTAAAGCAAGAATGTCCAAGATAACGTAGCAAAATAGGCAAAAAGCTTGGCAAGGCTCCGCAGCCAATGCGGATCAGAAAACAGGGCAAGGCTCCGCAAACCAATGCGGATCAGGAAACAGGGCAAGGCTCCGCAAACCAATGCGGATCAGGAAACAAGGCAAGGCAAGGCAAGGCTTGATGACCACGGCTTTGCTCGTGGTCCCACTCCGCTTCACGCCTATTCAGGTAAGACGTGGCCGGAGAACTGAGGATTCGTTCCCACGGATCCTATACTTAATCCTTCGGCCGAGGTCCTCGACGCTCTAGGTTTCTTCGTCTCCAATCCCTGCTGACGGACCTTGGCCGATCTAGGGCCCGGGACCAATCCCTCCTACTAGTCTCGATGTTTCGTCTCCTATCAAAGGTTCGACCTTGTCTCTCGGCAGCTGTGTTGCTATCTCCCTGAGAGCTTTCCTCCCTAGCCATTTCCCATGCGCTTTCTTCCATATCTTCCTCAAGGGGCTCCTGGGAAGATCTCCCTCCCGGGTGTTCAGAACTCCCCGGGTCGCTATCAGACTGCACCTGGTGATCTGAATCATCCCTTGGACCAAAACACATTTCTTCCCAGGCCAAGCTCTCTGTGGGCGAAAGAGGGCCCTTGCGGGAAAGCTGCCCTTCACCCCAGTCATCTAGCTCATCCTCAGAATCCTGTTCTAGCACGGCTGGTTCTAATGCTAACGGGACCCCAGGTCCTGTCCCCTGCCCTCCAGGCACAAACGAGAACTGCTGTGCTACAAATATATACAGTGTTCCCTCACGTATTGCTGGGGTTATGTTCCAGGACCTCCCGCAATAAGTGAAAAACCGCGATGTAGGGATGCTCTATTTATTTTAATATTTATACATCATTTTAGTAGTTATACACTATTTTAAGTCTTTATAAACTTAAAATAAAGTGAAGGAAAGGAAGGAAAGGCCCTTCAAGGCTGGAGGGAGGGAGGACTGAGGAGGGAAAGCACCTTGGAGAAACTCCACAAAACAGCAAAAATACCATTGTATATATTTTAAATTAATATTTTTTGAAATCCGTGAAGCAGTGAGTCCACAATAAGTGAACCACGAAATAGCGAGGGAACACTATTAAGATTTGTCAGGGCTACGTTAATGAGCTAGCTCTTATGTAACTCTTCCTATTCTAGTAGAAATAGAAACTGAATGAAAGATCCACAAAGCACTTTTTAAAATTAAAATCTAATTAATGTTAATGAAATATTTTGTTTTAATTAATAGCAAGCCTTTGAGGATAGCTAAACAACAATAAGATCAGCTTTTCCTTTTTTTAAAATTAGTACTGAATTTCCTATAGAGAAATATAACCAGGATTTAAATTCATTTCATGTGTTTTAACCAAGGGAAATAAGAGGGGTGAAAACTTGGTATTAATAAAAAAATAAAGTACAATATCTGAATTATTTATCTGAATTAACACACACACTCACACCGCCCCCCGTCCCAGTTTACCGAGTTAAACAGGTTCAGACATAAACTGTCATCAGAGAGCAATATAGCTAATTTAACATATCATAGTATACCTAATAATGCTAGAGACATTTTATTGTTAATGTCTCTAATAATGTTAGAAAGCCTAAATCCTCATTAGATGCCAACATAACTAAACTGGGACTATTGTATTTTGAGCATTCCTGAGATTATGTGACTCATCTCAGTAATACTTGATGACCTTGAAGGCAATAAGAAAAGGGATACGCTATAGGCAGGTTGACTTGATTGAGGAAATCACAGCAGGAGTTAGCAAAACCACACCAGGGTTTTTCATGGCAGCAGGCATGTAGCCAGGGGGGGCTAAGGGGGCTTCAGCCCCCCGGAATTCTCAGGGTGGTCCACGAGAAGGCCTTACTGGTACATTATTTAAACTGTTATGTTTATTCATATCATGATCTGATCACCATGCTCATTATATCCCACCTTCATGGGGTTATTGGGATAACAATACAAAAGGTTTGCTAGGGTAAACCCTCTTCCACCCAGTCTCAGGCCCCGAACCAAACTCAGCCCCCCCCCGAACCAAAATCCTGGCTACGGCCCTGCATGGCAGGACCTAGATTTTGTTACTCCAGACCAGTGTTTCCCAACCTTTTTTGATCCGCGGCACACTTTTTACATTTGCAAAATCCTGGGGCACACCACCAACCAAAATGACACAAAATGACACTCTAACACAGTAATACATATAGTTAATATATTTTTTAAATGTATTTATACACTCAGTGTGAAACCTGGGCCTGTTTCGATGAACACAACATAGATATCCTGGCAGGAATGGCAGAAAGACACAAACTTCCCACACAGAACTCCCATAACCAAGAGAAAATGCTATAGGAGTTTGGTGGGCATTGACCTTGAGTTTTGGAGTTGTAGTTCACCTACATCCAGAGAGCACTGTGGACTCAAACAATGTTGGATCAGGACCAAACTTGGCATGAATACTCAATATGCCCAAATATGAATGCAGATGGAGTTCAGGGGAAATAGACCTTGACATTTGGGAGTTGTAGTTGCTGGGATTTATAGTTCCCCTACAATCAAAGAGCATTCTGAACCCCACCAACGATAGAACAGGGACAAACCTCCACACAGAAACCCCAGGAGGCAAGAGGAGGTCTCTACTTGGGGAAAGGGAGGCGGGCCTTCCCAATGCATGGAGAGGGAGAGACAAAGTAGACAACGGGTGGGGATGGGGGTGTTTATAATTTTGTGCCTTTATCCAGGTAGGTTTCTCAGGGTTTTTATACTTCAACACACTAGACTCGCCCCCCTCCCCTCCTGGAGGTTCCAATTTCCCACGGCACACCTGATGATCGCTCACGGCACACTAGTGTGCCCCGGCACACTGGTTGGGAAACACTGCTCCAGACCCATCGAATCACAAAGATTTACATATGTGTTAACTCATCATTCAACAATCAAATGGCTCCACTCTTGCTTGAACTCACCAACAGAATGCTAGCTATGATCTCTTGAATGTTTCTCATTCATATAGAGCAGGCCTGGGCAAACTTCGGCCCTCCAGGTGTTTTGGACTCCAACTCCCACAATTCCTAACAGCCGGCAGGCTGTTAGGAATTGTGGGAGTTGGAGTCCAAAACACCTGGAGGGCCGAAGTTTGCCCAGGCCTGATATAGAGTCATCATGAATCAATGTGTTCAAACATTTTCAGAAAGGATTTCTTAGCTGTTAACCTATCTATTCAGTGTTACATATATGACTTTATAAATGTATTCAGATGTCATCATAAGTCATTATAGTATTTGTAGGGATACCAAGGTGCTTGTTTATAAAGCTATTGTCCCCCCAACCCTGTTATATGCCTGCGAAATGTGGACTGCCTACAGACGTCACACTCAACTCCTGGAGCAACTCCATCACGTTGCCTCTGAAAAATTCTGCAAATCTGTTGAGAAGACAGGCTGACAAATGTCACTTTGCTGGAAGAAGCAAAGACCACCAGCATTGAAATGATGCTCCTCCGTCATCAATTTCACTGGACTGGCCATGTTGTCCAAATGCCCCATCACCGTCTCCCAAAGTAGTTACTATACTCCCAACTCAAAAATGGAAAACAGAATGTTTTTGGGTAGGAAAAGAGATTCAAAGATGGGCTTAAAGCTAACCTTTAAAACTGTGGCATAGACACTGAGAACTGGGAAGCCCTGGCCCTTCAGTGCTCTAAAAGGAGGTCTGCTGTGGCTAGCAGTACTGTGGAATTTGAAGAGGCACAAATGGAGGGTGAAAGGGAGAAATATGCCAAGAGGAAGGCGCATCAAGCCAACCCTAACTTGAACTGCCTTCCTCCTGGAAAATGATGTCCTCACTGTGGAAGAACATGTGGGTCAAGAATAGGGCTTCACAATCACTTATGTATCCACTGCCAAGACACTTAGAAGGCCATCATACTTGGTCAACAAGGGATTGCCTAAGTAAAGGAAGTAAGTCAGTCAGTTAGTAAGTAAGTAAGGTTATTAATCACAATTTTATAGAACGTTTAGTTGCATGTCTGTTAACTGTTGCCCTTCTCCCTGTTAGCAAGTCAGCAAACCAGAAAGTCACAATCAATAGCTTCCCTTTACATCTGAACCAGAGACTACAATGACATTCTTCAAAACAATTTTGAAAAATTGAATGATAGGTGGATTTTTAAAAAGGAGACATTAACCTTAATCAACCATCACCTCCATTCATACATGCTGCATTTTCCTCCGCACACTGATTGCTCCAAATGATCTCTGCTTTCGGTTGCTTTGATTTCCCATGTTCCAGAAGCATTCTCTCCTGATGTGTCGCCCACATCTATGGCAGGCATCCTCAGAAGTTGTGAGGATGCCTGCCATAGATGTGGGTGAAATGTTAGGAGAGAGTGCTTCTGGAACATGGCTATACAGCCTGGAAAATCAAAGCAACCCAGTGATTCAGGCTATTATGCAAGCCTTTGATAACTGCTTTGTTGTAACTCCAAGGTCTCCAGTTTGAGCCCCTTTCTTATAGCATGTCAAGTAATCTGTCTTTTCCTCTTAGTGTTTTCACTCTCTTAGGAGGTCCTTAAAAACAAGAGCAACCATTAGTTGCATATTTCATTATGCAGAGTAGTAACATTTGAAATTGGTTTTGCTTATCTATACAGCCCTGTCAACTCCCATACTTACTACTTCCTTCATAATTGGTTTGCCTCTCTAAGGACCTCAGCAATAGCAATGGTGATTGCTGCATGCTGCTGAATTTCCTTCTATTAAAAATTACTGTTCTCTTGCTGACGAACAATAGAATAATGATGGACTTGTGTCAGTAGAAACAGTGCCTTAAAGGGTATTGTTTCTTTGGGCCCTGTGAAGTTCTCCATTTTCACCAAGGGTCTCGCAAGATCTGTAGTTTTCTAGTGCAATGGATACTGCCAATACTTCCAATCTCGTATTGTTGAAGGCTTTCATGGCCAGAATCACTGGGTTGTTGTAGGTTTTTTGGGCTATATGGCCATGTTCTAGAAGCATTCTCTCCTGACGTTTCACCTGTGTGTGTGTGTGTGTGTGTACACATACATGCATACGTGTTTTGGATAGCATAGGGAAGGGTTAACACCCCTGTGGTGTTTGTTTTGCTGTCTGTGTCTCTGTTCAAAATATTTCACCTCATTTTCTGTCCCTGTGATAATTGGATTTTGAAAAATTTGGCTTGTTGCAGAAACAAGGATTGGAGATAAAGCTTCATGGAGACACCCTTTCCCCATGATAACTATTCCAGGAGTGAATTTCCCTTCCTAGATGTATTATTCGCTTCCTGTTTGTAACTTTGAGTCATTTGCAAGTCGGATACTTGTAGCTCAGAGACTAGCTGTATTAGATAGATACATATAACTGTTGTGAATACTGAATTTCTTACTGTCCTTGAATCATTGAAAAGTGGTGAGGAAAATGCTGGTGAAGTTCTTAAAATTAGTAATAGATCCACACTCCAATCATCAACTCATTTCAGGTGATTGAGGAAAAACAATTGAAAAACAGAAAGAGGATGGCTAGAATTTCGGTACAGTTGGAGGTCTACAACCACATCCCCCTTTCCCTGCTGTTGTGTTATTTCTTGCCAACTAGCAGATCAGATGTATATGTGAAGGTCTCAGGGAAGAGAGGCTTACATTTCCCTGAGGTTTTTAAGCCTAAATAGTGAGAAAAGGGGGCCAGGAACGAGCAAAAAATGGAGGCCTGGCAACAGAAACTGATGGGCTAGAAGGATCATATCTGGATCCAATGTATAGATCATTGAAAATTGCAAGTCGTTTCAACCTACGCAGTAAGCGTTTTATAATTAGAAACATTTCCAGTGCATGCAGCATGCCTCTTTATGAATGAAGATATGTACAATGTATCCAACTTATGTGCCGGAGCCTTCTATGAGTCATCACCTAATTATTTTGCCATTTTGAAACATCTGACTCAGATCAGGAAGCAACCTGTTGGGGCATCGTCCTCCAACCTAACCCCTGACTTACCAACGGACTATGTGTTAAACATTTAAAATGCAAAATAATGGGATGATTTAGACAAGTCTCCAGCAGAACTGAGCAGATATACTATAGCAGAATTGATTTTCTCACTGTCTGAGTCTGCACTTGCTTGCAATTTCCTGCCCATTGGGCATCCATGCTTTGGGTGTAATGATTGCATATGACCTATTTGCAGAGTTAGAAATCAATGGATGCAAGTTTGGCTAATTCTTTGCTGGGTTTTAAGCTATATCTGTGCAATTGTGAACTTCAAAAGAAATTAGAATGATACCCTGAAAGTCATAGTTCCACTGGACACATAGACCAGCACCCCTGTTGGTAACATGTACCAATATAAGTCTGCCTTATACTAGTCTATGTGTTTTGGTAGTTACAAAGTTGACATTTTCTTCCTCCCTCTGCAGCATCTAGTAGACACATACACACACTGGTAGAGGGCAGAAGGGATCAGAGAAGCATGTCATCATGTAATCATCTGCTAAAACCTCAAGAAGATCACAAAAGATAGAAGATATCTTCATCCTGTATTCTGGCTCAGGGAAGCACTAGTGTAGTTTCATGGAGAATGGGCCAAGGCAGTGACATCTTTGGCCCTGGGTGACTTGGAAGGCGCTGAAGAGACTGCACTCTGGCACCATGAGATGCAGAGCCAACCTTTAGAACTGGGGCCACAAAGTGGAGTCCACAACATGCGAGTGTGGAGAAGAGCAAACCATAGATCACCTATTACAATGCAGACTGAGCCCTGCCACATGCACAATGGAGGACCTCCTTATAGCAACCCCAGAGGCACTACAAGTGGCCAGCTACTGGTCAAAGGACATTTAATACAATGCCAAGTTTTTTAACTTTGTGCTTTTAAAAATACATTACAACTGTACCCTTGGTCCGCTTCCGATACGATAAATATGGAGAATTTGTATGGATCTTGGCATTAAGACTTTTGCAAATGTTATGGGGTGGTTTTTGATTTAAAGGAGATAAATTAAGTCAATGGCCCATTAAAAAAACTTGGAAAATACCAAATGAATGTTCTGTAGATATTATATTGGGGATCTCAGGTGTAAAGTGTACATAGTTAATGGGAAAGGTAAAATAGATGTGATACCATTCTCGATGAGCTGGAATGTTATCTGAACTGTCTTTAGAATTGCTCACCATTAAGGATAACTATACCACACACTTAATCACTATCTATCTATCTATCTATCTATCATCTATCTATCTAGCAAAATGCCACTTTAAGTGCTTTTCAAGCAAAGTACAGTCTAATATATAGTCATTAATTTAGATGAAAAGGCATTTTTATCTAAATGATGTTATATTGGGTTTTTAACACAAGATCATATTCTTACTGAGTTTATCAGAACAATATTGATTTCTCATTACAGGAATACTTCAGGGCCAAAACAATGCAGGTATTCCAGTTAAACATTATTTTCATTTATTCAAATTCTACATTGACTGCACCCTATTCATATATACCTGGAAAATGTTTCAAGATAAAGAGGATACTTTGTATCGGACCAAGCTCTAAAGTTTTAGTAGTATTCGGACTTGTTCAGAGTTACACATAAAGCGGTTTTTCAGTTTCTCTTAAGCCTTTTTCTTTATGACAGCTGATCATGGAAATGAATCCCCATTCCATATACATATACTTACTTTGTGAGTTACTAGTTGTATTGCAGCCTAAAAAGTGGTGGTGAGACCATTACTGAAAAAACCCACTGTGAACCTCCCAACATACTAGACCTGTATGTTCTTGACCTGTGGGTCCCCAGATATTTTGGCCTTCAACTCCCAGAAATCCTAACAGCTAGTAAACTGGCTAGGATTTCTGGGAGTTGTAGGCCAAAACACCCAGGGACCCACAGGTTGAGAACCACTATACTAGAGAATTATATATCAGTATTTAATATGCCTTTCCTGGGCAAACCATATAGTGGCCTCTCAGTTCTAAGTATTTCTGGATGAAATTTCAGGCATGTAGGGAGCCTCATTGTATGGCTTACACCAGGAACTGGATGGGGGCATGTATCCCTATTAGCTCTGCTGGATATCACATTGGTTTTCAGTGCAATAAACAATGGTATTCCTGGGCTGCCTCTTTAGGATGGGACTTGGAAGCCACTGTTTTACAGTAGTTTGTATCCTCATTGGAGGAGTGATTGCAAAATGAAGGAATTCCTATTTTATTCCCTGACCATTAGCTTGTGAGGTTGTTCAGAGTTTGTTTTTACCCCTAATTATGTTCAACATACATATGAAAACTTTGGGAGAAGTTATCTGGACTTCAGTCAGTGATATGCTGTTGGCCACCATTTTTTTCTCCTTTTCATTTAATTCCAAAGAAGGTTGTTCTGGTGCCTTTTTTCGTTTCAGAAGTGACTTGAGAAATTGCAAGTCGCTTCTGGTGTGAGAGAATTGGTTGTCTGCATGGACATTGTCCAGAGGATGCCCAGATGTTTTGATGTTTTACCATCCTTTTGGGAGGCTTGTCTCATGTCCCTGCTCTCCCTGGATTTGAACCTCCGACCTGTTGGTCTTTTGTCCTGCCGGCACAAGGGTTTAACCCATTACGCCACTGGGGGCTCTTTGTTCTGGTGCTGAACCTGTCTCAGTAATGGACTGGATGAGGGTGAATGAACTGACTTAATACAGACAAGACAGAGATTCTCTTAGTCAGATGATGAAAAGGTAGATCAGGATAAGAGATTCAGCTTGCTGGGGTTTCCATTCCTTGAAGTCTCAAGCTTTCCGCTTGGGAGCACCCACAGTTTAGATTAAAGAGAGGGCAAGTGTCCATTTTCACAGTTAAAACAAGTTACAGTTTTTCTTAGAGAAGTCCAATTTGGCTATGATGGCACATACTTTGATTACATCCCATTTGTACTATTGCAATGTATTTGGAGAATGTTTTGGAAACTTCAGTGGGTCCAAAAGGCTCTGGCCAGAATGCTGACTGGGACCAAACACAGGTAATCTATAACTCTTTTGTTGAAATAACTTCACTGGATGCCAGTTTTGTTTTGGGACACAGCTTGAAGTACTGGTTACAACAAGTCCTTTGCAGTTTAGGTCCAGACTCTCTGAAAGAGTGTATCGCCCTAGCAAACCTGCAAGAATCCCAAGATTCTTAGAGAAGAGTTTTCTCTTGGTCCCACCACAATCACAGGCCCACCTTGTGGGATTCAAGAGAGTACGTTCTCAGTTCAGAGGCTGGGTTTTCCTCCAGCTCATCCCTTCTTGGCTCCCCTTTCAGGCAAAGACCTTTATGTTCAGACAGGCATTTAATGATTAATCAGTTGCAGGGAGTATTTTTAACTTTATTGTTACTTTTCAAAATGAGCTTACACTTCTAAAAATTGAATGGCATTTTAATGTGATAACTTGTCCAATTGTGTTTCAAATTTTTTTATTACCACATTTTAAAGCTTTTTCTTGTATTTTCATTTTGTAAGCTGCCAGGGAGAAAGGTGGGATATTGATTAACTACAGTTAGAAGTTCAGTTGATGTCATTTTAGTTGACATAAATATTAAAGCTTAAAATAGATCCAGCACAATTCAATGATATTTATTTAATTATTTCTCCTACTTATACCCCGCCTTTCTCTGCCCCGAAAGGGATTCAAGGCAGCTTACATGTGTATGTGTTCTAAGGCAATTATTCAATGCCTTAGAACACATACAATTCCAATAAACATTAAAATTAAGTTAAAATTAATACATATTAAACATTTAAAAACATTACATTAAGTATTAAAACCATGTCATCCATAATCATAGTCAATTCCATGGTCATTGCACCATGATTTTGTTGTGCACCAAATACTATCCTGATGTGCAGGAATACCATGCTATAGTCTCACATCATTTCAGATCCTTAAACTTTTCTTGAACACTTGCTTGTTTACAGGTGTTCAAGACTTGAGCATTTTATACCAGGGATCCTCAGAACTATACAGAGGGCTCACTTGTGTACTAAGATTATATTTAGATAATGTTACCTGTTTAATAAATTACTAGATCCTCACACCAAACATAGTTCGTAACTACCATATATATTTTGAGTATAAACTGAGTTTTTCAGCACCATTTTTAGGCTGAAAAAGCCTCCTTCGGCTTATACTTGAGTCAAAGTTATTTATTATTTTACTTTGTTATTATTATTGCATTTATTATTTTACTCTATTATTATTAAATTTATTATTTTACTCTATTACTATTACATGTATTACATTTACATCGAAGGTTAGAATAATGATTTAATCAGAGCTAGACAGTCTTATCTTAAATTACAATTTTATGTAAATATTCAAAAACATTTAACCTACTGATGCCTCAATTAATGTAATTTTATTGCTATCTATTTTTATTTTGAAATTTACCAGTAGCTGCTGCATTTTCCATCTTTGATTATACTTGAGTCAATCTGTTTTCCTAGGTTTTTATAGTAAAATTAGGTGCCTTGGCTTATATTCGGATCAGCTTATACTTTAGTATATATGGTACTTTGTTTTGAAACTAACTATACAGATATAATTAAGAAATCATATTTGTCACTTTTACTAAAGTGTTACAAGGTCACTGGCAAAATTCAGCCCAAATCAAACCCTGGTTAAGTCCACTTGGTTTCAGTGAAAAAGGCTTAAGCATGTGCTGTAACATTGGAGGGATTTACAAGTGTTTAGCGTTGGCGGAACTGTACTTTGACTCAGTGTGTTGTCTGGTCATTGTACATCGAGTGTGCTGGGTTTAGTTCACCATCCCTATTGGCACATTTGCTCACAGTTCTAGCAAAAGAAGCCAAAGATTAAAGAGGCATGAAAATTAAACTACCTTAATTCTTTGAAGTGTTCCCTCCAGAACCAGATTAGGGAACATACGGCAAACAGCATGAAGAAATCAGCAGTGCCACTGCCAACGCTGTTGATTTGGTAGCTCTGAAAGACGTCAGAGCCCACATTTATTGTCCTGGATATTCAGTCTGGGAATACCATTTATTAGCAATGTATTAATATTTAGTACAATTCAGAACAGAACTAGGCAGTAAAATTAAGAAACTGCTGCAGCTTAATATTTAAGTATCTAATGAAATTAAAAACCAGAGAGTCCAGAACAACATTTAACCAGACACATGTCACCTTCCAATGACTAATATAGAACAGAAGGTTTTGGGTGTAAATTCCTAAATCCTTGATCCTTCAAAGACTTCCCTGGGTGATCATTTTTCTTCTGTGTATTGTCAAAATTAATTGGAATTCAAAAGGGCACCTTCATAAGTAGGAAAACAAGACACCATAAATTCACAATTCATATTACTACGGAAGTGGCTTAGTAAAAATACCCAGTCGAAGAGACTTTTCGCAGAATTCTCACTGATGCCCCTTAATTTTTCAGTCAAGATATCGAGGCAATTAAATATCTTCATACATTCAGAGCACCAAGTCAACAGTGTTTCTAAATAAGGGCTATATGCAAACAACAAATGGCAAATCTTGATGCTGCAAAACTTGTTTGTTTGAAGTCTTGTTATTTGTTGTATAATTACCATACTTCCTTGGACCACTATCCCACAAAATCAACCCTGAAAATATATCATGCTAGTTGGAGATTTCTGGATGTTGTAATCCAGCGTTTCTCAACCTGAGGGTCAAGACCCCTGCAAGTCACGAGGGGTTTTTAGTAGATTTGCGAAAGACCATCAGAAAACATATATTTCTGATGGTCTAAGAAACCCCTTTGGCAGAGAAGGCTGAAGATCTCTCCACCTGTTCTTCCTTTCCTTTTTGGAAACAGACACTGAATCCTTCCACCAAAAGCCCTCCTCCACTGTGATTGCACAGCCTGTCAGCCAAGGGGAGAGCAGTTTCTGAGGCTCCAAGCTGGGAGGGGAGAGCAGTCATGCTTAATGTATGGCAGTGTAGTGCACATGCACAGGTGAGGGAGAGCGCATGAGGCTGGAGGGAGGCTCGCACCAGTGAGTCCCTTCAAAGCATGGGGGTTCTGTGTGGGAAGTTTGGCCCAATTCCTTTGTTGGTGGAGTTCAGAATGCACTTTGATTGTAGGTGAACTGTAAATCCCAGCAACTACAACTCCCAAATGTCACGGTTTATTTTCCCCAAACTCCACCAATGTTCACATTGGGCATATTGAGTATTCATGCCAAGTTGGTCCAGATCCATCATTGTTTGAGTCCACAGTGCTCTCTGGATGTAGGAGAACTACAACTCCAAAACTCAAGGTCATTGCCTACCAGACCCTTTTACTATTTCCTGTTGGTCATTGTTCTGTGTGCCAAGTTTCATTCAATTCCATTGTTGGTGCAGTTCAGAATGCTCTTTGATTGTGGATGAACTATAAATCTCAGCGACTACAACTCCCAAATGACATAATCATCCCCCCCCCCAACCCCCACCAGTATTCAAATTTGGGTGTATTGGATATTTTTGCCAAATTTGGTCCAGTGAATGAAAATACATCCTGTATATCAGATATTTGCATTACAATTCATAACAGTAGCAAAATTACAGTTATGCAGTAGCAACAAAAATAATTTTGTGTTTGGGGATCACCACAACATGAGGAACTGTATTAAATAAGGGGTCACAGCATTACAACGGTTGCGAAACACTGTTGAAATCCAAATAAGGAACAATTTCAATTTGTATCATAAGGAAGTTATTATCTTGTTACTGTCTAACTGTTTTAACTGTGCACTCATTTTGACAACTGGTATTGGCCTGGTTGTGATGACACCAAAACCAAGGACTGGCAACTGTGGCCCTCCAAAATTTTGTTGATCTAAAATCTTCACTGGTTTAGTTGGTATAGGCCAGGCATGGGCAAACTTTGGCCCTCCAGGTGTTTTGGATTTCAACTCGACCAATTCCTAACAGCCTCAGACCCTTTCCTTTCCCCCTCAGCTGCTTAAGTGGCTGAGGAGGAAAAGGAAGGGGCTTGAGGCTTTTAGGAACTCTGGGAGTTGAAGTCCAAAACACCTGGAGAGCCAAAGTTTGCCCATGCCTGGTATAAACAATGGTGAGAGATAATGGGAGATGAAGCTTATTTTCTACTTTTATTAATTTATTATTTTGTGTCATTTTTGCCACATTTATTTCTTCTACCTAGTTGTTTATTTTTTCTTTAAGTCTGTTTCACCATGTCTATTTTTATTTTAGTTTCTGTTAAAGATTTGCTACCGTGCATAACTTATCTTGCCAAAATTTAGCTTGTACCTATTCAGATAATTTGCTGTATGTATAACATTTTCATACACACACACACAAGCATCTCTACATATGTCATAACTCTGAAAAACAGAATTAATTATATTTAGTATTCACTGGAGCTTCTGTTAAATTTATGCCATTTCTGCTAAGCCATCCATATAGCATAACCAAATCTTTTCTCTTGTTAACTGCATGCTTGAGAAATGCTGAAAAGTACTGAAGGCAGCAAAATCCTTGATGAACCTATTTCTGCATTATTCATTCTACTTAAGGCTTTCTGTTTTTATATACTCCATTATGTTGTCTCATCTCATTTTTTAAAATGTGGCTTATTTTTCTTTATTTTTGTGAAGCCTACCAAAACTTTTCCTCCAAGACAGTAAATCCTACCTAAGCAGCCTTGTTGTGTGCCTTCAAGTTGCTTTCAACATACGCCGACCCTAAGGCAAACCATTCACATTTCCTTGGAAATATTAATTCAGAGGAGATGGTTGTGTTTGCCTTTCTCAGAGGGCCCTTCCACACAGCCTAATAACCCAAAATATCAAAGCAGAAAGTCTCACAATATCCACTTTGAACTTGATTATCTGAGTCCACACTGCCCTATATTCCAGTTCATAGCAGAAAATATGAGATTTTATTCAGCTGTGTGGAAGGGGCCTGAGGATGAAAGACTGTTACCTGCCCAACATGATAAAATTTTGGCTTCTAGGACTATGGAGTCTTCACTTTTCAAAGAAGAGCCCCCACTGGCACAATGGGTTAAACTCTTGTGCTGGAAGGACCAACAGGTTGGAGGTTCGAATCCGGGGAGGGCGCAGGTGAGCGCCCTCTGTCAGCTCCAGATCCCCATGTGGGGATATGAGAGAAGCATCCCACAAAGATGGTAAAACATTAAAAACATCTGGGCATCCCCTGGGCAACATCCTTGCAGGTGGCCAATTCTCTGACACCGGAAACGATTTGCAGTTTCTCGAGTCACTCCTGACACTATTTTTTTTTCACTGATAAAATACTACTGACTACAGATGGGCTGCACTTCATGAAGACTGGGAGCAATATCTCTGGATATTAGTATGGCAAGTCTGATCAAGAAGACTTTGAACTAAATCCTCACCAGTAAATGTTAGAGGTTTTCATGCCTATTTTATATACATACAAATGTCTTGGGCACTAAACGTGATCATTAATGGAAATGTTTAAGAAGCCCCATTTTAAGAAACATTCTAGGCATGGGGCAGGTGTTCAATAAGAATGGTAAAATGTAAACAGATCACAACAGAAAGGCAGGATTAACCTCTATTTTGCTCCAGTTTCCCCCTCAAACGAGAACTGTTCCATGTGGTAGCAGAGACCGGATTGCAAAGGATCCAGATTGCAAATCAAGATTTTTTTTGGGGGGAGTTAGAAATCGCCAGGATAACCCAAATGAGTTCACATTGGCAGAATACACAAACCACACCCCAAAGTACTAAAGAGTCTTGCTAATGAACTCACTCAACCTGTTCCCATAATTTCTGAGAAAACCTGGAGGTGCTCAAGTGTTGTCCCTCTATGAGAACAATTCTAGAAAAAGTTATTGAACTATTTACTGTAGCATTTTTAAATCTGCTTTCAATAGAAGTTTCCCCCTCTTCCTTCTCCTGCTTATTTTAGTAAAATGGGTATGTTCCATTATCTGGGTGGAAGCCACAAGGGGCGCAAGAGAGAGAAGGATAGTCCATTTTACGGGGGTGGAGGGTGGGTCAAAGACGGAAAACTATTACCTTGTTTTCCTGTTATGCCTCCACCCCTGTCCCCATCATGGAAATAATCCTAATTTATGATATGGGAAGCATAAATAGGGGAAACGGGTTCCCTCCTTCAATGCCCCCCCCTCAAAGTGGACTAACCTTCTAGCATCCCCTAGTGGCCTCCGCCGGGATAATGGAACATTATTGTAATATGCAGGTGGCTTGCTCTCAAGGTGCATCCACATTGTAGAATGAATGCAGTTTGACACCACTTTGACTGTAATGGTTCAATGCTACACAACAGTGGTTCTCAATCTGTGGATCCCCAGGTGTTTTGGCCTACAACTCCCAGAAATCTCACTCAGTGTACCAGCTGCTTGGATTTCTGGGAGTTGAATGCCAAAACACCTGGGGACCCACAGTTTGAGAATCTATAGGATTGTAGTTTAGTGAGACACTAGCTCTCTTTGGCAGGAAAGGCTAAAGACCTTGAGAAACTACAAATCTCATTCTGTAGCCCTTGAGCCATGGCAGTGAAAGTGGTGTCAAACTGCGTTAATTCTAAAGCGTAGGTGCATCCTTAGTCCAGCTGCAGCGAGGAGGCCTGGTTTTGCCCTTCCCAGGAGGCTGAAGCAAAAGCAAACTGCAGCAGCTTTTCCTAACATGCAATTTCTTCCTCATTAGTCATTTTTTACATTTTGTTGTCGAAGGCTTTCATGGCTGGAATCACTGGGTTGTTGTGAGTTTTCTGGGCTGTATGGCCATGTTCCAGAAGAACTCTCTCCTGACGTTTCAACCACATCTATGGCAGGCATCCTCGGACAGATGGCCATCCAGCCTTTGTTTAAAAGCTTCCAAAGAAGGAGCCTCCACCACACTCCAGGGCAGAGAATTCCACTGCTGAACGGCTCTCACCGTCAGGAAGTTCTTTCTAATGTTCAGATGGAATCTCCTTTGTTGTAGCTTGAAGCCATTGTTCCGCATCTTAAGTCTCCAGGGCAGCAGAAAACAAGCTTGCTCTCTCCTCCCTATGACTTCGTCTCACATATTTTATACATGGCTATCATGTCTCCTCTCAGACTCTCGGACTCCTCTCAGACTTCTCTTTTGCAGGCTAAACAGGCCCAGCTCTTTAAGCCGGTCCTCATAGGGTTTGTTCTCCAGACCCTTGATACTTTTAGTCGCCCTCCTCTGGACACATTCCAGCTTGTCAATATCTCTCTTCAATTGTGGTGCCCAAAATTGGACACAATATTCTAGGTGTGAATATTGTGAATATATAGGATATATCTATGTATCTATCTAATGTATCTAACTAATGTATCTAACTAATGTATCTGTCTATGTATCTATCTATCTAATGTATCAGGCCTGTATCTAACTTGGCCCTCATGGTGTTTTGGACTTCTAATGCAGGCCTCCCACAATTCCTAACAGCCGATAGGCTGTTAGGAATTGTGGGAGTTGAAGTCCAAAACACTTGGAGGGCCCAAGTTTGTCCAGGCCTGATCTAATGTATCTTATCTCCTATGTATACATCTTTCTGTTTCACTCTTCTTTATGCAAATACTAAAACCCTCTTCCCTTTCTTATCCCTCCCCAAGGATTGATACTGGTCTCCTGACTTGTCCTCTACTCAAAACAGTTTATTGTTATTATTATTTCCTCCCCAAACCTAAGAGACCAAAAACCCTTTCCTCTCCTTCCCTCCCTCCCTCCCACCTACCTTTAAAGAAACATGTAATATTTTTTTCTTATTCTTCACACCCTAACCTGCTCTCTTTCCTCCTTTCCTTCCCCAGCCAAAACCTTGAGAGCGCCACCTGATTGGCTGCGGCGGGAGGCTCCTCTCTCCGGATTGGCTGAGGCGCTTCGCCCATTGCCAGACTTGTTGTCTGGCTCTGAAAGGGGGGGGGGGGAGTCTGAAAAGGGAGGAGGGAGGAAAGGCCTCTCTCTCTCTCTCTCTCTCTCTCTCTCCCCCTCCGGCCTGGGCGGAGGCGCAAAATCCGCGTAGTAGTAGTAATAGTAACGCCCGCCGCCCTCCTTAGCTGTTGCTGCTTCCTTCCCTCCTTCCTTCGAGGAGACCTCACAGAGGAGGAAAGTGTGTGTGTGAGAGAGAGAGCTGCTGAGGGCGGGAATAATAGGGAAAGAAGGAAGGAAGGGGGAAGTGTGAGAAGGAGGAGGAGTCGAGTGTGAAGCAGAGGAAGCCAGGGAAGAAAGGAAAAGGAGGAGGAAGGGAGGGAGGAAGGAAGGGGCTTGTTGCGCCTCCATCTCGGTTTCCTTTCCCAGCAGCAGTGAGAGAGGCGACGGCAGCATCCAAGGCCTCGCGTGGGAAGGAAGGAAGGAGGGTCTGGGCCCCAAAGAGGCCGGGGAGAGCAGGCCTCAGTTGGGTTTCCATGAGGGGCAGGAAATGACTCCTCAGCCGGGACCGGGCGGCGTTTGAGGCACCTGAAACCGCATATTTCGTCAGGGCGGAAAGAGAGAGAAGGGAGGAGACTCGACGAGACCTTTTCCTCCCCTCTTTTTCGTAACTGGAAAGGATACAACAAGGGGGAGGGGGACACCCACAAGAAGAGTAACGCCAGGAGACCTTGCCTCCCCCCTTCTTGGCAACAGGAAAGGATACAACAAGGAAGGGAAGGAAGAAAGAGAAACGCCGCAAGAAGAAGAGACTGAAACACGGAAAGGAGGAGGAGGAAGAGAAAAGGGGACTGAAAACACGCAGAGATTGAGACTCGACGAGAGCTTTTCTCCCCTCTACACATCACTCGAGTGAGTTGTGGAAAGGATACAACAAACAACAAGGAAAAACCACCACAAGAATAGACTGAAACAGAGGAAGGAGGAGGAGAAGAAAAAGGGACTGAAACACGCAGAGATTTGAGACTCGACGAGAGCTTTTCTCCCCTTCTTCACAACTGGAGTGAGTTGTGGAAAGGATACAACAAAAAACAAGGAAAAACCACCACAAGAGTAGACTGAACAGAGGAGGAAGGAGGAGAAGAGAAAGGGACTGAAACACGCAGAGATTGAGACTGGACGAGAGCTTTTCTTCCCTTCTTCACAACTGGAGTGAGTTGTAGAAAGGATACAACAAACAACAAGGAAAAAAACCACACCACAAGAATAGACTGAAGCAGAGGAGGAAGGAGGGAGAAGAAGAGAAAGGGACTGAAACACGCAGAGATTGAGACTGGACGAGAGCTTTTCTTCCCCCCTTCACAACTGGAGTGAGTTGTGGAAAGGATACAACAAACAACAAGGAAAAACACCACACCACAAGAATAGACTGAAGCAGAGGAGGAAGGAGGAGAAGAAAGAAGAGAAAGGGACTGAAACACACAGAGATTGAGACTCGACGAGAGCTTTTTTCCCCTTTTTCACGACTGGAGTGAGTTTTGGAAAAGAATACAACAAACAACGACAAAAGCAAGCAAGCAAGAAGAGGCTGAAACACGGAAAGGAGGAGAAGAAGGGATCTAATCAGGCAGAAGAAGAGACTTTTTTGGTCCCCTTCTCGACTGAGAGGGGGAAAGTGAAGAGGAGGAAGGGGGTTTGTGCAAAGGAAGTACCAAGGAACCCCCCCCAAGAAGAAGAGACTGAAACACTGAAACGAAGGGATCTAATCAGGCAGAAGAAGAGACTTTTTTGGTCCCCTTCTCGACTGAGAGGGGGAAAGTGAAGGGGGTTTGTGCAAAGGAAGCACCAGGAAAAGTCCCCCCAAGAAGAAGTGATTGAGAGAGGAGGCGAAGGGAGAGAAACAGATCTTTTCTCCACTGAGAGGGGGAAAAGTGAAGAGGAGGAAAGGGTTGTGCGAAAAGGAAACAACAACAAGATTTTTTAAAAAAAAAAACCCTAAGAAAAAGGGAGCAAAACACCCAGAGGAAGAAAGAGAAGTAGAAGAGACTCTAGAGGCCTTTTCTTAACTTGAGAGGAAAAAGTGAAGGGGAGGAAAGGGTTTTGGAAAGGAAACAAAAACTCCCCTCAAAACAACAACAAGAAGAGCTTCTTTGGTCTCTAAGTGAGAGTTGTTGCATCTCTCCTTTTCTTTCATTTTTTTTTTGGTTGGGGAGAGAGAGAAAAAATCACCCACCCTTGGGATTTAAAACATTGCTGGAAGAATTCGGAGCAGATGGAGGAAATCTGGACGCCTGAAGTCTGAGGTTGGTAGTGGAAATAATTCTTATTTTGGAAATCACTAATACAGTGTGGGCCAAACAAAAGTCACAAAGATGTCTGATGTTTTTGATAACTTTTTAAAGCATTTTTACAAAGATTTTTACAGGTAATGTAATTTTATTTCCTATATGTGTTGTATATACATATTGTTATTACATATTGAAGTTATTAAATATTGAAGCACCTTTGTGACTTTCGGCCCACCCTGTAGCAATTTTTTTTTCTATTGGAGGAAGGGAAGTTATAGGTACTTTGTGTTTATGGCCTATATTTTTATTTGATTCCCCCCCCCAATTTTATGCTTTTATGAATTCGTAACTCGACTTCCAGTTTCAGGATGTGTGTCTGTTCCTGTGACTTTTACTTGCATTTTCTTGCAGAGGGAAAATCTGGGAGATTTTGTGTGTGTGTGTGTGTGTGTGTGTAAAGCTTCTCAAACAGAAGTTTCTTTGTTCCACAGCAACAAGGTATTGAATTTGAAACTGCCTGATTATGCATTCCTGAGTTTAAAATGTCTAGGTGCTGAACCGGTTATTTTCTGTTTTTCCTGTGAAAGGACATCCCTTGCATAAAAGACAGCAATTTCCCCCCTGTATGTTTGTTGGAAATGCAGCAGAAGTTCTTGTGTGTTGTTTGACTTTTCTCTCTAATAAATTGTCCTTCTGGCCATGGAGCAAGCATGGGATTTAGGACCAAGAAAGTTATTGTCGTGTGTACAAGTTTTTCTCAAAACTTAGGGACTTTTGAAGAAGTACTGGAAGCTTTTTTTCCCCTTAACCACTTCTTATTACTACTTCTTGTTAACTAGTCTAATTTCATTTGCAGAGGTCTGCAAAAAAAAAAGTAGTTTATGTACCCAGAGTTTTTAAATAATCTAATAGTGTCCTGAAGGAATGCAGTTGAATAGTTTATTATGCTATAACTTTTCAGACTGCATTTTTAGTCTCGTGTAATTAATTGAAAGTGGTGTTGATGGTTCAAATGGTTCTCTTAAAACTAAATACAATTTGGCAAATTCTGTTACAAGGGAAGCAGCAGCACATAATCTGCTAATGGCTATAGAAGAAATGTGCAAGTATGTATTGAATATGTTTGTAAAATCTGTATCATTATAGGCTGTATAAGGCTGAAGCTCTATCTACTGCCAGTAGTTTTGGTGTTATTGATTTGTGTTGGGATCAAGAAGCCAATTTTGTCAATGAAAATACAGTAAACTATCTTAAACCATACACTTGATCATCAAAGGCACTTGAAAAGATTACTTCTGGGCATCTGAAAGGACTGAATAAAATAGATGGCGATGAACTTCAACTTCCTTATATGGCTTATGTTTGGCAGAAAAGCAATGACGTCTAAACAGAGTAATTATTTCACAAAGAATGATTACTTTCAAAGTATTGCTTTATTTCCAGCAATCACTTTACATTTTGAAGGGAATCAAATGATAAACATTTATGAACTATTTTATTTGTGTTAGCTTTGAACTGTTGCTCTTATTGTTCAGTGCTGCTCATTTTAAAATGTAGGCCCTTTTCAAAAAGATGTAATTCTACTGATTTTGGCTAGTGTTTGTCATAAAATTCAATTAACAGTTTAAACTGATTTGATAGCATTATTGCTCTTGACAAATTAGATATAATAGTAAACAATCTGACAAGCTTTTGATTTTTCCCTTTTAGTTGGGTTGCCCTGTATTGGAGACATTTCCTGTTTTGCTTTTTGTTGAATTATCTTTCTACAAATGTAAATTTAGATAAAATGTTGTAATTTTGTGGCACTGTATTGCATAGTCTGGTGTATATAGTAGAGTTATGGATATATCCTGGGAGTAAATCTCTATTAAATGTAGTGAAACTTACTATTGGGTAAGTAGGTGTGAAGTTACTGTTTTGACTAAGATTCCTTTTGGCAGCAGTCAATTGGCAGGATTTATATAGGATGGGTTTTTCTCCCATAAGGCATCACGATAGTGAATTAAACACAATGTGTTAACAGAAACACTCTGAAGTAACATGTCGCTCCCTCTTGACCTATCTACCTTCTTTACTGCCTGAAAATCAACTCTATGACTTTTGGAATACGTTTTGAGGCGGGAACGAAGCTGTAGGAAGAAGGAAGATCATACCTTTTCTGCGTTAGTTTACATAAATCATTGACTCCAGTTCCTTGCATCATCAATTGAAAAGTTATCAGTTCTTAAAATATATATTTTCGTATATACATCTGCTCTCAAAAGTAGAAGCTCTATTTTTTGTAGTGCTTTTCTTGACTTCTTCCTTCTAGGGTTTTGATGGTTGCACAGTTGGCTTTTAATTTACGAAGATAAGATGCTATAGATGCTATAGTATCTATTTATCAAGGTTGGTCCACACATAGAATTACATTATCACCTGTTAGATTCATTGGATTAGGGGCTTTAAGCTTGGGCACATCAGGATGAAACTGATAGAGCCCCCCCACACACACACACACACACATTGAACAATTCCAGTATCGTGATTGGCAAATTGGCAGACCTAACTGTATGAGGAATATTGTGTGCCACTTTGAATTTTTTGAAAAGTAGCCTTCAACAATCTTCGTGAGTTACTTTGAAACTTTTGAAGAGTAGTCTTCAGTATTCATTGTATGATACTTTGAAACTTTTGAGAATTACTTTTCAGCAGCCTGTGGGCCCTTCCAGTAATGAGATTTTTTCAATCAAAGTTTAGATCTTTCAGATTTTTTCTTTCAGATTTTATATCCAAGTGAGAAATGAAGACAAATGGTTATATCGGCATTCATAACAAAGTTATGGGAAAACATTTAGTTTAACTTTTGGGACCTTATGGGAATCAAAGCAAAGTTTGGCATTAAAAAAATTACCCCTGAATCCCCCAAAATGAATTCCAAGAAACCAGGAAGACCGAAAATATAGCATTAGTGCCCTTATGTTCCCTAAAGAGTATTTTGGGGCATTTATTTTGGCAGGAGTGGGTGTGGCAGGATCTCCTAAGATCGCATGTGATGGAAACGAAATCTTGGCCTAACTCAGTTCCCCACCCTGGTTTACAATCTCAAGAGTTTTGTGTATCTACATTTTCACACAAACATAAATGATGTGATTAAAGCAAAGTTTCTACAAGTTTCAAGGAACCTAATGAAAATATAAAAACACATTCATTCAGTTGAACTTCATTTTAAATGGAGTTAGATAAACATCAAGACCCAACATAGGCAGGTAGTTTGAGCACCTGGGAGTACTCAGTTCTTTCATGTGTTTTAGTTAGATTGCATAGCATTAACCACTTGCTCTTTAGAAGCTAAATAAGTACAGGTCTTTCTGGGTTCTATATGTTAATCATGGGGTACTAAATGAAGCTAAATAAGTGTATGGAGCCTTTGTGAACTCTGAAGTGCGGTGAAATGTTTGAATGGTAATCATGCTCTCATATCTCATATTTACAAAGATGAATGATCATTGCTTGAAGCAAGAGAAAGATACTATACAGTAAGACCCAGGTATCCACAGGGGATCTCTTCATGGCCACATCACGGTCACCTGAAACCACGGATATAATCATAAAATTCCCCATCTTCTGGCCCCAGCATACATACCATAGAGTTGCCCTAGTGGACATAGAAATTCCTAGAGACATATCCTCTAGGACAGGTGTGATCACACTTTTTCAGCATGAGAGCTACTTATAAAACAACCAAGTCAAACTGATCTACCTACCCACTACTCAGAGAGCCATAAAAGCAAAATATTTGGAAATGTATTTCAGTGAGAGCCATAGAATATATTTTAAGACTGAATTTGACTAAATGTGAGTATAATAACCCCCTGAATTTATTCATAATAATGATGATGATGATAATATTCATTCAGCCTCTGCTACTACTACTACTAATAGTAGTAACAACAACAACAATAGGATCCTGTAGTAGGAGACCTCCAAGGGCCACCCAGTCCAACCTCCTTCTGCCATAAGGGAAAAACACAATCAAAGCATTCCTCAATGATGGCCATTCAGCCTCTGATAATAATAACAATGAGTTCCTAGAATAGGAGGAGACCTCCAAGGGCCATCCAGTCCAACCTCCTTCTGCACCTGGGTGGCATCGGGAGCCTGCGGGACGGGACTGAGCCTTCCTCCCGCCCTGCCTGCGATCTACCAGGATGCCCTTCGCGATCTACCTAATGAGCACCCCTGCTCTAGGAATTGGCTTAATCCTCCAGGGCAACTGTGTTGTAGCTTCTAAAGAAGCATTCCATAGAATTGCTTGGAGGACATAGCAAATTTTTAGAGATACCATTTCCTCTCAGGTGCTGATAAGTGAATCTGAGGATGTGGGCTCTGCAGTTGAAAACACATTGCATGAGAGCTATCGAAAAGAAAAGAAACCTGGCTACTGCTGTAATCTAGATCTAGTGCACAAACTGCTTTCAGTAATTTGAGTGAAGTAGCCATCCAAACATTTTCTCATGATTTGTTCATCTATATATTGTTATGCCCGCTTCATGTATTTGCTGCAAGTAACCCTTTTAACCTGCCACAGGTGTAATTGCCATGCAAAGTGCATGTTCTCCAAGCAGCAGCACGTTTAGTTGAATAGGGTTCAACAAGTACAGCCTTGCAAATTAAGATGACATATTTTTCTAAATGACATTCCCATGTGTCATTACATGTGTCTTAGCTAAGGCATCCCAAGTCTGAATTTATTTCACAGACTTTCTTGCTTCACTTAGTATCCTCTCAACAGGCCACGTGAGATTCAGAGCTTCAGAGGAAATGCAGATGATTGCAGTTCTTTTCTTTTCAAAACATCAAGAGATGAATACTTGTGCCATATGCATGGAAATTTGCTTTCTAACTGCAAACAATTATGGCTGTGAATGGAAGTAAAGTAACATAAGGCAAGCGTATTTGGTATATGGCCTATCAAAATTCTTAACAGACTGGATTACAGTATTAAGTTGCATGGGAATAAAACATGCTGGCTTAGATCCAGACATCCCTCCTGTAAATCGAACAGCTTTCTTTTTTACCATGAAAGGGACTCAAATCCACGCAGGGTTCCTCTTGCTGTATAAATAAGGAGGCAAGACTATTTCTTGCTGATTGGATGATTTTTGCTGATTTCCATATAACTGCTATTCTACCTCACATTATCTTGGATAAGCCTCAGCCTGATGGAATACATATTTATGGGGCATTTGTTGCAAGGGATGGAGGAAACAATTAAAATGTCTTTGCAAGCAGAAGTTCAGTTTCAGGATATTCAGTTGATTGTATTACCTAGTAATTACAAATGCTATAGTGCTTTATTGGAATGGAATGGCAATTGATCCCTCTGCTGTTGATAAGTTAGTTTGGCTTTACTTGCCTTTTCAAATGCTTGTTTTCAAGGCTTTCCATACATTCTCTAGGAGTGTTGATTCACTTTTCAAATTTTGTTTTTTGTTTAATTTATATCCTGGTTTTTCCCATATCAACCTAAAGTAGCCCCGTAAATTATTTGCAACCCCCCCTGCAATGCTCAGGATTATTTTTTCCCCTTAACCAAGGTAGGACTTTCATTCACTCTAGTTTTTTGTGCCCTCCTTACATTGTTGGCAGTACACTAAGCACTCCCTATTTGCAGGTTTCATTTGTGTATATTTGATTATTTGCAGATATGATCAACGTGATCCTTCTAGAAATCCTTGTGTCCGCCATTGTGTTTTTAATTCGCTTTTTTTAACTTTTGTGGGAATCCTGTTCCCCTAACCCCTGGAAATGTTCAGCCCCTACAATATTGTCCCTTGGAAATGCTACAGTTAATGTCATAGGAGCATTGAGTGAACACAATAGTCTATTACACTAGTGCAGTGGTTCCCAAACTTTTTTGGCCTACCGCCCCCTTTCCAGAAAAAGGTTTACTCACCGCCCCCCTAGAAACTATTTTTTAATTTTAATAGCAATTAAACAGAAAGATATATGTATTAATATTTCTACCTTTTTCGTAAAATATAATAAAGTTGTAAATTAGAAACATTTTGAAATTATGAAACTATTTATTGAACTTAGAATAGAAAGGTAATACAAAAAAAGTTAAAACATTCGAAATCATCTTAATGACAAGGATGAACCTGGTATCCTGCTACCAATGTAGTAATCCTCGGCTCTATTTTTGTCAGCAGTAATCTCAAATCATCGTGATTGACTATTTTGCAATCGGTTTCTTTTTTGTTAATAAATTGGTTACCGCACTGAATCCATGTTCCACTAAATATGTTGAAGGACATTATTATTATTATAAGACTCAACCAGTTGGAAGGGAACCCCAAAGGTATTATTATTATCCCTTGCTTGGCGAGAGGAGGAGGAGGGAGCAGGAGGAGGGAAGAAGAGAGAGACACACACAGAGAGATGGATGGTAGCCTGTCACCTGGCTCATGCCACCACCCCCACCGCCCCCTTACAGGGATTCAGCGCCCCCCTAGATTGCCCCACCACCCACCAGGGGGTGGTACCGCCCACTTTGGGAACCGCCGCACTAGTGTTTCCACTTTTTGCATGTTCCTGCTGTGTTTCGGTAGCTAGAGAAGAAGTCTTCCAGTTTTGTGCTGACTGTTTCTCAAAGGTCTGGTTCCCTGTCCAGATAAGTGGGAGTGTCCACGGAGACAAAATAATATTAGTGTGTAGCTTGGACACTCATTTGTTCAACAGGATTGGTGACTCTCCAAGCCATGCCTGCTATTTTTTTTCTTGGCCTCATGGAGCCCCTTTCCCCCATCTCAGAAAGAATGTGATAATGCTAGGAACTTGTAAGGCCTGTAAGACCAACCTGTTCCGTCAAGCGTTCAATCTCTAAACTGTAACCCCTACTCTGGTCTTAATCTGTTTTCATTATGTTTTCAAGTATGTTGTGTTTTGTTGTTCATTGCTGTGAACCACCCCGAGCCTTTTCGGGAAGGGTGGTATATAAGTCAAAATAATAAATAAAAAAATAAATAAACTTCCTTGTTCTGCTTCTTTTTTCCCTTCCTTTCATGGCCACAAATTTCTTTTTTCTTCCTTCACTTTTATCTGACATAACATGGTTACATCATTCATGGAGCCAATGGAATTGTGGCCAAAGATAGAAATTATTTTCAGAAATTTGTGCTCTCAAATCTGTATAACAATTTTAAGTGTCTCATCTGTGTAGATGCATCCCTGATATTAGGGGACAGGGTAAACGGAGCTGGTAAGATGGAATTGCTGGAACTTGATGGTCATAGTGACCGCCCTATTAATCAAAATTATATTACAAATACATTAGGAGTGGTGATGTGACTTAACTGTAGATTGCTATGTGAGTTTCTGTGCTGGAAAATGCATATGGTGTTTAAAAAAATGGACCTGATTTAAAAACACTGTATTTCTGCAACCATGAACCTCCCAAGAATGACATTCTTACCACTGGAAACGATGAGGCATAGTTCAAATGATTACTGCTAGATGCCTCTTCTAGTGCTCAAATGGCCTCTAGCCTCAGTCATTCTCAATACGGCAACCCCACAACATCAGACCTAATGATATATTCTTAATGCTTAGGTTTGTTTCTGGCGCAAAATGGTTAGTAAAACTTGATAACTTGATAACTCATTAAACCATTTGTAACTTTTGTGTAATTGTAACATGTGGCCATCATGAAATTTACTGCTTTGAAATTAGGTCCATTATTTTGAAGCATTCCGTACTTCGTTTCACTTGCCCTGTAGAAAGTAAAAGGGTAGCATTAAGAAAGTAATATTTTTAGACAATGTTTTACTGCACTCGATATAAACATTTCTTATATTTTTCATTTTTTAAAAGATTAATGTAAGAACCGTGTAACCTATGGTGAAAGTTCCCAGGTACTGCATAGTACCTTAAGGTAAAAATGCCAATTTTGGATTCATTAAAGTGTATAGATTTAATTTATAGATCATTGTATTAATATTTTAGAATGATTAAAAAATCTCTGAATAAAATACTGAATGCAATTAGTGGAATTACAATAGTTTATTTTATAAGAATTTAGCTTGACTAAATTTATTTGTAGATTATTTCACTAAACTTGTAATACTGCTGACTATATTATTTCAGTAGTTATTAAGAATGTTATAATATTTGTAGCAACATATTTAATAGAGAAATTAGACCAAAAAATAAGACTTAAAATATGGTGCCATTTTAATAGAGAAGAATCTTCTTTTGTAATTTGTAGGCATCAGTAGAAAACTCTTTGTCTAAACTCTGTTATCTAATTTCTGGGATCCTGTTGCTATGAAGAAAGAAATGAGTAACAGTGGGCAGAAGTGGTCTGTGCCATAAATGGCCTGGCTTTGATCATAGGATGGCCTTGGAGCCAAAGCACTCAGAGAGGCATTGTTTGGACAGTCACCTGTGCTATTGTCCCAAATTACATTTTACAGAGTATTCTGGTTTAAAGCACTGGCTCCACCCCTCACAATCCCTCGGGCAGACACTGAAGGAGTAGGTCATTTAGATCTTCCTTCTGTTGCCTGTATTTATAGGCATGGAATGTACCATTTACCTCACATTTTGTGACTCTACAATCCTATCTTACTTTGATTATTTACATTTCTTTCTTTACTCCAGATTATATCTGTATTTAGATCACTGAGTGTTAGAGATAGATTGCTCTTTTTGTGTATTTATTAATTTACTCAGCTGTCAGAAAATTGATTAGAAGTGTTTACAATACAGTTGGAGATTCTCTGTTACTTATACAACCTAAAAATATTTTGCCAGCTCTATGTGTGGCTGTTTCCCAGGAGTTTAGATTTTTTTTTTAATAAAAAAGAACAACAATGTATTGTCATTTGGGGTTCCTATGCCTATTAAATTCAGCACATATACATTTTCAGAAGGGTTTTATAAGGGTGCCTAAAGATGAAACTGGGTGGTTTTCTTTAAAAGTTATGTACAAATCTCAGTGTACAAGTTATGCTTTATTTTGTTAAGATGTATCTCCTTCAAGCCCCCATGTATGCCTATATTTTACAGGCCTCCGCAACTGTTGAGTAGGAAAGGAATGCAAGCAGTATGAAAGAAAAGTGACAGAAGGGGATTTTGTGTAGAGGTGAAATCAATATTGCACTTGGAAGAAAAAGTTGATTGAGCTCTCAGCAACCCCGATATAGGAATAATGAAGTTGAGAAGTTGGATCAGCTTTTGATAAATCTGCTGTTGGTGTTTCCATAGTTTATGGATATTGCGCAAATCTTTGAACAAGTAACTTTAACTAATATCCTTCCTCCTCCCCCAAAGTCTGGAGAATAACTTGTAGTTCTTATGATGGATATCTGCACAGATAATACAGTACAAAAAGTCAAGTGGAGAGTCTTCCCTTATAATTACTATATTCATTAGGAAATACTCCATAATAGCAGAGATCAAATTAAAGCCATTAAGAATTAATGTAGAGTATCTGTTCTGTTTAAAGAAGCAAACATCTGTGTGTTGAGCAGTTATTTTTTCTTGCAAAAACAACTTGCGTGTTGCCATTTGGTGAGGACAATACAATATTAGCCGCAAAACCTTAGCTAACTGTACTGTATGATAGAGACACACATATTTCATTATCTGGTAAAATGCCATTCTTTCATCTGAGTGGTCTGCCATCTTTTTTTTCCTTTGCCAATCAACTCATTCTGTCTATGGTTGGCTATCAGCCTCAAATGACTTGCCTAGTATTAGCTTTCAAATACAGTGATGCAACAGTACCACCCTAATCATTCTAATTGTGTGCACAAGTTTCTTTTCTTGTGTTGAAAATGCATTGTAACAACCATTACTGGTATTTGTTGTTGGAGCACCAGGAATTCCTTGAGTTGAAAGATTATTTATATCAATTTAATTTTATATGCAGGTTTGATTATTGGGCGAACTTCAAGCCTCTATTTTGCTTCTCATGCTATTGAAGATATACATTAAACCCCTGGGATACTAATCTGGATGCCTAGAATTCAGTGTCATCATTGTACAGATGATTCAACTTTCTCTTCCTTCTATCTTAGGAAGCCTTTTTAGTTTTAAGGTAGTGCCTGACATGATAAAGCCAAAGACATAGACGTTTAATCCAGAAATGAAACCATACTGTATATCCTGAACAATCAAAAGGCTAGCAGAATTTAACTTGCATTAATTTTAACTTTCAAGTTTAGATGCCAGTTAGATGTATTTCTGGATTTGCTCTTGATGTCCAGGTATCAGTGATGTATAGGAATCAATTTGCACATTTAAACCAGGTGAGCCAGCTGTAAAGTCTGGAGAGGTTTGATCTGGGCATAGTAACTCATGCCCTTTGCATATTCTGTAAAGCTTCCATTACAAAGTGTTTGGAAAGTTCAGTTTGTCCTCCACGGCCAGTTACAAGGAGCAGGTGGCATTATTTGTGCAATTTGTGACCTAGAAAGCCCTCTGTAACCTGGGATCAGGCTATGTGGAGGAGCCTATTTTGCATTTGATCCTTTAGGAACCTTGAGATTATCAGTGCACATTGTCCTATTTATTTCTCCACACTCACCGCCACATTTGGTGAGGATGCAAGAGAGGCTTTTCTTGGTGACCATTCAAAGGTATTGGTACTTCCAACCCAGGAAAGTTAGGCTCCCTCCTAATTGTTCTGTTCACAAATGACTTTTTAAAAATTCAAACAACTGACTGTTAAAGTTGGAACTTGTTATGAGTTGAATACAAAACTGTTCTTGGGTGTGTATTTTAAATATTGGTTTAAATTATTCTTTTGATTTAATTAATTTGATGCAGAACAAAGGAGATCCTACTGCATAACTATTAAAGATCTGCATTAACTAACTGCTGTTTGTTTATTTTTTTAGTTTTTTGACAATTAAAAATTTGTAATTAGTGTTGCTGTGAATGTCTCTGAGTTGGCTGGGATGTAAATCTAGTCGATATTTATATTTTATTAATATAACCTATTTCTGGATGAGATTTAAGCCAGAGCCCCCATGAGAGAGTTGCAAAAATTAATAAAATCAGTAAGTAGCATTGCATACTGATCTTGATATCCAAGCGGGCAAGCAGCTTGTTCCCAAATGGATGAAGGCTTTAAAACTAATTTTCATTGAGGTTGGTGAATTTTGTTCCCTAATGAGAATCATTTTATTTAACTTGCTCCTTAAAAATGTAGACAGGTTGTAATTTGAGTATCTTTAAAGACAGCATTCTGTAGAGCAAGGTAGATGGACTGTCAGGTAAAGAAAGTGAGTTTTCCCTTCTTTAGATAGGACCATACTGGTGTGCCAACCCAAGATATGAAGATGGCATGCAGGATGAAACTTCACCTGGGAAGAGTTGTCCATGACTAAAGTTGTATATATACAGTTCTCCTTGCTTTCAAAAAAGCTGCTGCAGGCTGGTAACATTGGCATTATTAGTAAGACTTTGCATATTTAAGAAATATGAAATAATTAGGACAATTAACAAAGAAGAATATATTTTCCTTCTTTGACAGACCAGCTGTGCTTTGGTTATCTTCTACAAATGGACAATATTTGAAAACTAAAATTATTGTCCCAAAACAAATTGTTTATTTTGCATTATCAGGGATATTTTATCACATAAATTACTGGTTAAACAATCTGTTTAGAAATAATAGTTTAATTGTTGATTTTCATTGATTCTACATTTCTAAGAGGAGTTGATACCTAGGTCTTTCAGGGAAATACGACTGGCTTCTTCTTCATTTTGTCTTTTGTTGGAGTTTTTCTGCAAATGTGTCTTAGATTTTTGTATTATCTGGATTAGATATTTAATAAGAACATAAGAAGAGCCATGCTGAATCGGGCCTCAGCCCATCTAGTCCAGCATTCTGTGTCACACAGTGGCCCACTAGTTGTACACAGGGATTTCTAGCAGAAAGGAGGGCAAAACCCTCACCTGCTCCCGACCCCCCACAACCAGCACCCGGGGAAAATCCTGCCTGCCTCCATCAACACAGAGCTGGCACTTGGATGTCCATTTCAGTAACTACTGATTCCCTTGGTATCCATGAATCTGTCTAATCCTGCCTTGAAGCTGTCCTGGCTGACAGCTGTCACAACCTCCTCTGGAAGTGAGTTCCATAACCCAATGACCCTCTGGGTGAAGAAATATTTCCCTTTATTAGTCCTAACTTTCCTACCTTGGAGCTAATGTTGGTGTTTATTTATTTTTAAAAAATAGTATCGAATAATTTTTTTGTCTATTAGTTACTTGGTCTTTTTAGATGTGCTATCTTTACTTTCAAACTTTGTTTGAAAGAAAGTTGGTATTACATTCCTAGATGCAGCAGGAAACAATTAATATCCGGACAAGAAGGAATTATTATATTTTTGAGAAATTGTCTGCATTTTTGTTGGGTGGAATGTAGCTCAGTTTGAAAATAAAAGTTTTAATGCCAACTTTTCATAGAAATTGCTGTGTAATTAATCATATAGCCTTAAAGAGGAACACATTTATGAATGTGAGGAAACAGACATGGGGGGACAGGGGAGGAAAGGGTGATTTAAAATAAGAATTGCCAAGGGAGGACATGGTTCTGTGCTCAGCAACTGTTGCAGTACTTGAGCTTTCAAGACATGAAATATCAGCAATTTGAGTGAGATATAGTACAACTTAATGAGCACAACCTGTGGTCCTCCACGTGTTTTGGACTTCAGCTCCCAGAATTCCCAGAATTCCTGATCATTGGACAAGCTAGCTAGAACTTCTGCGAGTTGGAGTCCCAACACCTGGAGGGCCACAAGTTGTGGCAGGCCTGATGTAGAAGGACAGACCCATGGCTGTATTCTTGAATCAGACATGCTAGTTTAAAATATGAAGTAAGGCACATTTGCTAGTCTGTAATTGGAAGGTAGGATTACATAAAGATAGTGACAAATTAAAAAAACATTATGGTATCTGAAAGCTCCAGGTATAACCATTTCCATTGATGCTTCCCAGTTAGTTTCAAATGATGAGATATGGATTTTAAATACCAACTGTACCAAATAATTCACACACACACACACACACATATCCATTACACTAGCCACTGTTTTCCCCTGTGTTATTGAATTGGCGTGGAAAAATGTAATAATTTTCTTGAATTAGGAAGAGCTAGGGTGAAATGAGGTCTTCTCCTCTTCAATATATTCATTCTTTTTATAAGGATAATTTTTGATGAAGCATATGATCTTGTTGACTAGAGTATACTTCCTTTCTTATTATGCTACTGGAGCAGCAGATAATCTTATGAAGCTTATTGACCCATGCTCAGAAGATTAGCCAAAATTTAAAACAGAATGGTTTACTGTCATCACTTCACCCTATGTGGAAAAGTAGGGAAAACATATTTTGAATCTTTGTAGAAGGGTAATATTCTTAAAGTGTTAGAGAATATTCCACAAGGGTAGCTGATATAGTTAAGTGCATCCAAGCCAGTATTGTAATACTTTTTAATGAATAATTTATTGTGGTACAGTATATAAGTTTCACTTGTAGTTTTTCATAAGTTTTTTTTAAAAAAATAGGGGAATATCTGTGTTCTGAAATGCCACAGTCAGGTATGTACTCTGCAACAACAGTTTGTTAGATATACAACTAATCTGTGATTTGCTGATCCAAGTGATAAATCTGAAAGCCCTTTTGGACATTTCCATATCCATTGCACTGAACAGGAGCTGGAGTTATCAGATTTATCACTTTCATTGTTAATCCTCAGGTAATTATTTTCTACAGCAAAATACCTTATTGTTTCAGTGCTGAACCAAACATTTTTAAGAACTATTATAATTGTTTAAAACATTAAAAATAAATTTGAAACAGTAAGTAAAAATCAGCCTTGATCAACAGGATATACGCTGAAATAATGCTTCTGATTTAAAACTCATGATCTATCTGTCTCATCCAATGGGGCAGAAGCAATCTTAAAGTACCATATTTTTGTATTTAACATTTCCCTTTAGACTGTGGACTAGTCAAAATTTGAAAATTCAAAAATTCTAGACTTTATAGGTCAGCTGGAAGTCATTAGCATCAATTGCATGCAGACTAATGCTTATTTTATAGCTATTGAACTTGCTCTCATTGCATTTTCCCTTTAATCCTGAATGTAATGCTAAAAACCCTTATCTCTTTATTTTCCAAATTTATTTTCCAAATTTAGCTGTCATTAAATATATATTAAAGGGAGGACAATTTCCCAATTTATGAAGGAGTAACTAGGACTTTCCACTGGATATATCACCAGGAACTGTATATATTGGAAAGGTTAACAAGTTTCCAAATACAGATTTGTTCCTTTTGTATTTTAGTTTTTAAAAGTAGCATTTTGATAGCACTGTGTGTTATGTTCTCTAGTCTGTGGTTGCATCAAGATAACTGATGTGGCGGACTAGCACTATCTCCCCCGCTCCAGTATGCTAAGGGGATAGGACCATATTTATGTAGTATTGATGATGCTTCAGTATTTTCTTGGAGACTTACTGTGCAGTGGCATTTGAACAGATGCTGGTGCACAAATCACCACTTGTATGACACCATCGGCTGGTCTCTTGAGAGTATCTGTGGAGACTGTAAGCACTATTGCTCTGAACCCTTATTTCCATCATAGATTTTTTGAGTAATTAATATATGTAATTTTTTTCTTTAAAACTATGTATTCAGGGCCTTTTAGCAAGTGTGTGTGTGTGTGTGTGTGTATAATCATTGCGTTGTTTTCCTTTAATATAATGTAAAATTTTCCTGGAATTCAATCGCAGGGTGGTATGAAATGTCATGATTCAGACCACCTTAAGAAGCCAGGCGTGGTAAAGTTAGCAGCTGGTGTTTATTTATAAGTGTCCCAAACTTCCTCACTGTGACTCAAAAGAGCCTAGAGGCACAGCAAGATGAAAACAAAGTTCAACACAAAGTAAACACCCAGTTCTGACTTCTTAGCAACAGAAATTGGGCTGAGAGAATGAGCACAAAGAAACACAACCAGCCAAGCAGAAAGCAAACGGAGTAGAAGCGTCAAACGGTCCTTAAGTCAAGACAGAGGAATGCAGATGGAGTAGAAGACCCGAAACATTCTTTAATCTAGCCAGGAGGAATGCAAATGAAGTAGAAGAGTCGAAACGGTCCTTTAATCCAGCCAGGAGGAATGCAAACAAAGCAGTCCAAGTCAGGTCAATCCGGAATCCAAAACCAAGGAACAGCAGAATCTAGCACATAAGTGATTTAAGGTGGAGCAGTCGAAGACAGGATACAAAGATGCGGAAACCCACGAAATAAAATACCAATGTCCAGAATTCCGCGTCCATGAACAGTCCAGCAGCGGTCCAGAACAGGAAGGAAACAGGCTGGATAGCAAGAACAATGCCTTGCCATCCACAAAGAATGGTTAATTGCAAACCCCCTTTATTCAGTCCTCCCCGGGGCTTGATTGCGCCAATGCCCCTTCCCCATCTCTTTCAGCTGCCAGTAACTCAGCCCGAGCCGCCCTTTGTCTCTCGCACCAGGCAATGCGTCCCCTGTGGTGACTTAACTCTCCCCAACAGTCCTCATGAGTCCCATTTCCATTACCCTATTCCCCATTTCCCATGAAACGAATCACTGTTGGTGCGTTCCAAGCAGATATCCCATATCTGGTGCACATCAGCCCAACCCTAGAGTCACCTTCAGTTCTCTGTGACCCCTCATCCCAAACTCCCATTGCCTACTCCTCATCCTCTGAAAAACCCCAAAACGTTTCATCCTCAGAAGAATCGTTAAGTATTTGCCTTATTCTCTTCCTTTCTTGCTCCTCATCCGACTCTTGCTCACGAGTAGCCCATTTTGCATTCTTAACTACAGACTCCTCTCTCTCAGCCTGAGGCTCAACTACAACATGAAATATTCATAAATCATATAATACCCCTTAATTGTTCAATATGGGCAAGTAAAAAATTCATTAAATTCTATCTACTATTTTGACAATGCTTCGTTTTGCACATTTTCTGTCTTGGATCTTGCAGAATGATTAACCTTTGAATAGTCTTCCTCTTGTTACAATAGTCTTTTGAATGGTTAACCAACTGACAAGTAGTTCTGAACATTTCAAGACATAAAAAGTCATTTTCTATACAGTGATAAAGGGGGAGGATAACTTAGATTCCTAAGATCCTAATAGCACCTAGAAGTAGCTATATGTGATTCCTTGAGTGAAGACTACCTGGTTTTGACACAGTCCTGAGAGAGAATACGTGCATTAACTTCGTTGACATTGGACTGTATTTGTGCTGAAGGACTTCATGTTTTCATATTTGTTTTCATGTGTTATGGTTCTACAAATGCTGTGGTCTCTATTCTGATGCTTATTTTTATAATCCTTTTGTTCTGATCACAGGCAAATTTGTCTATTCTTACTTCTCTTCTTTACAAAAAACTTCTGCTGCTTCTGTTAGCAGAGTAACAGAAGTAACAAAGGGAGAATTGCAATAGGGCATTGATAAAGTAGTTTGTCATTTGGCCACAGAACATGATAGAAGATACTGGAAACAACACCAGATAATTCTGCTTTAGATTTAAAAAGCAGATAAGTCAAATAAGTTTGAAATATTGTTCATTGAGTCAGGAAGGCTGTAGGAGTGGAAGGATAAGAGGCTGGGTGAATTAGTTGGTTCATAGAGTCGGGGACACCCAGAATTTGAAATCACCCAATGGTAGATAAGATGTTTAACAGATTATAAAGAGTGTTTTGGGTTGGGTTTTTTTTTTGTAGACATGATCTATATGGAATAGATTTCATACACTTAGAGCATCTTACAGTCTATCTGAAATCATTTGAGTTATACAACTGGTTTCAAACTTTACAGAAACATCAGTGCATCAGTAATTTTACATATTTTAAATGATGATCAGATCATTAAAAAGTAACATAGCACAAGACATTATAAGCAACTTAGGTATATTTCTGGTTATTTTGCTTTGTTTAAATTCCATTGCAATTCCTGAAGCAGTTCTGAGTAAAATATGTGACAACTGGGTTCCCATCACTTTTAGAAATACTAATCGAAGCTTCATTATTAAAATCTTCATTGCAATTAAAGCATTATGCTCATCTGTTGTTCCAATCTAATGTATGTCTAGGTTCACTGAAAATATGACAGAGCTTACTGTTTTCAAAAGCTTCCATGTCAGAGCATTTTATGTAGCACACTGTATGATGATTTGTTTGAAAATTTTGAATACTTGTGAAATGTAATTCATAACATTTGTGAAAGTTATGAATATGCAGCATTCATTTAAACAGGCCTGTTTCAGGGCAATGCAAAGGCAAACCCTTTGCCAAGAAATCCCCATGATAGGTTTGCCTTAGGGTTACTGTAAGTCAAAAATGACTTGGAAGCACGTAACAACAACACATCCATTTACAAGCAACAATAAATTCCCAGTTTCCAGTTTTACTTGGAAAGGGTTTCTGTATAGAACTGACATATTTATATCTGATGACAGAATCAAATGTTACTCTTTTTCCTATTTCCAAATGTCATCTTATTGAAGCATAGGACACTTAGATTACTAATATTTTCAAAACACAAATTTGTAGTTGCCTCAGTTTGCCGGGAGGTAGTCCTATTTAATACTTAAAAGAGAAAAAAGAGTTTTTAAACTCCCCCAACATATTTAATTTGGGGACATTAACCATGAATATAGCCACTTTAAGAGTAAGAGAAAGATGCTGCTCACCATCCTCTTTAGGCACCAGCTGAGCAAGAAATAGGAAGAAATCCACAAGGAACTCCAAATCAGCAGGAACTGGCATAAAGGCCAAAGAATAGTTTGAGAGCATTTTATTAATGTTTCAGCTGCATTTTTAATAAATCACCAACAGATTAATTAGCTTACTTGTGTTGAAACTCTGCTAATAAGCTTCTTCTTAATATAACTTCATTTTTAATTGTAGAAATTGAATTTTGATTTCTACTTTCCTGGAAGTTGCAAGCTGCAGTTTTTCATCTATTTTAGTGGCATTGTAAAGTTAAAATTATTCTATGAGCCCCTCATATGAACTGTGGATATGCTGAGTAGTTAGAGAAATGTAGTCCGCTCTCTGACTAGCAACAAAGCAATTCTTTTTTATTGTAATACTGTTCTGCAAACACAAATAAGAATACATGACCACATCCTGCTTTGTTTGCTCTAACCACTTTTTCAAAAAGCAGAGAATTAGTGGTAAAGTGGTTAGAGCAAACAGCCTACACTTAAGGGTTCTCAAGGGTATGCACTTTTCCTTTGTGGACACATTAAGAACATGCTTGTTAGTATGGCTGGTAGGTGATTCCCAGGTGGGCAGTGAAGGGAAAAGTCGGGTTGAGCTAATTCTTGCTTGTATTGTATTTGGCATAGGACCAAAAAGTTGGAGGGGACCTCATGGCCATTGTGGCCAATCTCCTGCTCAATGTAGGGTCTCCAGTTAAAGCATCATTCAGCTTCTTTAAAAAAAAAGATGCACAGAAAAGGAGAACTATTATCTCTCTATGTAATTGGTTCAAATGCTGAACAGCTCATACTGCTAAGAAGTTCATTCTAATGTTCAATCTACCTTCCTCTAATTTAAAATCATTAAACTTCATTCTACCTTCTATGGTAGCAATGAATATACTTTCACTGTCCTCTCTGTGGCAGCTCTTGGTGTATTTAATCAGTTTGCTAATCAAAACACTATGGGGGACCTTATCAAATGCTTTGCCGAAAGCCAGATAAATGATAAGCACAGTATTACTACATCTACTTAACAAGTGATCTGATCCTCTATGTGTGTGTGTATGCACGTGCTTATTTGATTTAGCAGGATTTGTTCTCTTAACTCTCCTTCCATTGGGATGATTGTTCAGTTGATTTTAAAATAATTTTGTACTTATATTTATGTTGTGAGGTGCCCAAGTCCTTTCGGGGAGATGGGGTGGCGGAGTATAAATAAACATTATTATTGTTATTATAATTACATTTTTAATCTGCTTTTTAAAAAAATTGTAAGCTGCCTTGAGTCTCAATATTCAGGAAAATGGTGGGATATAAATTACATGAGGACAACAATTAAAATTGTATACGATGTAGGCACTGTCTTTCCCAGTGGATGAAACGTCTCTGTCTGCATTTCTACTTTATGGCTTCTCCTTACTTGCTACATCCCTCTTAGTTGCTGCTTGCCACAGTGATACACATATTTTTCATGTTGGCTGCCACAACCTGATAGTGTATGAACACAATATTTTAGAATATTAAAGCAACTGTTGGCCTAGACCTGAAAGACCCAGATTCTTGTGCCTGCTTGATTAAGTTCACTGGGTAACTTTGGGATAGTACCGTATATATTCATTTGGAAGTTAATCCATAGAGAGGGGATGCTACGAAAGCTGCTTCAGGGGGACAGCTGTCCCCAGCCTAGGCCTTTGAAAAGGCCAGAAGTGACTCCATAGCGGAGAGAGTGGGGGAGGGTTAGTGCTTCTTTTAGGTTATCTTAGGCTGGAATAAAGGGATTGTTCATTTTTTTAAAAGAGAGTTAAGACTCACATTGATCCATGAATAAGTCAACTCTGAGTTATACAATGGGTATATAGGGTTGTTATTTTTCAAGGATTGCAAGATAAAATGAAATAGATTAAAAAGAAATTACACCAAAATGCAATACAGTTGCATGTTATAGAGCTAAACCTTATCTTGATTGGTTTGTTTTAGATGGCATGACCTTTTTTTCTTACAAAACAGTTCTTTATGCATCTAGGTGCAACAAACATATATTGGCTATCCTCCGTGTATTAATCATTTCTCCAATATAACACAGTATGTCAGGATTTTGTGACCATCCTCATTTGGTCTTCTCCAAAATTGCTCAGTTAATTTTTTTTCTGTTCTCCAAAGTTGTTTGTTAGGTTATAAGGAGGGGGATTTCCTCTCTTACTTGCAGTCCTGGAATTTGTTTCTGTGAGTGTAGTGATCATATTGGATACTGATTATACACGCTAAACATATTTCTCCTATCCAGACCTGCATGTGCATTTTTTTTATCGCTTTATGTTTTGTGTGGAAATAATCACAGTGTAGAATACCTTTTAGCAAACCTAGTCATCCAGTGATTTTAATCACACATTTAAAAATATATATAGCTGGTCTTTACAAATCATTTAAATATTTGCTACTTTTACTTTCTCCAGGAACCTACACCAGCTTCCTATGAGCCCTTTTTTTCAGGCTAGGAATAACTGAATGGCTGTTTAAATGCATCCCATTCCATCTGAATCTATGATCCAGTTTAAGCAGATTATGTGATTGAAAGAATACTGATAGCTTTATCATCTCTCTGTAAGCAGATGGAATACAATCCTATTAATCCCTGGAAATGTTTTTTACTTTTTTTCATTTGATTGTTGGATAAATCTAAATGATAAGACTTTTAGAAAAGAAGCCATTTGAAATACTCAGTTTTTGTTAAAATTGTTATGGTTTGTGTTCTACTGTTACTATTACTGAGATTTCTGTGGCTGTTTTCAAAGAGATTGTTGTGTTAGTCTATCAGGAGGACTTTTGTTGCACCTTTAGCATGAGCTTTGTGGATTACAGTGTACATACTGAAATACACTGATGGAGTTTGTGGGGTTTTGTTTTTTGCTGTGAGAATGAGAATTCAAGGACAAGGTGATGTTCTCTTCTTCTGGCAACCTAATATTAGAGCCATTTTGTATACTTGACAGCTCTGCCGTTTCAGCTGCTCCTGGTAGTTCCTCATTTGCTGGGGAGTTAATAATGATTTCTGTTTGGGGATACTCTTCATTTGCTTATCACTTGAAGCTGAATCATAATGGATGTCTATGAATATACTCTACTATCTTTATGATGGATATGGTGGGAAAGGGGTCAGCCCCAACTTTGGATTTACTATCATTTTGATAAGCTTTCCTTATGATGCCCACATCTAAAGAGTATGGCTCATTAAACAAAACCATACATAGCAAGGTTTTGTCAGTGGTGGCACTCCACTCCAAAAGGTTTTGTAGCCTTGGTCTGTTGGGTAAAAGAGGAGTATGAACCATTAATATGTGTAATCTATTTAATTTGGTAAAACAGTTGACTCCTGTATTAACAGAAGTTAGGGCTGCAGTACCCCTGTGAAAGTAGAAAAAAAACAGGATTATATCTAGGCCCCAAGTCCAGGCTACTTGGACAAGGATGCTTGCATGCATCTGCATTACCCTTTGCATTGAAACTGCACTTGGATTGATGACTACCAGTGAATTTAGGGGAAGAAAGTGACAAGATCGCTTTTGAGTATTCTTTGCACAAGAAAAGCCTATTAAATTCATGGGTTCACCATAAATTGCCAGGTGACTGGAAAGGGCACACACAGACACACACTTTGGGGAGTGGTTGCTCTCCAAGGTCTTAAGGAGGGAAACAATTTCTCTCACATCTGTAGTTTGACAATGGGTTTGCCAGAAACAAAGTCTGAAGTCTTCTGCTTGTAATACAGTGTGTTGCTCCAATAGTGACTCTTCAAATATAGTAGTCTAAATGAGAGCTTTCTACAATACTGAATATCTAGATGTTTTAAAATAACGAGTTTCATGTTTGGATTTATCTGAATGTGTATCTGCTCTTTGTATATTTCACATAATGTATATGAAAAACATTCAGGTTATCTGCGGTTATTACTGTGAAGTGACGAGTCAAATCATGTAAATATCAAAATATAGCTGTATTCCTCATAGGTATATCTTGAGGTTTAACCATCTGTTCACACAGTGTTTGCCTCAAGTTGTGTTATTGCAACTCCAAATAGATTTTTCCTTTCTCTATTTATGGGTGTTCATGCACTGAACACCAGTTTATAGATAAGGTGTGACTTGACCCTAACTAAGGCTGTTCAAACCAGCAGCATAGGAAAACAATTGTAAAGGATGTTCTTCCGATTCTCTTCAGTGTTACAGATAGAACACCAGAGTCTAAAAATCAATTGATCTTTTCAAAGACATACATGAAAAACCACTGCTGAAATGGAGCCCTCTGTAGCGCATGGGGTTAAAGGCTTGTGCAGGCAGGTCGGCGGTTCAAATCCGAGGAGCTCTCATCCGTCAGCTCTAGCTTCTCATGCAGGGACATGAGAGAAGCCTCCCACAGGATAGTAAAACATCTGGCTGTCCTCTGGGCAACATCCTTACAGATGGCCAATTATCTCACAGCAGAAGTGATTTGCAGTTTCTCAAGTCACTCCTGACACACACATACAAAAAAACTGCTAAAATTAAAACTATGTCCTACAGAAGTGAAACACTCAATATGCATCCTACCACCTAAGAATTATGGAGACACAGCATCAGGGATTACAGTAAGCACAGGAACATTGCAGAACTCATCCTTGCAAGCAAAGTGGTGCTCAAAATTTCACAACATAAACGTTTACCATATGGATGTCCAAGCTGGGATCGAGAATTGAAGAGGCATGAGTGATCATATTGCAAACATATGCGGTATCATGGAAAACACTCGGGAATTTAACAAGAAGAAACAATGTAATAGATTATTGCTAGCCTTTGATTGTGTTGATCATGAAAAGCTATCAATTTCTCTCATAGAAATACTCATAGGGATACTACAGCATTTGATTATCCTAATGCATAATCTGTATTTAAGACAAGAGGCCACTGTTAAGACAGAATATGCAAGAACTAAATGGTTTTCAATTGGCAAAAGGGTCAGACAAAGATTCATTTTATCAACTCTGCTTAATTTGAATGCTGAAGGTATTATCCTCAAGATGGATTAGACTCGAGAAAAGAGTAATGCATAATAATATAAATATTAATAAATCCAATTAAAAATAATAATAAAACTTAATTTATATTCCGCTCTATCTTCCCGAAGGGACTCAGGGCGGATTCTAAATGTAAAAGGCAAACATTCAATGCTCGAATCCAACAACAATACATCCATAATAACAACATTTAAACAACACAACATATAAACACAAATTATAACTTAACTAAAATTAAATAAAAAACACAGTCTGTTACAACAGGTATAAGACAAAACATAAAACATCAAATGGAAACAATAATTTCCCATTTCTTTGGGACAAATTGATTAATCATTGCTCAAGATATCTATTGAGCTGGTGAGGCGAGCAGGGGTGTGAAAATTGGAGGAAGAAACATCAAGTGGAAAGAAGTTGAAGTTTAATAGAACAAGAATACTGACCACATATTTGTATAACTTTTAGTTAGACATTGAAGATGTTGATTGAATCAATTAAAGCTTTTCCATATCTTGCCCCAATCAATAATCTGAATGGAGGCTGCAATCAAGATGTCAGAAGACCAGCAGCTATGAAAAAACTAGACAAGGTCCTGAATTATAAAGATATATAATTGAATACTAAAGTTAAGATTACCCATTCCATCATATTTCCCATTTCTTTGTATGGTTGTAAAAATTAGACAGTGAAGGAAATTGATAGGAAGAAAATCAACTAATTCAGATGCAATGCTGGGGAAGTGTTCTACAGATATCGTGATCTGCTGAAAGGACAAATGAATGAGACTTAGAGCACATCAAGCCTAAAATCTCCCTAGAAACAGATAACAAAATGAATGCTGCAATGCTTTGGCCATAAAATGAGAAGCCACAATACACTAGAAAAGACAAACATGATTGGTAAGCTATATGGTTTTTTAACAGAATTTATGTGCCTTTTTGCGGGCAAAAATAATACATGGAATCAGTAATTAAAGCATCATACTTCTAGTATTGATATCGAGCATGCATTTGGGGGTCTTGCCTCAAAGACAGAGACCAACCAGAGCCACCAAAGAGGATCCGTTAACCCTGGCGAGAAGAAAGCACCAAAAAGAATTTTTTCCCAAATAAATCTCACCAAAGTTGAAGAAAATGTCACTGAGTTGTTTATTTTGTTCCAGCTGGAGCAGATGTTAAACTGCAATCATTTGCCAAAAGCCGACATAACCCGCAAAGAGAAACAGTATAATTTTTATAGAGAAAACAGAGCTGTCCAATTCAAATTTCCCGCTCCCGCCCCCCTCACTGGCTTTGCGCCGATTGGATGGAGTCATCAGCTGGCTGGGAGGTGCAGCCGGTTTGGCTGTGCCTTAGCCAATCAGTGAGCCAGCACCGCTTCGGCCTCTCTCGCAATGGGAAGAGAGGAGGCGGTTCAAGTAGAAAACAATGAACTGTGGAAAAATATGACAGGATTAAGTGACTAATGTTTCTATAATTGCCGGCGATAGCCTTTTCTAGCCCTCAAGCTGGCTTAGCTATTGTGTAAATTTTTGTCTGATCCAAAAGTCAGACCCTTTTGTTGTCCTTAGGTCCTGGATATGGGATTTGTTGATGATATCTTGGATTGGTATTGGCCAGCTGGGTTAACACAATGGAAGGAGACTGAGGTGACCAACCACCTTTTGTGAGAGATGATTGAATTGTCAGTAGAATCCATTCCTCAGATGGGCTAGCCCTTGGCCCTCCGAAGTTTGAGGAAATGGAGTCATTTATTTTATCAGTCATGCAAAGAGTTTCTGGTGAGTCCTTTTGTCCAGGGATTAGCTGGCCCAGGAAGTGAGGGAAGGTTTCCCGAGACCATGAAGTGCTGGGTCCGCAAAAAGTGGCATTTCTTCATATTTCATATGGGGAAGGGGAGACCTGAAGGGGAAATGACATCAAACCAGAGAGTATTCATATGAGTGATAACAGAAATCATATCAACCATCCCTCCTGCCAGAGTCCATAAAAATTCATAAGATATGACAGGAGTCCCTGGGATTTGGGGGAAATAAGTTTTAAAAAGTCTTAAAAGTTTTCCAAAAGTTGGCAAAAGTTAATAAAAAAGTTCAAAGAGCTCATGTGAAGTGGGGAAAAGGTTCAGAAGAGTTCATGGGGAGCACATCTGGGAACATTGTGAGCACTGAGGGTTGGAATCCATTCATCTGAGATGAGAAAACTATAAATCAAATTTTGTCTAAGGGGCAGGATGGCCTGCCTGTGGTCCAGAGGTCCCAAAGGGTGACCTCAGCAGGATCCCCAGGGTCGACAGGCTCTGGGACATCAGTGAGATGGAGGCAGAAATGGCATTGCCACATGAAGCCATGGATTGCACCAGCTGGTCTCCACACATGGTTTTTGGGGTGGAAATTGTTATTCCTGGGGCACAGATGTCCATAATGCAAAAAAGCTAGATAGCAGTTAATCTTAGAATTAGTCTAGGAGAAAAACGGCACCGGATTGGAATCAATCCATTGACCCGTGGATACAGGGGCTCAATGGGTTTCCGTATCTACGATTCAGAGGAACACAGTTTCGGCCTCCCTGAGACGCTGTAAGAGCATCCCGGGTGAGCCGGCGGTGAGCTGTGGCTTAGGAAAGGAAGGGTTTATATTAGAGAGTGTTAGAGGCAGTAAAGGGACACAATGTATCACTATAGAAAGCAAGAAAGTTACAATCAGAAGATATTTTTATTGGGGTGATTGGTTACAATGTTAAGGTAAGGGAGAAGAAGGAAAGCAGAAGATGACTTTTCAGTTGAGCCTGCTGCTGTGGCCACAGTCCCATCAATGCTGGCCCAACCAGATGTTTTAGAACTACGGAATTCCCTGCGGCGGGTCAGATCAACTTGAGGGCAGGGGTCTGCGTGTTGCCTGGTCTCAGTATTTCTCCATGTTTTGTGTTTCTTTGTTCTCATGTTTTTCACAAAGCAACATGTTTGTCTAGAGACATTGTAATCTGATGGCATTCAGCTTTATTGATAAAAGTCTTATTTAATACAATATGAAATATTTTAGTGCACAGCTTTTACTTTGCCTGGAACATAGATTCACATCTAAGTTAGATTTCTTTTCATTCTCTTTCTTATTTTTTATTGTGAAAAAAAATCAGTTTTTCACTATTTTGCTAAAGCATTATTTAGGAAGCTGGATTTGCAGTTACTATGCATAGAGAAAGCCAGATATATACAACATACTGTATTTACTTGAATCTAATTCTCTTTTTTTAAAAACTAAATAACCTTTCCAAAATTAGGTGCACATTAGATTTGTGTAATATAGTAATCTTCATTCTGAGCAAAAGCAAAAGGTGAAGGTATTTCAGGAGCACTTGGAACTCTCTAATTTAATGGCCACAACTCAATGCTACGGAATTCTGGGAAATATAGTTTGATGAGCCACCAGCATGCTTCGGCAAAAAAAGTTCAAAATCTTGGAAAATTACACGATTTCTTCTAATTGAGACAGGACAGTTAAAGTGGATTCATTCTACAGCATAGATGCACCCCAATGGTTTCTTTTCCATTGCTGGAAGCCGTGGCATTCTAACACTTTTGTTTTTAAAGAAGGAATTATAAGCATGCAGCCACTGTAATGCACACCTTTTTTTTAAAACAAAGAGTGCACTTTTTGCTGCTGCACATTACATTCACCAGAAAATACTTTTTTTTGTTTCAGGGTTGTGAAAATTGTGGTGCGCATTAGATTCTATGGTGCATTAGACTTGAGTAAATGTGGAGAGCAGCTTTAAAAAATCTCATTTTCCTTAACTGTCTGTTTATGCTTGTGGGCCTTATATGCACCCGAACATTGTAGGGTATGAGAGTTCTTTGAAGACCCTTACACTTCGAGATCTCAAAGCACTTTATGCTGTGGAGGGCAGCAAGGAGAATGGGGGTTGTCCCATATGGGTCACCCTCTGTGTAAATGTTGTAGCTGTGATCAGTTTAATTTAACCCCTAGTGTATTTCCTTAAAATAGGATTTTAATAATAAAATAAGGCTAATAAAACCTAATAAATAGTGTAGGGAAATAGTTCTGAAAACTCAGGAAACAAAGTGCAATAAGTAAGACACTGAGTTTGGAAACAAGTTAGAAACAGTGGTAGTAATTTACAAGAGGAGGCAGGTCTCAAGACGTAGCTAGAGTTGCTACATATTGCAGAGGGAAAGATGTTAAGAGTCTCACTTCTTCCTTGACTGTTGTTTCCAAGCGTTGAATTTTCAAGCCATGCATTAAAAGCCTTGAAAGTCACCGCCCACTGGTTCAATAGAACTTATTATTTGTATGCATAATAAGACCTCAGGCTGAAGGTGATTTCATATTTGTAGTGTAATGAAATATGGTTTATTAAGTTTTATTTTGTAGTTTTGAAGATTCAGACCTATCTGACATATTTGACTGCTTGGATAGAAGCACATAGTTCAATAATTACTAAAATGTTATGGTGTGAAGTAGCCTTAAATGGCAGCCAGTGTGTTGTTGAAGGCTTTTCGGGCTGTATGGCCATGGGTATCTATTCAAATAAAATACTTTAAAGGATTGTTGTCCTCTTTAACAAATTATCTCATTGTTATTGGGGATATGATCTGTTGAGCTTAATTTGCTAGTCCACATACTTTTTCTCTCCTACTCTTTGAAGACAAGTTGTGGTCTATGTCACTCCCTCTTCACCTAATTTTTAAAAAAAACGTCATTGCATTTTTGTTAGTCTAATGATAATATTAGGACAATATTGATTGATTTTAATCAAGGAAGTACATCTGCTGCTGGATTGTTTTAGTGCAGATTGAGGAGCCATGGAAAATCTCAAATATTAGCAAGAAGGGCTCTGTCTGTGGTTCATTACTTATTATATATGTAGCAAAATGGGGAGCATTTATTCCTATGTACCTCTAACTAGAGCCTAAAGTTGTGTAGTCCTAACAGAGGTTTAGTCCTTTCAATTAGGCCAGTGTCACTAACAAAATATTTCCTAGCTTTCTCTGCATTAACATATAAACAATAAGAAAAGGCACCACATGGTCCATATTTATGAAATCACATTAATGTATGTGGAATTATTTTATCTGTGACATTATCAAGCTGTCTCATTTTGATCCCATAATAGTATTACAACAAATCCTCTGTTTGTAATGGAATTAGTCATTAATCTCACTATTGAGCTTTTCTGCTGCTGACGAGACTGAAATATCTCTCCATCTCTCTCTCTTAGTTAGACTATAACAAACAATATCTTTGTTTGAGGATCTTGGATATAGGGCAAAATAAAAATGCTGAAACATAAATATATCAAAAAGGAATATCTTATATCTTTCAATATAATAGATTATGTCTTCCTTGAGTTTGTATTGAGGGGTAATCACTGTGCTTTTCAGTGATCTTGTTTATGCTTGGATTCTCAGTTAAATTATTGGATTCCACTTGGATTCAACTTAACATGAGTATGTTTGTTATCTTCAGATGTCAGTGGAATATAGTTAAGCAAGAAAACGACTGTTACATACAAGGTACCACTAAAAGGTACCATCTCATACTGCCCTATGAGATCACTTCGCTCCGAGGATACCAACCTTCTGGCTGTCCCCTCCGCAAAGGCTGCCAAACTCACCTCCACCCGCCGAAGGGCATTCTCGGTGATTGCACCAATGCTCTGGAATGCCCATCTGGCAGATACGCGTGCCATCCACGACCTGCTCCCCTTCAGGCGGGTGTGCAAGACCCACCTGTTCCAGCTCGCTTTCCAGGTGTAGGTCCTAGTGCTATGCACCCCCCTGTTGAAGAGACTCATACTCCAGGTCGTTGTTTTTACTGCTGTGTTTTATTATGTTTTTAGTGATATTTTAATGATGCTTTATGCCCTGTTTTTACTCTGTGCTATCTTTTATTGTGTTTCTCGGTGTTGTGAGCCGCCCCGAGCCCGCTGGGAGTGGCGGCATAGAAGCCGAACGAAATAAATAAATAAATAAATAAAAGAGCTGCCTTGCTTATTCTTACCAGTCATGCTTTTGAAGGCAGCAATACACAGAAGCATGATGTAGCTGCTCCACAATGAAGACAGTCCCAAATCTTTAAAGCCCCAGATGGCAGTAATGAGCATCTTAAAACACTGTGAAACCATTAGGCCATTTTGAGCTGGAATGCCATCGGTATGAGAATAACATTCAGCTCTGCCTTTTCCATAAAACGACAAGATAAATGCTGGTTGGTCTGAGTTGGTGCTTGAAAGCAGTATGGACTGGATAAGGGACAATTTATTGACATCTGTGAAAGAGAGAGTATTGTTTGTGATGTTTATTTACTTGTTGGTGTTCAGCCTAATTTGGGTGTGTGTGTGTTAAATGTCTTCTAAAGGAGTGTGGACCCATACATTCAATGTGTGGCTCACTCTTTCAGTCTATTTCATCATAGTTTCATGAACTTTCGTGCACTTGTGAAATCACATGCAGCTTTCTCCTCTAATTTCATACTTATAAAAAAACTTTTGAAAAGACTGGTTCTGCATTTTGATAGATTTCTGAGTTTTGACAGTGCTTTGGTCCCAACTTCTTAGTTTATTGCAGCAAAATCAAAAGTGTCTTGTGGCACCCTAAAGACTAATCCACTGTATTTGGCATGAGTATGTACATAGTAACCCAATTGGACCAGCATTAGGGAAGCACGGGTAGCATTGGTTATCCATATTCTGTCAATTTCTGGTATAGATTACAATAATATGTTATATATGGCTACTTTTGAAAATTGTTTGAAGACGTTAGTTCATCTAAAATCTTGCTGCAAGTTGGTTAACATCTGCATCTGCCCCTACGTCCTGCCTCGAAATCTAAGATCATCTGGGGAGGCCCTGCTCTTACTTCTGTCAACAGCCCAAATGCGCCTGGCAGGGACGAGGGATAGGGCCTTCTCGGCAGTGTCTCCCTGCCTATGGAATGCACTTCCAATTGAATTATTTCTTTATTTCTTTATTATTTATTTATTACTAGCTTTGAGACCTGGTGCTGCCCAGGTTATTTGAGAAAGGCATTGTGTGCCAAGGTTGGTCCGTATCAGTTGTTTATTTGGCTCTCAGTGGTTTCGGGAAGTGAGTGAAGGTACTTCAAGCCCCATAATCCATGGTCCATCCTCCTCCAAATTGCACCAGGATGTAGGGCCAAATTCTGTGTGCCAAATTTGGTCTTGATCAGTCATTCGATGAGGGTCGCAGCAGTCTCGGGAAGTGAGTGGAGGTACTTCAAGTCCCATCATCTGAGGTCCATCCTCCTGAAAACTGCACCAGGGTGTAGAGTGGGTCATGGGGGCTCTATGTGCCAAGTTTGGTCTTGATCAGTCATTGGATGAGAGTCGCAGTGGTCTCAGGAAGTGAGTAAAGGTACTGCAAGTCCCATCATCCATAATCCGTCCTCCCCCAAACTGCACCAGAATGTTGAGTTGGCCATGGGGGCACTCTTTGCCAAGTGTTGTCTTTATTGGTAATTGGATGGGTGTCGCTGTGGTCTCAGGGAGTGGAGGTACTTCAAATACCATCATCCATGGTCCATCCTACTCGAAACTGTACCAGCATGTAGTGTGGGTCATGGGAGCTCTGTGTGCCTAGTTTGGTCTTGATTAGTCATTGGATGACGGTCGCAGTGGTCTCAGGAAGTGAGTGGAGGTACTTCAAGTCCCATCAGCCATGGTCCACCCTCCTCCAAACTGCAGTAGGATGAAGAGTGGGTCATGGGGGCTCTCTGTGCCAAGTTTGGTCTTTATCGGTCTTTGTTGGGGGCCACAGTGGTCTCTGGGAACAGAAGGGTTGGGAAGTACTCCAAGTCCCATCATCCATGTCCGTGCATCCCCAAACCTCACCAGGATGCGAAGGCAGTCATGGGGGTTATGTGTGCCAAGTTTGGTCTTGATCAGTCATTGGATGAGGGTCGCAGTGGTATCGGGAAGTGAGTGGAGGTACTTCAAGCTCCATCATCCATGCGCTGCTCTCCTCCAAACTGCACCAGGACATAGAGTGGGTCATGGGGTCTCTGTGTGCCAAGTTTGATATTTATCGGTCTTTGTTGGGGGCCACAGTGGTCTCTGGGAAGCAAAGCGCTTGGAAGTACTACAAATCCCATAATCCGTGGTCCATCTTTCCCAAACTGCACCAGGACGTAAAGGGCATCATGGGGGTTATGTGTGCCAAGTGTGGTCCAGGTCCGTCACCCGTGCTGGTCAGAGTAAGTGAGTGAAGGTACTGCAAGTCCCATCCTCCATGGTCCACCCTCCTTCAAACTGCACCAGGATGTAGAGTGGGTCTTGGGGGGGGGGGGAGATCTGTGTGCCAACTGTAGTCTTGTTCTGTCATTGTTGTGGGCCTAGTCAGGAAAATCAAGTTAAGTAAGTCTTACTGTGAATTCAGGCTGAGGCCTAGTCAGGAGAATCAAGTTGAGGAAGCCTTACTGTCAATTCAGGCTGAGGCCTAGTCTCGAAAATCAAGTTGAGGAAGCTTTACTGTCAATTCAGGCTGAGGCCTAGTCTCGAAAATCATTTTGAGGAATCCTTACTGTCAATTCAGGCTGAGGGCTAGTTTGTAAAATCAGCTAAAGGAAGCCTTTTTGTAAAGAACTTTGTCTAGCACCTTTGAGATTTGGGATGTTGGAATGCTGGCCAATCCATGGTCCATCCTCCTTCAAACTGCACCAAGACGTAAAGTGGGTCTTGGGGGTTCTGTGTGCCAAGTTTGGTTTTGTTGTCTCATTGTTGGGGGCTGCAAAGTGTTTTGGACTTAAACTCCCACCATGCCTGACTGCCTCAGGCCTTACCCCCCTCTGCCACTGTAGATTGTCGGAATGTTGGTGGTGGTGGCCAATCAGAGGCGTTATGCAAATAATCCCATAGTGTGAGCCAATCAGAAAGCTGCCACATATCCTTCCGCCCTCCGCACACATACATACATACAAACATTCTGCTTTATATAGATATACAGATTTCAACTCTTATACCACCCTTCCCAATAGGCTCAGGGTGGTTCACAACAAGCATCAAATACAATTTCAAAACAACAATTTAAAACACAATAAAACGGTTTATGTTAAAACAGAATGGATTTAGCAGCGTCCCTCCCTCCTGGTTTTCCAAAAGAAATCAAAGGCATGGTTTTGGGACCAGGCTTTTGGGCAATAGATGTAGCAGCACTTTAAAGGGACAAATTGCAATGGTGATACGACTGGTTTTTATGGCTTAATCTTTGTATGGTTTTAACTTTGTATTGTTTTTATTATGAGATGTTTTAATATGTGATTTTATTATTGTAACTTTTATTATAGCCTCTAATGGGGCTTAATTTGTAATGCCGTCCTGAGTCCCCCTTCGGGGATTGAAAAGTGACGGGGTATAAATGCGGCAAATAAATTAAAAAATTAACATTGACTGGTCTTGGCAACATGATGTCAGCACTTAATCACAGAGCTGTTCCTCTTAAAACTTGGGTGTGAACAACTACACACACATGCATACAAACACACACATTTACTTACCTTGCTTTGGTAGAATAAGAGTTTCTTATATGGTGTCAGGATCTCTCCGCATATGTGATACCTTTACCTTGCATGATGAAGTTTTGTGCCAACACTATGGAAGTATTGCAGATTAATAATTTCAGTATTTAACTAAGAATCCTACTGCTTGTTTGAGAGCTTTAAGAAAGTGTGTTTGTTAAAGTGGTTACTGCTTGGTAGATTAGAGTTTACGTATTAACTGTAAAGCTACCTAAACTCTAGTGCTGCTAGTACTTAAAAAAACTTCCAACAGATTAAAATACCTAGATACAATTTCTTTGATTGTACTGTTATAGTTTTGCTTATATTCACAGCGGGCTTGGATCGATGTGTTATGTCCTAGCTGTAATAATGTAAACTAGCACCTATCATTCGGGTCTAAATAGCAGATATTTTCTGGTCTATATAGCAGACATTTTCTGAATTCTAAGGGTCACTTTTTCCTTCTGTAATATATAAACATCTCTAAAGATGGAGTGCGTCTTAGAATCACAGATGTATATTATACATTTCTGTTGTTGGTACTGAAATTAAGGTGCATCTTATAATTGACGGCATCTTACAATGGAAGAAATACGGTATGTGACAAAGGGTTTGTGGTATGCATTGTACTGATAGTTTGTGGTGGTATTTCAGCAGTATTGTTACATCAAATATTTTGAATACATTCATTTCACATGGAATAGAGATTGCTTTTGCTGGCTTGCAAAATATCCACATGCCTGGCCCTTATAACTGCAGGCTGTTTTTATTTAGTAAATAATATGCTTCATACAGTGTTCCAAAATGTAGGTAGGTATTGGCCTTTTGAATACATATTCATGACTGTGATAAATAACACTTTTAATTCTGCTAGTAAAGATTTTGATGTGTATTTTTTATTAAAAAAGATAGTCATTTACTATCATTGATGCCAGGATATGATGAACTGTTTTCCTTTTGTATATGAGACATACCTTTTTTCAAATTCAATAGGAAGACTACAATACAGATTTAATTATGTTGATACATGCATCATTGAAATACAATTCATGCTCCATTAATTTCATTTAATTTTCATTGTTTTGTATTTTAAACTAGTGTTTATGATGAAATGTTGCCATTGTAAATTAGATACTACATTGTACTCAAATAATTAGATAAAGGGCTGTATGTAGATTCAAAATCAGTATCTCCCTAAGATGTGCTAATTTTTTTTACAGATGCTGTTCATTACCAAAGTTAATCGGAAAGCATAGTACCATCCAAAACAGCTTATTAAACTGTAGGTCCCCAGATGTTTTGGCCTTCAACTCCCAGAAATCTAACAGCTGGTAAACTGGCTGGGATTTCTGGGAGTCTTGGGCAAAATTCCTGGGGAGCTACAGGTTGAGAACCACTGATCTAAAAAAATCCTGTGAAATTGTTTCAGTTAAAAATAAATACTTTACTGTACAAAAATGTTCTACATTCTTAATTTTTGATGAAGATTATTCTCTTCTTCATAGAATGTTGGCTTTGAAAGCTCAGGGAAGAAGTAGCAGGGAGAAAAGCATAACCCAGTGGTAAGTATGACCATTTAACTCATTACAATATTTATAAAGTTGAGTTTCAATCACTGGATTCTATTTATTTAGAACTAGCTTGGGGACCCGGCCCTGCCCGGGTTAATTGAGAAAGGCATTGTGTGCCAAGGTTGGTCCTTATCAGTTGTTTATTTGGCTCGCAGTGGTCTCAGGAAGTGAGTGAAGGTAATTCAAGTCCCATCATCTGTGGTCCAATGTCTTCCAAACTGGAGTAGGATGTGGTGTGGGTCATGGGGGCTCTGTGTGCCAAGTTTGGTCTTGATCAGTCAGTGGATGAGGGTTGCAGTGGTCTCGGGAAGTGATTGGAGGTACTTCAAGTCCCATCATCCATGGTCTGCCCTCCTCCAAACTGCAGTAGGATGTAGAGTGGGTCATGGGTACTCTGTGTGCCAAGTTTGGGCCTGGTCTGTGATTTGTAGGGGCTTCAATGTTCTGTGGGAAATGAATGTTCTGTGGGAAATGAATTGGGTGAAGGTACTGCAAATCCCATCATTTGTGGCCCATCCTGCCCTACATTGCACCAGTGGTGTAAAGTGGGCCAGTGGGCATCTGTGTGCCAAGTGTGGTCCTGATCCTTCTATGGTGTGGGCCACAGTGCTCTAAGCAAGTGAGTTAAAGTACTGAAAGTCCCGTCATCCATGGTCCATCCTCCCTCAAACTGCACCAGGATGTAGAGTGGGTCTTGAGGGTTCTGTGTGCCAAGTTTGGTCTTGTTCTCTCATTGTTTGGGGTCGCAAAGGGGGTCGCAAAGTGTTTTGGTCTGAAACTCCCATCTTGCCTGACTGCCTCAGGCCTTTTCCTTACCCCCTCCTGCCACTTTAGAGTGTTGGAATGTTCGTGTTGGCGACTGCCCTCAGGTCTTTGCCTTATCCTCCTCTGCCAGTTTAGAGGGTCGGAATGTTTGTGTTGGCTGGCCAATAGAGGCGTTATGCAAATGCTCCCTCACTGGCAACCAATCATGTTGTCAGAATGTAGAGGCCGGGAGCCAATCAGAACGCTGCCACATACATACAAACAAATAAACATTCTCTTTTATTATATATATAGTTTTAGACCCTGAATATTTATTCAGTAGGCATTGAAACAAATATTTGTTCATTTAGATATTCTATGTTTCATGTTTCATGTCAAGTGTTAACATTACTTTTTTTCAAAATAAACTTTCAGTTATCCTCCTTCAACCTGGTATCCTATTGTGAGCCCTAACAATTACATCAAGGTTATTAATCAACAAATATGACAGAGTATCTGCTTGTCCGGTTTTAATGGATTCGTTTCAATTGGTTCAGCTCGAGGATGTGGACAAGATCCTTGGAGAGGCGAGGCCCACTACATGCATCCTAGACCCCTGCCCATCCTGGCTGATCAAGGAAGCCAGAGGGGGTTTGGCAGAGTGGGTGAAGGTGGTGGTTAATGCCTCCTTACAGGAGGGCAAAATTCCAGCCAGCTTAAAGCAAGCTGTTATAAAACCGCTGTTGAAAAAACCATCACTGGACCCCACTCAATTAGTGAACTATCGGCCAGTTTCCAATCTCCCCTATTTGGGCAAAGTCATGGAACGTGTGGTGGCTTCGCAACTCCAGGGTTCTTGGTAGACACTGATTATCTTGATCCGGCACAGTCTGGCTTTAGGCCGGGACATGGTACTGAAACAGCCTTGGTCGCCTTGGTAGACGATCTACGCCGGGAACTCGACAGGGGAGTGTGTCCCTGTTGGTTCTGCTGGACCTCTCAGCGGCTTTCGATACCGTTGACCACGGTATCCTTCTGGGTCGCCTTGCAGACATGGGGCGTGGGGTACTGCTCTGCAGTGGCTCCAATCCTTCCTGGAAGGTCGTACCCAGAAGGTGTCATTGGGTGACACCTGTTCGGCTCCACAGCCGTTGTCGTGTGGAGTCCCTCAGGGTTCAGTTCTGTCCCCGATGTTATTCAACATCTACATGAAACCGCTGGGAGTGATCATTCTGAGTTTCGGAGTAAGGTGTTATCTGTACGCAGATGACGTCCAGATCTGTCACTCCTTCCCACCTGTCACCAAGGAGGCTGTCCAGACCTTGAACCGATGCCTGGCCGCTGTGTCGGACTGGATGAGGGCTAGCAAATTGAAACTAAATCCAGACAAGACAGAGGTCCTCCTGGTCAGTCGCAAGGCCGAACAGGGCATAGGGTTACAGCCTGTGTTGGATGGGGTTACACTCCCCTGAAGACACAGGTTCGCAGCTTGGGAGTGATCCTGGATTCATCGCTGAGCCTGGAACCCCAGGTCTCAGCGGTGGCCGGGGAGCTTTTGCACAGTTAAGACTCGCGGCGCCAGCTGCGCCCGTACCTTGGGAAGTCTGATCTGGCTACGGTCGTCCATGCTCTGGTCACATCCCGAATAGATTACTGCAACGCACTCTACGTGGGGCTGCCTTTGAAGACAGTTCGGAAATTGCAATTAGTCCAGCGGGCGGCAGCCAGATTGCTAACGGGAGCTACATACAGGAGCATACCACCCCCTGTTGTGTCAGCTCCACTGGCTGCCTGTCCAATTCGGGCTCAATTCAAAGTGCTGGTTTTGACCTTTAAAGCTCTATACGGTTCTGGCCCAGCTTACTTGTCCGAACGCATCGGCCGCTATGTCCCACCTCGTAATCTAAGATCATCCGGGGAGGCCCTGCTCTCGCTCCCGCCTACATCTCAGATGAGGCTGGTGGGGACGAGGATAGGGCCTTCTCGGTGGTGGCTCCCCGCCTGTGGAATGCGCTTCCTATTGATGTACGATCCACCACATCCCTCCTGGCCTTCAGGAAAAAGTAAAATCCTGGCTGTGGGACCAGGCATTCGTACACCAGCACAAGGCAGCATTTTAGATTGGTTTTTAATGAAAGTGGGTGATTATGGCCAATGTTTTTATGGACTGAACATTGTTTTAATCCAGAGTGAATGTGTATGGTGCTAATGTAGTTGTATTTTAATGTATTTTTAATGTATTTTAATTGTTGAAGTGTTTTGGGGTTTATATTGTTATTATGTGGGCATCGAATTGTGCCATACTGTAAGCCGCTCTGAGTCCCCCCTTGGGGGTTGAGAAGAGCGGGGTAAAATCCCGAAATAAATAAATAAGAGTAGGAAATAAAAGGGTTGGAGGAGAGCTGAGATATAAACACAACTAAAGAGCTTAAGTTTATGACAATTCTTGGAACGCTGGCCAAAAGTTTTAATTCTAGCCTTTTATTGGTATAAGTATCACATATTCTTTTATGACTTTGGGTCACTTCTCCATTTTTTTGTATTAGAAGCATTCACTACTTTTCTGTGCTGCAAGGTAAAATAATTTGGCTACTATGGATTCACAGACTCTTGAAATCTCATGATTTTTTGTGTTGATGGCATGTATTCAGAAATTCTGAAGACTGGAAAATCTTCCAAGCTTTGTCATTAACTAAATTAACTTACTGTTTAACCTACCCTAACAAAACTCTTATGTAGAAGATCCACAAAAGATGGCTCCTATCCAATTGAGAAGTTTTATTATGAATACTTTACAGTCTGGTTTGTACGTAACTTGGCTTATTGCTCTGACCTATGCATAAATGTATCTGTTCTTTTTCTGCAACTTCCTCCCTTTTACATGCTCAATACATCCTATATTAATTAACCATAGATTTTGTGATACCCTATTAATTAACACCTAGAGTTAGCAGTATACCAAAAATTGGAATCTTAAATTGAAGGATGGTGTTAATGTCAAATCTTCCTTTGTTTTGATCCTAATAACCATAGTATCACAGATTACACATAATGGGAAGTTGTGGATAATTAACAAAGGTTGAATTGTAGTTTGTCTAAAGAGAAGGAAGAATGGAGTGCCCACACACAACCCTAACTTTTTCTCTTTAATAAGCCAAGGTGTGTACTGCAAACTAGGGTGTCAGGCATTTATCCTCTTAACATCAATGATGTTTCTATCTTAAGTAAAATCGTAGCTTGCTGGTTGGCTCCTGTTTCTGTTGAGTGAGTACAGCAGGTTCATAAAAAAACCTATTTTGGTTAGGGATAGTTGGAAAAATATGAACAGGATCAGAATGTGTGTTGTATTATGGTGAACTTTCACAGCATTTATATTATTTAAATATATTTCTCATGCTTGCTAGGGGAATGGCACAGATATTTTGTGCAACTTCCTGAGTGTGTTACTATTTTTAATAGCCTGTTTTTCTCTCACTTTATAACAGTGCCTGAAAATGACAACAAAGCGGAACTTGTTTGTGAGGTTGGTGCCATGCCGCTGTTTGCGTGGTGAAGAGGAAACTGTCACTGCACTTGATTATTCTCACTGCAGCCTGGAGCAGGTGCCTAAGGAGATTTTTACTTTTGAAAAAACATTGGAGGAACTCTATCTCGATGCTAATCAAATTGAAGAGCTTCCAAAGGTATGTGTCAGACACAGACTGCCATCAAAGAAACACAGCTAAAGATAAGCAACATATTATTTGCTGCATGCATCCCAGTCATGTTCCTAAATATACCTTTTCCTGTTCCTCTCCTCTTTACAACACAGGACACACTTCATTGAAACAGCCTGGATACTTTGTTTAATACATGCAGACCGAAAACATTTATCTGAAAACGTTATAAGATTGCAAGGGCATTATATATTTAAACTATTCTATGTATGGCATATTTTTATTTATTTCAGCATAAGCTAAAAACTAGAACTATGCAATTATTCCTTTGGTGATATCCATGTTTCAAAAAGAATCTTAGGATTTTTGGCAAAACTAGAAAGCTTGAGTATTGATAAACATACATATTGTTTTATTGATTAATAGGAAGTATGTGTTAGACACTTATTTATGTTACTTTATTTGGCTTTTTGAATGTTACAAATTTAATAATGTGTTCCTAATAGATATATATTGCTTTTGTCTCAATAGCAACTTTTTAATTGTCAGTCTCTGCACAAGTTGAGTTTGCCGGACAATGATCTAACAACATTGCCTGCATCCATAGCAAATCTCATTAACCTCAGGGAACTGGATGTCAGCAAGAATGGTAAGTTGTTGTTTTTTTGCTACAGTCAAATGCTATATCTGCCTAGATTACTGAACTCCAGTTACACTTTCACATTTCCAGATTTAACTTTTGTGCACTTGATTGTTTGTGGATTTAATTGATATGCCCTCTCTAGCAGTTCCTAGGTCTTCCAGCAAAGCTATATGGTCAATGTCGGAAGAAAAAAAATCTAACTCTAGAGTACCTAGAGACTTCTAGAGATAATCTTTCTTTAGGCATTTGTTGGTCCTCCTGTGATTCTTTTCTGTAGAGAAGACAAACCAACCATAGCTGTATGATAGCTAGAGCCACTTAGTAGCTTCCTGCATTAACAAATGGCCTCTTGTTGTATTGGGAATGCATCACATGCCAGTGGGTTTCAAAAATCTCATTGATTCTGTAACCAGACTCAATTCAGTGAGTTTCATTAAAAATGCTTGTGAGGTGAACAAAAATGTCACTGTATGGAATGCTTTTCACAACTTCAATTACTCTGTTATAGTTATCCTTCCTTTATTTCTCATTGAACTATTTTGTGTGGTGGGGTTCCTATGAGGATTTTAAAATTGTGGTCTACTTGAGGAATCACACTTTTATAATTGGCTATTGTTTCCTCTCTAGTGATCGTCCTGCACTGTTTGTGTGATGATCTTTCTCTTTGTTGTCTGAAAGGTTTAACTTTATTTCAAAATATCACAGTAAGCAGAAGCCCTATAAACAAATACCATTTGGCAAGCTGCTGTTACATTAAAGATGACTTTTTCCCTTCATGTTAGTGCAGTACAAAATAAAGATGATCAAAAATTGACCTGCTTTTTGTTCAGTGCATACTCTTTTTATCTAACCTTTCCCCATCATCCCTCTGGCTATTTATTAGAACAACTGATGAGTATTTAAATGACTTCATTTAGACAGTAAAACATATGTTTTGGTCTCCCTTCTTGGAATATGTGTAGAACAATTAAGGTAGAACATAAAGATCACAATATGGCACAGTCAATAAATTGACCTTTAAAGTATGAAGAACCCAAATAAAATGTGGGCAATCTGGGTATTTCAAGGTTCTAGCATTTTAAAAAACCAAGAAAAAACTGTAAAATGTATATGTGGTTGCTCCCTAAAAATATAAGCCTAGATAAATGCTTCAGTGTCATTTTCATTTCCAGTAATCAAGGGATCTAATCTTGATCAGACATATTGCTTTAAATCTTATGTAACTGTCAGCCATCTTTGAATCCATAACTGATTATTAAGTTTGTGTGCGTGCGCACATGCATACATACTTTAACTGTCAATGTTTGGCAAACCGATTAATTTCATAAGAGTTTTTTTAAGGCAAGGAATACTCAGAGATTTTTTCCAGTCTCTTCCTCTGAAACATAGCCCACAGCTCCTAGTATTTGTTGGCTGTCTCCCATTAAAGCATTAATCAAGGCTTACCCTGCTTAATTTCCAAGGTCTGGTGCCTTTAGGAAAGAATGCATTATATTAATTTTGTTCCTATCCAGTTAATAAAATTTAGTAGAAGCTATGTTGACTATAAAATAAATAAAGTAGGAAAAAGAGATGGAAGGAGGGAGGGAGGGAGGAAGGGACAAAAAGAAAGATGAAAAGTGGGAGGAAGGAAAAATAAAGAAAGAGAGAAAGAGAACGAGAGAAGTAGGAAAAATAGAAGTAAAGAATAAGGAAGGAAGAAAAGTAAGAAAGAAAGGAATAAAAAGGAAAAAGAAAGGAAAAAAGAGAAAGATATGTAGGAAAAAGAGGAAAGGAATTCAGAAAGCAATGTGTAGTGGTTTGAACCTCAACTATGGCTCTGATTCCACTGGGTGACGTTAGGGAAGTCACACACTCTCAACCTTGGAGGAAAACAAAGGTCAGTCCCCTCTGAATAAATCTTGAAAAGAAAACTCTAATAGGGTCATCGTAAGTCTAAAATGATCCTAACAACAATAATCCTTTTTGGTTATTAATTATACCCTACTTGGAAAGTGAGGTGCTAAAAACATATCTTTGGCCTCAAGAGGCTTAGCCTATCAGATGTTGGCCTCTTACTCCTCAGAAGTTGTGCAGGCCTGTTATAAAGATTTAGCATCTTCTTGATGTGTTACCAGTTTATTGTTCAGAAATTTCTGAATATATAGGCAATTATAGATGACATTGAACTAAATATGCCAGTTATTATTTTCTGTTTCAAATGCAGATAAAATGAAGTGGTAAGAGAAAGATCTCTTGCATTTTTGAGTAAACATATCTATCTTTGAGATGCATTTTAGGGAAAAAGGAAATGTATACTGTGAGCATAAAATTTAGCTTCAGATTGTTTTCTGTCAGAATAAAGCTGCATAATGGCCCAGGGCAATCTGGCAAGGAGTACACATCTCTTCTTCCAAAATGCCTATTGGTTTAGGGGAAATTGGCTGGGAACTTAGCTTTTTCAGAGCGTTTGCCAAATATCTGAGGTTGTTGGAGAAAAATAATTAAATAGTAATAGAAGTGAATGAAAAATAAATTCTGATACAGGCTTAGTATAACTTATCTGAAACATTTGGGACCAGAAATGTTTTGAACTTCAGATTTCTTTTCCAGGTTTTGAAATACAGTTGACCCCCTGTTCCCAAAAATTCCGTGTCCATGGAGTCAACCATCCATGGCTTGAAAATATTTTTAAATCCTCAAAGGAGCCGTGTAAACTAACCCCAGTGGATACCAAGAACCTACTATAACTGTGAAGTGATGGAAATCCAAACAAAGTGCTTGTCAGAACTACACACCTACCATTTCACATATCCTCACATCTCTGTCCAACCTTGTCTTGTGTATGAGATGTAAGGTTGGAAAGAGACTCAGGATATGAGAGACAGAGGAAATGTAAGGGACTTGATACCAATATATAAAAATGACATAAAAATACAGTACAGATCTCCAAGGTGCTTATCAGCTGCTTGTTTCCACCTGTGAATGAATGGAGCAGGAGCATAGCAGCTACCTATGGAGTAATTCAGATTTCCAGATAAGGGATGCTCAACATGTGTATCTAAATAATTCAGCATTGTTTAATCAGCATCATCCGTGGTTCTGGTCTATTTCACATGCTTGCAGACTTCAGACAGAACCACATGCGTCAAGACAATTTGCTCAACTTGGATAGCAATGTAAAGACGTAAATACCCAGAAGTTCCAGATACGGTATGATCTAGGAAATTAAATAGGTCCAGCTTTGGTTAGTACTTAGATGGAAGAATGCTAGGGAATACCACATGTGTAGGCTAATATTTCAGAGGAAAGAACTGGTTAAACCACTTCTGAATATTGATGCGATCACAATAAGCCAACAGACAACATGAAGGCACGCACACACAGCAATGTAAACAAAGGAAGCACTTGTTTAGCTATTTCATGTTCTTTTGAGGAATCCAAGCTATTTGGTTATGTTTCGGATGAGGTTTTGGTGGAGACCAAAGACAAAAAGAAAGTGTTACTATTGTTGGCTAAAAACGAAGATAAAAAATCATTTTATGTTGGTGCTCAGTCTTTTCAAGTTATACACCCAAATTTCAATGGTAAGTATACGGACTCTTTAGATCAAATTTGGGATTCGTCTAAACAACAGCAGTCCTCAGTAAAGGCAACTCCACCTCTTTGACCAAGCAGGGTTGAGAGTCCAGTAAATCCTGGTGACTTGGGGCAGCTTCCAGTGTGGTTCATCTGCTGCATTTTACGCATTGGTCAGAGCAGATGTCTCTTAACACTTGGGTGGCAGAACCATGGGGCAGACATATACTATGTATTTCAGTCTTTATCATTCAGTCTCACATTCTGAGGTAACCAGAAAAGCATTCTCTGATGTTTCAGTCATTACAACATTTCATCCAGTTCAGGGCTATAGAGCCATCCTTAAGATAGATTTTTGGGCTCTTACTCTCTGACTTTCTTGTTCCCCACCCCTCAGAAAAATAAGGACAGGGTCTGAATGTGGAACAGGGTCAATAGTTTTGTGATCAAGTGAAAATTCCATATAGAAACCTTAGGATGGATTGTGGAAGGGATGCAAAGGGGTGGGGGTTCTTGACATCTCTCACTCTTCAGGAGATGTAGTTGCACATGGAGGACCTTGTCATTTGAACTCTTGTTTCTCTGTAGATGTTCATGAAAGTGTTGGTGGCCCATTTGAGGTCGAGAAAGGTCCATGTGTACTCGTACCTAGACAACTTACTGGTCTGTTTGTGCAGAAAATCATTACAAATTTGCTAAGTGTCATCTAGAGCAGGGGTTCTCAAACCTTTTCAGCCGCAGAGCCCTTTTTGAAGCAAAAGTTCTTGTGGAGCCCCAAGAAATGTTTATATGTTATATATAATGTATATATATATCAACCTCTTCATTGGCGCCCCCTTGCCGTGGGGGAAAGGCTTGCGTACCCTAATGAAGTTGTGAGCTATGCTGGCGGTGCCATAATAGTCACCGGTAGGGCCTCCCATGCCAGATATGTCGAAGGGTCTGACAAAAAGTGTCAATGGGCAGGATGGGCTCTCTAGCCTTTTGGCAACCATCCTAGGAGAAGGAAAACTCTAATTTCAAACCTGGGCAGATGGTGCTCATCTAACCCTGTAAGGTGAACCATCTAAGAGAAGGAAACTCAAACTAAACCTACGACCTGAGGACCTCACTGCCACCGTTCAAGCTTGCTAGGCCCCGGCAGATGAACCTTTGGTTTAAAGAGTGGGGCCAGTTCTGTGCAAGCTGTGCTCCACCAAAACAAAATTGCATAGGCTTGAAGTTCAAATCCAACTTCCAAAAAAGCCCTGTAGCGATAGGCGAAGGACGAAATGGCAGGTGTAAAGATGCACTGGAAACTGCAGACCCAACCCTGCATGCAGACGGTTCAGGACTTTGGTCGCTTGAGATGACAGTCTTGGTTGGCAGCATCCTGAAAGAGAAACGACAATGCAGAAAGAAACACTTGGAAACAACATCACCCAAGGAAACTTTCTGCTGTACTTTCTGCAACCAGACTTGCCTATCCTGGATTGGCCTTTTTAGTCATCAACGCGCTTGTAAAAAGCGTGGGATGAGTCTTTCCTAAGAATCCTTATTCGCGAAGTATTGCCAGAGGAGAGAAAATATATATCAGACATGGGCAAACTTTTTGACCAACAGAAACTTAACAGTATTTCAGTGGAATACCCCAGGGGCTGTCCAATCCAACTCCTTTGGCAACGTAGGAAAACCACAATCAAAGATGCTATTTATTTATTTATTATTTCAATCTTCTATTACCGCCACTCCCCGAGGTCTCGGAGCGGTTCACAAGCTTGACATAAAATGACAACAATACAGTACAGCAACAGAAGGGATAAGGAGGGGGGATTGGGCAGGAGGCACAGAAAATAGAGGGTATAGAGGATAGGGGGCAGAGCAATACAGTGCCAGGGTGATCCTATGTAGGCACTGTCTTGCCATCAAAAGAAGGAAGATTGGGAGGTCCTAGGGAAATCTCTTGTGGCTGATTGCAAGTGAGCAGAGTGACCTGGTTTCCTCTGTGCAATTTAGCCTTTATAACAACAACAACAGGAGCAGGAGCAGGAGGAGCAACCCCAGAGGCCATCCAGTCCAACCTCCTTTTTCCTTGCAGAAGAAGCACAATCAATGCACCCTCTGAATGGTGGGAGGAAAATAGGGTTTTGGAAGCAAGCTAGGTGAGGGGGAAAGGATCTGGGCAGCAAAGAAGGCAAGGGTGGCAAGGGAGGCAGGTTGAAAAGACTTTTGGTGGCGAGGGAGGTGGGGGAGGAGCAGGAGAAATGAGGGAAATCTTAGAGGGGGAGAGTGGAGGAGGGAACAGTGGAGACCCTCAGTATGCTTCATGGAACCCCAAGGGCTCCATGGAGCATACTTTTCAGAACCACTGATTTAGAGCAATGTCTCCAACATTTGGGAACCATTACAGAAAGAGTTCTATCCAGGGTTCTTCTCCCAGATGACAGGAAGAAGCTTCAAGCTTCTGTCTGGAAAGTTTTTGGTCAATCAACAATGTGTCTGATTATATTTGCTATACTGTTGGGATTGATGCGGCTTGTTGAACTTGATTCCTTGGACATGATTCCATCTCCGGAATCTTCAGTGGTTCATACTAGGACAAGCATGATTGGAAGTCACCTGAGCCCATGCCTTCTCCCTTTGTTGTAGTAGTCTCAGAATTGGTGACTTTCGGATGTGTTGGGAAAGTGAATGATAGTGGTCTTTCTATATGTCTTGTGCAGAACATACTGAGACTAAAGAAGAGATTGTTGGGTTAGAGCACATAAAGTTCATGAACTGTGGTCTTGTGAGTTTAATCTCAAAAGCAAATCTTTATAAACATTGGGAACATGAATCCTTTTTTGTCTTTTTCTTTGAATTATTGACTAATCAAAGGAAAGGAATAATAGGAGCAGCTGCAGCTTGAATTTCATCCTTTTATTAATCTTCCTTTTGCCTGATTATACTTGTGCCAGTTCATTTTCTGTAGTTAAAAGTAATTGTGAACAATGAGCAATCTTTCCAAAATATCCAGTGACTGCAAAAATGTTTTTTGGTTTACTTCTTAAGGTATTTTTTTCCTGAGACATTGTGTCTTTTACTTCTATGAGGTCAAACCTTGATGAAATCAGAGTTAGGAAATAGACTCTTGAGGCCTGTTCCCTTAGGTACTTTCTTGGAGAAGGTAATGGTTTGCTTGGAATCTACCTATATGCCTACTATTTCATCCTTTGGGAAGACTGTTTTGCTGAATGTTTGCATCTGTGGATTTCAAGGTAATATTTTGTCCCATGAATTACCTTAAATAATTATCGCTTGCTATTTATAAAAGAAGTGTGCAAACTATGTTAGGAAACACTAGCATGTTATGTTTCCACACCAGGCATTTCAGGAAATGCATTTTATGATACAAACACTGTTGCTTCTGTGCTTTATCTCTGTTTCCACTCATGTTTGGAATGAGAGAAAGGAAGGGAAAGGGGGCTGCTCTACCGTCTTTCAAATTTCAGTGTACAATCTTAAACTTCAAAGACAATAACTTTGCCAGTACTAGGCATTGTGGCCTGGGTACTGTGCTCCTTTTTTTGCAATTAAAGTCTAAAGGAGAAAGACAGTAGCAGTTCAGATTGGTACTAAGCAGACCATATCCTGGGTATTGAGCTCTGGAGAAAATGGTTTTGAGTTTTGAGACTGAAGCATTTTGAAACTATTAGGAAACAACATATTTTCTGAATTAGTTCAGACCGATAAGAAGTGTACTTTATACATATTCAGATACTGTTAAATTTTAAGCATATTTGTCATAAAGATGAACATTCTTGGGAAAAAATCTAAAAAGCCACCCATGTTTCTAGTTCATAAGCTATAGGGCTATTTTCTAGAAAGTAAATAGGCACCATGGGGTGTGTAGATCCAATGTGCTTGAGAATGGTACAGGGAGAGAAAATTCAGCCCCAAAACAATAAATTTGGGATGTATTGTAGAGACTATTTTAAGCTTATCAAGGTCTTTTTAAATGGACACTGATATTTCCTTCTTTGTTGCTTTTCTGATTAATTGTGTATCAGTTACAGCTAGTGACCAACCCGCATTAGGCAAACACTTTCAACCTGATAAAAAAGATTGGAGCGGGTTCCCTCCCACAACTTATCTGTACAGGCATTAAAGACTGGAAAGAGTTTAAAGTATTCTAGTTTTAACTCCATCCTTTCTTCCCTTGTTTCTTTCCTTAATGAGATCTTCCTCACCTTTGCACAGTAACCCATGGCAGAATAAATTCCTTAGGAGAGGAAGATAGGACAGCTATTTAAGATTTTCAATTTCCTGTTTGCTTGATGCATCTTTACATTCTTGCTGTTTTTCTTTGCTCAGTAAGGCTGAATTTTGTTTGTTAAGTGCTGTTGTTGCAAGTTTCTATTTGTATAATGGGGACCCTGGTTTCTTCCCTCTTATTTGCATTACCCCCGTTGGAGGAGAGATGAGGGGTGCTTTAAGAGGGGTAGAAAATTTTATTGACAGTTAATTTTGCAGTGAATTGACACATTTGGATATAATCTGGCGGCGTGAGGAAATAGAGGTATAAATGTTTTAGTCAAATAATTGAAAAAGTGACCTATTACATGAGTAGTTCACAATGCACTTATTGAAGTCAGCAGGATTTTGCCAATGTAACCATGTGCCAGGATCTTAGCTAATATTCTTGGATTCTTTGTCCCATTATGTACTATCAAGGTAGTCCCCACTACTCCACAGAGCAGTCAAGCAGTCTGCATGTGAATAAGCAAATTTAAAGTATCATAAATGTGCAAACTGTTAAAATTACAGATATTCTGCCCTCTCACATACTTTTTATTCTTTGATAAAGTATTTTAGTTAGATATAAGCCAGTGGTGTATGGCTTGACTATAAGTGAACAGAGTTTAAATCCCCATTCAACCATGAAAACCCATTGGGTGTGGTTGGGCAAGTTGTACGTTCTCAATCTCTAAGGAAGACGGTGGTAACCCCTTTCTGAACATATTTCATGATAAGTACACTTTATGTTTGCCGTACATTGGAAATGTGTTCAGTTAGATGTCTTAAAAGACTGCAGCTATTTGGCAATGTCCCTGTACCATAGATTCCTTACCCAAATAATTACAGCTAAAATATAGTGTAATTTGTTCCTGCTTACAGTAAAAAGCTGCCAGCTGAGATTTGGCCTCATTTAATGTGTTGTTTTGCTTGCTTTTTTTTACTTGAAAATTTTAATGTGGGTTCTGGCATGCAATATGTGGAGTTCTGGGGAGTATGTTTACTCATTTATATTGTTTAGTCTTCAGAATATCTAGGGAATTAGGTTGAAATTACTGATAGTTCCTGTCTTAATCATTTTAATATGTTTTCCATTGTGACTTTCCTAAATGTATAGGCAACTGCTTGAGTTATCTAGAAATGCACAGTTCCAAATCTTATCCCACTTCCACATACTGCATAGTGTGTGAGAGACCACCAGTGTTGTTGCTGTGCATTTTCTATCATATCTTTGGATATTTTAACACAGAAACATGTATATACACACTCTGTTTAATGGGCTCCAGTGACACAATTTCTCCATAATTGCCTAGATGTCACTATATTGTACCGTAAAATTGTTTTTTTATAGCCTATATAATTTGAAGAATTTGTACATTTTTTTTACAATTCAAATGTAAAATGGCCCTGAAATAGAATAACTTAAAATCCAGTTTGAAGATTCTTGGTAAAATTTCATGTTAAAATACATTTTAGACTGGATTTGAAATAAACCCTGACCCAGCAGTGGCATTGAAATACTGTATACTTAATAAGCCATGTAAAACTCAGCTTTTGTCTATATCAGTGGCTCCCAAACTTTTTTGGCCTACTGCCCCCTTTCCAGAAAAAAAAAATAGCTCACCGCCCCCCTAGAAATTAATTTTTTAAAAATGAAATAGCAATTAAACAGAAAGATATATGTATTTATGCAGTGGTTCTCAACCTTTCTAATGCTGTGAGCCCTAAACAAGGTTCCTCATGTTGTGGTGACCCCTAACCATATTTTCATTGCTACTTCATAAATAATTTTGCTACTCCTACGAATTCTAATGCAAATATCTAATATGCAGAATGTATTTTCATTGTTGAACATAATTAAAGCATAGTGATTAATCACAAAAACAATATGTTTTGGGGAGTAAGGTCAACGGATGATGGGATTTGCAGTACCTTCAATTGATTCAGCTCTGACTTCCACAGCACACTGAGACCCCCACAAATTACAGAACCCACATGACCAACAGAAAATACTGGAGAGGTTTGGGAGGAATTGGCAGTGATTTAGGGGACATGTAGTTCACCTACATTTGGAGAGCACTATGAACCCAAACAACTATGGATTTGGATGAAATTTGGCACAAATACTCAATATGCCCAAATTTGAACACTGGTGGAGTTTTGAGAAAATAGCCCTTCTCATTTGGGAGTTGTAGTTGCTGGGATTTATAGTTCACCTATAATCAAAGAGCATTTTGAACTCCAGCAACAATGGAATTGAGCCAAACTTGGCACACAGAACCCCCAATCGTTCACCACCCCCTTAAAGGGATTCACCGCCCCCCAAATTCCCCCGGCCTCCCACCGCCTCCTTGGATCGCCTCACCGCCCACTAGGGGGCGGTACCGCCCACTTTGAGAATCAGTGGTCTATATAATATAATCACTATTTAATTTTCTTCACTTTGCTTCTCTGTCACACTTGAGGTTTGCACTGGAATTTGAAGAGAGATACTATACAGGTCCTTCTCAAAAAAATTAGCATATAGTGCTAAAGTTCATTATTTTCCATAATGTAATGATAAAAATTAAACTTTCATATATTTTAGATTCATTGCACACCAACTGAAATATTTCAGGTCTTTTTTGTTTTAATATTGATGATTGTGGCATACAGCTCCTGAAAACCCAAAAATCCTATCTCAAAAAATTAGCATATTTCATCCGACCAATAAAATAAAAGTGTTTTTTCAAAAAAAAAAGTCAACCTTCAAATAATTATGTTCAGTTATGCAATCAATACTTGGTCGGGAATCCTTTTGCAGAAATGACTGCTTCAATGTGGTGTGGCATGGAGGCAATCAGCCTGTGGCAGTGCTGAGGTGTTATGGAGGCCCAGGATGCTTCGATAGCCACCTTAAGATCATCCAGAGTGTTGGGTCTTGCGTCTCTCAACTTTCTCTTCACAATATCCCACAGATTCTCTATGGGGTTCAGGTCAGGAGAGTTGACAGGCCAATTGAGCACAGTAATACCATGGTCAGTAATCCATTGACCAGTGGTTTTGGCACAGTGAGCAGGTGCCAGGTCGTGCTGAAAAAGGAAATCTTCATCTCCATAAAGCTTTTCAGCCGATGGAAGCATGAAGTGCTCCAAAATCTCCTGATAGCTAGCTGCATTGACCCTGCCCTTGATAAAACACAGTGGACCAACACCAGCAGCTGACATGGCACCCCACACCATCACTGACTGTGGGTACTTGACACTGGACTTCAGGCATTTTGGCATTTCCTTCTCCCCAGCCTTCCTCCAGACTCTGGCACCTTGATTTCCGAATGACATGCAAAATTTGCTTTCATCAGAAAAAAGGACTTGGGCCCACTTCACAACAGTCCAGTGCTGCTTCTCTGTTGCCCAGGTCAGGTGCTTCTGCCGCTGTTTCTGGTTCAAAAGTGGCTTGACCTGGGAATGCGGCACCTGTAGCCCATTTCATGCACACGTCTGTGCATGGTGGCTCTTGATGTTTCTACTCCAGACTCAGTCCACTGCTTCCGCAGGTCCCCCAAGGTCTGGAATCGGTCCTTCTCCACAATCTTACTCAGGGTCCGGTCACACCTTCTCGTTGTGCAGCGTTTTCTGCCACATTTTTTCCTTCCCACAGACTTCCCATTGAGGTGCCTTGAGACAGCACTCTGGGAACAGCCTATTTATTCAGAAATTTCTTTCTGGGTCTGACCCTCTCGCTTGAGGGTGTCAATGATGGCCTTCTGGACAGCAGTCAGGTCGGCAGTCTTACCCATGATGGCGGTTTGGAATAATGAACCAGCCTGGGAGTTTTTAAAAGCCTCGGGAATCTTTTGCAGGTGTTTAGAGTTAATTAGTTGATTCAGATGATTAGGTTAATAGCTCGTTTAGAGGACCTTTTCCTGATATGCTAATTTTTTGAGATAGGATTTTTGGGTTTTCAGGAGCTGTATACCACAATCATCAGTATTAAAACAAAAAAAAGACCTGAAATATTTCAGTTGGTGTGCAATGAATCTAAAATATATGAAAGTTTAATTTTTATCATTACATTATGGAAAATAATGAACTTTAGCAAAATGCTGCAGCAAGCGAGCTGCAGCATTTTGCACCAGCTTGAGTTTCCGAATTGTCGACAAGGGAAGGCCTATGTAGAGGCCGTTACAGTAGTCTAGCCTCGAGATGACTGTCGCTTGGATTACCTTGGCAAGGTCGTCCCTGGATAGGTAGGGGGCCAGTCACCTAGCCTGTCGCAGATGGAAGAAAGACGTTTTGCTGACCGCAGAGACCTGAGCCTCCATGGCCAGCAATATATATGAGTATCCACTGCCAGATAATCTGGGATAAAATCCTGGCATATAAAGCAGTGCGGCCTTTGTTTCTATAATCTATGGTTCTTCTTGAAACATGCTTGGCACCTGGCTAGACGAACACTTTAATGTTCAAAACACTTTTGTTATTCATCTTAAAATTGTTTAATAGTGGTTTGGGAGATATAACATGCTGTTTTCCTGCTTCACCTCTTGTAGCAACCCAGTTAAGAGTTCTGGAAAACTAAAAATGTTCACATTTGCCACATTTTGGTTAATTCATTTAAAGTATGGCTGCACTGTCAATTTTGAACTGTCTCCAAAATTATGATGAAGCTTGTTATTACAAAACTGTAATAAAGGCATTGCATTGTGATATACTGCTTGTGAATGCCTATTCACATGATATTTGCCTGTATTACTGCATATATGTTGACTGATTTATATTGCCTGCATTACTGCATATATGTTGACTGATTTATATACTCATTGATCTTATGTATGTTTATGGCATCCAGCCTTTATTACAGTTCTGACATACATGTCTCATTTCAATTGTTGTAATTAGCATTGTATTGTGATATACTGCTTGTGAATACTTATTCCCAGGGATGTCGTCGGTGCCTGAAAGCTTTAGTCAGGGGCTGAGGGCGGTGACAAGCTGGCTCAGAGCACACAGGCTAAAAATCAACCCGGCAAAAACGGAGATCCTCTGGCCTGGCCGACCCGACCCTCACTCACCACTACCTTTCTTTGAAGGCGAGCCCCTGTCCCCGGTTCCGGCGGTGAAGAGCCTGGGAGTGATTTTGGACGAGAGACTGTCGATGGAAGCCCAGATTCAGGCTGCAGTCAAGGGCGCCTTCTTTCATCTTCGCAGGGCCCGACGGCTGGCCCCCTACCTACCATCAGAGGCGTTGAAGACTGTGATACATGCCACCGTGGTTTCTCGACTCGACTATTGCAATGCCCTGTATGCGGGTCTACCGCCATCCACGACTCGGAGGTTGAGACTTGTCAGAATGCAGCGGCCAGACTCATTTCCGGGTATCGGCTAGGAACCATATCTCACCAATCCTAAAAGTTCTTCATTGGCTGCCTACAGAGTTCAGAGTGATCTATAAACTCATGGCGCTAACCTTCAAAGCACGGCAAAGAACCGGACCAGCCTATCTGGGCGATCGGCTGACAGACCAACGCAGTGAAAGACCAGCGCGTGCAATAAATGGTGACCGTATAGCCATCCCAGGGGTGAGAGAGGCCCGGCTGACAAAGACCCGACGGAGAGCCTTCTCTGTGGTGGCCCCTGTGATCTGGAACACACTTCCGCCTGCTCTCAGGGCCACATCGGCCCCAGCCAGATTCCTGTCCAACTTGAAAACCTGGCTCTTCCGCCAGGCGTTTTGGGATTGACTAGATAACCTGGAGGCTGGGCCCCTCTATGGTTCTCTGTACCTGTGTTTTTAATTGATGTACCTGTGTTTTGTTTTTTCTTAAATGATGTAAGTCGCCCGGAGCACCAATGGTGGAGGGCGACTCACAAGAAATAAAGTTATTATTATTATTATTATTATTATTCACATATTTGCCTGTATTGCTGGACATAACATACTGGGGTTTTTCTATGTCTGTTTGTATATTACATATTTTTGATACCATAGCAGACTTCGTTTGTCTGCCTTTTCCCCTTTGATCTTTTCCTTCTTGTTTTTGTTGTTCCAACTTAGTAAGCAACTCTCCCAGTGTTGTTGTTGCTATGAGAAGGGCCTCCATTGTTCATGTGACAGGGCTTAGATTGCATTGTAATAGGTGGTTTGTGGTTTGCAGTCTATTTTCACACTCACATGCCGTGGACTCCACTTTGTGGCCCAATTTCTTAAGGTTGACTGTGCATCTCGTGGTGCCAGAGCGCAGTCTGTTCAGTGCCTTTCAAATTGCCTGGTCTTCTGTGTGCCCAGGACCGAGTCTCTAATTTGGTATCAGCCATGGGTTGTGGTTCTGGGTTTTAGCTTGCCACTTTTGGACTCTTGCTTGCTGAGGTGTTCCTGCGAGTATCTCTGTAGATCTTAGAAAACTATTCCTTGATTTAAGGCATTGGTGTGCTGAGTGATATCCAGACAGGGGGTGGGCTGGAGATGTCACTACCATGGTCCTTTCATTATTGGCTGCTACTTCCAGGCGGTGCAAAAGTTTTTCCAGTGGTGTAGGGTACAGACATCCAGTCATAATGCGGCATGTCTCATTAAGAACCACAACTACTGTTTTAGCATGGGCAGATGTGTTCCACACTGGGCATGTGTACTCAACAGCATACTATATTGCTCGATCTTCTGGATCCAGTAATACTTTCTCTCTTTTTCATTTTATGTGGTGTGTATGTTGATTTATCTAGAAAGTATGCAAGAAGAGATGAGGGCATTGGCTACTCTAAGATGGGATTGCATTTTGCAGAACATTGATTACAGAGATTTTTCTATTATATTTTCTTGGGGTAGTGTTCGGAGGGGGTGGGATGAAGGAATGAGATTTGCAAACAGTGTAAGAGCAGGATAGCTGCAACATTATATTTCTCTTCTATGGCTGATTCTAGTTAAAAAAAAAGAACTCCAGTTACAGATCTCTTCATATGGGGCCATTTAACTATGACGTGAAAGTACTCAGCAATGTAGGATAAGGAAGGTTTCCCGAATTCTTCTTTCTGACTCATTCATTGATCCACAACCTCTACAGAACAAATTTTGATTTCACCTTACAATATTGCACACATTTTTGCTGGGTCAGGAACAGAAGTGCTATCATTTCCCTTAGGGACACTTCACATATCATTTGCAGACATATGTATGCATCAGAAACAATATACTAAGGATAATGTTTGAAGAAGGACATACTGTGATTGTGAATCAAAGTATGGATTTAAAGTAGGCATTGCATCTGAATGATTAAGCATTATTTAAAAACGCCTTTGTACCACTATGTTACTACAAAAACATAAGGTTTGTATAAATATGCATGAACCTGGAATGTGTTCTGTGCTGTTTTGAAAAAACAGGCCTGTAGGTATTTGTATCATATTAATCCAGACCTGGTATTGGACATGATGGCATTCACATTTATACTATTCTTCATTCTCTTTTTATTATAAATGGCAAGGAAATAAATTTATTTGCTAAGTTGTTTTATAGCAGCTAAAAATACATTGCCTTTGGAAGGTTTTAATTGCAAACATTGTAAGAAAGATTTATTTTTATGTTATCTCCGGCTTCACAGCATCAATAAGGATATTCGCATGGATGTGATAACTGACACTGTTTATGTGCTCCATTAGGCACTTGCCTTTTCTTTTTGCACCTATTTTTATTTTATCATATATTAATGTTTCAAAGTATGAACCATATCTCACTAAAGTTAATCTTAACATTTCTAATTTTAGTGTAATATTTTATATGATAGAGCAGGGTGCTAAAGCAGTATTGTTTGAGTATTATATTGTTACAAAATAATCAGAACTCATATTTATGTCAGCCATGTTAATACAGATTTTGTAACAGCTGCAATCTGAATATATTATGCTAATTGAGTATATGCATGATTGTGCATGAATTCCTTTATTTCATTATTCTTTATGCCATTTGTACTTTATTTTTCTGTAATTTTGCTCCTAGCAATCAGGAGCTCTAAAGAACTGTAAAGCCTTTCCTTCTGACTGCAAGACATTTTATGTAGAAACAATTCTGACTTCGAAGTTTTCACCTGGCATTATTATACATGTTCTGATAGAATTCACAGTTGCAAGGATTAGAAGCACAATGAAATATTTTTTTTTTGTAAACGAAGATCTTCGGCCACCATATTTTCTGGCTTTTCTACTGTTCCCAAGAATCACAGCACAATAAAGCTACTGAAGTGCTTGATTCAGGATTCTCTGGTAGTCAGTTTTTGGGCAGTTCACTGAAAGACAGGAAGTCTATAGAGACACTTGCTGCTTCAATTTCATAAAGCAGTTTGAACGTATTGATTCTTTGCTTAAAGTGTAAACATTGAAATCAAACATTTGGACAGGAGAGATTGTTTTAGATTATTTTACTTTTTAATAGCGTATATGTGTTTTCTTTTAATTGTTTTTAAATTTTTATTGTAAATTTTAATTGTTTTGGAAGCTGCCATGGGTCCCATTCTTGGAGGTATACAAATGCAATGAATAAATAAATAATATAATTTGAATTGTTAATCAGACGGCATATATTCTGTATAATTTGTCATAATATCATTAGTTCTGCATAAAACAAAGTTGCATTCACATTACATTGCTCTAGGTCTTTTTTGTGATAGTCATTGTGTTATCTCCTATTGCAGGCATACAGGAGTTTCCAGAAAATATCAAAAACTGTAAAGTTTTGGCAATTGTTGAAGCCAGTGTAAACCCCATTTCAAAGTAAGTTCTTTGTTGTCATATGTCATAACTTCATACCCATGTGTTAGGCACTGTTTTCACTACATTTATTTAAATAAATCCAGTAAAATAAAATATGAATGATATGGTGTGTTTTCAGACAAAAGCATTTAATCTTGCATTAGCTAATTTTTGTTTGTGTTCAACTGTTTTTAGGTTACCAGATGGATTTTCCCAGTTGTTAAACCTAACACAGCTATACCTGAATGATGCTTTCCTTGAGTTTTTACCCGCCAATTTTGGCAGGTAAGTTTGCAAATGAGTTTTAAAGTCTAGAAGGTCCCTCCCTCCCTATACAGAATATAGTGCAAAGCATCCTGTGTGTAATCAGAAAGGTTTTAAAGTTGAGTCAGCTCTGCCAAATAGTGAAACGGCCAACATAATGTTGAAGTAACACTTTTCACAATGAATGGGAAAGTATGATTTTAAGTCCCATTGAAAGATGGCATTTATTTTAATGAAAAGTCTGAAAAATAGCTGATAGATTTATGTTTACCATTTGAATTCTGAGGAAGACTCGTGGACATAGATTTATTTATAACAAGGACCTAGCTAGCATATGAACGATGGGAACTGCAGTCCTGACATTTCTTGGTAATAGGTTGCTCACCCCTAATATAAAATCTCTTGTGATTCTGATTTCATATCATTTTTGCATGGCCATTTTCTTTTGTGCTCTTGGGAAACAGATAGAGAAAGAGAGATTCCTTGTCATTACAATGTTCTGAGTCTAACCTTTATGCTGGGTGTGTAAAATACACATGATTTGAGAGTATAAATGGGGATAAATCCTCATTTTTTCCTCTTGGCCATTGTTCCTGTTGCCTTTCAGTCATAAACTATACTTGCATTTAAATGGAGAGAAAATGTTTCCACTAATATATAAAACCACCGTTCATGAGATTTTTTCAGTAGATTCTTACACAATATAGTCTGTTCCTGGCTGTCCTATTTCTCAATCTGAAATACACTTCTATGCAATAAAGCCTTCTATATTGCAGAACAAAAACAAAATGGCAAGTAACTGGCTAGAAAGTACGCCTTTAGTGAATCACAGTCTGAATATTTTTGCAAAAAAGGATGACTATATTGATTTGCTTTATGATAATTACAAACAAGACATAGAAGACCTTGGCAAGGGTTATTCCCAGTTACTGGGTTGAATTTAGGTCATTGGAGAAGACGAAGCATACCTTTCTGAACATAGGCAACAGAAACAGTTGCTTGAGGATGATAAACACATTTAATATAAACTCTCTCTCGGCATTACTTCGCGAACGAAGATTCAGGAAGGACTCATCCCACGCTTTTTACAAGCGCGTTGATGACTAAAGAGGCCAATCTGAGATAGGCAAGTTCGGTTGCAGAAAGCGCAGCAGAAAGTCTCCTTGGGTGCTGTTTTTTCCAAGTTGCGGTTCTTTCTGCGTTGTCGTTTCTCTTCGAGACCCATTCGGCGTGTCTTCTCGAAAGAGGCCGCAGCATTGTGGATAGTGCTTCTCCATGCCTCCCGATGTGAGGCCAGGGTGGACCATTGTTGGTGATCAATCTGGCCAAGCCTGAGATGTTGTTTCAGGGAGTCCTTATATCTCTTTTGGGGGGCGCCTCTCTTGCGCTGACCCGTGGCGAGTTCACCGTAGAGTAGTATCTTTGGGAGGCGGTGGTCCTCCATCCTAGAGACGTGTCCTGCCCAGCGCAGGCTTTTTCGGAAGTTGGATGTGTCCTTCGAGCCTGTGCAATGGATTTTTCTGGTGGAGCGCAGCGTGCACAGAACTGGCCTCACCCTTTAAACCAAAGGTTCATCTGCCAGGGCCTAGCAAGCTTGGACGGCTATTATGCCACCGCCAGCATAGCTCACAACTTCACTAGGGTACGCAAGCCTCTCCCCCACTGCAAGGGGGCGCCAATGGAGAGGAATATAAACTAGTTTAGTAGCTTAATATTAGTGATATAGAATTAAATCATAGCAATGAGAAGAAGAAAGTTAGCAAGCTTTTCCAATTGTTAAGAAACAGTGGTTGTAGATTTGTACTGTCATGAATGGTAGTTGTATGCCTCATAATTTCCTACTCTGGCCACTTCGGATTTTAACAATTTGAAGCTACATTGGACATTATGCTCATTCAGTCAGTATTTTCTTTCACGTTTTCCCTGATTTAGTCTCCAGAAAGTTCTTGAACCTTCTGGAACAAATTTAAGACATATCTGGTAGAGAAGATTGCAGGAAGAAAGAAGATGAATCCAGTCTTCTATCTTGCCTGTTCTGCTGGTGGAAAGACAGTGTCTGATATAACCCCCGGACTCCTGAAATAATAACCAATCTAAATACTAGGAAATAAAGCTATAACTCAAAAGAATTTCATGTGAAAATCCCCCTTGAATAAAAATGCTCATGGTTTTTCCATGGCCCATAATTGAAAATTAAATCCTACTAATGTTTGAATTATTGTAATAGTAATATAAGCAAGTTTAATTTGTCTCAGATATACCCAGTTTTACCATTTAATAGCAGTCTATTATGTTTATTTTACAGATTAACTAAACTCCAGATTTTGGAGCTTAGAGAAAACCAGTTAAAAATGTTGCCAAAGTAAGTATATATTGATATTTGAGTTTATTTTGCTGTGAATAATTTGTTTGAAATGTTGAGAATATGATAAATCAGAACTTTACAATCAACTTTGAACTATTATCCTTTGTAAAAAAAGTTCATGTTCCAAATATTTCAAATTTTATTTTATAGTGATGCCTATACTAAGCGAGAAAAAAACCTATATTGCTTACTAGCCTTGTCCCCAATAGCTGTTACAGGATAGCATGGCTTTTTTGGTTTCATATCTTGTCTTATATCAACAGACATAAGGCCAAAAAGACATCTAAACTACCTTTCGCATGGCATTATGTTTATTATTTACTATATTTATATCCTACCCTTCTCACCCTTTCAGGGGGCTCAAAGTGGCGTACAAAGTGGCAAAATTGCCGCATATTCAACAACATAAAATACAATACATCAGTGCAATAGACAATTAAAATGTATAAATATTATAAAACTATTAAAACATAAAACCCAATCCTGAAGTCATCATAACTACAGATATCTGATCATTCCATGTGTTTTCTGTAGGCTGTTTCATATTTTATAGTTATCTATAGGGAGAGAGATCAGTATAATTTGTGTACAGCTATAACTCTTGAAATGCATAATGAATAGGTTTCCTACTGCTAATGAGGCTGCTGCTATGCTAAATTGCCTGAGGATTTCTGTGTAGGAAAATGGAATGCAGCAATGAATCAGTTAGGTTTTAGTTGTTAAAAAACATGCCTTGTATAAAATAGTCATATGCAACTGAATGTCACATTTATACACTCACTGAAAGAAAGACAAGTGTTTTTCAGTAAATTCTTCTTGAAGTGAAATGGTTTTTTCAATTCTAAGATGCGAATTTTCTCCCATATAAACACCTCTAAAAACGTGTGTCTTTTTTCTATATATTAATCTTCTTTTTCCTGTTGGTGATACTGAAATAAGTGTACATCATACAATCAGTGGTGTCTTAGAATAGAAGAAATAAGGTATTTATGTAGACTGCATTCCAACAGATGTCTCTTCTGTAGGAGTGATGCTGCTCAGTTTTTGAGTTTGTGTGTGTCATAGACTTCCTTTTAAGGAAGATATGGGTTGTTTTATTTAGCCAAACAATATCAGGAAATAGAGAATTCCCTAGATCTCTCGACAGCAACTGTTTTTGCTGGCAGTTGCCAGTGGGCCTTGCAGGTCATGATGGCCAACAGCCATAGCAAGTAATGATTAGGAAGGGAAGGGTATGTGCAGAGTGGGTACAATGAAAATTGGCCTCTTTACTTGTCTTTCTTTATTGTTTGGCATGTCTTCCCTTTGTTGTGGGTGGACAATGATGAGGAGAAACTTGGATAGTCCTTGACAGGAAACTTGGCCATCAATAGGTGTTGATATAGAAAGAGCTTTGTCAAAGAATATATAATGTATAAAGAAGAGGTCTTTATAATGAGCTGTGGAAAATGCAACAGACATTTGAAATATGAGCTTTTCACCTCATCTTCTAGTAGAAAACTGAGTATAGAAAATTGCTTTGTTAAACTCTTATCCTCATAGTTATAGTTCCTTTTAAAAATAAAATGGGCCAGTTTTACACAGGAGTACATGCTGAAATAATTTATTATATTTCCTTTGTAAATAAAATGACTAAACTGTGGGTGTGGGTATGCACATAAAATATGCTTTGTAGAATAAATGTGTGCTTGTTAGATGAAGAAAATGAGTATTTAATCTCATGTTTAATACATGTTGACATTTATGTTGAATTTAAACATAGGGAGGTAGTTCTTAATTGGTTAGCACATAGTTAACACTACAGCATAAAATGTTAGTAATGTGGCTAATTAAATAGAGAACAAATATAATGAACGTCCATGTGCTCTGCTCAAATGTGATGGCTTGTATTTTGAGGTTTTATGGTCCTCCTGCTGGCACAAATGAAGGTGTAGGGATATTTTTCCAATTTCCGCTGTGCGTGAAAATAATCTGTGGGGGGTAGAGTGACATTTTGAGGCATGGTGAAACATAGTACAAGGAAGTGACTGTAGGGAAAGAAGGTAAATTCCTGAAGATTGCCTTTTGTTCCTTGCACTGAAGATTTTTCTGTCTGTGAAAAGAAAAGCAAGATTAGCTCCAACTCACTATTTATTTATTTACCATATTTATACCCCGCCCTTCTCACCCCAAGGGGGACTCGGAGCAGCACTATCTTTTCAATATGTTTTTTCAACCAGTGAAGAATAAGCTAACGTCTTAAATGTGATCAAAATACATGAGTTAAAAGATGTTGAATGCTTTCCATTTATTTAGTTTAAAATTGTGTTAGAAAGCAGAATTAGCTGTCAGCATTTGAAACAACATTAAAAGACAGTACAACTCAATATGAACAGTGGCTGTTTTAGATCTCTTGTTACAGGTCTTAGTTTCTGATTGTACTCCCCTACTATGAAACTAGTAACTTGCTTTTACTAAAAAAAATTAGCACTGAAGTTGAATTGATTTGACAGTAGGAAAAGGCAAGATCTTGGAATTAGGTTTGAAGGGTGGGCAGGGGATGACAATGTAAAGGAAAGCTTGACTGTAGTTATTGAGCTTTCACTTTCTAATAACTTCAGACTTTGTTCCATAACATCACAGGGGCATAATCTGTTATTTGGACCTAATATATTTGGAATTTCAGAGGACAGGTTCCCTAATGTGACACTTACTGCCATTAAGCATTATGAAAGATCATGATCACAACAAAGCTTGAAATTCTTTAAGTGAGAGGCTGGGAATAAACTGTTCCCCCCCCCCCGCTTTCCCAGTGAAGTCATGTATATAGTGGGTTATGTATTAGTACCGAACAAGTTGAAGATAAATGAAAATACTGCTAAAATAAATAATCTCACATTAGGACAGAATGAAATTTAAGAGGGAATGAGGAAAGTTTTCTGAATACGTTGAAAAAAGGGTATATTTTAATTCAACTAGATAGTGTTTCTTTGTCTCATGCAAGCAGTAAGATAAGTGGTGCCTGATTTATTTAACATTGTATGAAAATGTTAAGCATGTCTGTTTTATAGAGCTTTTTAACCACCATCTATGATGGTTAAAAAGATACATTAGTGTCAACATGAGAAGATTGGATTTAAATTGTATTTTTCGTAAACCTAATTCCTTATTAATCTTTTCCCTTTGCAGAACCATGAACAGACTGACTCAGCTGGAGAGGCTGGACCTGGGAAGTAATGAATTCACAGAAGTGGTGCGTTTTGGCTAAGTAACACAGCTTTCCTAAAACCTCTTATCCTTAAATCTATTTTTAATCAATGTCAGATATAAAAATCATCTTAACTGCTATCTCACAGAGCAACTGTTGTCTGTTTCTTAATGCTTAAGGGAATCTATTTTTAAAGCCTACTTCTTTATTCAGATTTCATTTCCTATCAGTGTGGCATTTGTTTGGCTAACAAAGTATTTTCATATGGCTTTTACACTATAAACAAACAGTGTTCTTATTCAGTGGCATATCAAGTCATGTCACATGGGTAAATAAGTACTTGGAAGTTATGCAAAGAGCATTATTCTACATGTTCCTATGCAATGAAACTTATTTGGAAAGAACATACAGCTTTGTTTCCATGGTGGTTATCATTCAGTAAACCTAAGTTGAATCTTTAAAGCCTGTTGAAAAATGTGGATAGTTAAGTAATTGAGTAAGTAACAGCAATATATAGAAAAATAAATTAGTCGGAATAAATACATTTTAATGAGTTAAGTTTAAGATACCATTTTTGTGTTTCTTTAATAGCCTGAAGTACTTGAACAGTTAAGTGGGTTAAAAGAATTTTGGATGGATGGTAACAGATTAACTCTTATTCCGGGGGTATGTATATTTAATACTTTCAATACATTGCATCGTGTTTGCTTAGTACAACAATGAAATATTGTATTTATATAGTTGAATATGCAATTGTACATGAAAGTACGTTTTTACTTCTGATTCTGAATACGATTCCATTTCTTGAAGTACTTGTGATGAATATTCCAAACATTACTGATGAATGTTTTATCTGACATAAGATGCAATTCAGTCTTTAGTAAGCAGGATCCGGTATGGTATGCTTGGTAGCAGCTTTCTCTGCCACTGGAATCAGGAGCTGATTCCTGCAGACCTGCAAATGCAGCCCCTCAAGTTCCATCAAAACTTGCTTTGGGAGATTAGGGGTCCTTCAGCCAGTTTTCTTTATTCTGAGTAATGCTACTGGGAGACAGTAACTCATTCAAGAGGAGTTCATATATTTAAGCTGAATTTTTAAGTGGCATCTCATAGGGACATTTCTCTGATTAGATAGATTTCAATTTTATCAGGTAATAATAAAATATGCACTCTATTTTATTACAAGAAAGCAAAGTCATACATTTTAAGAGAGAGAGTGTGTATATATATATATATATATATATATATATATATATATACTGTATATATCACATAACACAGAATTATGTTAGGTTTAATATTTTATAATCTGTTCAATAGTATATGCAGTATTAATATGTTAATAGAATCTCTTCTCTTTGTTTTTATACTTTCAGTTTATGGGCAGTTTGAAACATCTGATCTACTTGGATGTTTCCAAAAACAACATTGAAACTCTTGAAGAAGGCATTTCAGGATGTGAAAGTTTACAAGACCTGCTGTTATCTAGTAATTCACTTCAGCAGTTGCCAGAGTCTATTGGTGTGTACTGTTAACTATAAATATTACATAAAAGCATAGTAAAATTTTCTATCATCCGGTAGACCAAACACAAAATTACTTTAAATATGCATTTTCTTTTTTCTTTTTCTTTTTTAAATCCCATGTTAGGTTGATCTAAAAAGTTAAAACATAATTCAGTGGTTGAAGTGTCAAAGAGTCACAAGGCACACCCAGTTTAAGGTCCCTGCTCAATTGATATCTTCACAGCTTGTTATGGAGACAAAATGTTTGGGGAATGAGTCAAGTCTGGCACTCTGAAATAGAGTAAAGAATAAATCTATCCAAAAATATTTCGATTGTGGGTGGAATTGCAAAGCAGCTCATCATGATAAAGAACATAATATACTAACTTCCTTTAAAAGTAATTACATTAAAATTACATAAAGCTTAAAAAGTTTAACAACATAATTGTTAAATTTTGGATTAATTAGCTCAAATACAGGTCAGGAATTGTTTCCAAGGATAAAAAACCCCCTAACAACACACATTCAAATGGGGTGCACTTCTAAAAGAAATTTTACTTTTTATTCAGCATTACACATTATGAAATTATCATAATTATTTACCTTTTGAAATGAGTGGGGATACCTACTCATTTTCCTGTAACTACCTAAATCACCCCAGGAATCTCATGAGAACTTAAAGCATGGGTGCTGTCAAATATAATTATTTGTGATTAGTTGTTAGGCTTGGCTTCTACAGAACAATGCCTTTCTTGTAGGGAAAAAGAAAGGACAGCATTTGCTCTCCTTTAAGATAAATTTGAGAGCTAGACTAGAGGTGCCAGCCACTAGTGGAGTCTAGTCTTTTGAAGGCCTCATTCCTTAATTCCAGTATGGGACACAGTGTGAGATTAGAGATGAATTCCTGCCATTTTTAGATCTAAGAGAAAAAAATGATGTTTGTCTACCTTTCTTTGTGTCCCTTTCATTCCTGCATTTAATGAATAAATCAAGTGTCTTACCTGGACTTACTGAAATCAACTTAACTTAGTTGTATCTAACAAATCACATACATTTCAGTAGTCTATTTGAGGTGTGACTGCAATTAGATAGACCAGTGTTTGTTTTAATTGGAATCCTGTTTAATAATGTGTTTATTTTATTACAGGTTGTCTAAAGAAACTAGCAATTCTTAAAATTGATGAAAATCAGCTAATGTATTTGCCCGATTCCATAGGAGGGTAGGTATTTCTCAAGCATCTTCATTAATAAATAAGAAGCCTGACTTGTTTTGTTCCATAATGATTCTTTGTTAGATTTCTGGTTGATATTACATATATTGGGTACAGTCCTATGGATTTTTAGTATAGTGTAAATGTATACTGGTACAATTACGCTGGACTTCATAGTTGTGCAACAAGACATGCTGCGGGTCATAGCCTTGAGATATAACCCATTGTGCAGTTATTCTCTGCCTAACGCGTCATAAATAAAAAGGTATGTGTTTGTGAAACATTTGCCTGTATTGTATTGTAATCTACAAGTCTTTCAAAAGGTACAGGCACTTGCCTCTCTATTTTATTACTAGCATAATGTCTCAGTAGGATTTTAGCTGCTATTTGTTGGCCATACTACAGTATATCTGTTGCGGTTAAATTATTTTGAATTTGCTGCAAATATATCAGATAATGAAGTTTGATCTAGAGAAGCTCTTCAGCTCAAAAAATATTTAAGATTCACTGCATAAGAGTTTACATTGTAGTTAGATTACATAGCTGACTATAAGATAATTTAAAGAAAATAATACTTTTGTTATGCCTTTTCCAAATTTGTTCAGGTTAACATCTGTTGAGGAACTGGACTGTAGCTTTAATGAGATTGAAGCCTTGCCTTCATCTGTTGGGCAGCTCTCCAATATAAGGACTTTTGCTGCGGATCATAACTTCTTAACACAGTTGCCACCAGAGGTATACTTTCATTCATGAATCTTGTTTTCTCTCTTCATCTCATATGACTGTAAGGAAATAGTTTAAATCTCGTAATGGATGCATAGCTGGAAACAATATTCCTGAAGTTTGCTCACAGTCATTGATAAGATAAGATGTAGACCTCTAAAGCAGAAGGCCACTCATCTGCCAGATTACATACAAGGGAAGAAGCTGCTGAAAAATAAGTATAACCAATGGATACAGAAGACTCTGCTTGTTCTGCTACCATATGTATTTATTTCCTTGTGCAGTGATTCATGCCTCATCCACTTTTCACTAAAGTTTCTGCTTAAGGTCCTTCTTTAAAGCCAGACCACCACCACCCACAACACCAAAAACAAACCATCCACTAAAAATCATTTCTGACTACAGGCTCAGCTTTTAACCTGCTACAACAATTTTTTGAGACATGGGGTGGTGGGGTGGAGAGTGAATGCCTATGCACTGCCCCTTTGCCTCCTGTAGCTATTATGCAAATCTAGTTTTAATGCACGGATTTCCCTATTCAGGTCACTTCACATAGCATCTTCATGGATGTCCAAAATCATGTGAAACTTGGTGACTGGACAATAATTTTGACTTTGAATACATGTATTAGTTGTGCGTTTGCATACTTTAAACAAAATGTGCATAGAATTATGATCGGAAATATTGAACAGTTAATGCTCTGAGCTTCTGAAAGATGTGCTTATTTATTTTTCAGATTGGAAGCTGGAAGTATGTTACTGTTTTGTTTTTACATTCAAATAAGCTGGAGTTCCTCCCAGAGGAAATGGGTGATATGCAGAAATTGAAAGTCATCAATCTAAGTGATAATAGGTTTGTGATATGCTTTCTTTTGTATGAACAATGAAATATTATGGATAGTGAATCTTCACTGAGTCACTGAGTCGTGGTCTCTCAATCCAGCCTCTTACACAGAGCTGTTGTGTGGATAAAATAATGGGGTTGGAAAACATATACCATTCTAAGCATTCTGAACAAGAGTGGGATAAGTAAGCATATGCTTGTTGTTAATTTGGTAGTTTCTACTTGTGGGGAAGGAAGTCAGTGTTTACATAGATTCAGCCACTGTAACAGATGAGCATGGTCACAATTTGAGAGAAGAATTTAAGTGCAGAAGAGAGACAGTTGTTTTTGTAGGAGTGAGCCGAGAGGAATCGAATGTTTAAGTTGCAGAAGGCTGACAGAATATGTAGTTGTGTTGTTAGAAGTGAAGTGTTGGGTCTGGAATTAGCTCACTTCCTTACAAGAATGATGCATCTTCTCTCTGAGGAGTGAAAATTACCTACTAGATCATATGGTTATACCATGGGATCTGTATGCATGGGGCTATTATGTATGCATATATACACTATGTAATATGCTGCTTTGGTCTTTTCTCATTATATTTACCTTACATTAGGTGATATAAGCACACTCTTATGGTAAACAATAACTGTGAATGGTTACATAAAAATATAAAGAAATAGGTCAGATGTTGATTTTTTGCTTTATTAAATACTATAATAATAAATCATAATTTATTTTATTATTGCTTCAATAATAGTCATAATAAAGGATTAAAAACTCTTGCAAGTAATTTTGTATGTCTAAGAAGTTTTGAGGTTTAATCACCAGTTCCTATGCTGCATTGTAAACTGCTTTTGAAACTAAGGGAAGTGTCACAAACTGTCTGGTGGTTCTACTGCTAAATAAAAAATAATTAAAATAACCACAGGGGACACACATATTTTTTTCATGTCTTAGTAGCTGTTTCTTTTTAACTCCCACCAAAAAGATAGAACATAGAAATCCTCAAGAATTCTGTTGCAGAATTACCACAGACCTCTACCCCCATAGAGCATTGACATCCAGGACAAAAATGTTCCAGCAAACCTGTTCTTTTTTCCAGTTTGGCACTTTTCTTCTCAAATAATTATGACCAAACCAAACAAAAATCCATCTTTCAGTGAATTTTGATGCTGAGAAGTAGAAGAAGCATATTCTGGGTATCATTAAGTGGGCCCCTTCTTCTCTTTTGAGTGGCAGTTGACCTGTATTCCTGACCTGTAATAAATTGGAATTTTAACTGGGGTAAGAAAATACTCCACAACTCATGGACTGTATTGATAGCTAAGGAAATTACCAACTCATATTTACTTAATCACAGGGTTACTGGTTTTTTTTTTTTGCTACAGTGACATTTTAAATATGGAAGTGAAATATAAATTTATTTATTTATTTGTCACGTTTCTATACCGCCCCTCTCAGCCCGAAGGCGACTCGGGATGGTTTACACAAGGCAGTCTCTGCCCTCAATACAACACAAGCAAACAAACCAAAAAAAATCATATAACAACAAATTAACAATTAAAAATATACAACATACTTCTAGTTAATTCTAGCTAAATGTTCACAGGATTGTTTCAGCCAAGTTTATTCTAAGAAATTGCAAAAAAGATACTTTGTAATTTATGTATTTACCTTCAATTATTGAAATTGCTGAGCATGTAGAAAGGTTCACCCTTTCTGATTATTATTTTGTTGCCAAAAGAAAAAGCTCCAATGTAAGCCATTTGTCTTTTTGTCAACTATTGCTGTATACATTTTTTTTCACAGATTGAAGTATTTGCCATACAGCTTTACAAAGCTGCAACAGCTGACTGCCATGTGGCTCTCAGATAATCAGGTAAACATTTTTAATGTGATTAAAATATATATATTTCAAAACAGATTTAGAAGTTACAGTTTTTAAAGCATTTATATTCTGAAATTATTTTCCAATCAGATGTAATCTCGGCTCTTGAACTGGGAATTTCCCCATGCACTCTTTATTTATTTATTTATTTATTTCATGCACTTTTACTCTTTGTGCATCTAATGATCAAAGAAAGCACAAATATCTTTTCATGTGGTGAAAAGAGTGGTGTTAATATTCTGCAAGGGGCTATTTATCCTAAATAGTTTATAATCTGGAGTATCCACAAACTTTTAGAGCACAGATATCTTGTTTTTCATATCATATGTTTATATAATAAATAAATAAATAATTTCATTTATAACCATTTATCTCCCCTAAGGGACTCATATACTTGCATAAAAGTTGAAAAATGTTTGGAAGAAATCAACCCCCCTCCCTCCCCAATGTGCTTATTTATCCATGGTAGCATGAAAGCAGCCAGAGAGATCTTTTCAGAGAGACCAGTGTGGCGATTTTTGTTAAGGCTTTACTGCAACAGCCATTTTTACAAGAACTTTCTGTGAAGCTTATCTGCAAAGAGACTGCCAAGTCTTACAGTAGGTCCCTATTAAAAATGGCCACCGCAGTCTGTTTGCAGAGAGACGTATATAATAATCCCCTAGTAAAAGTGACCTCCACTGCTGAATTTCACCCCAAGAGCCCCCAATAGTTGTCATACTGCATCCTTTGCTGCTGAATGGCACTTGGGCTGAAAACAAAAAGTAAGGAAGGAGGGAGGGTTGTCTTTGTTTGCTTGGCCTAGAGAGGGTTACTGGTTGTGCTTATTCCATATCTCTGCTATGCCAAAAGGGGCTTATCACCTCGGCTTCTTGTTACTGTCTTTGTACTAGGTCCCTAATAGAAGCAGGTTGCTTTCCCTCTGTTTTCCACCACTACATTCTATTTTTTACGTCATTCATGTTCCTTTTCTTGTTTGTATTTATATTGTCGTAGTCAGAGAGCCTTAAAGGAGCCAAGCCTAATATAGTTTAAAGTAAAGTTTATTAGCAGCGTAACAAAAATTCAAAAGACAGTCAAATCAAGCCAAAAACACTTAAACTTCAGTGTGCAGGCAAAATAACACAAAAATGCAAGCCTGCTTAAGCAAAAAGAGTTCGCAACACACAATCCGGATTACATCTCCACAAAACCCGCAATGAGCACAACACAAAGGAAAAAGCAAGTGTAATCAGTCACGCCGATGTCATCATCCAAAAGGGGGAAAGGCAGGCAGTGAAGAAGCGTCAGCACGGCCTGAGGTCAATCCGAAGAGGAAGACAGCAAAGCAGAGTAGTTTAAACCGATCCAAAGTCACAACAGGAAGGCAGGAACAACGGCAGCAGCAACTAGCACACGAAGTAAATTCGGTGTAGCCAAACAAAGGGAAACAAGATGCGGACCGCAACTGATACAATACCCAAGTCAGCAACGAGGGTCCAGGGTCCATAACTTACGTCCCAGTATCAGTTCACAGCAACACAGCAAGCCAAGGCAGGACACGGACAGCAAAGCGACACTTTGCCAACTGCAAGGGAATGGTTATTTCCAACTCCCCTTTATTCAAAGTTCCTCAGAACTAGATTGGGCTAACGCCCCATCATTATACCTCAGCTGCTAATACAGCTTCACGTGCTGCTCTTTGCCTCTCATGCCAATCCCTCTGTCTTCTGCTATGACTTAGATCCCAACACGAAGCCTGATTCTCAGTACTCCAGTTCCCATCCCCAGCAAACCCCACAAATGAGTCACTACTTGTTGGTTCCTCGCAAACACCACGTATCCATTGTACTTTAGTCCAGTCCATGTCACTGGACACTTCCTCATAACTGCATGACACCCATCATCCCCATCATCTTTTTCTTTCTTGTTCCCCATCTGACTCCTGCTCGCAAGTAGTCCATTTTGCACTTCTGACCCCCTCTCTCAGCCACACACTCAGGCTCGACTGCAACATATATAGATGTAGACATTTTAAGATCAGCAATGCAGTTTATACCTTGCCCCCATTGTAATCCCTCAAACAAACATATCCCCATTTTCTCATTAGTTTTTCCTAAATATGTTCCCTCTATGCTTTTTAAAAAGAAGAGTAAATTATTTGCTTGTTACATGCCCCCAAACCTCTTTTCAACTTATACATTAGTTCAAGTTACACATTAGTATACAGTAGTGGATGTATTGCACTAATTCCTTAGCTACTAACAGTGATCAAAATTGAAGAGTTTTTATGTTACAAGAAGGATAGTAATGTCTGATAGTATTTCCTACTCCTTTTTATTATAACGTAACAGAGAAACATGCCAGTTTCTCTGATTAAATGGAATGTAATGGTGAGGGTTCAATGAAATGAGGGTGAATGTGTATGTGAGGCAGAAGAGAGACTGAATATGAAACATACATGTATACAGGGCTTCCTTTGTGTACTTACAGTTTTGGAAGTTGGAGGCAAGTAATTTTAGTTCCGTGACAACTCTTGAAGCTGTGGGAAGTGCTACAGTAAATACAACAAATGTTTGGGTGTGGTGTGGATGGGAGATGGCCAAGACATACTAGTGACTTGGGATATATCTCTGAAAAGGGAACTGGAAAAGCCATCCCAGAGTATTCCTTGCCTAAGAAAACCATATGATATTCCTGGGGTCATCGTAGGTTGTCAGGCAACTTAAAGACACATGCATAAATGTACAAGGCTTTCTTATTCAGCAAACATGCCCCCTAATTGTGTTCGAATTTGTTTCGGTTCTGTACTTGAGAATAAAAGTTGATTGAACTTCCCCATACCTATATGTTTTGCAATTCTGTTACGATTTATGCTCTCTGCTCATATTCCATCTGTTAGAAATTTCCATCTGTTAGATATTTCTTTTTCTCAGTCTCAAAGGTACTGCAGTATTCCCTTATATATTTTATGTTGGAAAAATGGGGGTTTCCCCCCAGCAAGAACTATATATATTCTTATCATTAAGGAATATTTTCAAGCTACATACTTGTGTTTTGTTTTTGCATTTTAGTCTAAACCACTCATTCCCCTTCAAAAAGAAGTTGAATCAGAAACACAGAAAACAGTACTTACTAATTATATGTTTCCTCAACAACCAAGATCTGAAGATGGTATGAATTTTATTTATTTATTTTTATTTTATGTTAAGATGCTACAAATAAAGAGTATCTGCATAAATTGGTTCAGATTATCTAAATCCAGAGTTGTTGAGTAAAATGCATTGAAATAAATTTGAACCATGAAATGACTGTAATAAAATTAATAGAACAAATAATACTGTCACGTGTTATCGCATGCATTAAGATTTTATTGCATTATGAACCCTTTCAAAAAATACTTAGAGAAAAAATATGTTTTAAAAAATATTCCTGAAAGCGCTTTGAGTTTCTGCAAGTTGCAAAGTTGAAGCTAAAAGCAACTCTTTACAAATACACGGCATTAGAGCTTGGGCATACTGCTGATTTTCCTACATTAGTGCCCTTGATCTTCTTGTTCAGTCTCAAGCTGTGGCCACATACAGAATGTGCAGAGAGACTGCAACACATGAGATTAAAACTGGAAGTAGCTCAGTACAGTGCAACCATTCAATCATGTAAATGTTGACTCAAGCGGGAAAAAAAGATGTAACTGACAGTGCAACACAGAAACGTCAATGCAAGATAATATATAACTGTCTATCACTTCCAAAAACGCTTTCCAAAATCAGAACACTTGAGTATTTCTATTAACATTTGAAAAAGGTCCTGTTGATTGTACCTGATTATAATCTTTTGTATTGGTTGGTGTATATAGATACCAACAGGTACAACTTCCCGCATCTCTCTTCTTGAAAATTATTGACTAAGGTGGTATTCAGGGCAGGGGTGAGCAGAGTGTTGCCTCTGGACTTTTATGTCTCTCAGGGCCTCTCCTAAATGCTCCAAAATGCCCTCTGGGAAAGATTCCTAGAGACAAAACAAATTACCCTGAAAAGGTTTCTGGAGGAGGGGATTTCTATCACAATCTTGAACAGGTTTGGACCACTTGGGTGATCTCAATACTTTGTTGCGATTAGTAAATTATTCAGTTGTTTATAGCTATTTTTCCCCAGATAGTAAGAAAGAAATGCCTATCCCATTTGCCAATTTAAAATAAGCCCCATAATGCAAATAGTCTATTTTCAAATACAACGAGACCAATAAGAAATGGTGTAAGGTACCTTACTTATTCATATACCTCCCCCTTTCTTTTGCTTAGTTATGTTCATATCTGATAATGAAAGTTTCAATCCTTCGCTGTGGGAGGAACAGAGGAAGCAGCGTGCACAAGTGGCTTTTGAATGTGATGAAGATAAAGATGAAAGGGAAGCTCCACCCAGGGTATGTAATGGCTTTTGGTCATAATGGTTTGTTGAACTTTTATTTGATTGTGAACAAAACAATAAAAATTAACAAAACATTAAACATTCAATAAACATACTATTTAGTATTTTCAAATACGGTGTATTTAAAATATTAACTACATAGACTTTTGTCACTGGGGTTTTTTTCTCCCTGAAAGTTTTGAACTTTAAGGCACTTGTGACACTTTTAAGGGCTATGCTTTTCCCTCAGAAAACCTGAAGATGTTTTCTAAGTGAATCGGGCCTTGTATGCTCGAATGTGGTTTGAACAGAGGAAAGCACTTATTGAAATTAATCATGTCCAGGTCTTTTCAGTGAGTGAAGGGGAGACTGTCTGAAAATCAAATAAATATTGCCATCACTTTCTTTATTGGAGAAATGGCATTAAAATGTTGGCTAACAAGTTGTCTTAGACTTATGGCAACCCTGTGAATAAGAGACATCCAATGGCTCCATTATCAACAGCTCTACTCAGATCTTGCAATTTCAGGGCTGTAATGATCAAAATGTAATAAATACAGGTACATGTAAAGTAATCTGGAAAGCTGAACAAGTATTGATCTAACATGATCTGTATCTAGAGGAGCAGCAATCTGGAAATGCCCTGAAAATTGAATTGCCTAAAAATTAGTAGGCATTTGTCCCTCCACTCATCAAGGTTAGCTTTATGAATACAGTGTCATGTTTCCCCCCCCCCCCTTCTTCTTCTGTAGATAATTGTTATAGTAATGCTCATTGGAATTTCTGTATTCCTTTTTGTAATGTGTCATCTAAAAATGAATTTCTTTTATTTAGGAAGGTAATTTGAAGAGGTATCCAACACCATATCCTGATGAGCTAAAGAACATGGTCAAAACCGTTCAAACAATAGTACACAGATTGAAAGATGAAGAAAATGCAGAAGATGCTAGCAAAGAAACAAAGCAAGAGAGTCAGCAGGTTACAGTGAAGGATGTCGGTGTAAAGGTTAGTGTCAGTATTCCCTTCAAATCATATCAATTTTCTCTAAGATGATGCAATCGTTTTTGGGAAATACTTAAAACTTGAATCATCTTATTTTCATGCAAGGCCATAAATTATTGCAAAGAGAATTGTGCTTGATGTATTCCAAAAAGCACTAATCTAGGAAAGGCCACTAAAATGATTAAACTAAATGGAGAACAAATAATTGACAGACACATGAAAGTTATATGTTGGCCATTCTTAGTGGTAGTAATTGAATCACTTAATTCTCATCACTTAATTCTCTTTATTTTTTCCCTGTTGAATCTTTCAGAGAAAAATTGGAGAATCTAGGAATAGAGAGAAGTTTGATCTCTCTTCAACATTTGGTTTATATCAAATTATTAAAAACTAAAAGTGGAAAAATAGTTCCTTGCTTTGTAGAAATGTTCTAGATCCATGTGTACATTAAGTACTTCAATATGGAAAATGGGTAGATTTAAACCATAAGGCAATTGTAGTTTAATTAGCTTGTTGATGGACAGGCTGATGCAGGCATTAGGGACAGATACAACAAGTAATTGAAGTTTATGGCCTTTTGTCAGAAAGAAATCTGAATTTGTGATTTGCATTTCAGGTTTCAGGAAGGTTTTTGTGAAATGTTTTCATATTTTGAATGTATACGCATACCTCAGTTAACAAGATGTCTTCAGTATTTTTTTGCAGAAGCCCAGTCCCTTCTCTTTTTCTTTCTTTTGTCTAGCTAAAAGGTGGCTTTCCCTCCCATTATTGGCATTGGGAGGATGGTAAAGGAGGATTGAATAAAGTGTTGGGTTTCTGCAGTACGTCTACATCTAACAATGCTATAAAGCGTGTTCTGGGGAAAATGTGATTCTACTCCAGATGGCCCTATTGTAGGTGTATGCACTTCTGTACAACAGGCAGGGTAAATGGATGCCTCTAGAATCTTTTACTGAGCATGTATGAAGAACAAAACAGAAAGAAAAAGGAAAGCAGATTAGCTTCCCTACCATCCACCCGAACATTTTGAAAAAAAGCTTGGCCTGCCAATTTTGCCACCCAAATGGAAATCATAAGAGTTTACTGAAAAAAACGTTGCAGGGTGAATTTTGTAATAAGCTTTCAAGAGACCTCCAGAAAATTCAAAATACTTTGGTTTACTTTTACAAGATTTGCCTGATCTGGTTGTTCATTTAACATGTACAAAACTGCTAGTTTTGATTTAAAAGTTGGTTGCTCTTCTTTTTTTGTACTTTAGGATCTTATCACTAGTCTTTCCATAGTATTTCTACTTCTGATACAAAAGTTTATGTTAAAGAAGTAAAGTACAGGAACACTTCTACTGTATTTTAATAGGTGGTGCAGTTTTAGACAAGGCATTTTTAGATTTTCACTGGATATATCAAATTAAAAAAATTAAAAACATTAAGACATCCTTGCTGTGTTTAGGAGACCTTCTAATTCTTCTCAGTAGAGCCCTGGACTCCTCCCAAAGTCTTTCTCTTACAGCTACTTTGGGGGAGAAAGTGGAGATCGATGTTGAAAGGGAACTCTGCTTTTTAAATAGTAAACATAACCAATAAATGCTGCCACTTGACCAATGTCACTAGTCACAGGTGCAATTACCTTTGTTTTAACGGATTGTATTTGTTGCACAGATCCATACCTTTTCACCCAGAATATCTCAGTCATTGGCATGTAGACATCTGTTCACAATGTTCAACAAATATATATATATATATTTAATTGGGAAGCTTCTTACTTACAATGCTAACTTTAAATCTGCCATAGACTTCAGAGGTTACACCAGCGAAGAACAAAATGGAAAATGAGCACAAAATGGGAAATTGTGTGCAGAAGCTTAATGAATCAGATGCTGATAATGGTTCTGGAAATGTGCAGACAAGTGTTCAACTTAAAACATCAGAGAACACAAAGCCAGTTGCTAATCATGAAGATACTCTTGAGGTACTCTATTCCATACGTACTGTGCAAAGTGCAATAAATGCATTATTTTTAGATGATGATGATGATAATGATGAGCTACCTTGAATGCTTTGTTAATGGAAAGGAAAAAAATACAATAAATTAATAGATAAAATAATTAAGTGCACTTAAGCTGGGATTATTTTGGAGTGTATGGGGTGGTCACAGGAGATAGCAGGAGGTGAAGTATTCTGGCTGCAATGGCTATAAAAGAAGCAAGGTACTGGAGAAGTGTTGTCCAATTTTCCTCTCTATTGCTGCTTGACCCTGGAACACAGTGAAACTGGTAACACCTGGGGTTCGAACTTGCAACCTTTCGGTTAATAGATCTTTCAGCTGCTGACGATTTAACAGCTGTGCTAAACCTCCAGCCCAAGATTTAATCAATATGCAGTGAAGAATTAATTTAATTAAACATTTTATTATGTTAAATGATTGCAAAATTGTACATTATTTCAACCGAAGTATGTATTCTTTACGTATATGAAACTATGTTGCTTTTTAACTAAGATACAGTTGTTTTTCTCTGTTTTTAATATGAGCTGATTTTTATTTTTATTGTACTACCACCATAGTTTTAAAACAAAACAATACAGTATGTAAACGTAAAAAGGAGGAAGGAAGGAAAAAGAAACATGGTAGCATCTTTTAGACTAACTGGTTTTTATTTTTGCATAAGCTTTTTGTGGGTATAACCCCACTTCTTTGGATACCGTACTGAGAGATATTAAAGCCTCAGGAGTGGGATAGAATGTAATAGGTTGCAGAAAGATACAAACAATGACCCTTGCCCTAAATTTTAAAGGCCTGCATATTATTATTATTATGTTTCTTTATATCCTGTTTTTTCTTTCCATATGAAGCTGCTAACATTAAAAGCATTACAATACAATTTAAAATATACAAATATACAAATATTAAAACAGTATTAAACATTATTAGCATTAAAAACAATTCAGATTATATCCATAAAAACATATAAATGATGCATGTATTTCAGATCTAAACAGTTGTCAATTAATGTTGTTGTGTGAAAATAACAAATCTGCCTTCTGAAAGATAGGTTCTCTGACAATATTGTTTTTGTTATATGTGCAGTAGTGGAAATTATTGTATTAATAAATGTAGTGTGCTATGAATCCATTATCCATATTCATATATCTGCAAGCTGTTTGAGAGGGCGTTCGGCTGAGAACCATTAGACAGTTAATTGTTTTTAGATGTTTTTAGATATTAGATACTTTTTCATGTTTTAGATGTTAGGTATTTGCTGCATGGTTTTACTGGAAATCACCCAGAGCCATCTGGGGTGGGCAATTAATAAATCCCTAAATAAATAAATAAATAAATAAATATTAATTTAAATTTGTGAAAATAATTCTATTAAGCAATTTTTCTTTCTAGTCTTCCTTTATAATTTCCTTGTTCAACAACTACACCCTTTAAATTACCTATTGTGTTCCTAGGAAGATTGAAACATTCTGAAATTGGTTTTGGTGTATTTACATTAATGCATTGCACTGGGAAGTGGCTAAGCACTCCGTATGGCTCTGAGGCTGGAGGCTGTGCCCTTTCAACTATTTTATTTATTTATTATTGAGGCTTCTATGTCGCCGACTCCCGAGGGCTCACGGCGGCTCACAAGAGCCAGGGGCATAAAAACAAAGATTAAAAACATAAAACAATTGAACAATTAGAGCAATAGCAGAACAGGCAATAAAACAAATCAGGAGAACAGGAATCAGGGACATAGATGATATATATCTTCACAGGTCAAGTAGTTGTTTATGAATCTTATTATAGAAAATGAGATAAATGTTGGGCCTTCTCAAGCCACAGCATGCACAAATTATAAATGATAATAGTTTTATTGTTTTGTATCACATGTACATGGCTTGGTTCAAAAATAAAACTGTAAAAATAGACATTTTTGTTGAGGGTAGAACTTGATCAACATGACTTGATAATATATATTGTATATTTCTCCTCTTTAGCATGAATCAGAAGATCTGTCCTCCGATGAAGAAATGAAAATTGCAGAAATGAGACCACCTCTCATAGAAACATCAATTAACCAGCCAAAAGTTGTAGCACTTGGCTGTAGCAAAAAGGGTAAGGCATCTTTCAGTCGGGTTGGTTCCAGGACCCTTCATGGGTACTAAAATAAGTGGAAGCTCAAGATCCATCATATAGCGTGGCATAGTAAAATGGTGTCTTTCTTATATAAAGTGCCTTGCCACTTAGAGTATAGTGTTAAAACTAAGTCCTCGGGTCCAGGAAATTGCCTCAATGATCCAAATTGAGTCCCCTCAAGGGGGGGCCACATTCTTTATAGTTGCTCTGATACTATTAGTCATTAAAATAATAGCACACACTTTATCCTCTTGTGTTTCCTTCAATTAGATGAAGTGAATATTTCAGGGCTTGAGTAACAAGCATAAGCATATATCTTGTTTGTGTTCAAGTTTTTCTAATGTGAACATAACTTGCAAAATATTGTCTTTCACTCTTTGGTTTTTTAAATAATATAGCTGGCTAAGTACTGCATTGGAACCTTTAATTCAGTTTCTATCAGTTGCTGCAATTACACATGTTCATATCTTCCCGAACAGTAGTTTAACTATACTATGCGTATTTTATCTGTTTACTATTTTTCATTCTGGTTTATTTTACAAACATATTTATTTTTGCTGGCCATCTATACATCACTTAATGAATAAATAAATGATTTTGTAAAATTGTGAAACATTTAAAAAACTCTTTTTTCCCCTAAATGTCCATGGGGGAATATTTAATGTGCAGTCACACAAAGGTTGAAAACCACATATCTTTGTGACTAGTTGTGAAACCAGGATGATATGAGCACATGTCTCATAATTTTAAGTTGTGTGTGTTAAGTATTGATGAAACATAAATTTCAGCATTAGGGAAAAAGAGGTGCACATCAATAATTACACAGATATAATACACAATTTCAAGATAAACTGACATTCGTTCTTAATGAGACCCAAGAAGTATAATTCAAGTTGCTAAATGGTGAGAATCTTTTAGGCATTTCCATTTTTAGTTCAAAGAAGTTTCAATTTTCAATTAGTTTCAATTTCCTTTTGCACATTTGGTTGGCTGTGTACATTCTTCTCCTTTAAATTGAAAATGTGGTAGAATATGCATATACTAAACAGCTAACTCTTTCCAGATGACAGTAAAGATCTGGATTCCTTGTCCGATGACCCCACCCACAACAGCAATCAGAATAACAGCAATTGTTCCTCTCCTTCACGAATGTCTGATTCAGTTTCTTTAAATACTGACAGTAGCCATGAAGCATCACTGAGTTCTCCAGACAAAGAAACTAACTTGGCTGTCTCTTCCAAAACCAGGTGTGAGAAATAATGTGTAGTAAGCTCACTGATGTTTTATTTTCTCTTTTTGTACTGACTTCTTGAATGACAATTGAAAAAGTTGGGATTTATTTTAACTATTAAACTGCCAATTTATCATTTCATATACTATTTTCTCAAGCCACTGATTTGGTTGTGTTATCCTTCTGGTGAGGCTTGCTTGCAGTATGATTTCCTCTCTTGTCCAGAAATGGTGTCTGCACATGGCAAGGGGCCAAGTATAGTCAGCTCAAGATGAAAGCAAGAGGAAACTCTCTCAACTGTAATACTAAGATGGCATCAGAGTTGGAAAGTGGTAGGACCTGGAAACAAGCATGTTCATCCTCATAGGTCAAGCAGAAGTTGTTTGCTTTCTTCGCTGCTTGTCCCATTGTATCAACATAGCTAAAACAGAAAAATGGTTCTCCGTGATGCCACAATATTTGCAGTTGATAAGTGGCCAGGAAGATAACAGCGGGAAGAGGCAATACATAACAGCAGTTCTACTATATCATTCTGAATAACATACCATTCCAAACTCATAATTTTGTAAGATAAGCAGAGCTGAGTTTGGTTAGTACCTGAATGGGATACAGTTAGAATATGCTGGGACTAGGATCATTCTTGAAACGTCTGAAAGCTGCTTCCAGTCAGAATGGAAAATGTTTGGCTAGCCCATGAATGAAATTCATGCAGTATTCCAAATGTTATTCACACTGCTGGGTTAGGTGGTTTAAGGATATATAACAATAATTCTTTCTTCATTATAGCCTTTTTAAAAAACCATTATTTTATTTTTGCTTTCAGGCAAGAAGATGAAAATTATAATAGTCTCTTACAAAATGGAGGTGAAATAAATGTTACAGCAGAAGAAAAACTGGATGCCCAAAACACAGTAACTAATTTCAATGAATTTAGATTCAGCATTGAAGAGAAATTGGCTTTAATAGAGAGAGAAGTTGAGCTCACTAGTGCTACTGATGAGTCCCACAAATTACACCAAATTAATAAGAATATTTGTAAATCGACTGAAGAGGAAAGAACACAACCAAATGTACTGGAAGAAATAAAAACACAGGAAATATCAGTAAAGGGACTTTTAAACAATAATAAAGAAGTAATTGAGCACTTGGAAAATGGAAATAGATATTCTAATCTGTGTCCTCTGAACAATGTTAATGGACATTCTGATGAAATGCCTCCCTCTTCAGGAAGATCAGAGCTGAAGAGAAGTGCTACTATTGATACTGATTCTTCTTCAGAAATGGGTCTTTCAAAGAGTACTGAAGACTTGTCTCCACAGAGGAGTGGGCCAGTTGTAAAATCTCATAGCATAACTAATATGGAGACAGGTGCTCTGAAAATCTATGATATTATCAATGACAATGGATCTCAGCAACCAACTCCAGTAGTAAAATCAACAGCCATGGTTCCAGAAGGAAAAAATATAGTCCGAAGCAAGTCAGCTACTCTCCTCTATGACCAGCCATTGCAAGTATTTTCTGGGTGTTCATCATCATCTGATTTAATATCTGCAAAAGCAGTTTTCAAATTTGATTCAAATCACAATCCTGAGGGCACTAATATGATAAGAGGACAAGGGACAAATACTTCACAACCATTCAGTCCTCCTCAGTATAATATCCAATACAGCAGCAGTATGGCAGCCAAAGAATCCTTGTGGCCCCTAAAGCAGAATTCCCTAGTTGAACAAAGCTGCTTACCTCCTCAACGTTTGCCAAGGTCAGAAACTGTAGACAGCTGCAATTCTGTGAAACATTCTGCCAACATGAATTTCTCCAATCATAATAATGTTAGAGCTACTGCTGCATACACTATGCATCAAAGAATGGGTGGGAGGCATGCAGAGATGTGGGCTGTTCCACCAAATGACAGACTTGTTTCTGGAGCAACTCGAAATACTCTCCAGCGTCAAAGCAGTGTTTCCTCCACTGCTTCAATGAACGTAGTTGATTCTGGACCTGCACGGCGACCTCAGGTTCCTGAAAGAGATTATTTAACATACAGGGATTTACACTCAATGGGAAGAGTACCGCCTATGATGTCAGGGCCACAGAGACCACTTTCTGCTAGAACCTATAGTGTGGATGGGCCAAATGTACCTCGACCTCAGAGTGCTCGCCCTTCACCAAATGAAATACCAGAAAGAACTATGTCAGTTAGTGACTTCAATTACTCAAGGACTAGTCCTTCTAAACGAGCAAACCCTCGAGTAAATTCTGAACATTCTCTGCTGGACCCTCCAGGAAAAAGTAAAGTTCCTCCTGACTGGCGTGAACAGGTGCTGCGACACATTGAGGCCAAAAAAATGGAAAAGGTAAACAGCTTTACTATATGTACTTCAACTTGCCATCTTCCTGATTCAGGCTATGCATTTTCAGTAATGCATGTTTTATAGTTGTGAAAATATATTTTCAAACTCCAGTCATGTGTTTTTAAACATACCAGCACACTTTACTTTAAAAAGTGCTCCAAAAATCTTGGAACATTATTTGTCGTGAGGTATAATATGCAACAGTTGATGTATGCTAATATTAACAAAAATGCCTCTGTCCTTACTTTGGCAACTTAGAATCAAGTCAAGCAATTTTTAAAAAGCAAGATGAATTTCTGTCAGTGCTTTGTAGTGGTGTTGCCCATTTATTCATTACACAACTATAGTTAAGCTTTGTGTGGCATGAGCTGCAAAAGCAGCTTTGCACATTATAAACCCATTCAGAAAAAATGTGACATATGTTGATCTCCTCCAGGCAATTTGCAACAATTCCCACACACACATGCATCCCAGATTTCAGAGGAGCATAATAATCTGTATATTCTAAATTTCTGAATGGATTTGACTGTTTGAGAGTTTAATGGGGTTTGAGGGAAGGAATGTATATGGTAAGCTTCTTTATTTTTAAAGATTTTAAAAAATATTCTTGAAGTGTCAAAAATGTCAGTATTAGTGGACATGTTTAAGCAAAGGAAATTTTACTTCATTTAATCTATGGCAGTCAGAAGTCCTGGGTTGATTCTGCTTAATTATTGTCATTAGCAGTTTTCATAGAGTAAATTATTAACATTTCTAAAAAAATGTAGTGACAGGCAAATTATACATTATTTTCTTCTTGGACTAAGTGCAGGAATATTACTTTGCAATTACTGTAACATTAGAACATATGTAAATACTGGTTTATAAGAAAAGCATGAGAAACTTAGTATCATCATGGCTGCCTTGTCTTCCCAACGTTTGGGCATGAACACTTGAAAACTGTGCAAGAAGCATATGTAAATAACCTTTTAAAACAGTGAATACCTAAGGATTATTTCTTCAGTAAACTATTATACATTCTATTGTGATAAGAGATTTTATAACAGAGTTCCGTGAAACATAAATTGTAAGGGATCATAGTAAAATGTTTTATATAAATTTCAGGATAATGTTTCATGAACCATAAATTAGTAAGACTTTTATTATGTATTCTCTCAGAATGTATGCATTATCTCATGCATATTCTGAACACATGTGTCTTGTAAGCATTACAGTGTAAGGGACCTTGTGATGTTGACAGCAGTACCTCTTAGGCAAATTGGATTCATACAGATAGGAGTTAGCTGGGAAGGTCTGTAGTGAAATCTTGTGGCCAGTACTGGCATTTGAATGGAAGAGCCTTCATTATTTACCACCATCACCAGCGTCAAGCATACTGATTAAATTACTGAAATGCTCCCAAGCACATTTTCTGTGTCTGTCTGTCTGTGGGTGTGTTTGAAAAAGGGAAACAAAATGTTATATTGTCCTTAATCTTTTTGAGCCCTTTGTCTTCAGTTTATCTTCAAAGCAACCCCCAAACCTCATCAAGCTTAACTTGAAACCACCTCAACCTTGCAAATTTGCCTGTTTGGGTTGATACTATTCCATCCTAAACCAACTACATTCAATTTTAGATATTTTTGTGTGTTTTGCACAGTTGGCCACGAAGTACTTACAATAGTGTTTGGTACACCCTAATGTAATTGTGTGCTCAAGAAAATCCACCTTTTTAAACTGCTCTGTATGAATGCATGTCTTAGTGGACATTTTGAAGCGTTATAGGGCAAAATAATGTGTATTGAATAGCGTTGGAGTAATTGTTTTGAACCTCTGGGAGTTGTACAGGATCTTTAAACGGGCCCCTGACATCTCCATGAGGTGCATTGGGAGCATTCTGGAGGATCTTTTAAACAAAAAAATAATAGTGTTTTAACAAAATAATGTCCCCCCCACCCCTAGGAATAGGGCACAAAAATTGTCACAGTGTTTGCACGCAGTCTGCCCACTTCTGATTTAGAGAGCAGAAACCCTTTGTTCAGTCTGCAAGTAAAGTCTACACCCAATTGAGAGTTGCTTACTGGTCTGTGGCTGAAAATATACATTTCCTTGAGTCCCTGCAAGGCAGAGGATATGAACAAGTCAATAAATACCTTTTTGTTCCCACTGTTGAAGGCACCAAGAACTGCTCCAGTTTAAATTCCTATTTTTCTGATCTGTTGTAATCCATATTGGACTTTTTCTCTGACCCAATGGGTAATTTATACATCTGAGAAACCTGTGCAGACATAAAACATTTACTGTGTTTAGCTGTTATGAAAATAAATGTCTTCAGGAAAACCACTTGCCAAAACATGAAGGATGAGAGTATTTGATTTTGGCTGGTAAGAAAGCTCAAGGGCCAAGTATGGAGAGGGAGCCAGCATGACAGCAACTAAATTAGGCTGTCGGAAAAATCTGATGCAGTTTTTTGGGAAAGTGACTCTGTGTGTTCAGTTTTTAAATGTCATCAGCAATAGCCCTTCTTCCCTTCCCCTTTCTTCCCCAGAAATAATGCACATTTGATGATAGACTAGAGAAGAATGATATAATTTGCAGTGCCTCCTCCTTTGTGTACTTGGTATTATATTTTGTTTCTCACCCTCTCCTTAGTCTGTGTTCAAAGCGACTTCCCCCACACTCTCTTTTGTTTCCCTTCCCCAGCAGTATTCTGGAATGCAGCACCAGCTAAAGAGGCTTTGCCACCCCAGCCCTCGCCCCCAGCCTGAAAACGTATTCTAAATTCTTCCCAGACAACCAGCTCCTGCTGTTTAATTTCTAATGCAAGTAGATCAACAAGGAAGATTTACTTTGTTAATTGGTTAGTTAGAAAAGAAGGAGCATTTTTTTTAATGTAGAGTAGAAGAATTGTGAGTTCAATCCAGGCGTAAGGAGAGCAGAATAATACTAACTGGACATGTCAGTGGTTGAAAGTTAGGGGATTTATTCCTTTCTTGGCTATTAGTTCCTCGTTTGCAGCCCATTCTACCTCCTGAAAATCTGTTGCTTCTCTTCCTCAGCAATATTCTCCCTGAACATTGAAGGATGTTGTGTTAGCAGAGGAAAGCGAGAATGGGGGCAAGCCACTTCTCCCCTTTCTTCTGTGGGAACTTCTGTTGGTTCTGAGCCCTTCCATGAACAAGGACTTTTTTTGGATGCAGATGGAGAAATTTGGGTCCATTTATGTGGACTTCCCTTTGGGTTTGAAAGGATATTGTAGCACTAAACATGCACTCACAAAGACCTCCTTTTTTCAAGTTATGTTTTGCTTTTGAAATGAAAACAGATTGAAGGTTTTTTTTAAAGCATATAGTGAAAGAAACATAATTGAAGTGACACTCAGTTTCTAAATGGAGAGTCATTCAGACCATACATTTCAGCTTCCCTGGGATATCCGTTGGCTTTTTCTTGAAACTGATCAGCAAGGTGATGTGTATAAAATTACTCTTGAATATAATGTAAAACAGCTCAGTTAGAGGCTGTTAGTTAATATGGTCCATACAGCTTTAAAAGTTATGTTTGAGATTATCATAGTGAATAGTCTTTCTATCTTGGATAATAAGGTTTATGCAGGCTATAATCACTAATCACATAGTAGTCTATGCATATTTCTAGTAATTTGAAAAAAAGTGTTGGGCGGTGGTGGTAAGTAGGTCTGGGGAGTAGTCTAGTTTCCATGGCGGTAAACATGGACAAGTCTTGACTCAACACAGTTTTATCTTTCCTATCATTTAGTGTTGTTACTGAGAGATTTTAATTACGTTTTCGATTTTGTGTGATTTTCTATTACGCTTCAACTAGGACAAATTCTTACTTGTCTTAACTATGGTTTATTTTAGAGTTGAAGACCCACAGCCCATATGCTGTGTGCACGCACAGAGAATTCCCTGTTCAACGTTGTTGTTGTTGTTGTTGTTGCTGCTGCAGCTGTGTACCTTTAAGGTTAAACTATCAAGGGCTTTTTCTAGCAAAATTAGTTCAGAATAGGTTTGACTTTTCTTTCCTTTGAGGGTAAGAGTGTGACTTGCTCAAGGATGAGTAGAGATTTGGACCCAGATCTCTAGAGACTTAATCCAAAACTCAAACCATTACACCATGTCAGCTCACTCCAATTCAGTACATGCCATTTTTCCCCACTGCCACTATCAGCTAAAAAGTTCAGTTTGTATTTGGAAGAAGGGATGGAGGGAAGTCTCTCACTTCCCAGTGAGCAAGTAGGATTGCTGATTTATGTATGTATAAGTGCATGTACATGAGTTGCTGTGAGTTTTCCAGAAGCATTCTCTCCTGACATTTCGCCCACATCAATGGCAGGCATCCTCAGAGGTTGAGAGGTCTGTTGGAACCTAGGCAAATGAGGTTTATATATCTGTGGAATGTCCAAGGTAGGAGAAAGAACTCTTGTCTGCTTGAGGTAAATATGATTGTTGCAATTGACCACCTTGAATAGCATTTAATGTCCTTGCAGCTTCAAAGCCTAACTTGCTGCTGCCTGTGGGAATCCTTTGTTGGGAAGTGTTAGCTGTACCTGATTGATTCTTGTCTGAAATTCCCCTGCTTTATGGGTGTTGTTCTTTATTTACTGTCCTGATTTTAGAGTTTTTTTTAAATACTGGTAGCCAGATTTTGTTCATTTTCATGGTTACCTCCTTTTTGTTTAAATTGCCCACATGCTTGTGGATTTCAGTGGCTTCTCTGTGTAGTCTGATATGGTCGTTGTTACAGTGGTCCAGCATTTCTGCATTCTCAAATAATATGCTGTGTCTAGGTTGGTTCATCAGGTGCTCTGCTATGGGTGACTTCTCTGGTTGAAGTAGTTTGCAGTGCCTTTCATGTTCCTTGATTTGTGTTTGGGCAATGCTGCGTTTGGTGGTCCTTATGTAGACTTGTCCACAGTTGCATGGTATATGGTAGACTCTTGCAAAGGTGAGAGGATCCATCTTGTCCTTTGCTGAACGTAGCATTTGTTGGATTTTGTTACCAGGTCTGTAGATCGTTTGTATGTTGTGTTTCTTCATCAGCTTCTCTATGTGGTCAGTGGTTCCCTTAATGAATGGTAAGAACACTTTTTCTTCTGGGTGGATCTTTGTCTTTACTCTCATGTACAACTGTGTATTTTACTCCTGACCTCTGAGTCAACATTACATGCCACTCTTGCCACTATTAAATGTGTGCATCTCAATTTATTTGAATAAGCTGTGTTTGTAAACTATAGTTTAAAGTTGGTTTTGTTTGGACAAAATATAGTTGAAATGTATCCACAGTTTTTGTTTAGATAAAACCATGACAAGCTGTAGTAAGGTGGGAAAAAATCCCAGTCAAATGCTCTCATGCTCTCTCACAACTGCTCCCGGGGGAGGGGGGGCATGTCAGCCTAAGATGTGCTTAGTCTTAGTCTGATAATATTAAATATAGTCTAACATTATGTATAGACAAAGCCAATTTACTCTGTACTTTTATTCTGACATAGTGACTGCTGAGGAGAAGCCACACAGCATGTGCATATACCATATAGTTAACCACTCAAGTAAAGTGTACCAGAATGGTTGCAATATGTTTTTATCATGGCAAGAAAACAATCTCACAGGACTTCCTTATAGCAATTCTAACCTTAGAGTGTATGTGGTTTCCTAAATATAACTGAAAGCTCAAGGTATATACGTAGCAACCATTAATAGTCTACTACAATTGTTCTGTAGTTTAGAATGGTCTCATTTCTTAAGTAATACATAGTATGCTTGGATTATTTGTTTAGGAAACACCCATGTTATCTCTTCTAATATTGCTCTTTCAAAGAGTTCATTTCAAAGTAACATTTTACATAAAAAGTTTTATCATGGAACATTTATTTCTAGTTCCAATTGTAGTTTAGGTACGGCTGTCTTTCACCATTTCAATGTGTTCATTGGACTTTGATGGTTATTTTAAATGAGCCCCTGCAGAGATTGAATTGAATAAAGGTCACATGAAGGATAAGGAAGTCCACATGTGAAACTGGTAGAAAAGCCATTAAAAGAATTTAGGCCAAAGTACTCAAACTAAGCTCATAGAGCTAGCTTCTTAATGGTAGACATGAATAATTTTTGTCACAAGTTTATACAGACCCATGGCACTGAGATTGGAATGAGAGAGATGCAACCTGTTGCGTCCTAATCCCCGTGAGAATATTTTATCCCCCCCCCCCTTCCCCAACTGGATTTGCACTCCTATTTTAAAAGGAGAGCCAGTCTGCAAATTCTTTTGTTTACCACAGTGTAATGAAAAGTGTCCATCCAGTTATTCTACCCTGTTGTCTGTTTGAAAATACCATGTATGTTAGTGAATAAGATGAAAAAAATGACCCCCCACCCCCCAAACCTGGGTTGACTTAAACAAAACTCAATGCTGAAATGTTTAATAGAACCTTACAGTACATGCTTTTTGCCCCTATTAAAAAAGGCCACAGTAGTCTCTCTGCAGAGAGGCTTATGCAGTAGGCCCTTATTAAAAATGACTGCTGGTGGTCCACTCCACCTCAAGTGTCAAAAATAGTGGGTGCATCACATTCTTCAGGACTCCCACATTGCTGCTGAATGCTGCCTGGGCCAAAAGAAAAAGTGAGGACTGCCTTTCTTCTGGTGTGTGCAAGGAAGAATAATGGGAAACAGGGCCGTAGCCAGGATTTTGATTCGGTAGGGGCTGAGTTTGATTCCAGGAAAGGGGGGGGGGGGCTGAGTCTGAGTGAGAGAGGGTCTACCTTGACAAACCTTTTGTATCGTAATCCCAATACCCCCCATGCATATGGGATATATTGAGCATGGTGATCAGATCATGATATGAATACACATAACAGTTTAAATAATGTACCAGTAAGGCCTTCTCGGGGACCACCCTGAGAATTGGGGGGGGGGTGAAGCCCCTCAAGTCCCCCCCTCCCCGGCTACATGCCTGATGGGAAAGAACTTCCTGCCTTTGCCTATCACTTCCCTCCGTTGTGCTTTCCTTGCTCTTCTCCCCTCCCCCCGCTTTTAGGCCACATTCGTGTTCTTGTTCCTCATTTATATTCCTTTTCCTTTCTCTATATTAAGATCCACAATGCAATTTACACCCCCTCCACTGTAACACCTTAAATAAATAGAGCTTTCACCTTCTCTTTAGCTCTTTCTAAGTATGTTCCTTCAATGCATTGTGACATGCCCCCAAGTTTTACCACAGTTAAATAATAAAGTTTATAATTTAGACTCCCAAACATGCTCTCAAATTTATGAGGTTGACTTATAAAGTAAAGGTAAAGGTTTCCCCTGATATTAAGTCTAGTTGAGTCTGACTCTAGAGGGTGGTGCTAATCTCAATTTCTAAGTCGAAGAGCCGGTGTTGTCCGTAGACATTTCTAAGGTTATGCGACTGCATGGAGTGCCATTACCTTCCCACAGAAGTGGTACCTATTGATCTACTTACATTTGCATGTTTTCAAACTGCTAGTTTGGCAGAAGCTGGGCCTAACAGTGGGAGCTCACCCTGCTCCAGGGATTTGAACCACAAACCTTTTGGTCAGCAAGTTCAGCAGCTCAGTTGTTTAACCCACTGCGCCACCAGGGAGCCATAGAGGTTGACTTATACATGAGCGCAAATGGCAAAACTGATCTACAGTATTATTCTAGTCACCAGACACGCTCAGCCAACGTAGTAGTAGAATGAACTGAATTATTTTAGACCAGGGTTTTCCAAATGGTGTGTTGCGACAGGTTGTCGGCTGCAGTATGTAGGTGTGTCTCATGTGAACATAACAAGAAAGGACAAAAGTCTTGGAAAAATACATTATTATCTTAGAAATTAAATATTTTAAAAGAATATATCATATGCATGCACATATATTTCGTTATTGCAGTTTTTGTATGTATGTTTCTGTATCTCTTTTAAGGGGTTGGTTTAACTCCTGGTTTGCTCGTAAAATTGTATTACTGTGCCATGAAATAATAAATGTCTAAGAAGTGTGTCACCTATATGAAATATTTGGAAATCTCTGCTTTATGTACAGGATGAAGTTTTTTTCCTCCTATCAGCCAAATTTTCTGAAAGTTTAAAAGGCACAAAACTTTAGTACATCGAGTAGAGAGATTCAGTCCTAGCTCAATCTAATTTAAAGAATACGGTGTGACCACTGTAGCCACAGTTTCAGTTGTTCACATCTGACAAAATATATCCAAACTAGGCATTTTCTATATCCTCCAGCTCAACCCTGTAGTATTCCTGGGCCAAACACATTTCGTTTCTCTTATTTGCACTTTTTCTTATCCACATGAAGTTTGGAAACATATTCCTTGTGGATTCGGCAGTCATATTGCACTTTTTTTTAATTGTCAAGAAGCATCAATATATCCAGTACAGTTTGAAATAGTCTGTTCTACAATTCCAGGGCTCTACTATTTCATTAAGCTTCGTGAATAAAGTTCATGTTTTACAAACCATGTAATGTTATATTCATTTGTGCCTTTAGGTCGTCTGTTGTCTTATGTTGATCTCATGAATTTCATAAGCTTTTCTTGGGCAAGGAATGCTCAGAGGTTGGTTTTGCAAGTACCTTCCTCTGAGATATAGCCTGTAGCATTTGATCATCAATGTAGGGGTCACTGCAGAATGGAAGAGAGCCAGACTCCACTTGGCAGGCTGGAAGATCACAAAGGAAGAATGCACAATGCCATTATTGACATAAATATAAAAATAATAGCTGGGGGTTGGGAAGGATCATTCTCCTGTATGTGTTGACCAAGAGTACCTTCTTCACTAGAGGCTCCTGAAATGCATGGGCCTGGACAAGTGATAAGACTCTTTTGGTAGCTACCTCTTGCTACCAAAATCTTATCCATATGGGAATAATGTTGCTGATCATTACAACATTTTAAAAATATTTTCACTTTTAAGAAAGTTTTTTCTTCTTCTTAGGTGTGTTACAAATTATTTTAATCAGCTTGTGCATACTTTCTCAATAGTTTTTTAAAGTTATTTGCTGGTTTTTAATTTTTTTAATTTTTTTTAGCTGTTATGAAGGAAGATTTTTTTTAAAAAAATAAACGTCACTCCTTTTCCTGAGGAGCTACTAGGACTGCCCTGAAAGTGCTTATAATATTACTTTGTGTCTATTTAATCTGATTTTAGTAATATGACAAATATTTTAGATACAATGAAGTCTTTACAATATCCAATTCACTTTTCATTAGCTGATGTTTACAAAAATTCTTTCTTTGACATTTGTTTTATCTTTTCTGTTCTGTCATAAAAGTTGGTAACAAAGCAGTATCATAATATTAAAAATGAGTATTGGAATGTATTTTCACAATATCATAATGACATTAGAAATTCTAAACTTGGTAAATCTGAAAATATTCTTCAAAATGTGTCAGCAGTATTGATTGATTCCAATGTGCTAATTTTTGAAAGATCCTAAAATACGATCTACATTTTTACTAAAGAAATAATGCTGTAGTTATGCTACTCAGAACATTTGTTTTTGAACAGTTGTTTTCAGTTGCCCCCTTTCTGTCAACATAGCTGCTGATAGGATCTGTTGACTATGTTGAAAATGTGACCACTAAATGTCTGCTTTCCTTGGTCACATGTACACTTGGATGGATTTATTTTCAAGTAATTGGTGTTTGTATTATGTCAAGTTGCATGTTCAGTTATACTACAAGAAATCACATGGCTTGTCACTGAGATTTTATATCACAATGGTTTTTACACTATGTATGCATGTTTTTGTTTTGCATGAAATGGAATACATGTCTGTACTTACTATGTGTGTAACATGTCCTGTGGGTTATGCATGCAGCACTAATCCCTGTTATCTATCCCCTCTTTATTCAGAGCATGCTGTCTAGGTCCTTTAATTCCAATTATGCTCCAGTTAGCAACTTTTACTATGGCAGCTCTAGGGATCTGCATGGCAGCCAAGGCAATGTTGCCTTGAGTGTTGCAGACGGAAGGAGCTCTGGTGTTCACATTTTTCGTGTGAGTACATGCATAAAAAGACGATTGTTAGTAAGAAATTGGAAAGGGCATGCACTATGTCTTTCAACTATGCACTCTTGGAATTTGTACTCTAATTCTACTGTAATATGATGATTCAATAATGATAATTATTGAAGATCTTCTCCCTTAATATTTGTGAGTTTTATGCTTTCTGCTAAAGCATCAGAGGTGGCCAGTTCTAAAAGCAGAACAGCAATAGTGCTGTAACTTTATAAAAATAATGTGGTATTTCTTAGCCACAAATTAAAGCAGATGACATTATCACTTTTCCTCATGTATGTGAAGTAAATCTTGCATTGAGTTGTATTCTCAGTACTGGCAGTCTCCAAGTTACAAACATCCAACTTTCAAATGACTCATAGTTACAAACGAGGGTGAGACAACAAAAAGAGAGGTGAAATATTTTGGAGAGAGAGAGAGAGAGAGAGAGAGGGAGGGAGGGAGGGAGGGAGGGAGGGGAGGGGAGGGGAGGGGAGAGATTGAGATTATTGTTTTGCTGGAGTTACACTTTAAAATGTACCTGCTCTGATTTACAAACCAATTCAACTTAAGAACAAACCTACAGAACCTATTTTGTTTGTAACTTGAGGACTGCTTGTATTGTTTAAGCATACCTGACATTGGTGTAACTTGTTTCTGCTTTCGGCTTATGATATCCGATATTTTTTTAAATCTGTAGTTTGAACTTTTGTGTATTTCCATTGGCTCACACTGATGTTTTAGTGTCTCTGTTCACCACCTCCCTTGCTGTGTGTTTCTCTTTATCTTTCATAGTACAATTTGAGCGGGGATCTTTTCACAACATTCTTTACTGATGAAACGTTCGAAAAAGTATCTTTGCACTCTTGGCTAGAATACTACTCTACTTTGCAGTTAATTTTCTACATGCAGATAAGAGTGCATGTTAATTTTCTTGTTCTTTTTAGTAAAAATATAGATTGAACACCTTATTTCTAAAAACGATTTATCAACCTCTCCTCATTTTTCTCAATTATGCCCAAGTTTGCCATTTTTGCCCATGCCTTTCTCTTCTGGAATATTCTAGCTTCCTGTTGACATCGAAATCTATCCTACTGATCAGACATGAAGTTCTAACTTCCTTTGGTCTCAGTTTGTTTCCAGGCTATGTTGCATTGAAACAAAAAAATAAAATAGTTTGCCCACTTGGGAAAAACTCTTGTTCATATTGTGGTTAACTCTCATCTTTCACAGCCTTCTTTCACCGCTTCTATTGTTACTTTTTTCTCATATTTTCGCCATTGAAATTATTTACTTGTCATTATTGGGATCATATCTTGCCTCCATGTGAATCTCTCTATTACGAGATTCCTGTCCACTTCTCTATTCTGAACAGCTTCTTGTGCCTTACCTTCCATATCACAATATATCTACTTTGTGAACCCCATTTCTCCAACTACATCACTTTCAATCAGTTTGTATATCTCCTGTTCACATTGGAACATACCTTATGCCTTAAATTCTCTTTCTATGATTCCTTTGGTCTCTAGGAATCCTATATACCTTGTCTCATATTTAAAATTAAAGATAAGCATATGTAACTGGGGAAAACCATATTTTTGTAACTCTGACAGCCAGACTAAAAAGAAAATGGCTTCAGTGAACTGTATTGGTGAAGCAAGAAAGAACAAATGTAGTTGAACAAACTCAATAGAAGACTATTGTGTGACATTTGAAAATCCTTAAAATAGCAGCTATTTTTCTTACTAGGCTGCAGAGTTTTTCAAACGCCAGGTTAGCATTTGTGACCATCTCAGGCTGGATTAATAGGATTAAACTCTTTAATACACTTCAGTAATACTCATATCAACACAATTAGCAGTTCCAGTATAACTTGTGTGACTTTGTGACCAACATTTTTATATGCTTTATAATTTAAAGCATCCTCAAACATCAATCCCAGGAGATCAATGCCAAGACGACGTATTTATTTCTGGTCAGCAGAACTACACATCTACCCCACTTTGCCTCAAAGATGTTGCTCCAGATAGCATTAAGAAGCAACCTGTGCAGGTAATAACTGTTTGCTTATGAACTTTTTTGACAAGTATTTTGTCATAAAATGAAATGTCATTTACGTTGTTCGCATGATTGCTGTGTGTGCATACATACACATAATGCTAAATTATGATTTAGTATTGTGTCCAAACTAGGGAAATGATGCACAGTGTAAATGATGCAAAGGGGAGAAAAAGAAATAATGAAAACAACTTTGAAATGCATAACTGGATCTGAACTAGCTGTTACAACTCAAGAAAATTCAATATAGTTGTAGTGATTAATGTCAATATGTCAATAAATATATCATCACATCAAGTTAGAGAGCGTGTTTCAGCACAAAAAACCTGGACTGTTTTCAGGCAGTGCAGTCCTTTGCATCTTATCTCAGATCTATAGTACAGACTGAGTTTTTCCTGTGTCGCATGGATCAAGTACAGTATACATTTATGTAGTTCTCAAAACATATTAACTTTCAAAAACTGGAAGAGAAAATTAATGCATTACTAATGTACGAGTAGTAATTCATACAGTACAGTAAAACAGAGTTGAATCCAGACTGCGTTGCACATAAAGCAAAACAACTAAAGTTCAATTGATTTCAAAATGTTTATTATACTATGCTCTGCATAGAGTAAGGGGGGAGGCAGAGGGGTTGTGTGGCAAATTGATCACATTTTGGCTTTTGGAAATGTTGAAAATCCATTCATTTTGTTCTAATTTTTCAATAAAATTTAATTTAATTAAAAACAAGTATATAGTACCTATAATATTTGTATTATTTTATTATTACAATCAAAATAATTTTCTTGCTGAAAATAATAATAATAATAATTTTATTTATTACCCGCCTCTCCTAATGGCTCGAGGTGGGGGACAACACAGTCAAAACACGCCAACATAAAATACATACAACAAAATACATATATCAAAACACATCACTATAAGATATACATGAAAACACATACTACAAAGATCAAAATAGAGTTGCAGTAGTATTCAAAATCCAAAACTTGTGGTTTCAAAGACGACTATATAGGCCTACTGGAATAGATGGGTCTTAAATTCTGACTGCTCATTTACTTCTCATAGCTCTTCTGGCAGGTCACTCCACAGTCGTGGGGCGGCTGATGAAAAGATCCTCTGGGCAATGATTGCCTGTCGGGTTCTGGCTGGTTGGGGTAAGGGTTAAACAGAGGAACTAATTGTCCTAAGGTGCGAGTTATATGGGAGAAGGCGAACCTGTTGGTAACCTGAACCCAAGTTATGTCGCCACTTAACTAATTTAATTTCAACTTAATTGATCACTTCTTATTCTGCGCCTCATCCAGATTGTCTCCAACCTGTCCAAAGCCCCTGTAATCTGCTTTGAAAAAAATATAACAAACGATGTATAACAACGATGTATAACAAACTCCCACAAAATCGGACTGCTTACTTTTTGCCATATACTGTCACCCACAAAATGTGTGCATACAAACCAAGTTGAAGATCAGCAAAAATAGAATTGAAAATTGGAAGTGGATTTCCAGTCACTTCTGGGCTTCACTTATGGCCATAAAAGAGAGTGCATCCAGACCCAGGGAGAGAGGGAAAATGGCCCCCAATACAGTGGTTGCCCATCCTTGCTTTCAGTGTTGGAGCCAGGCCTCCTAGTTTAAATCCACCCTAGCATACTGAAGTTAAATTATAATACATTCTTGTTTACAAAAATATTTTACTTGAAATAAAATAGTTTATAGATTCTCAGTGAATTTACTGAGATATAATAACTCTGTCATTTCTGTAGATATAAAATGTCCCTCATAAACATGGCATGACCAAACAAATTAAGTTCTTAATCATTAGTGAACTATTTTAGCACCTGCACATCAATAAAAATAATGAAAAATATATTATTACTTTCACTAGAATATTTCCCACCTGGAATGAATTACTTCAGTCCTTTAGGAACTGTGTACTTTGTAAAAGAAAGTGAATTAAATTGGTACATCATTCAATTTGCTTACATATTAGAGAAGTCAGTATTTTAAAAGCAATTGGTAAGCTTTCCAAAATGTATAATCTGAGCTTGAAAAATAAAAAAAATCAGGAATAAAGTGTTTCTTAAGGATATCTCATTTATTCAGATACCATTGACAAATGGACAAATGTGCCAGCCCCCAAGACCTCAGGCAAACTACGGTCAAGTCCATCATGCTGCACCTCAAGCCACTGTGGCAAGACATCCTTCTAGAGAGCAACTGATTGATTATCTGATGCTTAAAGTTGCTCATCAGCCTCCCTATACTCAGGCCCAAGGTCCAGTCAGGCATGAGCTGTCAAAGCAAGAGGTAAGAGTAAAACATGTTTACCAAAACATTGTTGGATAGATGTTGCAATGTATTGCAAACATTTAGCTGTTGATCTTAGGCAGAGCCTTCAAAGGATCGCTATTAGGCATGGGCGATTGATAAAAAGTTAAAAATTAGGGGTGCTGGCATTTAATTTCTAAAGTGTTTCCAAAGTATAGTTAGTGAAAATTTTGTTACTATAACAAGAACAAGAAACATTACTATTTAGTTATAATAATTGTGCACATTTCTATGATCGGGGAAACTTCAGGACTCCTTTCTCCCTCATTTTTACAGCTATTGGGGTAAAACTTTCTACAATGGTAGAACACATTTACCACCATTAGTCCATCAAGTATCAGAATGTGTCACTTATCCACAGATTTTTGGGAAATTTTCAAAGTTTTTATAAACAACATTTTTTTAAAAAACACTACAAGTGCTATCATCTTAACACAAGAAAACATGGGATCATTCCTCCAACTTTCAAAAATATTCATATATACTGATTTTAGGGATTTTTTTTTTTAAAAAAGGTTTGTCAAAAACATTTTTTTAAAGCCATAACAGCTATCTTAATGAATGCCTCTCATATAATAACCCATAGAAACCAATATTAACCAATTCTACATTGTCATAGAATCTTAGAGTTGGAGGGGACCTCCAAGGGCCATCTAGTCCAACTCTTCCAGACAGAAGTGCACCATCAAAACTCTTCTGACAGATGGCCACCAAGCTTCTAAACTAATGAATATGCTTCCCCTATTGAGTTGGAAGGGACTCCCCCAATGACCATCCATTTAGAGATTTCTTCCCAGCTCAGCACTGATTTAAATAAAAAAGTATATTATTATTATTACTACTACTACTACTACTACTGGCTACCGCTATGGAAGGACAAGTATCTCCTGCCTTCTGATTAAGGCTTTCTGATGTGAGCAGAATTCTGGGAAATGTAATTTAGGGCAAGGCCTTTTGCATTCTCTGCCATAGGGCTCCTCGACTTCCCAAGCTACATTTCCCAGTTCTGTGCTTTCTTTCCCAGTGAACTCTGCTTTTCCTCTCCTAATGGCAAGAGGCCATGGATTTAAAGGGGAAAAGCAAAGCTTTGCTTTGCTTTCTTGCACTGAAAATAAAACTGACTTTAAGAGGCTCCCAAGATTTACAAAATGCAAATGAAAAAGTATTGGGTAAGTTTTGATTCTTAAGTTTTTGGCGCGGGCCATGCCCACATGTCGGATATCACGTTGTAAGTATGAAACTAATTTGATACAACTTAGAGTGAGATACAATTACAATACACACGCCTTTGCTACCATACTTCATTATAACACTAGAGGTATCACCTGTTTAGTCCAAAAAATGATAGTGACTCTTGGTCTTTGATGAGAATATTTCTGCTTTCTCTTCAACTTAAATTGTTCCTAAAGACAGATCCAATATGGCAGTTATGGAACTTGATAGAAATACAGAAAAAAACTGGAAAAGCATCAGTAAACTGACCAAGGAAATAAAGTAGAAAATAAAAGAAAGATAACAAATAGTACTTGTGTGGAAGTTTGATTAAATTGCTTTTCTTTTTCTTAGACTTGAACAATCAATTAAACCCCATTTTAAACATCACTGTTTTACATTCTAGATGCGAGTGAGAATTGAAAAGGACCCAGAACTTGGATTTAGTATATCTGGAGGAATTGGTGGTAGAGGAAACCCCTTCAAGCCTGATGACGATGTGAGTATTAAATAGATCTTTTTGATTTAAAATGATGTTTACATTTTCATTTTGAAAGATTCTATGAAAATAACATTTCTTCTACAAAACCAAACAAATTTGATTAAAAAATATTTTTATTTAAAATTTTATGCTTTACATAAAAGAAAGGGGGGAGGGGGTTTGATTTGGGAGGTTAGAGGGGAGGGAAAGAAGAGTACAGACGGGAATGGGAGATTTTACGAGGAAAGAAGGGGGAAGAAAGGGGGGAAATATGAGGGGGGTCTGTTTCTTCCATTCCTCTTCACAATGGGTTTAGCTTCCTATTATTTTCCTCACTCTTCTTCCTTCGAGTCTCTTATTTTCTAGCTGCGGTCTTTCCTTTAGTGGATTAAATTAGTATTTTCACTATATTTTCTTTCATCCAGGCCGTCAGCCTCGACCAGTCCATTGTCTTAACTTGTTTGTTCTGTGTTCTCAAGATTAAATGCGGCAGTTTATCCATATTCATTATATTTAGAATTTTCTCCAATCTTCTTTCTGTGGTCTTGATTCTTGTCTCAATTTCCTCACATAAACCATTCTTGCTGCGGTTACCATATAAGTAAATAATTTGTTTTCATTAATGCTCCATTGTTCCTGAGTCATTCCCAAGAGAAATAGATCTGGCTTTAGAGGTAATTTTCTTTTCAAGATTTTTTTGGCAGATTTTATGTATCTCCTTCCAGTATGATTTTGCTGTTTCACATGTCTACCACATGTGGAGGAAAGTCCCTTCACTTTTTACACACTTCCAGCCCTTATAGTTTGTATCTTTGGTAAACTATGCAATCTTTTTTGGCCTCATGTACCATTGGCACATCATCTTCGTCCAATTTTCTTTCATATCGAATGCATAAGTGTAATTTAGCTTCTTATTCCAGATTGTCTCCCATTCCTCTAGTAATATGGATCTTCCTATATCTCTGGCCCACTTACAATCCTTGATTTGGTCTTTCTCTGTGCTCCATTCTAGCAACTGTTTATATATTTTGGTAATGGTTTTTTGTTAACTTCCAAAAATCTTTTGCCACGCTGAAGATCCATCCTCAAAACCCAAGATGCGATATTTTTTGTAGGAGTTCTTAATTTGATAATATTGAAACCAAGACATATTTGTAAATTTCTTATTTAATTCTTCTTGTGTTTTCATTTTTAATTCATCATTTTCTTTTTTCAAAATATCTTTATAGGTTGGCCATATGTTCCGCCCTAACTCTCTCCTTTGACATGCTTCTAAAGGAGAGAGCCAGAGTGGGGTCTTCTTGTGAATCCTTTGTTTGTATTTGTCCCAAATCTTCAATAGAGCAGACCGAATAAAATGATTACCAATTTTTTCTATCCTTTTCCTGTCGTGCCAGAGGTGCGTGTGCCAGCCTGCTCTTAAATCATGGCCTTCCAACATCAAGATCTTATTTTTTTTAGCATTAACCATTCTTTTATCCATTCTAAACCGCTGGCTTCACAATATAAACCTAAATTTGGTAGCCCCAGGCCTCCTTTTTTTCTTTCATCTGTTAAATTTGTGAAACTTATCCCGGGTTTCTTATTGTTCCAAATAAACTTGGTTATGTCTTTGTTCCATTCCCTATACACTTGTGCTTTTCTGAGTATGGGTGGATTTTGAAATAAGTACATCATTTTTGGCAGAATGTTTGTCTTTATTGCAGAAATTCTTCCCAGCAAGGATAGCTTCAGTGTTGTCCAATTCTTTAGATTCTTCTTAATTTCTTAACATTTATTCTCATAATTGTTTTTCATTAGTTGTGAATTATTGGCTGTGATGTATATTCCTAAGTATTTTATTTTTTTCGCTATTTGTAATATTGATATTTCCTTTAATTTGTTTTGTCTAGCTTTGGATATAAGACAAAACAGAGGGGTGGTTGCTTACTGGAAGCACAAACCAAAAGAAGGGAAAAACACACAATAATATCTGCAGGAAATATCAGTATATTGTGCACAAGTTCATGCAGGCAAGATCAGTAGAAAAATATACAATCTAATAGATTAGAATGTACATTGTATACTGATATTGCTTGCAGATATTCTTGTGTGTTTTCCCCTTCTTTAGCTTTGGATATATTCTTTGTTAATAGCATTGATTTTTCTTTATTTACTTTAAAACCTGATACCGCATCAAATTTCTCCAATTTCTGAATCCGTCTTTCTATGTTGTTTACAGGGTCTTCAATTGTACATATTTATTTATTTATTTATTATTCGGTTTTATATATCGCTCCTCCCTGCAGGCTCGGGGCGGATCACACAAGGAGTAAAAACATACAATAAAAACATAGGTCGTAGCAATGATAAAACAACGATTACAGTTCTTGAGATCACAGACATGCGCATGCATAATATGAGGTTGCGTGCATATTAATTCTTCATCATCCCTTATATCAGTGCTGTCCAACTTCTGCCGACCCAAGGGCCGGACTTCTGGTGAGTGATCACCTGGGGGCCGAGTGGCCGCCCCTGGCCACGCCCCTGGCCATGCCCCAGTCACGTGGCTCCGCCCCTCTCCCCAAAGCATCACAATAGCCTTGGAAGCGGGCGATTTCGCCCTTCCGAGGCTGTTGTGACGCTTTGAGAGAGGAAGGAGGAGCCACGGGGAGCCTTCTCCGCGGCTCCGCCCCTCGCCCAAAGCATCACAACCGCTGTTGTGACACTTTGGGGAGAGGGCAGCTGCGGGTGCCAGGGGAAAGAAGGGAGGCAGGACGGGGTCCTGGCAGGGAGGAGGCAGCGGATCGCTGCCCCTTCCCTTCCAGGACCCTTGAGTCCTCCTTTCCTCCTGGCAGCGGCGTCCCAAACGGAACACGCTGCCCGGGGGAAAGGAGGGAGGCAGGGCGGGGTCCTGGCAGGGAGGAGGCAGCGGATCGCTGCCCCTTCCTTTCAGGACCCTTGAGTCCCCTCCTTTCCTCCTGGCAGCGGCGTCCCAAACGGAACGCGCTGCCAGGGAAAGGAGGGGCAGGACGGGTCCTGGCAGAGAGGAGGCAGCGGATCGCTGCCCTTCCCTTCCAGGACCCTTGAGTCCCTCCTTTCCTCCTGGCAGCGGTGTCCCAAACGGAACGCTGCCAGGGGAAAGGAGGAGGAGGCACGGGGTCCTGGCAGGGAGGAGGCAGCGGATCGCTGCCCCTTCCTTTCCAGGACCCTTCAGTCCCTCCTTTCCTCCTGGCAGCGGCGTCCCAAAGGAACGCGCTGCCAGGAGGAGGAGGAGAGAGCAGGACGGGGTCCTGGCAGGGAAGAGGCAGCGGATCGCTGCCCCTTCCTTTCCAGGACCCTTCAGTCCTCCTTTCCTCCTGGCAGCGGCGTCCAAACGCGAACGCCGCTGCCAGGGGAAAGGAGGGAGGGGGGAAGGGGAAGAGGAGGAGGGAGAACTCCACGGCGCCCGGGAAAGAGGAGGAGGAGGAGGGGAGAGTTCTCCTCCTCCTCCTCTCTTTCCCCCGCCCGCGCCCTGCCCCGATCCCGGCGCCGTGCGCGTGGGGAAAGAGGCGAAGGAGGAGGCAGCCAGCTGACTGCCTCCTCCTTCGTCCCTCCTCCTCCCAGCGGACACGCCCGTGGCTCCTATCGCGAGCCGCGGTGAGGGGGGGAAGGAGGAGGAGCTGGCTCCCTCCTCCGTGCCCGCGCCCCTCCCCGGCCACCTAAAAAAAAAAATCAATTTTTTAAAAAAAAATTAAAAATGCCGGCCGGGGGCATAGCAGAGGCCGTGTCCAACAGGCTGGGGGGCCGTGTACGGCCCCGGGCGCCAGTTGGACAGCCCTGCCTTATATCATTTAATAGAGTTTCCAAGGGCATTATAAACATTAGTGCGGACAGAGGACATCCCTGTCTCGTTCCTTTTTGCATTTTTGCTGTTTCTTGTCTGTTTATCCATATTTTTGCCTCTTGTTCCTTATATATTGTCTGGATTGCATTGAAAAAGGAGTATCCCACATCCATCTCTTTGAATAGTAATTTAAAGTCAGTGAAACAATGTGCATAGAACATCTTGAACTGTACCTTTTTTATATCCTTAGCACTCGAATTTATATTACTGGAGCTATCAACATATGATAGCAAAATTCCAGTATGGGATTCCTTCCCTTCATTGTACTTCAGATGGATAGTTCATATGTATGTTTTTCACTGTTGTGTATACACACACACACACACACACACACACACACACACAACCATGTACATATGTTCCTGGATATTATCAGGTCTCCCCCCTATCCTGCTGGTGCAACAGAGCTCTATTCCTCTTCTCCTCCTTTTCCCACTGCAAACCTCAATTTTCCAGACTTCAAGTGAGTTTAAAGACACACACACACACACACAGAAAGCTTTAAAGGGAGGAGTGGGGGGGATTGCTCTGATGATGTCTATTGAGGGAAGCAGTCCCATCAACAGAATGGCATTTTGTCTACCCTATGGCGTTCTTAGTGTTGGATAATTTTCACTGCTCTCTGTTCTAATATGTAAAAATTGTCTTCCAGCTGCCCTTTCAACACTACACAAATATACCTCTCTGATTCCACTTTAATTGTCATGGCAACATTGTATGGAATCCTGTAGTCTGTAGATTTCTGAAGAATGTGAATTCTCAGTGAATTTTAATGACCATTCCTTTTGCTGCACTTCCTTGGATTCCATATGATATATCCATGATAGTAGAATCACATTTATGTAATTCAAAAGGGCCTCAAATGTGCTATTAACTGAGGTTTATTATGGGTATCCTTCCCCTACTCCTTTTTTCTTGCAATTCAATATTTTATTCCTTCTTTCTTCCCCTAAATATTTGATCACAAGTTGGACATCGCCCAATTAGGTTACAGAGGGACTAAATTCACTCAGCCCTTGGATTTATTTTACGCATAATTCCTTTTGAAACGAAATTAAAATTAAAAACTCAGCTTCTTGTAGATCTTTCTGTTCCTGTTCCTGATATGAACATTGAGTATCTATTATAAATATTTGTGATTTTTTAAAAAACCAAACAATATTTATTTTTATTTACTATTTTCTTAAAGGGTATATTTGTAACCAGAGTACAACCTGAAGGACCGGCATCCAAGTTGTTGCAGCCAGGAGATAAAATTGTTCAGGTAATTTAATTTAAAATAATTCAGAAATTATTTATATTGATGCAGTGGCCTTCAGTGAAAGATTTTGAGCCATCTCTTAACCTCCTGTCATTTTTGCCCATTCAAATTCTGAAATTTTCATCTTTAGCTTCTCCCTATTGCTATTGCCTATACTCTAAAAGATGTAAAAGAATCCAGTAGCACCTTTGAGGTTCACTTGGAAGATAAGATTTCTGCCATAAGCTTTTTTTTTACTCAGTCTGTTTCTTTCCAGTTTATTTCAAAAGTGCTACTGGCTTTCTCTGTGTCGGTTTATGCTAAAATAAACAACATGGCTATCTTTTTGAATATTTGTCTTATTGGCCAAGGAGTGTTTTGGGGCTGATTACATCAGCTTTATCAATATTCAGTTTATTTACTTTTTGATGCCTTACTTAACAATTTATCTCTGTATCATTCCCAAATAAAAACTGTGCATTCCTATTCCCATCATTCCTTCCTTTCCTTGTATGCTACTTAACAAGATAATGCCCAGTTTTTGTCTAGCCTAAATTCCCCAATGTGTAACTTAATGTGTAGCTAATGATGATGGAGTTTGCAATCACACTTTTGGAGTGAAAGCTGGTTAGAGTTTCACGTATTAAAATATGTATACCATGAATCAGTGGAGTTTCTAAAACGACATGTAAAATAAACAAATACAATATAACAGCAAAATCTTAAGAAGGAAAAATACATTAAAGAATTTGAGGATTTTTTTGGTTTCACATTAGTGGGGGGCATCACTCGGGAAGGGATTCCACAAAGTTACTTATTGATGTGTTCAGCAATAAACCCACAATAAACCACATAAAATGATGATGGGCCATATTCAGCCTATTGGGCCTTGACTTTGTTACATGTGTACTAGTAATTGTACCACATTCTCAATTCTGGCCTTAACAAAGATGAGGAGAAAGCTAGAAAAAAGTCTTTGAAAATAATTTCACACATTGGCAGATTGGTATAGGGTAAGGCATCCTTCACTTATCTGGATCATAAATCATAAGGATTTATGGGAGTTGAAAGCCAAAACATCTGGGGACCCACAGGTTGAGAACCACTGGTCTATAGGAATATAGTAATAAGTAAGATTATGCTGATACCTATATTATGAAAATATTCAGTTCCTTACCTTCCTGTTGTATTCAAATGTTTCATTTCAAGGCAAACAGAGAAAGCCAGAAAAAAATGAAGTATTCGTCAGCGGTTCTTAACTCCATATGTTTTGGCCTACAACTCCCAGAAATCTCAGCCAGTTTACCAGCTATAATGATTTCTGAGAGTTGAAGGCCAAAACATCTGGGGACCCACATGTTGAGAACCACTGCACTTGTACTGAAAAGGTATTGCTTTGCACTTACCAGGATTACATTTTATTTCCAGGCTAATGGGTATAGCTTCATCAATATTGACCATGGACATGCAGTATCTTTACTAAAGACTTTCCAGAACACGGTGGAACTCATCATTGTTCGAGAGCTTTCTTAAATACTGTGGAGGAATACCAGACGTCTACGTGATCCTCTGAAAGACTTGTGGGAAAACTGAATATTTTGACTATTTTTATATACAAAAATACTTTTAAAATTATGTACAGTAATAAAATAATGAACTTGTGGTTATGGGGGAAAAACCACTGTAAAGAACATAGATGAAACAGTTTTGAAAATGCAACTGGCATTGTAGCAATCAGTGATCACTCCTCCAAGAACAAACCTGTGGTGTATTTTGTACAGATGGTAGGTTTATTTTTGGATAATTCATATACATTACTAAACTTCATGTAAATGGAGCCTCCATTGTATCCAGTGGACAGATGGCAGGGCTTTCTGTTTGTTGCCTTTATTTTTTTTTTGTTTGTTCACCTCATTTTACTGTCTTTTAAAAAACCACTTCTGTAGATGTGGATAGGAGATTTGAAAGGCTGGCTTTGATATGTGCTTATTTGTATAGATGAATGGGTAGATGGAAAGTGGGACTGGCTGGATTAATTTAAAAGGCCAGGTACAATGGCTTTGAAAGTAGAGAATTAAGAAAGGAAGGGTGGAAAAGGGTTTCCATGAGAATGTATATCTACCAATAGAAAAAAATGCAATAAAATGTGATGTCTTTTTATGGAGACTATAAACACCATTCTGGGAGTTCTACAGGACTGTCTCATATCACATCCATTGACTGTCTTATTTCCTACATGTAATTCATTTTTTAAAAAATCACACCTGTTTTCCCCCATTTCTGCTGTGGAGTTTTACTCAGAGACTATTCTCTGCTACAAAAATCCCCACTTATGTGCAAATGGGTGATTTTTTTCTGCCTTGTATTAAATATTACATATTCAATTTAGAGGGTTTTTTTTTAAAAAAAGGAATGAAACTGAAATGGCCAGTTTTTAAACTGTATTGTGTGTATGCAACTCACCACATGTACGTATATCACACATGTGCATGTTCCAGACCTCTAATCATTTTGCCAGAAAAAGGTGTCATTCTTTCTCATGGGGCTCATTGCAGTGAGCCCTGCGAGGATTGGGCTGCCCAGGGATGAATGGTTCAAGGAGGGTTAGGAAAGAAGTCTTGATTTTATATGGCCTTGAATTGCCTTGTTATTATGAAAGGAAACGATACGTATGGAGCTAAGTAACCAAAGCCAGTTTTTTTGTGGAACTGTTGCACAGCGATGGGAGAAATGCCGTTGGGAAGTTGTGGGGCAAAGGGATGGGTGCTATTAACCCACCGGTTTGTAATGATCTTTCTCAAAGGGCTGTTCCTACAGGTGATCTTAAATGTGAACTAGACACTTCAGAGTCATTAAAGGGTTTCTACGTATATTAATGTAATAGTGATTTACCACAGACTGCCTTTGTTCCTTATTACTTGTATAAAATATCGGCTTATACATAATTAATTTTGTTTATGACAAATATTATGTTTATTTCATCTTTTTCCTTGTATGACTGATGTGAAATTGCCTAACTTGTTAGATAATAAGTAATACATGGTTATTATGGACCAGAGAAAAGTGCCATAGAAGACCAATAACTGTTTTTTTAAAAGTCAAACGATTAACCATCATTGGAGCAATATTCAGTAACTACGATTTTTAATAAATAGAAATTGGCAGATTTAAAAAGAGATATAGCAAAAGCACCAGCCTATTGTAGTTATTTGGAAAGACTTGCTGGAATCAAAAGGAAATCTGCATCTAGTCAGTACTTTCTAAGTATATAAAATTCAATGACATTGCACTTCAAAGAAGTTATCATCTGCATATTGTAATGTGTATAGTTTTTTTTATAATTTTAATTGAAACCCTTTAACAACTCTTTGTACATCAATTTTAGTTGATTTCATTAATATTTACATAGGAAATGATTTTTATATTAGCAAAAATGTGTTGTATTTTGGTAAAATTTACTTATTTTCTCTGTGTGCTGTTTAATCTTTAAAGGAAAAACAAGAAACATAGCTATATCATGGCAAGCTTCAGCGTTACCTGGCTTCTAAAAGTGTCTTCTTTTTAATTTCTGTATTTTTTTATTGACAGTTTAAAAATCAACACTCATCAGTAACCTCAGCATTTTAAAGGGAATATAACAGATCACAGTCTTAATCTGACTGAGACATCAAACTATAATTATGAGGATATCAAGTCCCAAACTGGAACTGATTCTTTATTGATCATGGACTTAGTTTGTCTTTTTATAGAAGACATCAGTTTGTAATAAGGTGTCGAAATAAAAGGCATTTCATATGAAATAACAAGCATTTGTAACCTATGCTATTCAAATTTAAATTTGTATATAGCAATGCTGCCAAAATGATCATAGCTTGTTAGGATCAATTTAAAGTAAAAGACTTGGTGCTTTTAAGTTGTTGTGAAAAAGAATATTTCCAATATTTTTGATGGCTGTTGTCTCTTGGGGGAAATAACACCTTTTTAAATGTGATATTCTGTTTGTATAGGAAGATGGTCAGAATACTCTTTCTTGAGAGATGCTGTGGAGAGAAAAGGCCAGAATTCAAGGAAAGAGCTCCCATGCTATTATCAGTAATGTCAAATAAGATATAACTGCGGACTATGGAGCAGAACAAATTAAGTGTGTATCAGGTCCATATTCTTTCACAGCAGGTCATTAAAGAATCAGTTCAAATTAAAATTCTGGTTTAAAAAAATCCAAATATTTATTGTGTAAATATTTTTTTTTAACTTTTTTGACTAGAGTTTCAGAAATGTGTATATACTTGAACACATCCTTTGAACACAATCATAGCAATAAGCAAAACACAGAAATCAAGCCTTTATCATTAATTTGCGGTGTACTACTTTTTAAAAAAGTAATTATTTCCTTGTCATCAGCTATGTAATGTTTTTATTGATCACCATTTAGTCAGCATTCCAAAATTTTGTATATAATTAAAATTGTTTCTGAAGTAACACATGGAGAATAGATAATAAACTAATGCTCTTTAAAGCTCTGTGTAATTTTACTGACTTGGTTTTATATTGGTTATCAGACTGCTGGAGTTTTTTCCGTCTCTGTTCTGTGACAATTGAGTTCTTGGATTTTTCTCTCTAAAGTACTACAGGATGTGTGAATTGCAAGTTAAGGTATAAGTCCACATAGTTAGTGTTCCCTGTTGCCAAGAAACACTTCTCAAAAGAGCATATGGTTGGTGAATCAGCAGCTGTGGCAGGAGAGAGTACCATTTCAACTCAAGACCGTTCTTGATTTAAAAGAGTCAAATCCCAGCTCTACATCCATCAACGATCCTGCTTTGTTGGGGTACTACATCTGAAAGACTACGGGTTTGGGTTCATGGGCATTGCTTTGATTACAAGCTAGAAATAACTTAGAAAGAATACACCACAAAAATAAGAGCAGTACATTTTTATTTAAAACCTACACTATGTACATGTGAAATGAAACAACCAGGTTGAACCAATGTGATTTTAAGCTGCATCAATAAGAGCATAGTGTTTGATCAAGGGAAGTTCTGCTTTGATCAAAACTCATCTGGAATAATAATGTGTTCAGTTATGGACAACAGACTTCAAGAAGGACATGGACAAGCTGGAACATTTTTCAGAGAAAGCTGACCAAAAATGATAAAAGGTTTGGAAGCCAAGCTCTATGTGGAGTGGATGAGGGAATTATGTTTGTTTAGCTCTGAAAAAAAGAAAACTAAAGATGGGCACGATCCCATGTTTAAATCTTAGAATCATTGAGTCGTAAGAGACCTTAACGGACATCTAGTCCAACCCTCTTAAGAAGCAGGAAAATCACATTCAAAGCACCCCTGACAGATGGCCATCCAGCCTCTGTTTAAAAGCTTCCAAAGAGGGAGCCTCCACCACACTCCAGGGCAGAGAGTTCCACTGCTGAACAGCTCTCACAGGGAGTTCTTCCTAATGTTCAGGTGGAATCTCCTGTAGTTTGAAGCTATTGTTCCGTGTCAGAGTCTCCAGAGCAGAAAAAAAGCTTCCTCCCTCCTTATGATTTCCCTTCACATATTTTATACATGGTCATCATATCTCCTCTCAGCCTGATCTGCAGACTAAACATGCCCAGCTCTTTAAGCCATTCCTCATAGGGCTTGTTCTCCAGACCGTTGATCATTTTGGTTGCCCTCCTCTGGACACATTCCAGCTTGTCAACATCTCCCTTCAATTGCGGTGCCCAGAATTGGACAGTGTGATTCTAGGTGTGGTCTAACCAAGGCAGAATAAAGGGGTAGCATGACTTCCTTGGATCTAGACACTAGACTCCTATTTATGCAGGCCAAAATTCCATTGGGGTTTTAAACTGCCACGTGACATGTTGGCTCATGTTTAACTTGTTGTCCATAAAGACTCCCAATAACTTTTTCACACGTACTGCTATCGAGCCAAGCGTCCCCCATCCTGTACCTTTGCATTTCATTTTTTTCTGCCTAAGTGGAGTATCTTGCATTTGTCCCTGTTGAACTTCATTTTGTTAGTTTTGGCCCATCTCTCTAATCTGTTAAGATCGTTTTGAATTCTGCTCCTGTCTTCTGGAGTATTGGCTATCCCTCCCAATTTGGTGTCATCTGCAAACTTGATGATCTTGTCTTATAAGCTTTCATCTAAGTCATTAATAAAGATGTTGAACAGGACTGGGCTCAGGAGAGAACCCTGCTTATGGCACTCCACTCATCACTTCTTTCCAGGATGAAGTGGAAGCATTGGTGAGCACCCTTCACTTAACCAATTACAGAATCGCCTAATTGTAGTTTTTCTTAGCACACATTTGACTAGTTTGTTTGCCAGAAGGTCATGGGAGACCTTGTCAAAGGCCTTACTGAAATCCAGATATGCTATATTGGAATGGATGTCACATTGAGGAGAGGGACAAGCTTGCTTTCTGCTGCTTAAGACTAGGACACAAACATTAGGGAGAGCTTCCTAAAGGTAAGAGCTGTGAGCTGTAAGAATTGTGGGAGTTGAAGTCCAAAACACCTGGAAGATCGAAGTTTGCCCATGCCTGTTAAGGGCAGTGCTGTTTTGCCAGGTTGTCCTTTGATCTGCCAACTCCACTTCTGAGTCTGTTTGTGGACTTCCAAGTTGCCCATTCTTGGTTTGCCCCTGGAGGAAGACCCTCGTAGGGGGACATCCAGTTGGAATTGCCTGGTTTTGCTGCCCACAGGGATACTCTTGCTGTTGCTGGAGGCACATCTATAGGAATGGTGGTTCTCAAGAAACTTTTCCTTGATTTGAATCTACTAGGAGGAGTCTGATAACCATGCAGTGGATGGCTTTCCAGTGTTCAACCTTATTTCTCTCACAATTGGCAGCAACTTCTCGTCGCAAGTCAGGAGGGGCTATGCCAGCTAGCTTATAAAGTCTATCAACTTGTATAGGTTTAAGGCATCCTGTGATTATTTTAATGTATATGTTGTTTTATGCTGATACGTGTTCCAAGGCATTGAATTGTGACTTTGTTGTGAGCTGCCCTGAGTCCCCTCCGAGGTGAGATGGGCAGGATATAAATAAAATAAAATACCTTGGGATCTGAACCCAGAAGTGTTTCTGTTTCTTGAAGTGCTAATTTATTCTGACACTAAATTTAAAAAGAAAAAAGACCGATAAAGATATATACAGACATCCACATTATTCTTATTCCATCTTTTGTAAATTCAATCAAGTGATCACTTAATATTCCTTCAGAATTCGAAACATTGAAGACTCAATTAAACTCACCGAGATCCTGTTCATTTTAATTGGAGCGTTTATTTCAACACTGTTCCCATCCTAAATATCTTGGCATCCCATTAGAACGAACACTAACATTTAGGAAACACTGTATGAAGACCACCGGGAATGTGGCGCAGCTGGCTGGGAGTCAGCTTCATAATATCTCTACTGACCAGAAGGTCATGAGTTTGAGGCCTGCCCGGGTCGGGGTGAGCGCTCGACCATTTGTGTAGCTCTTTGTTGACCTTTGCAACCCGAAAGTCAGTTGCATCTGTCAAGTAGGAAATGTAGGTACCATGTTGTGGGGAGGCTAATTTAACTAATTTACGAGGCCATAAATCTCCAGGAGTGTGTAAAAGGAGTAAGGAGTGTGGCAGCTCCCCCTGGTGGCCAGAAGCTGAAATGTTAAATTGCCTCTGAGTGTCTTGTCTCACATGTTTGTATGTCAAGGGTATTGTTTGCCTGTATATGTGCATTGTGATTCGCCCTGAGTCCTCTGCAGGATGAGGAGGGCGGAATATAAATGATGTAAATAAATAAAATAAATAAGACCAAGCTGCACACAAAGTAGTTGCGCACAATAACATCCTGCAGAAACTTACTGGCAGCACATGGGGTGTAGACCCAAAATTAATAAGAACATCAGCCCTGGCCTTGTCTTACTAAACTGCGGTGTATGACTGCCCTGTTAAGCACAAGTCTGCCCTCATGAAGCAGGTAAATATAGTACTGAATGAAACATGTAGAATCACATTATTATAACATATATCAATTTAAAGTTATTTAAAATTACACAATCTGAGAATGTAAGTTGGGAACCATTCCAATTGTCATCTGTAAATGTTCATTATTGCATTGAGATATCAATTGTTGCACTACCACTGTGCAAATGCTTGGTCCCACAACCATAGATTTAACATCTAATTTCCCTGGGGAGGGAGTTCCACAGCAGAGGGGCCACCGCTTACAATGGAGGTAGGATCGAGAGCAGGGCCTCCCCAGATGATCTTAACCTCCGAGATGGTTAACAATAATAAAAATAATAGTAATATTTCATCATTCAAAAAAATATCACACTGTCCCTAAACGCTTGTGATTTTGTGATATGAAATCCAGCATATACTGTATATCTTGTTTGCTGTGTCATACTGTGTTTTTGTGTCAGTAAAATAATAATAAAAACTTAATTTATATACCACCCTATCTCCCCGAGAGGACTTAGGGTGGTTTCCAACATAAGGCAAAACATTCAATTGCCAGAAAAGAAAACCATACAACAAAATTAAGCATCATAAATCATAAACATAAAACCGTACTAAACAATCAACCAAAATTTAAAATACAGTTTCAATTTTACTCCATCAGACGGGTTCAAATTACCAATGGCCAAAATTACAGAGTGGACATGGCCAACTTTTGGGACAGTGTAACAAAGCAGCAATAGGTAATGTGCCAACTAGACATTTTAAACAGTGTATTTTAATGATGAGACAAATGTTTTAATGTTTATGTGTGCATATAATTTATTCATGTCCCGGCACTGAATGTTTGTATATTGTGCTCCGCCCTGACTCCCACTTCCACAGGCCACTGCAACCCCCAAGAATGAAGGACCTGGGCCAAACTTGGCACACATAACCCCCAAGACCCACTTTATGTCCTGGTGTGGTTTGGGGGAGGATGGACCAGGGATGATGGGATTTGCAGTACTTTCAATTGCTTCAGCTCCCAAAGACCACAGCGGCCCCCAACAATGACAGATCAGGACCAAACTGGGCACACAGAGCCCCCATGACCTCCTCTACATCCTGGTGTGGATTGAAGGAGGATGGACCATGGATGATGGGATTTTCAATACCTTCATTCACTTCCAGAGACCACTGTGACCCACACCAATGATGGATCAAGACCAAACTTGGCACACAGAGCCCCCATGACCCACTCTACATCCTGGTGCGGTTTGGACAAGGATGGACCATGGATGATGGGATTTGCAGTGCCTCCTTACTTCCTGAGACCACTGCGACCCACACTAATGATGGATCAAGATCAAACTTGGCAGACAGAGCCCCCACGGCCCACTCTACGTCCTGGTGCAGTTTGGAGGAGGATGGATCATGGATGATGGGATGTGCAGTACCTCCACTTACTTCTGAGATCGCTGCGACCCTCACCAATGACAGATCAAGACCGAACTTGGCACACAGAGCCCCCATGACCCACTCTACATCCTGGTGCAGTCTGGAGGACGATGGACGATAGGACTTGCATATAGGAGTTATAGTTCACCCGCACCCACTGAACTCAGCTGACATTGGATCTAGACTAAACCTGGAGCAGAGACAAACAATGGCTTTCTCAAATAACTCTCACACCACCGGGTCCCCAAGTTAGTAAATACTCTGGCATTACTTCGCGAATGAAGATTCTTAGGAAGGACTCATCCCACGCTTTCTACAAGCGCGTTGATGACGGATATTGGATGTGTCCTTCAAGCCTGTGCAATGCATTTTTCTGGTGGAGCGCAGCGTGCACAGAACTAGCCTCATCCTTTAAACCAGAGGTTCGTCTGCCGGGGCCTAGCAAGCTGGGATGGTAGCAGCAAGGTCCTCAGGTCGTAGGTATGATTAGTTTCCTTCTCTTAGATGGTTGACCTTACAGGGTTAGACGAGCACCATCTGCCTGGGTTTGAAATTAGAGTTTTCCTTCTTTTAGGATGTTTGCCAAAAAGCTAGAGAGCCCATCCTGCCTGTTGACCCTCTTTGTCAGCCCCTTCAGTTGTGACCTGTCTGGCATGGGAGGCCCTACCGGTGACTATTATGCCACCGCCAGCATAGCTCACAACTTCATTAGGGTACGCAAGCCTCTCCCCCACGCCAAGGGGGCGCCAATGGAGAGGAGTTTCATGTATACTATATATTAATATATTCAGTCATTTCAGTTTCATTCCTAAGATGATATTATTATAATACAATATAATACTAATACAATATAAGAATTATTTTTATTACATGTAATATTACTAATAATATTACAGTATAGTGGTATAGTATAATGGTAATATATAATACCAATATTGTGCTATGCTAATAATGTAATATATTGTATACACTTATAATATTGATAATAATGTTATAATGTAATACAATATACTAATAATAAAATAGAATAATTATATATTTCATATTGCATGTAATATTACTAATAATATTACAGTATAGTGGTGTAGTACAATATGGGAATGTATGGTACTAATATTGTCCTATGCTAATAATATAATATATTGTATTTACCGGTGACTGTTACGCAAGCCCCTCCCCCACCACAAGGGGGCACCAATGGAGAGGAGTAAATAAATAAATAAAGTATACCATTGGTTCCCAAAGTGGATGGTACCGCCCCCTGGTACCCCACGGCAACGCCTGCCCGGGGATTCCAACTTGCAGGGACACCGTCGCAAGCACGCGATCCCCGGGCAGGCGTTGCCATGGAAACCACAGCGCGCACCTCCTTTTCGTCAACCCTGCCCATGGCGCAGTCCTGTGTATTGCCTCTTCGAATTGAGAACGTCCTTGCGAGCGCGCCTTGCTGGGCCCGGAGCGGGGCAAACGGGAGACAAGAGGAGCCGTGCGCGCCTCCCAATCAAGAGGAGGCAGCCTTGGACTACCATTCCTGGCCGCGCGCAGGGAGGCAAGAGGAAACGAGAGGAGCCAAAAGGGGTAGCAGGATGGAGGAGGAGGAAGATGAATGTATGTGTGTATATGTTCTGGCCCAGCCTCGCCTCTTGCTGCCACCTGTCCCGTCAATACAGGAGCTGAAAATAAGGGACAGGAGCTGAAAATAAGGGACACGAAATTTGGGGCCAAAATAAGGGACGTCCCTTAGAACATTTTTCCCAACCACTGTGCCGTGGCACACTAGTGTGCCGTGAGCAATCACCTGGTGTGCCGCGGGAAAACCTCTCTTCCCCCCTTTCTTCCCCCTCCTGCCGAACTGCTGCTGCTGCTTGCGGGGGGAGGAGGAGGAGGAAGGGCCGGGCGGCGGCGAAGAAGGGGCTGGGGCGCCGCCTCCTTCGGCCGTTTTCGTGTTTATGCGTACCAACTATTACTACATTTGGCATTGGCTGGACATGATAGCCTTTCTAGTGACTGTGTAACAACTCTCCTGTTCACCAGTTATACAAGAGGGACTCGTCTAATGCCCACCTGGAATGATACAGGAGCATATACAGTATATTGAAGGTGGACGCCTCATTATTGTTCCATGAGGTGTATTGATGCATAAGAACAGGACTAGTGGACTGCTTTGAAGCTATATGGACACATTTTTTTTTCTAAACACACAGAGAGACTGACAGCTGTTGAGCAAGACCTTCGTGTGTGTCTTTCTGCCATTCCTGCCAGGATATCTATGTCAGTGTTTCCCAACCTTTTTTGAGCCGCGGCACACTTTTAACATTAAAAAAATCCGGGGGCACATTACCAACCAAAATGACACTCTAACACAGTAAAGAACGGCTGGGGGTTGGTGGCCTGCTGGAAGCAGCTGCTGGGAGTGCCAAAGATGGGGGAGGGGGCAGAGCCAGGCCACGCCATGCCCCTCCCCCCAGCTTCAGTTCTCCTACGGAGGAGGAGCATGAGCGGTGGACGGGCTTCAGTGGGCGGGGCTCCTCCTCCACGCGGCTTCAGCGAGCGAGGGGCAAGAGTCATGGTGGGAGTCATGGCGGATTGGAGGCTGGCTGGGGAAATGGCCGAAGGAGGCGGCGCCCCGGTCCCTTCTTCTTTTTCTTCGCCACTGCCCGGCCCTTCTTCCTCCTCCCCCAAGCAGCAGGAGTTCAGCAAGAAGGGGGGGGGAGGAAGGGGGGCAGATAGCTTTTCTCGTGGCACAGCAGGAGGTCCGTCACGGCACACTAGTGTGCCACGGCACACTGGTTGAGAAAGACTGATCTATGTTGTGTTCATCGAAACAGGCCCAGGTTTCACACTGAGTGTATAAATACATTAAAAAACATATTAGCTACTAGCTGTACCCGTGCAGTTTGAGCTATGAAAGTAAATGGGATTCTTAATGTGAATGAAGAAAGCAGGGTCTTTTGCCCCTATCTGCAGCAGTGTTCTGCTGGCGAATACCCACCAGCTGGTGCCAGAAAATAAACCTTTTTGTTTTTCACCCTACTTCACAGTTGTCACGTGTTTTCCCTCATCCAAGTATCCGCACGTTCGGGCAGCGTTGGTAAGGTTAACTGGTACTTGGAGTTCTAGAACTCCCGGTTCTGCTTCAGTGGGGTCATGTAGGCATGAATTGCGCACTTTCTATGTGTGCTCCAAATGATGTCATCTGGAAGCATGAGTTGTATTGTCTTATATAGCGGAGGAAGTGTTTTGATTCTGGAGTGTCTCCACTCAGCAAAGTCTGTAGTGGTTGTGGAGGAGTGGCAAGTGGTGGTAGAGAGACTTTACCGGCTAGGCAGCACATTCCTGTTGTTTCTGCTGGGTATTTCAGGGCTTTGCAGTGTGTGCAGATGTGCGTTAGGGTGCCAATGTCGGCCTCTGGCACCATGCTGTAGTCTTCTGCAGCGTTGTATCTGAAGGCTAGGCGGTGGACTTGGTTGTGGTGTTTTGAAGTTTGTTTTCTGTGTTGCGGCGTCGTGTTTCTGCGCTCCTTGCGCTGCTGTGTTGCATTTCTGCGTCTTTGTTGTTCCTGGCTGCGCGCTTCTTCTTGTCGTGCAGTTCTTTGCATTTGTTCCCAGCTGTGCGTCGTGCAGTGACCTGTTGTCTGTGTCTCTGCTGCGCAGTGTGTTTCTGTTCTGGCGTTTGTTCTGCCCTTTTTTTGTTTGATGTATGTAGCGCTGTGAGTGTGTCGTCCGATGCTGTTATTTTTATAAGGCATGGCTTGTCTTTTTGGGTCAGTTTATGTCTGTGTGGAAGGAAGGAATGGTTTTTGTTTGTGGTGTTTGTAGGTGTTGTGTGTACGGGGTCCCGTAAGGTTGGTGGGATGGGTTGTGATTGGAAGTTGTGTTGTGTTGTGAGGGTAGGAATTTGCTGGAGAATTGCTCCCTCAGAGTTTGGTTTTGGCAGTTTAACCCTCAAACACCAACTGAAATCTCTCAGCATTCTATCCTAGCCTTGGATGGCTCTTGCCAGCGTTGCTATGGTTACAGCAGTTATGCAAATCCGCCCTTATTGGCAGCCAATCATGTTGTTCAGAATGTAGAGGCTGGGTGAGTCGTTGGCTGCCCCGGAGGATACTGGGAAATGTAGTTTTATTGTTACTCGTTGTTTTGGGGGCCTTTTTAGGTTTTGGGGAAAAAGTTTCTTTGCTACAAACGTACCTTGCTTGAGGCCTATTTCTGTTGGGAAGTATTGTTTTTCTGCGTTGTATGGTTTCTTTGTTTGAGGTATACATCACATGACGTGAACCCATTTATATAATAGATTGTATACACATATAATATTGATAATGTTATAATGTAATACAATATACTAATAATAATACAATACAATAATTATAGCACTAAGGTGATGGGGTGCCCTGTTTAGCCCAATCCTGAAGGGGAAGCAATTGGCTTCCCAGCTGCACCATCCACTGAGAGAGAGAGAGAGAGGCCCCACTGCGTTTGCCTTGCAGGGCTGCGGTGACGTCACCCTGTAGTGCTGCGGCTCGGCGGCGCTCTAGGAGGCGCCCGCTCCCTTCCCCTCTCTACGGCGACTTCCGCCTCTCCGCTTCCGCTCTCTCGCTGAAAGGGGCCGAGCCGCAGAGTCCCTCGGCCGCCGCCGCCGCCATCATGATGAACAGCGGTGGGATCGGGGTGCCGCTCGGCTTCCCTCTGACCCCGACTTCGGTGATCCAAGTCACCAACTTGTCCTCGGCGGTGACCAGCGAGCAGATGAGGACCCTCTTCGGTTTCCTAGGCGACATCGAGGAGCTGCGCCTCTACCCTCCGGAGTAAGTGCGCGCGCGCGCTAGCGGGCCTCTGCGGTGAGAGAGAGAGTGTGTGAGTGAGTGAGGAAGGCGCCGAATGACCCGGATGCTCCCGCCGCCATTTTGCTTTCGGGCACTCTCCGGCTTCCTCCCCTGAGCCGCTCTGGCTTGAGCCGGGGGAGGGCTGCCCACAGTTAAGATGGCGGCCTGTGACGGTTTCTTTTTTTTTTCCGCCCCTTTTGCTGAGGCTCCTCGGCCGTTGCTTTTCTGGGGGGGCTGAATCCCTTCATATACACATCGACCTTCCCTCCAGGTGTTTTGGACTCCAACTCCCACCATTCCTCTCAGCCTCAGGCCCCTTCCATTTCCCCCTCAGCCGCTTAAGCTTGGGCCTTCCCTCCAGGTGTTTTGGACTCCAACTCCCACCATTCCTCACAGCCTCAGGCCCCTTCCATTTCCCCCCTCAGCCGCTTAAGCTTGGGCCTTCCCTCCAGGTGTTTTGGACTCCAACTCCCACCATTCCTCTCAGCCTCAGGCCCCTTCCATTTCCCCCTCAGCCGCTTAAGCTTGGGCCTTCCCTCCAGGTGTTTTGGACTCCAACTCCCACCATTCCTCACAGCCTCAGGCCCCTTCCATTTCCCCCTCAGCGGCTTAAGCTTGGGCCTTCCCTCCAGGTGTTTTGGACTCCAACTCCCACCATTCCTCACAGCCTCAGGCCCCTTCCTTTCCCCCTCAGCCGCTTAAGCTTGGGCCTTCCCTCCAGGTGTTTTGGACTCCAACTCCCACCATTCCTCACAGCCTCAGGCCCCTTCCATTTCCCCCTCAGCCGCTTAAGCTTGGGCCTTCCCTCCAGGTGTTTTGGACTCCAACTCCCACCATTCCTCACAGCCTCAGGCCCCTTCCATTTCCCCCTCAGCCGCTTAAGCTTGGGCCTTCCCTCCAGGTGTTTTGGACTCCAACTCCCACCATTCCTCACAGCCTCAGGCCCCTTCCCTTCCCCCCCTCAGCCGCTTAAGCTTGGGCCTTCCCTCCAGGTGTTTTGGACTCCAACACCCACCATTCCTCACAGCCTCAGGCCCCTTCCTTTCCCCCTCAGCCGCTTAAGCTTGGGCCTTCCCTCCAGGTGTTTTGGACTCCAACTCCCACCACCATTCCTCACAGCCTCAGGCCCCTTCCTTTCCCCCCTCAGCCGCTTAAGCTTGGGCCTTCCCTCCAGGTGTTTTGGACTCCAACTCCCACCATTCCTCACAGCCTCAGGCCCCTTCCTTTCCCCCCTCAGCCGCTTAAGCTTGGGCCTTCCCTCAGGTGTTTTGGACTCCAACTCCCACCATTCCTCACAGCCTCAGGCCCCTTCCATTTCCCCCTCAGCCGCTTAAGCTTGGGCCTTCCCTCCAGGTGTTTTGGACTCCAACTCCCACCATTCCTCACAGCCTCAGGCCCCTTCCTTTCCCCCTCAGCCGCTTAAGCTTGGGCCTTCCCTCCAGGTGTTTTGGACTCCAACTCCCACCATTCCTCACAGCCTCAGGCCCCTTCCTTTCCCCCCTCAGCCGCTTAAGCTTGGGCCTTCCCTCCAGGTGTTTTGGACTCCAACTCCCACCATTCCTCACAGCCTCAGGCCCCTTCCTTTCCCCCCTCAGCCGCTTAAGCTTGGGCCTTCCCTCCAGGTGTTTTGGACTCCAACTCCCACCATTCCTCACAGCCTCAGGCCCCTTCCTTTCCCCCTCAGCCGCTTAAGCTTGGGCCTTCCCTCCAGGTGTTTTGGACTCCAACTCCCACCATTCCTCACAGCCTCAGGCCCCTTCCTTTTCCCCCTCAGCCGCTTAAGCTTGGGCCTTCCCTCCAGGTGTTTTGGACTCCAACTCCCACCATTCCTCACAGCCTCAGGCCCCTTCCTTTTCCCCCTCAGCCGCTTAAGCTTGGGCCTTCCTTCCAGGTGTTTTGGACTCCAACACCCACCATTCCTCACAGCCTCAGGCCCCTTCCTTTCCCCCTCAGCCGCTTAAGCTTGGGCCTTCCCTCCAGGTGTTTTGGACTCCAACTCCCACCATTCCTCACAGCCTCAGGCCCCTTCCTTTCCCCCTCAGCCGCTTAAGCTTGGGCCTTCCCTCAGGTGTTTTGGACTCCAACTCCCACCATTCCTCACAGCCTCAGGCCCCTTCCATTTCCCCCTCAGCCGCTTAAGCTTGGGCCTTCCCTCCAGGTGTTTTGGACTCCCAACACCCACCATTCCTCACAGCCTCAGGCCCCTTCCTTTCCCCCCCTCAGCCGCTTAAGCTTGGGCCTTCCCTCCAGGTGTTTTGGACTCCAACTCCCACCATTCCTCACAGCCTCAGGCCCTTCCTTTCCCCCCCCCTCAGCCGCTTAAGCTTGGGCCTTCCCTCCAGGTGTTTTGGACTCCAACTCCCACCATTCCTCACAGCCTCAGGCCCCTTCCTTTCCCCCCTCAGCCGCTTAAGCTTGGGCCTTCCCTCCAGGTGTTTTGGACTCCAACTCCCACCATTCCTCACAGCCTCAGGCCCCTTCCTTTCCCCCCTCAGCCGCTTAAGCTTGGGCCTTCCCTCCAGGTGTTTTGGACTCCAACTCCCACCATTCCTCACAGCCTCAGGCCCCTTCCTTTCCCCCCTCAGCCGCTTAAGCTTGGGCCTAGGGCCCTCCCTCCAGGGGTTTTGGACTCCAACTCCCACCATTCCTCACAGCCTCAGGCCCCTTCCTTTCCCCCTCAGCCGCTTAAGCTTGGGCCTTCCCTCCAGGTGTTTTGGACTCCAACTCCCACCATTCCTCACAGCCTCAGGCCCCTTCCTTTCCCCCCTCAGCCACTTAAGCTTGGGCCTTCCCTCCAGGTGTTTTGGACTCCAACACCCCGCCATTCCTCACAGCCCCAGGCCCCTTCCTTTCCCCCTCAGCCGCTTAAGCTTGGGCCTTCCCTCCAGGTGTTTTGGACTCCAACTCCCACCATTCCTCACAGCCTCAGGCCCCTTCCTTTCCCCCCTCTGCCGCTTAAGCTAACTTTAACTTAACCTTTAACTAACCACATTGACCCAGGAAATGTGCGTGTATGTCATCTTATACCTCGTCGATGTAATGTGCTTTTAATATGTTTTTATGTTTTTATTGTAGGGCTGCATGACTGAAACATGCTGCCTGTTTACATTGTTGTTATCCGCCCCGAGCCTGCAGGGAGGAGCGGAATATAAGACTGAACAATAAATAAATAAAATAAATAAATAAACTCCCAGGAGGACATAAAACTAACACAAATAGGGCACCAGGGACACAGGCACCACTGACAAACACATACCACAGGCACCCTTCTGCTCGAGATCTCAGTGTACAACTGGTGGGCCACTGTGTGATACAGAATGCTGGACTAGATGGGCTGAGGTCCGATTCAGCATGGCTGTTCTTATGTTCTTAATAACACAAACTTGCAAAACCCACAAAAAAAATCCTGCAACACAAAAACCCACCCCCACCAAAACTCACAACAATCACCACTGGCAAAAGCCAAACCCCCTCCACATCACCAACTATGTCACCACAACACACACAAAATACACCCCACAAATACCTGACAACTTCCCCAACACAAAACCCAGGACTGCACTCACTACTCACCACACACACACTTCCAAATACACACATGTCCCAGGCACAATACTCCAGCAATTCCTACCCACACAACACAACACAACACAACACAACCCATCCTCCCAACCTTACGGGACCTGGCACACACAACGCCTACCACCACCACAAACAAAAACCAACTCCACCTATACTCCAACCACAACACTACACTACACTGATACTCTACAAACACACACAAACACCCAAAACACCCCACCCACACAAGCATTCCACAACATACTACCACCCACAATGCCACCACACACCCACTAACTCACCAAAAATGTAATACCTATACACAACACAATACGCACATGACCCCACCAAGACCATAAGTAACATCAATTCCAACCCTTACATACTCAGACTTTCTTGCATCTCCTAAATAGGGCACAGCAACGCGTGCCGGGTACAGCTAGTAGAATAGATTAAAAAGCACTACTGGCGATTCCAGGCTGCACTCCATTTTTAAGAGATGTTTAAATGGAGGGAAATGGCATCTCCTCCAAGGCCATGAGCATCATGAACTCCTTCGTGAATGACATCTTCGAGCACATCGCTGGTGAGGCCTCCCGCCTGGCGCACTACAACAAGCGCTCCACCATCACTTCTCGCGAGACCCAGACCGCCGTCCGCCTCCTGCTTCCCGGGGAGCTGGCCAAGCATGCTGTCTCCGAGGGCACCAAGGCCGTCACCAAGTACACCAGCTCCAAATAGGACTGCAACTCCCAGCACCCTCCCTTGGCTGGAGTTGGAAACCCACCAGACCAGTACAGGAAAACATTCATTTCCTTGTGAAACGTCTAGAAGTCCTCAAAGAGGTAGAGATTATAGACAGCAGCAAAGATCAGAGCCTGAGGACAGAGCATTTGGGAGACATTGTATGTCTTCACAAAAGAGTCTGGAGCAACAAGGACCAACCTTATTTACAATCTTCTTCAGCGTGATGCTCCAAAGGGATACGGCAGACCTCGAAGTAGAAGACGGCATAAATATACGCTATCGTACTGATGGCAGCTTGATCAACTTAAGCCATCTGAGGGCTCGCACTAAGACTCTAAACCAGGGGTGGGCAATTATTTTTTCCAAGGGGCCACACGAGAGCCAAAAAATATTATGGAGGGCCGCACCTAAGCACTGAACTACATTCTAATCTACATTATTTATTTATTTACTATATTTGCTATATATTACACATCATTAATATTAACATATTAATATATCAATAAATATTCATATATTATTAGTATTAATATCATAACTATATATAGAGACATAATATATTGAAATTATAATGTAACATTATATTATATTATATTATTATAACATTATTATTATAAAATAATAAAAACCACTAAAATAAAATGAAATTAAAGAAGACAGCAAGAGAGGCTGACATCCTCAAGAGAGGAAGGATCCCAAGATGGAAGGCCAATGGACCCAGCCCAGGATGACAAAGCAGACCCAGCCAGCGCAGCAGAGCAGAGCAGCAGTTCGGAGACTGCAGGCCTCCGATTGCCCCAGCTGGTCCGTCAGAGGCGTTCCCGATCGGCTGATTGCCCTGCCATGGAGTGCCTGCTATCCCGGCTTTGGAGTGCCTGCCATCCCGGGAGGCGATCCGGTTCTGCAGTGGGAGCAGTCGGCGACCTGCGGCGGCTGATCGCCCTGGCGACCCGGAAGACGATCAAGTCTTCCGGGTCACCAGGGCGATCAGCCGCCGCAAGTCGCCAACTGCTCCCGCTGCAGAACCGGATCGCCTCCCGGGATGGCAGGCACTCCAAAGCCGCCGCTCCTCCGATCATTCTCTGGAGCGGTGAGCTGCCTGCCGACGCAGGCCCCACAGCCCGTAATGGGATGGCAGCAGCAGCAGCCCTTCCTCTTGCAGAAATGGCCCCGCCCTCGACGCCCTTCTCCCCGGGCCAGTCAGAATTGGCCAGCGGGCAAGATGCCCCAGGTCTGCTCTAAACTATCCGGTCCATGAGCTGCTTTTTGCTGACGATGTTGCCCTTGTCGCCCATTCAGAAGCAGCCCTGCAGCGCCTAACATCCTGCTTTGCAACAGCTGCAGAGCTGTTTGGGCTGGAAGTCAGCCTGAAGAAAACGGAAATCCTCTACCAGCCCACACCACAGGAAGAACACAATCATCCCCACGTCAGCATAGGCACATCTGTGCTTAAGTCCGTTCAGCAGTTCACCTACCTGGGAAGCATAATCTCTTCAGTTGCCAAGATTGGTAAAGAGATAGATCACAGATTAGCAAAGGCATACAGTGCTTTCGGAAGGCTTCACAAGAGAGTCTGGAGCAACAAGCACGTGAGGCAAAGCACCAAAATCAGTGTGTACAGAGCTATCGTACTGTCTATTCTCCTTTATGGGTCTGAAACATGAATCACCTATCGCCAACACCTACGACTCCTCGAACGCTTTCATCAGCGCTGTCTTCGCACAATCCTAAATATACTCTGGACCGATTATGTGACTAATGTTGCTGTCCTTGACCAAGCAGGGATCACCAGCATTGAGGCCAGTTTTGAGAAAATAGCCCTTCTCATTTGGAAGTTGTAGTTACTGGGATTTAAAGTTCACCTACTCCAGCAACAATGGAATTGAGCCAAACTTGGCACACAAACTCCCATGATCAACAGAAAGTATTGGAGAAGGTTGGGAGGAATCGACGGTGATTTATGGGAGATGTAGTTCACCTACTTTGGGCTGAGAAAGGCAGCATAAAAATAGTGTAAATAAATAAGTAATGAATAATACTTGGGTGGGAGGGGTCACTTCCTGGCCACCAAGGTTATGCAGAAGTTTCGAACAAACTATAAACCTGGCATTTTGCTTTTTTGAAATGTGCCCCTAACACAGGTATGGGCAAACTTGGGCCCTTCCTCCAGGTGTTTTGGACTTCAACTCCCACCATTCCTAACTGCCTCAGGCCCCTTCCTTTTCCCCCTCAGCCACTTAATGGAGGGTAACCAGACATGTTCTCCCGTCTATAGACTAAATTGAATTTACGTTGTCCCACTGAATCAACATAAGATAGCCGTTGTCTCAGGGCCCTTCCAGGCCCCTTCCACTCATCTGAATAAAATCCCGTATGTTCCGCTTTGAACTGGAATATATGGGAGTGTGGACTCAGATAACTCAGTTCAAAGCAGATATTGTGGGATTTTCTGCCTTGATATTCTGGGTTATATGGCTGTGTGGAAGGGCCCCCAGACAGACCCTATATCCCAGGATCTGATCGCAGGTTTTCTGCTTTAAAATGGATTACATGAGTCCCCACTGCCAGACTGTGAGGATAAACAGAAAACCTGGTATGAGATCCTGGGATATAGAGCCTTTCCGGAAGTGTCCTGACTAGAAACTGGGAAATTAAAATGTATGTATTTATTTAGCACATTTGTATACTGCTCTGTCTTAGCCCGAAGGCGACTCGAGGTGGTTTACAACAACATCATAAAAGCAACATTTAGAATTTAGAACAAATTAAAAACATTAACACATTGATTAAAATCATAACAATAGTAAAACATCAGTACGTCTCCAAGATTAAAACATAGTTGATTCTTTTCAGACTATAAAAATATACTGTGTATGGTTTAGTTGATTGACCTACATTGAATGAGGTGCCTAAACGTAACACTGTTCATATAATCAATAGCTTTTAAAAGTAAATTCCAAGTGCAGACGGCCCTGTATTTTTCCATGGAAAAGTTACACGCCACACACATACACACACATCAATAGTTTTCTGAGTTGTTGTCATGTAGTCAATTACATTAGATGGGCTAAATATAGTTTTTATATCATTTATTATTTATTCCATAGAAACGAGCATCGCCAAACCCTAGTGCTTAGAGGAACAAATACACACATTTATGTACTGTTAAGCTTCTTTCTATTTTGCAAAAGCTCTTGCTTCTCAAATACAAGTAGCTAAGAAAAATAATGTAACTTCTTTTTTTTTTAAAAAAAAAAACTTTGTTGGCTATTACTCCAAGACAATTCAAAGTAACAATGATGATTTATAAAGCTGTGTATGGTTTAGGTCCAGACTGTCTGAAAGCCCATATCTCCATAAGAACATGCCTAAATCTTGTGATTTTTAGGAAGGGCTTTCTCTCACATGCCTACCTGGTGAAGACACAGGAAAAAAGCCTCCTTGGTTGTTGGTTCTAGTATAGCCCTGAGTCCTAATGGAGGCTCACCTTCTCCACTCTACTTTCTTCCTACAGGCAAAGGCCTTTTTTTATTTTAATGACCTTTCAGGTTTTAACTGGTTGGGACAGATGAATGATAGGTGTATTGTATTTTCTACTGAAAGTTGGAACTTGTTTGAAAATGCGTTAAATTAATTTGTAATTGTTTTAAATTGTTTTAATGTGATAGGTTAAGGTTTTTTTATACTTAACCAATTGAAACAAATTTCTGTGCTGTATTTATTTAGGCATTTTATTTCCTGTTACTGTAAGCTGCCTTGAATCCCATATTGGAATAAAGAGAAGATAAAAAATAAGTAATAAATGCCCAGTGCCAACAGATTGACGGACACCTTCCTTTAGTGAAATGTTGAGTCAGTTGAACTGAATCAGTTTTTTCTCAGTTTGAAATGGAAATGATAAGTGATGTAAACAGTAAGTGTGCCAGTGAGACTGAAAGGACTACAGTGATACCTAAGCAAAATAAATTGTGACATAAATTATATCCCTTACTGGGGTGTATGCCATACCAGGATAAACTGTTGATAGAAGATGAGTCCCATACTGAGAGACAGGAAAAACCTAAATAAATAAATCAGAAATAAATCTAAAACAGAGGTATCATGGTCGGACCACTGTGCCCTGAGAATCTGACTGGAGCATACCCCACCACCTTGCAGGGGTGCCGAACCAATTTGGGTTCGCCCAAGGAGACTCATAGAACCCAGTAGGTTCCTGAATGCTCTGAGGGATTCTAGGCCTGTCAGTGACTCGATCGAGATGCAAGTGGACTCATGGAACAACAGGCTGTCCAAGGCACTTGAGACCCTCTCCACCTCGCAAAAACAGATCTCCTTGGTTTACTGAGGAGCTTCGGTTGATGAAGCGAGAGAAGAGACAGCTAGAGGGTGTGTGGTGGGAACTCAGTGACGAAGCATCGAGCTCAGCTTATAAGCAGTTTATGGATGTTTATGAGCATGCTATCGTGGAGGCGAAAAAATTATACTATGCCTCCTCGATAGTGTCTGCCAGCTCACGCCCAGCACAATTGTTTAAGGTACAGTAATTCGGTCTTTGACGATGGTCCCTACCATCCCAACAAGTGATGATCAGGCTCCGACTTCCGAGGTTTTTCAGAGCTATTTTGCAGACAACATTTCGCTGCTCTGCCAGGACCTCCCAGCTACAATTGATACAGTGAAAGAACTCGCGACTCCGTGGCCACTCGCTGGGCCCACCCTTGATTGGTTCACACCCCTGGATGCAGAGGCTGTCGATAGGATCATAGCTGCTTCTTGACCAACTACCTGCTCCCTCGACCCGTGCCCCTCCTGGATAGTGAAATCTTGCCTGGAGGACCTACGTATATAGTGAACAGCTCCCTTGAGCAAGGAGTGTTTCTAGAAGGATTAAAAGAGGCCATGGTTCTCCCATTGCTGAAGAAACCGGCTTTAGATTGTTCGGTTCCCTCCAATTACCGACTGGTTTCGAATTTACAGTTTCTGGGCAAGGTGATTGAGGGTGAATCCAGTGAAAACAGAAATCCTATGGCTGGGCTGCCCGAGTGGGAGGGATATCCAGTTGCCTACGCTGGATGGTGGGGCATTACGTCCGTCATCTTTGGTAGAGAGCCTAGGGGTCCTCTTGGACCCGCTGCTGACAATGGAGGCTCAAATCTCCGCTGTGAGCAGAACCACATTCTTCTTTCTGCCTCAGGCTAGATGACTGGCCCCCTATCTATCTCGGAGCGACTTAGCTACGGTGATCCAGGCCACGGTCATCTCGATGTTAAATTACTGTAACGCCCTTTATATAGGCCTTCCCCTGACAGTGACCCAGAGACTTAAGCTAGTTCAGAATGCTGCTGCTTGGCTGCTCGGGGAGCCAGCAGGTTGCCATATCACTCCAGTACTGCAGCAACATGTAAACCGCCCTGAGCCTCGGGAAGGGTGGGTTATCAAATCGAAATGATAAATAAATAAATAAATAAACTGCACTGGCTACCGATCGAACACTGGGTCACTTTCGAGGTGTTAGTTCTCACTTTTAAGGCCTTACATGGTCTGGGGCCAGTGTACCTGAAGGATCGCCTTGTCCCGTACAAACCCCAGTGTTGAGATAGAGAAGAGTAAAAATACAGTGAATCAATCATTCAATTTCAGAATTCCATAGTATGGAACCATAACAGATAAAATGGAATAATTGTACTGTATTATCATTCTGCAATGTGAAAGGACTCCTGAAAAATATTTCCCAGAAAATCCATATTCATAGTAGAATGTTCTGTGTAGGGTTCTGGCACAGGATGCAGGGACCTTACTTTTCTATCTAGCATTGTGCCTCTTACTATATTAGGACAAGGTTAAGCAATGAGTGACCTATGGACCAGAGGCACCCAGTTTGTGGCTCCCCAGACAAATCTCAACAGAACTGAAACACACAGCAAACAGGAAGAAAAGAAGGCACTGTCCCTGTGCAGGCCCCTTCGACATCATTTATTGACCTGATTCCTCTTTCCTTCTTGTGTGCTGTGTGTTTCTGTCCCCTTGCATCTCTCTTACTTTGCCTGTATTATACAGACATTTTTGGCACATAGGAGAGAGAGATGAATCAGACCAACGGGGTAAGTGAAGTGGCATGTGGAGATGGAAATACATAACAAACGTGTGGCCCACCTTCCAAACAACCTGTTTGCTCACCTCCTAAGAACAGGGCTTCCATATGAATGTTCATATGGTAGTCCCAACCTCAGGAAGTGGTTTCAAACTCTCAATAATCAAAACCACGAATCTGAAATCTGCAAAAGTGGGAATCTGATGGTATATGTCTTGTGCTAGATCCAATTGGTGGATCAAAGGGTTCTAGGAAAAAAACCAACGTATATCCTGTATGCCAAGAAAAGTAGTCCAGCTGATTCATTAACTGTAGAATATAACATGTAGGTCCTGTATGAACTAAGATTATACTGAAGAACATTCATTCACATTGCATACTTTTACAGTTTGTAGCATGTTTTGTTTTTTGGCTTAAGTATCTAATTTCTTTTCTTTTTCTTTCAGCAATGCACCACTCGCTTTTTCCTCCAAAGTATGTTATATTAAGTTTCGAGAATCATCAAGTGTTGGTGTGGCCCAGCATCTAACAAACACGGTTTTTATTGACAGAGCTCTGATAGTTGTGCCCTGTGCAGAAGGTTGGTATTTCAGAAATGTTTTTGTTTTATTAGTCTCTGTTCTGTCAGTTTGTTGCCTTTCCCCCTACAGTAATTGGGATGGAGTCAATACCATGTGTGTCTTTGATTTACTTGTAATGAAATTTTATTTGAGGGACATGGAATTTTATGACAATTTTTGAAAGGGAAGAAATTTGTTTTGATTTTTTCCTGTTATCTAATATGTTCGGGTATCTTCTCTTTGCAAAATATGGTTGCATTGCATTTATCTTTTGCAAGGAGAAACAATTCTGCTTTCCCTAACACTATACACTAGCAACTTCATCCTAAAATGAGCTTGCCAGTGGAATAATACAGAGTTAGGCAACACAGATGGAACTGAAGCTACAGTGGAAGTGTTGTGTGACATCTCTTTGAAATAATGGGAGTGAACATACTACTTCCTTATCCTTATTGAAAGCTAAATTTTTCCCATGCCTGTAATACAGGTATATTTCAGTTGAATACATAGGTGCCTTCCTGGGCATTACTCCTTTAAAACAATTGGTACTAGAAGAAGAAATAACATGGAAATAACAGGAATAGGTTCTTGCATCACAAAAGGACAGCAATTCAACATGTTGCGCATTAAAAAATTATAATAAAAAAGTATACATCCGTAAAATGAAATAACTAGGTCAGGGCAAGCCTTGCATTAGTAAACAAAAACATTTTGAAATCTCTAGAGACCACTTGGAAGCTCCTTTGACGATTCATCCAAGGATGGTTTTTTCTTTCACTAGCTTCCACTTATGATTGCTATTTTGGTGACTAAAATTATCTATATACATGCTTCTCTAACATTCTGGGGATGATGGGGAGTATGGTGAGGCAAGCTTATCTCCTTTCCTCTGTTTGGCTATTCATGCATGCTCAGTCAAGAATTCTGAAGGCAACTTGTTTATTGTGCCTGTTGTTAGCAGGCTCTCACCTTTACAGTAAGCTCAGCTAGAGCAGAATCCCGTTCTTTCAAAGTTCAAGCTTTTATTGCATGGTTTACTGCCGACATGTTGCTACAATCTTGCATTAAAAATCTGTGTTTCTCCAGGCTTTGTTCACTATCCTTTCAAAGCCAACTGTGCTAAAACAAGTTTCAACTATGAGGAAAAAGGTCAAGGGGCTTGAGGGGCATGAAAAGATTGCTGGAAACTTTGTTAACTGAGGTATTCTTATAAATGAATTGGGATCAATTTTTTTTTAGGCACAGGATTATATAGCACATTTATCAATAAGTTTGTACAGGACATATTATTCAATCCCAATCATTTAGCACATACAGTGTTCACTCACTTATTGCTGGGGTTATGTTCCAGGACCACCATAAGCGAAAATCCGCGAAGTAGGGACACTATTTCAATATTTATACATTTTAGTAGGTATACACTATTTTAAGTCTTTATATACTTAAAATAAAGTGAAGGAAAGGAAGGAAAAGCCCTTCAAGGCTGGAGAAAGGGGGGGAGGACTAAGGAGGGAAAGTGCCTCGGAGAGCGGCAGCGGCAAAAACCCACAAAACAGTGAAAAAACCCATGATATTTATATTAAATTAATATTTTTTTAAATCTGCAAAACAGTGAGTCTGTTAAATGTGAACCGCGAAGTAGCGAGGGAACACTGTACTTTCAGTTGGAAGATTAGCAAATGGACTGTTCTTTGACTTTAATGGAGCATGCCAATATTTGTGTGAAATGGTGTTATTTTCAAAGTCGTACTGTAGAATATGTTCTACCATTATGCATGATGACATCATTGTATATTCAGCTAACCAGAGAATGCCTGTCATAGTTTGACTGTATTAGCTGTATATACGAAACTGAATTTCTAGCCCAAGAAAAAAGTGGTGTACTTAGATACTGCTTTGTAGAATGCTGGAGAGATTTCCCCCCGATTAACCTGTTTGAAGACAGGAAGATTCTCAAGAACATTCATCACATCCCGAAGTGCAGTTAATCATTAGTTGTTCGGGCAAAAATGAAAAGATAGGATTAGAACAGGGGTGGAAATCACAGTGAAATTGTGCTACCGTACATTTGCAGCAGACTAGGCTGCAGGTGCACTGAACAAGTAGGAATTGGAATTCAAATGGGAAGTCATAAAAAGGACAGGAAATTCTCTGGGTTCTGTGCCAACCTCTAGAAGTAACTAAGACAGGATATTTACAGGTTTAAGACTTTAATTAGTTGTTAGCCCAACTAGCATAAACCCATTAAATTGGTAAGAACATAATAAGTCAGCACTTCTGCGAATTCCATTAACTTGAGAAGTGTATTTTCTGCCCCAAAGAGAGAGAGATTGGGAGAGAGAGAGAGAGATTGGGGGAGTGGGGGTGGGACTGGATCTAGCTAGAAGTTCACAGGAACACACAGTCCTGTGTAGGTTTTCTTCATTTTATGTTTAAAGGAAGACCTCTTCAGGAAATGGTGAGGCAGAATGATGTAAATGAGAACTGCGAGCCCTGATCAACTTTTTGTTCAGCTCCCACATTTCTACAGTTGCAGAAACTTAGACTTTGAAAATCATTCATACCTTGAATTCACAAATTTGCTGCATGTTGAAGGAAATTTTCATTGAAAGGACAGTTCTCTTGTTTTGCTCTTCAACCAGCTGTATCCTTCTGTACCTCAGATATAAAATGTGAATTATTGCTCCTGAGGTGCCTAGGAGAGGACATCTACACTTTCTTCAGCTATAAAAGATATTGTCTGAAAAGTCGTAAACATGGCCATGGAGGGCTGCCCTTTGCCCACCATTGTTTTTAGAGCATATGATTGAAGTATGATAAATGCATGTTATTGGATTAGATTGTTTGGAATTCCAGAACATAACATATATACTCATGTATCAGTCAACCTCATTTATAAGTTGAGGACAGGTTTGGGGGCCAAAATTATGGGGTATTACCCATGAGGGTCATTGCTGGATGCTACCGCCATTTTCCGTCCCAGGCATTCAGAAATATGTGAAGCAGTGCCATGGCAGAGAGAGTAAATGTGGTTGCTGCTTCTTTTAGGTACTCCTGGCATGGACAGGTTCCTCTGGCCTTTTGTCATTTTACTCCGAGGAGTTTCCTTTTTTGGATAAGACTTAAGAAACTCGCATTGACCTGAAGATAAGTTAACCCAGGTTTTTTGGGTTGACTTTTTGAGTAATATTTCTAGATTTATACATGAGTTTATAGTATATAGTCCTATAATATGAACTTTAGACATATTAGAGTATCCTTTTTCTAATGCAGAAGAGGTGAAAATATTTACTGGCATTTTGTTACTGTTGTTATTTTCTACATCAAATGATTAATCAAATTCCATCTGCATGTGTTCAAAATTAAAAATACCTGTAATTTTCTTGCATTCATAATTACTTTACATAGCCATGTCCTTGTTAAGTGTTAATATAAATGTTTTAATGTGACAAATGTAAAATTTGTTTGTAAACATTTTTTCAAACACACACAAAAAAAAATACAAATCCCGGTATACCTCAGTTAACAAAATAGATGGGTTCCTTAAAGAAACTTTGGGGTACCAGAAACAAAAATAGCATGGCAAGATTAGGGATATGTTCCTGTACTACAGAAAAGAAGTGCAGGCCAATATGGTTTACCAAATGAGTCATGTAAACCTAACAATATGTGCATGTGCAATGAAACAACCATCTTAGGTAAGCCTTACATAGGCAATAAAAACATTTTGAATCTTCTTGAAATCACGTGAAGTCTTCTTCCAAAATGCATTTAAAGATTACTTTTGCTTTCATCAGCCTCTACTTTTAAAATTATTTCTATTTGGGTAGTTTAATATTTAAGTCTGTCATTTTTTAACATGCTGGTGGTATCTGGAAAGGCAGGCTGATTTTTCATTTTCTTTCTGTTTTCTGTTCATACATTCTCAGTAAGGGATTCTAGAGGCTGATGCTTTTTATCTCCCCTGTTGTAGGCAGGGTTACACAATTACATTAGGATCCTCAAGAGCAAATTCCCTTTTTCCCAGCTCAGTTGTACTTATTACTGCAGACACACTGTTGCAGCCTAACACTGAGAGTCTGTCCAACCCTCCTTTATTGTCTTCTCAATGCTAACGCTGCTTAAAACATCTTCCAGCTAGATAGAGGGCTAGGATAAAAGAGGGAGCTGGGCAAGCATATTTTTTACTTTGGTATATACTGCTATACCATATTACCATATTCTTCTGTCAGAATATTTGATGTCTTTTAGCGCCTAAGTGACCAAGTGTTAATTTGTGGAGCTTCATTGACATGATTGCCAATATTACGTAAAGTTGTCTACATTTTTTTCCTTTTAAAAAATTACGTTGGATGTACTGCTCTCCACACTGTGGAGATGTATTATTTTCTAAAATAAACAAGAAAGACTGAAAAGTTACGTAGGAGGTTCTGTTATTCAATAGATGAGTTTCTAAACAATTTAATAGCTTTGCTTAGGTATTGCTGCTTCTGTGAACTCTTAAGAACAAAAACAGATGAAGCAAATTAAAATAATGCACAAAATTTAATACATTTGTAGAATCTGGAGCACAAGTGGTGGAACAAGTGCATATCGCCATCTCTCTGTTCTTGGATTGTATGTTCTGGGCAACAGGCTCCTTTTTCAAAGCAGACGTGCATGTATTTCAAGGGATTGGATGTTTTATGAATGTACCTGCCACAGATACAGCAAAAGAAGTAAATTGCTGTGTGTCACATTGCTGCCTGAAACTGCTATTAATCTATTCATTCATTCTCCTGGTTTTAATTTTCACTAACTTTCATTGGTGATTCTGGAGTTGTCTAGTGGTTTCAGAATAGTTTGTTCAGTTAAAGTAAAGATAACATAAGCTTTTTTTTAAAAAAAATCAAATTTTTGGCATTTTCCTGGTTCCATAGCAGTGTGTTAGAAAACCATGATCAACGTCTGGAGCCAAGAAAGTATTAGATAATTATGTAATTAATTTGATAATTATCATGCACTTTATTTAAAGAATTATGATTTGGACCTAAGTTTTTAAAATGGTATTTTGCCCATCAAGAAGACTGCAGTACTGCTGCTGATTTTTCTCAGTGTGGTATCACTTGGTGCCCTTCTTATTGAGTCTTCCATATTTTCTTCTGGAGTTCCCTCGATCTCCCAAAAACATGTGAAGAAATGGTTTCGTTTTTCATGTGGTTTTCTGTTTGTCTTTGTGTACTGTTTCTGATATGAAAATACAAGAAGTCTCCTTCCAGTTGGATTATTGTTAGCAAGAGAAACCAAAGGGAATGACAAAAGGGCCCTCCCTGCCTCCCTCCCTCTCTGGGCTTGCTCTGCGATTTGTCACCCGGCTGCCATGGGGAGTTAAGGTGGTGTTCCCCTATCATCTCTTTTTTTAAATGGCATGCCAGTAGGACAAGTTGACAGAATAGAAGCATATATACATGCATTAAAGTGATACATAGGCTGTTCTTATTTTGAAATAAATGTTTAATATATAAGTTATTCTTGACCCCTGAAATTACTTTGATACATGGTACTGATCATGAATGCTGTGTTTGGTTACAGTTTTCAATTCTAAAGATGCGTATACATTAATGTGTAAATGCAAAAACACAAATAGAAAAAAAGATTGTGAAATTTCTTTAACAGTAACCTCTACTCACATGTTAGAAAATGTGGAAGTGATGTATACTCCAAAGCAGAATAATGTTGCCACTATTTCCCATTGCCACCTTTGTTTGGTCTCTACAGGCCAATCCAGGTGATTGGATTTAATGCTTCTATTACTGAAGCACTTACTGTACAATAACAAGCACAGTCAGTCATGGAGAGAAAGGATTGAAGTGCTTCACCAGCCTACCTTAGCTGTCAAGAATAATACTCTGCATTACACAGAAAGTGATTCACTGGGCATTAAAATTGGTGTTCAGTATATAACACATGCACACTGCAGGCTATAGCCGTTACTAACCAATATCACGACTTCAGATACTTTGCATTGTTAAATTGTATGTGTATCTTGAATTTATCTCCAATTTTGTTCTGGTTTGAGAAAGGAGAAGAAAAATGTATCACAGATGCCACTTTTAACCCTCATTCTAAACTTTATGTCCACATGTTCTAGTAGATGGATTTTGACTATTAATTTGGTTTTATATGTTTTCTCTGTGTGATATTTGTGCATTATTAGATGACTAGACTGGCCAAGGCAGACCTGTTACACTTGCCTGAATTAGGCATTGTTTGCCATGCCACTAAACCTGCCGCCAAGTGACAACTTCATGGGGGAAATGAGAGCGGAGTCTGGCCTGCAGAAGATGGACGCCCTGTCTCTGTTTTTATTATTTTATTTTGCTTTCTTTTCTTTTCTCTTCTTTTAAAACTTTTTGTCCCTTTTTTGCTTTTAATTCTTTTATTTCTACTTGTGAACTGGTTCTTCAGTTCTGTAAAATGGTGTTCTGTTATAAAAGTTCATGATTCATTTTAAACTTGATCCTGTGAAACTGTTTTGTTAGTGGAACACACTTAGCTAAATATCTCTTTAGTAAGAGCCAAGTACTACATTCAGATTTTATATAACTCTGAGCTAAATCCAGTCGTTAATCCCAAATAGAGTAGGACTTCATTAGAAGTAGGTGTCAGTCATCATATCTATTGAATCAATAAGACTTACATAAGTGTTGACCTTACAAGTACCTATAAACCAGTGAATCTACTCTAATTGTGATTAAGAATTGGATGCAGCATTTTGCAATTAGATACTACATGCAATCCTAAAGGTTCAGAATTGAAAGCAAAAGCTCAGTGAAATTAATTATCTCAGTAAACCTGTCTAGAATTAGATTGTTAGACAAGTAGCAGAACTTATTTGTTTCCATGTGCAATTGTTACATATATTTGACTTTTATTTTTTGAAATATAAATGGGAGAGTTTATTCTTCCTGAAATTCTCTAAGAATGTAACTGGAGCTTCTCTAACTCTTCATATGAAGCAAGGTTATGCAGTTTAGCAAGTCAGTTGCCAGTACCTAAAGATACAGTATCTCCCTTCGCACACCAATTTCCATTATGTGTGTCACTACCATATATACATATATTTTAACACTCTGTGGGATTGCTCCGTGGAAAAGGTATACCCATTTGGTTGGGGTAATTTGCGAAAGGGGCCAATGTTGCTTCAAGATTAGTAGATGATTTATATTTGTTATTTAGATTAATTTCTGGAACAAAACTTTTAAAATGAAGAACACTCAAAATAATTGTGAAATGACCTGTAAAGTATTGACCAGTGTTTGTTTTGTTTTGTATACTGTCTTCTCTTTACTGTAGCATTCTATGGGAAGACGACAAGCATCACAATGTTTCCCTTCCATCTTGACATATGGTTCTCTTAAATACAGCAGAGGCACATCATAGAAGTGTTTTCGTCAAGTTTGAATATTTTCTGCGAAAACTTGCCAAGAAAATTTCCAACAATCTTTTGTTACTTTTCTCTGCAGCAGAGATGTCAGATCACAAATTATATTGTCATCCTTTTTTCACCACATCTCTCTCTCTCTCTCTCTCTCTCTCTTGAATAAGTAATTTTTGTGCACAATGAAACTAACGGTAAATTCATGCAAGCAGATAGTGGATTGTATTGCTAGCAAGAATCCTTTCTGAAGATACTGATTTTTCTGATGGCCTAGAAATTTATACTAAAACCACATAAATTTTGGGAGGTAAAAAGCTGGCCTCAAGTGAGGGGTAAGACTCCAGCAAAAAAATTAAATTGACATAAATCATTTACATAAATTAATCAGTGATTATAGTTATTAATCAGTTTAAAATGACATGGTCTTGCTCTGAATGAATGCTGTTTGTGTGTGTGAGTGCATGCTTTTACATGTATGCACTTCATATCATGCTTATAAGGATGTCATTTTAGCCATTGTCAGTGCTGGGTGTTCTTAACATAGGAAAGAGTGTCTTGGGGGGATTGTAACTACTGAAATATATTTTTATTTTGTTGTTTTGTGAAATTGTATACCAGTTTTTAAAATTAATCTAAGAAAAATCTAGATAACTATGATCAGGACCAAAATAGATAGGTCTAATTTTAGTTTTGTTTTTAAAGGCAGTATATATTGAGTAAATATTTTTGTTTATCCAAACATTGAAGTCCTGTTTGTCTGATTTTTTGTGTGTAGTTTTGAAGGTGGGTTTTCAAAAATTAAAACTTTTTTGTTTTAAAAATGATACAGTGTAAACATTTGATCAGGAAACCAGTATGTTCTTTTATATGTTTATACTTAGTTGTTGGGTGTATTCAGGTGGCACCCTCCCAGTGACTGAGGTCTTGATCCAATGGAAGCTTCCATTAGCAGAAAAAGGAGAGAGCCTTTTTGTCTAAACCTTCTCCTTGCTGTTCCAGCTTCCAAAGTTCCCCCCAGAAAATTCCCCCTGGAGCACAGTTTGATGGTTGCGGGAATCTGTAGGTGTGATAGAGAATTGTCAAAAATGATCTTCCTTTTTCTGCAGGTAGAAGCCCCTGTTGGATAAAAACCCAGACACCAATACTTCGGGCATACCTGAAAGGACTGCAGTCCTGTATATGCTTGAAGCTAGTCTTATCAAACTCAGTACCCTCCTGAGTAAACATGTATAGCATTGCACTTGAAATAATCAAAGCAGCAGTCCATTCACCATTGGAATCTGGCAAGATTTCCACTGATTTTAGTAGTTCAATATATTCATTTGATTAGAAAATAGAGCAATGTATGTGCTTTAATTGTACTAAAATCATGAAAGATTGGCTAGTCGGTATATACTGGTGCATAGTTTAGTCCTAACGTAATTGGACTTGGCATTTGCTGCCCTATGCAAAATTAATGGTATTTGAATTTTTAGATTTGAATACAATTTTCATTTCTCTTTTGATATTGCTATTGCTTTATGTTTATTTTGCCATTGGGTGCTTGAGAACCTCAGGCTGACCTCAGAAGCTTGGAAAACATCGGTACAGGTCTTCAGGCTAACTTCTAGTGTCTGAGGCCTCCTCATTTTTGATTTGTAACACTGCAGGAGTTAATGCATTCTTATGGAGTGTGGGTTGTATTGTGTAAGGTTTAAGCAAGCATTTTAAGCTGGAGCATTTTGCTTTCTTTATCAATGAAATAAGGCAGTGAGATTCTTTGTGAGGACTAAATTGTACAAATACGCTTGCAGTTATTTTTAAGAATGGTTACTTCAGGCATACATCACTACTAGACAGAGTTCTTTGTTATTTCGTGTTTGTTTTTCAGCTGATTGTTTCAGATCTGTGTATCTGTTAGAATATTTTACTCTTGGGCTTTCTTATGTGAGGTGTAAAGCTACTCTAATTGCCTTTAGGGAAGACTTCCTTTTAATAAAGTTCAGCGTGCTTGGATAGTGTTAAAACATCTTTGGGCTAACATCTCAAAGATACAGTGACACTGTAGCATATTGTTTTGCGTTAAGCCTTGAACCTGGATGGCATTTTGAGAAAGACTGGCAAAACGTGCTTTTAACCTTGCTAATAAATAGACTGGACAGATTGTAAATTGCCTTAGCTATGTCTGCTTGGTTGAAAAGTGTTATTTAACCATGGTTTAGAGATTTAATCATAATAACAGTGGTCTGCAGATTGCTTTTGTGACTGAGAAATGATATTGGCAAAAACCTGAAGTTATTCACTCACTCACTCCTGAAGTTAAGGAGTGGGTTACTTCAGCCGAGGTACATAAGCTCTAGATCAGTTTGGTTCTAGGTTTCCTGCCTTGTTGCACCAGACTGATAATCGACAGTCATACGGCAACTTTTTTTTAGCATGTTGAACAGAAGACAAGGGGAGATTTTGGTTAGCACACTCCTATTTCCTCCTTTTTTTCCTTTTTGACTGATTTGGTTATTTGCCATTTCTGGGGATTAAACTTTAAAAAATGTTCTTCTTTTCTGTATCTGATGTTCTGTGTGCTATTAGTGATGCAGCCAACACGAACGGTTGTCATGTGTAACACAACTTTCGATCACCGTGAAAACAACGTCCTGCGAAAGCGTCCATGCTTGATATCGTTTGGTTCATGAACATTAAGTTTCCAGTACAGGTGACCCATAGCTCAAAGTGTTAAATAATTGTCTACATTGTTCAGTTTTTAAAAGTAAAAATCTGGTAATGAGCTTGCTAGTTTTGCTCACTTGTTGTTCCTAGTGTAGCAGGGGAAAAGGAGAAACTTGAATTATTTTATTTTTTGTAAGGCTCTCGTAGATTGATTTTTTTTCTTTACTATTTTTAAGTTGAAGGGTAATGGTAAATGGAAAAAATAACGGTTGGGAAGTGGTTTTAATCTTGCTAATAAAAATATTTGCTCTTCAGGTAAAATTCCAGATGAAGCCAAAGCCCTTTCCCTCTTGGCTCCTGCTCCTACAATCACAACTCTGATTCCTGGTGGGGGACTGCTTCCTATACCAACGCCTCCTGTGAGTTCGGTAAGTACCACTGAATTTGATAATGAAACGAGTTGTAACTTGTTACCACTTATCTGGGAGTATAGTTTGTTCAGTTATATCTGATACATTTTCCATTACAGTGACGATTTTAACACATCATGATTTGAAATTATCCAAAATCCATGGGCAATAATAATAATAATCTTTCTTTATACCCCATCCCATCTCCCTGAAGGGACTTGGAGCGGCTTACAACAAGGATAATGTGCAATAAATTGATTAGACAAACCGTAATGTCCCAAAATACCATATTTCTTCTGCTTTACGACACCATCCACACACTGATTTCAGCACCACCAACAGAGAAAAAGCCTTATTTATTTTATATATATATAATACCCACAATTCTTCAGATGCACACCACTTTAGAGATGTTTATATAGGAAAAGTGTGTTTTAGAATTGGAGAAATACAGTAGTGCAGAAGATGTAGTGTCCTCCACAAGTCTTTGTCAGTTTAGATACTAAATAAAAGTAGACTGTGATTGTGGGACAACAGAAAAGAGGAATCTGTTCAAGCAGGTTTACTCAGATCTTCCAGTGATTCCAGTAGCTGCTGCATTTTGTTGAGTTGAACGAATTAACCTGGTTAAGTTATAATGCTTTCTTTTTGAAGTATTTTGCATGTTGGTGTTAGTATAATCAATTCCACCACTTTTCTCCTCTAAAAAGTAGCATCTTGCTGGCCTGATTGGTCAGTTAAGATTGTTTCCAGTGAGGTCGTAAACGAAGTTGATTTCTCTCCTTTGGAGCCCAGGGTTGAAAGACAAAAATCCTTGCCTGTTGCTGTAAAAATAATCCTCTATTTTCAGATTGGAATTCCTCTTAGTTCACTGGGAGCTATACCAGCAGCAGCCTTGGATCATAATATTACAACCATTGGAGATATACCCCAGCCACCCATTATGGGCAATGTGGACCCTTCCAAGATTGATGAAATTAGAAGGACTGTGTATGTTGGAAATTTGAATTCCCAGGTAAATGTCTTTGCAACATTGGACTGCACAATGGAAAGTGTGGCTTCATGTGCTGTAGTTTGACAGCTCTAATCTGAAAGAACATTTGCTTCACTGGCTTCCCTGATTGTTGTGTGCAAAGGGTGTACACTGCAGGAAATGAAAAAAAATTAGTTTTCTTTCCAGCTTGTAAAGTATTGTGCTATATACAGCACAAGTGCAACAATACCAGTCCCTACCCATTGGATTACAGCAGGGACAGGCAAGGTTTTCAACATGTAGGGTATAGTTGTTGGTCATCTTAACTCTTGGCACGTTTAGAAACATGTTTACCTGCTCATAGCAATAGCACTTCCTGTCTTTGCATGAAATGTTTGCAAATTGCTATATCCATGTATATTTCAGTGTTTTTTTTAAAAAAAGAATTATATATCCGTATTTAGACAAGTGGGAATAGCACTATATGGGGAAGAGAAGATAAATCTTTCCCTCCGTAGCTGCAGTTCTCTTCCACAGTGATAATAGGAGACTATATTGGGGTATGCCAAAACACTTTCTTAAAACTAGAAACAGGGAAACAAGAGCAAACCCACTAGTTCAGTTGGTATTTTTTCTTCCCAAACTGCAATGGGCTTATGACCGCAAACCAAGATCTTTTATGGATCACCGTGTGGATGTAATTTACGCAGTCTTGACTGGTGGAGGAGAAAAGCATGATCTCTCCAGAAATTCTATATTTTCCTATCACTCATAATGCCCAAAGCAGTGCACCTCATTGTTGTATAATTGTTGAACTAGTACAGGTGTAACTGTATTGCTCTTAGTGTTTGTGACTCAGAAGATAGGGAGCCATATTTTGTTTTCACACCCATAATTGGCGCCAAAAGATAACACTACTGTGAGCATACACCTGGAAGGTTGAGAGACAATGTAGAATGTTCACAATTCAATGTAGCCAATGAGTAGAGGTAGGGCACAGTTGCATGAATATGTGTGTGTGTGTTCTCTTGAGCTAATTTATTCATTCTTCTCTCTCTCTTGCTTTCTCTTTTAAGACTACTACAGCTGATCAGTTACTGGAGTTTTTTAAGCCAGTTGGGGAAGTCAAGTTTGTACGAATGGCGGGTGATGAAACTCAGGCAACACGTTTTGCTTTTGTGGAATTTGCTGACCAAACTTCAGTACCTAAAGCCCTTGCCTTTAATGGAGTTGTATTTGGAGACAGGGCACTAAAGTAAGAACTTACTCAAATACTGTGAAATCAAAATCTGTTGAGAAATAATTGAATGTAATTGTAACTCTGTTGGGTTTAAAAAAAAATGCTATGTGCAATTCATTCTAGTATTTTGAAACTATTGTTCAATATATAGATACCATTTTCTGCTTTTAAAAAAAACGGTGCCTCCATAATGCTATTTGTATGCATTATTTTTCTTATTAGTTTGAACCTGATGCATGGCCCCCATTGTAGTTTTTGTTAATTGTTCTGTCCCTTCAAGATTTCTGACATTGCTCTTGTCTTCCTCTGAGTCTGAGTGAGCATGATTTGTCAAAGACCACATGAGTTTTCATGGTCCAGGAGGGATTCAAACCCTAGTCCTCAGAATACTGAGTCCAATATTCAAATCCTTATACCACACTGGCTCTTCCTCTGTCTTGGCTTAGACTGTAAAATGGATAAAAGCAGGCATGATGCAATGCTAAATGTTTATGAAAAGTTTTCCTTACTGGAGTTGTAATCTTGATTCTTTCACAAAAACATGTTCAGCAATGTAATCTAACTAGTACTGTGGTAGAAATATTAAATATTAATACTGGCCTATGTTACCCAGCCATTATCCCATCAAATGGTTTTGGATAAAGTATGAATGTACTTTACATCATGGCCTGTTCGGCATGCATAAACTTTCAGGTTCATGCCTGGCATTTCCAATTAAATAGATAAGGTAGAAGTGAGTGGGAAGATATTTAACTGAAGTACCTGAAAAGCTAGTGAACTGTGTAGACATTATTTGTTTACAATAATAACAGTTATTCCTTTGTAGTGTACCTACAGTATTGCCTTTGCGTGGTCACTGTGAATGCATACAAAAGATATATTCCAGCGCTTGCGCTTTAACTTCGGAACCTTCTATCAAAAAATTATAATACTGAAGCCCCGCCCACCTCCCAGAGTATATAGCCAGTGGGAGGGCTACAGCCCTCAGTCCTCTTTTTCCGCTCCGGCTAAGACTAAGAGAACCTTTGCTCCTGTCTACTGACCAACTGTTGACTACCTGTGTTTGATCCGGACCGTCTTCGACTATTCTACACTCTCCATCCCTTGATATTGGACTGTTATTCGACCGTGAGTTTTTCTCCTGCCCCAGAATTTGGATCCCACTGGCCATGTCCACTTCATCCTTCAAACGTTGCACTGCCTGTCCTAATTTGTTCCCGGACAGAGATGGCCATTCCTTGTGCCTAACCTGCTTAGGAGAAGGCCACCTAACCAAGAGCTGTGCTATTTGTCAGACTTTTACTACGCAAACCAAAAAGCTGAGAGTTGCTAGGCTGAAGGCAGCCCTGTATGATAATTCCCTGTTTCCTTCAGGGCCCCCTCAGCAATTTCCAGAAGACACAGCTCCTGAGATAAAAATGGGGATAAAAAGACTTTTGCCTGTGGTGACAAAGAAGAAATTCAAGGCAAAATCGACAAATGGCCGTCAAAATGGCGCCCAGTCGAGGCACCCACTGAAAGCTCTGCTGAGCTAGTGGGAATTCCCATTCCCCCTCTTCTCCCATCTGCTATATTGGAGGCAACGGGGCTTCCTGAGGAGATTTTAGAGGGACAGCAGATGCAAGCCTCTCAAAATGGTGGCCAGAAGGCAGCCCACACTGCCTTGTTCCCGGGCTTGGGAGACACGTGCTTTGTGACTCCTCCTATGCCCTCCTTACCCAGGCAGAAGGCTCCAGACGCGAGCATGGATCCATCGCTGTCGACCTCGGCCCCCTCCTTTTCTTCACCAGCTCCCTCGTTCTCTGCAGTAGCTGGGCGCCCCTCGAGCCACAGCTGCTGAGAGGGAGAAAGAGCAGGCACACGCTCCCACGGCGTCGACAGCCTCCTTTTCCCCCCTCCTCTCCAGAGCTTGGAGGAGGAGGAGAAGCCCTCTGCAGGCCTGCTGCCTCAAACTTTCCTTCGACGTCGAGCCTGTCGGCGTGGGACACTGCTTCAGCGGCTCCGCCCCTGTGGGAAGCTTGGCCCGCCTCCGCAGCCTTCCTTGGCTCCACAGCCCCCTCCTGCCTTCCAGGCTCCTCCTTCTGCCTTTCCAGCTCAGCCTGCCTTCTCAGCTCAGCCTGCCTTCCCAGCCCAGCCTGCTTTCCCAGCTCAGCCAGCCTTTCCAGCCCAGCCTGCCTTTCCATCTCATCCTTTCCAAGCAGCACCAGGCTTTTTGGCTTCACAGCCCTTCCAAGCCTCAGCTGGATTTCAAGCTGTTCCTGCCTGTCAACCTCCACAGCAGCCATACTGGCAAAACCCTTATCAGAGCCAATTCCCTGGCTACTTTCCGCCCATGCCATGGATGGCACCCTTTTACCCCTATGGGTGCCCTCCTTTTCATCAGGCCACGCCACCTCAAGCCCCTGTCAGGGCTCAGGCGGTCCCGTGCCCCCTACCTGTGGCTGCCCCTTCTACGCCACAACCTCTGTTGGCTCCTTTTCAGGAGGGAGCCACCGGAGAGGAGGCCCTGCTTGAGACCAATGCCTCTGAGTTGGAAGAGGGGTTGCTGGATGTGGACCTTGCCTTTAAGGACCCAGAACCTACACCCTCTGACTTTGCGAAGTTTATGGCTGTCCTGACCCGCATGATGAGGGCTTTGGACCTCCCAGCTGCAAAGGTGGTGGATACGGTTGTGGACCCTATGTTCAAGTCGCATGAACAGGGCCCTTCTTCTTCTACTGCGGTGCCTCCACTCCCTTACCTGCTGAAGTTGGGAGAGCTCCCCAATGTACCACCATATTCACCTCAGGCTATCCCCAAGAGGGTGGATGCCCTCTACAAGGTGGATCTTTCGGATCACGAATGGTCTCTTCGCCCAACGAAGCCTAACACTGTGGTGGTTGATGTGGCGAAGACGAAGCGTGCCAAAGGGCCCTGCCTTGACGCCAATCGACAAAGATGGGAAGCGTATTGACGCCATGGGGAAAAGGGTCCATTTCTCGGCCAGCATTGTGATGCGCATGGCCCACTTCCAGACCTACTTCAGTGGCTACCAAACCTTTTTATGGGAGAAGGTGGTACCCTTTTTTGACCTCCTCCCGTGGAGGAGGGTAGATGGGCCCCGAGCTTATTGCAATGAAGCTTTGTCTGTCGCACAGATGCAAAAGGACTTGGCCAAACATGGCGCTGAGTCGTCTGGTAGACTATTCGAACTGCAACTGCAATCCGGCGGTTTGCCTGGCTCCGATGCTCGACTCTGTCTGATGAGGGAAAGCCCTGGCTGAAGACCTCCCCCATGCATAGGGAGGGCCTCTTCCACCCAGAGACAGATACTACTCTAAAAGATAAACAGGAAACGCGGCAGGCTGCCCATAAGTTTGGGTTCACCACCCAAACCTATCAACCCAAACCTTGGTGGCAGGCGTCATCCGCCCCTTCCGTAGGGGTTACAGTTCGTTTTCAAGGGGCAATAGATACCGTCCTTACAATAGGTATCAATCTACAGGTAGGCAAGCCTTTGCTGCCAAAAATCGCCAGCAACCCTACCAACCCTACCAGTACAAGGCCAGGGGCCAGCCGGGACAAGCGGCGCGCCTTTGATGCCCAAGACACGATTTTGAGCCCGCCTTCCCATATGGGAAGCTCTGTTAATTTTAGGGATAGGCTCGCTTCCTTTTTCCACGAGTGGTCTCGTATTACCACTGATACGTGGGTGTTGAAAATTGTTAGGGAGGGTTATTACATTGAGTTTTGGGGAATCCCTCGGGTTGGCCTTGTTCGAACCACCCCTCCCTCTGCTGTTCTGAGTTCTGAGATTTCGGCGCTCCTTCAGAAGGGTGCTATTTCTAAAGTTCCACTGGCCATGTACGGGGCATGTTTCTTTTCCAGATATTTTGTAGTGTCCAAACGGGATGGGGGGTTTCGTCCCATTTTGGATCTAAAGGCGTAAATGAGTTTGTTATTCCCAAAAAAGTTTAGAATGGTTACGCTGTCCTCCATCCTTCCCCTTCTCAATAAAGATTGTTGGTTTGTGACCATTGATTTGAAAGATGCTTATTTTCACCTCTCTATCGCCCCGGGGCACCGCAGGTTCCTCGCCTCGGGTGGGAACCCAAGCTTACTGGTTCAACTCTTTGCCTTTCGGCCTCGCCTCAGCACCTCGTGTCTTCACCAAGTGCATGGCCGTCGTGGTGGCCTATTTAAGGACCAAAAGGGTCACCATTTTTCCATACATTGATGATTGGCTAATCACAGGGCATTCCCGTGACCACGTTAGGTATTGCTTGTCTACCACTTTGTCTCTTCTCCAGTCCCTAGGTCTGGTCCTCAATCTGAGAAGTCACAGTTGACCCCACTCGTCAAATCCAATTCATCGGAGCCCATTTGGACTCAGTGGAAGAAAAGGCCTCACTACCACACGCCCGGTTTGTGGCACTACAGACCCTTGTCAACGAGGCAATTCTAAGGACGTCCATGCCTGCAAGGCAGGTTCAGGTCCTCTTAGGCCACATGGCCTCTACAACGGCGTAACGCCCACGCCAGGTTACACCTCAGGCCCTTGCAGGCGTGGTTCCTGTCAGTTTTCCATCCACTAGTAGACAACCCACGTATGCGCCTGGTGTTGCCGCAGGAGGTCAAGGATTCCCTAGTGTGGTGGACACAGCTGGACAATGTATGCATTGGTCTCCCTTTCTCAGCCCCTACCCCGTCGATAACCATTACTACAGACTCCTCCATGACGGGTTGGGGCGCCCATTCTGGCACCTTGGTGGCCCAGGGCCTTTGGGACTCAGTAGAATTGACTTTCCATATCAATGTCCTCGAGCTCCTAGCAGTCATGAAGGCCCTGCTGTCCTTCGAGAAGGTCTTGATAGGGAAATGTGTACAGGTGGTCACGGACAATCGACCACCATGTACTACATAAACAAGCAGGGGGGCACCCATTCCAAGACTCTGTTACACCTGTCCTTACAAATTTGGGAGTGGTGTCTCGACCGGGACATTCATTTGATAGCTCTCTATCTACCGGGCGAGGAGAATGTTCTAGCGGACGCCCTGAGCAGGTCCCCCCTGACTACCCACGAATGGTCCCTACATCACCAGGAGGTGTACAAGCTGTTCATGGCATGGGAAAGGCCCCAGATAGACCTGTTTGCCAGCAAGGAGAACGCCAAGTGTGCCCTGTTTTGTTCCCGTCTGCAAGGGTCCCTTCCCCAGGGGTGTCTGGGAGACGCCTTTCTTCTACAGTGGAACACCCATTCCTTGTATGCCTTCCCCCCCTTCCCACTCCTGTTGCGGGTGATAGCAAAAATTCGGAAAGACAAGGCACGGTGCATCCTCATAGCCCCCTGGTGGCCCCGTCAGACGTGGTTCTCCCCACTCCTGGCCATGTCCAAGGGGATCTTTCACCATCTCCCCAGCAGAACGGATCTCCTGTCCTCGCAGGGGGTCAGGTTTTGTACCCAGACATCCACAAGCTGAAGTTAACGGCTTGGAGGATCCTCCGGATTGAGCACCTCGTTATCTGCCTTATCGGCTCCTGTTCGAGCCATTGTTGATTCGGCCCTTAAAGATTCCACCAAGGCCTCCTATTCCTTTAAATGGTCCCGTTTTTCCAAGTTTACCCTGGAGAGGGGTACTCCTCCTTTAGAAGCTCCTACCCCCATGGTTTTGGACTTTTTGGCCTCTCTTTCTGCGGGAGGGCTCTCCTTTTTCGTCTGTCAAATGTTATTTGGCGGCGATTTCTTCCTATAAACGGGGTTCTGGCCGTCCCTCTTGTTTTATTGACCCTATGGTTAAATTGTTTCTTAAGGGTTTGTTGAAGGCCACGCCTCCTGTAGCTCCAGTGGCTCCTTCTTGGAGCTTGGAAATAGTTTTATCAGCCCTGTCGAAGCCCCTTTCGAGCCCTTGGCTGTAGTGGATATTTCTTTTGACATGGAAGGTAGCTTTTTTGATAGCTATTACTTCTGCTAGAAGGGCCAGCGAGCTTTGTGCTCTACGGGCAGATCCGCCTTACTTGAAATTTCACAAGGATAAGGCTGTTTTACGCACTGATATAGCGTTTTTACCTAAAGTTGTTTCCCGTTTCCACTTATCTCAGGACATTGTGTTGCCATCCTTTTTTTCAAAACCCGCGTCCCCATTGGAACAGGGGTTGCACCTGTTAGATGTGCGTAGGGCTCTGGCCTTCTATGTGGACAGAACGGCCTCCTTACGTAAGACCCCTAAGCTATTTGTAAAATATAGGAAGGATGCCAGTGGCCTTCCTGTGTCCCCGCAACGTTTTTCGGCTTGGATTGTTGCGGTGATACGGCTAGCCTACCGGATGTCCGGCAAGGAGCCTCCACAGCAGATTCGAGGACACTCCACGAGGCGGTGTCTGCCGGCTGCTTTCCTGAGGGAGTTCCGTTGGATGCGGTGTGCCGTGCGGCAACGTGGTCATCCCCTTTGACGTTCGTCTCCAACTACAAGATGGATGTCATCTCCAGAAGGGAGGCGGATTTTGGCAGAGCGGTCCTGTTTTCTGCGGTGGCATGACTCCCGCCTTCCACGGTCAGTAGCTTGCTAATCTATCTTTTGTATGCATTCACAGTGACCACGCAAAAGGCAATCATGGGTTGCTTACCTGTAACCATGGTTCCTTTAGTGGTCACCTGTGAATGCATACACCCCTCCTCCTCCTCAGTCATGCCCTCTTTTCTTTCTTTACTGCGTTCGTGCGGTTTTGAGAGGACTGAGGGCTGTAGCCCCTCCCACTGGCTATATACTCTGGGGGAGGTGGGCGGGGCTTCAGAATAATAATTTTAATTATAGAAGGTTCCGAAGTTAAAGCGCAAGCGCTGGAATATATCTTTTGTATGCATTCACAGGTGACCACTAAAGGAACCATGGTTACAGGTAAGCAACCCATGATTCTGTATGCTCTGCTAAGTATTTTTGCCAGGTACAAAAATCAAAAAAAGTGCCTGCCAGGTACAAAAAATTATTAATGAAATGGATTTACTCTTGAGTATGCATAAATGCAAACTAAATCATATCTACTTGTTTAATTTAGAATAAATCACTCCAATAATGCAATAGTGAAGCCTCCTGAATTGACACCACAAGCAGCTGCTAAGGAGTTAGAAGAAGTAATGAAAAGAGTGCGGGAAGCCCAGTCTTTTATATCTGCTGCTATTGAGCCAGGTATGATGTTATTTGCACTGTAAGAAAAGATATCAATTACTGTGAATCCTTGTGTGCAATTAGAAGATTTTTTTTTAAAAAAAGAAATAGGTAGAAAGCAATGCTGAACCAGCCTGTCATAAACAGAGAGCCTTAAAGGAGCCAAGCCCAATATAGTATAAAAAATTACTTGTAACCCATCAGTTTTGATGCCATCTAACTGGTTTAGTAACTGAGAGTTTTTAATATTTTACAGTCAAGATGATGTGGATCAGATTCCTCATAGCTCTATTTTGCTTGCCAAAGTGTAAAAAGCTATTAAACCATGGTAAATGATAACCATTAAACACGTTCTAAACTGATCACATGACATTGAATCAGATCTCTGTCTCCATTCCTCTTCTTCATTTCAGAGTCGTGTGATAATTTTTAAAATAAATGGGAACTTTAAAATGTAAATGTTTTTTTACTTCAGAAGTAAAAATGAGGCAGATTTACTTTTTTTAGATATACAAAGGGATGTTAATTAATCTGAACTTGAAAATAGTTAATGTCAAAGTCTGTCCACAGACAGCTGTCTTTTGACTTCGAAAGTAATGAGAAAAGCAAAAATGAAGCCTCCTGTTGCAAGGATGTGCAACAGTGGTAGGAGACTATGTTAGGGACTTTTTGTAGAGCTGCCCTGCAGCACACACTGCAGCTCCTCCTCCAAAACAAACAAAAACCAACCCCTTCCCCTAAAAAAGAATCAGTAGCTTTGTCATTAGTTGTCTACAAATGCCTTCTAGAGATCATGGAGGCATTCTCACTATGTTTTGCAGCTTTTCTGGGCCATTTTAGGCTCAGGAGTGGCCTGTTTTTACTTCCTGGTTCACTTTCTGATTTAAGAAAGGCCTCTCCTGTACATCACTTGTCCTGGGTGGAAATGTAGTAGAAATGAACCCACTCTGCTCCCTAGACTGCGTTTGGAGGCAAATATGGTTGTAAAAAATGTGCAATTTTTCTTTGCACTGGGCAACTAGGGTATCTCCAAATATAATAGAAATGTATTATTTATTTATTTAAAACTTTTATACCCCGATCTTCTCACCTCAATTGAGGGACTCCGACCGGCAAACAGCAAGAAGTCAATGCTAACATTTAAAATCTAAAAACATCTAAAATTCACAATAACATTAACAGTTACCAATACAATAAATACATAAAAACTTGCCCTCTTCATCTCCAGGAATTATTTTAAAAGTATTCTCTCCCTTGCACACTGAGGGCCACAACATTTTCCTGCGGGATCGTGCGCAGATTGCAGGCTACACTTTGCTTCACATGTTGTATACTGCTTCACTTACTAATTAAATACAAATGCATTACTAAATATCTAAAACACGTTTATGTATGAGTAGATCATTTTCTTGGTTCTACACATCTAGGAAGTGTTGCTCCCCTTATAAGCCATGTCCTCTACCTAACTTTCTAGAGTTGCAAGCATAAGCGCTTCTCTCCATTAGGGCTTTCTTTGACAAGCAGGTAGTTTCTGCAAAGCTTTTGAAATTGCTATCTTGGAACTTGTATATTTTCTCTCTCTAGTCAGTTTTACCAAACATGTTTTTGTGCATTGTGGCAGCAACCTAAATCCCATTCCTTATTTAGCTAGCTGTTTATAATTATCTGGTTTATGTGTACTGCTGCAGGATGGCTGCACTCAACGAATATATGCAATGACTTTCTTGGATGTTTCTGAAGGATTTTTGCAAAGAAGGAAGATGTGCAGAGAGTAGGCCCTTTGCAATATATGTGGTATATTCCACTTGTGCCAGATTGTTAGCTGGGATCTTTAACTATTCTGAGCTTACACTGCAAAGTCGTTTTTTCTCTCAGAGTCTGGAAAGAGCAGTGAAAGGAAAGGTGGTCGATCGCGCTCGCATTCACGTTCAGAATCCAGATCTAGTTCAAAATCTCGAAGGAAAAGATCACACTCAAAACGCAGGTAAAGTCCTAACATTGAGAACTTCTCTGAAAACAATAGCTGTTTTTTCTTGTTAGTCACATTTGTCATGGAAGTTTGGCTAAAATATTTTGATACCACTGACAAATGAAGAAATTGTGTTTCCTCCTGAATTTCTCATTTCTTACCATGATTAGATGAAATGATGGTTTGTGGTAATGTCAAAAAAAATGTTTTCTTTTCGTGGTCAGCCGTGAATAGCACCTATGGTATTTCCTGCGCCCTGCGCAGACAGTTCGGAATCTTTAAAAAGTTAATACCACTTTAAACTGTAGCCCCGCCCACATCCCCTCGAGCATATATAGCCAGTGGGAGGGGCTGCCACCTCAGATCCTTTTATCCGCCGCTGCTGCAACAGCTAGGAATCTTATCTCATATTTCTTGACTAGCGTTAAGGACTACAAATTGTAAATTTCTAATATTCTTCATATTGGTGGTGTTTTGCCACCACCAATTATTAATTGTAATTATATTAATTATTCATCTTGGTGAAAATTAGCCATCACCACTTATTATTTATTATTAATTGTAATTATATTAATTATTCATCTTGGTGAAAATTAGCCATCACCATTTATTATTAATTAATTATTACTTTTGATTAATCTTCTGATATTATTAATTACCTTTTGGAATTATTAATTATTACTTTTTGATATTATTACCTTTTGATAAGAGGTGTTTTGTTACCACTTATTTTTACTGAAAATAATATTAATAAAATGTAACATATTAATATTTAATATTAATATTAAGTAATGAAATTCTATATTCATCATATTGGTAGTTATATATTAACACCACCTGAGTTGACAGTTGGTGGCATCAACTGTAAAAGGCTGAAGAGAAGTGCTGCCAAAATGGCCGCCAACCTCCCCGGAATGCAGGAGCTCTGCAACGTCGAAGACTGAAGCATAGATGGGATAGCAACAGCTCCCCGGGCCACCACTTTAAAGAGCGCCTCTGTCCCACCTTCGGGTGTGCGACATGCAGCCAAAATGGCCGCCAACCTTCTTTGAGCCCATGTGTCTAGCAACATGGAGATTAGCGCCTCTGCTCCCTCCACCCTCGGGTGTGAAGCATGCGCGAGGCCGTCGGGGCTGGAGTTCCCCATTCGGCGCCTCTGATCCCTCCACCCTCGGGTGTGAATCATGCGCAAGACGGCTGGGACTGGAGTCCCTTCAACAGCACCTCTGCCCCACCTCTGCCCCCATGTGAGGCATGCGCGAGGGCAAGCGGAGGAAACAGAGGCCCTCCGTCGAGCTCGGGCGCTCAATGGAGGGCCTCTATCGAGCTCAGGCCCACCATCGATGCGGGTCGTTCCAGGAGAGGCCCGCCTGAACTGGAAGCCCTCCATTTAATGCTGCCAGAGGCCAAAGTGTGCCCTTCTATCGAAGCCCGACCGTGTGCCAGCAGCCCTCTCTGCCTTACCTCTGTACGAGCAAGGCTCCCGGAGTGAACTTGGCTTCGGCGCCAGGAACCACTGCGGGAGGGAGGAAAGGCCTTTGAGGCATAGAGGACGCGCGGGCGCGCTCCCCCTCGATGGTGCAAGGGAAAGAGGAAAGTCCTTTCGAGCCCTGGAGGACGCTGGCTTAGCGAGTGCGCTCCTGACCTTTCTCGCAGTATCAAGGAGCCCTGGAGGTATCCTGCCTAGAGATCGAGGGTGCTCGGTCCCGAGAGCTTGCTTGGGCTCGAAAAGACACATGCATGCGCCCCAGGTCCCCCTCTCCTCTTGTCGACGGAAGGGGCTCGCGCACGCGCGCTCTCGAGATCGAGAGCGCCATCTACTGGGAGCATGCCGGGCGCCTCTATCCTTTTCGACGACGTCGGAAGAAGGAAAGGAAGAGCGTGAGCATGCGCAAGTGGATCCTCCACCATCAAGATGAAGGCGCACGCACGGGACGCGTCCCTTAGCCGGGAGCCTGAAGACTGTCTCGTCGAAATGGCTCTCGGGCTTTGCGTGGCACAGATATAGTAGGAATCCCCGCAGTGTCGTTTTAAGTGTGACGTGCCACAACGACTGATGGGTAATCTGGCCACGTGGCAAGGGTTGCTACTATGGCATCTCCAAGAGGTCACCCTGGCATTCGCCAACCTACCAGTTCAAGGCAGGTTAATGTGAGTTCAAATTCACAAAGTCCCAGACACTTTATGTCAAGGGAACCCTTACTTGAGCCTATGATATTATAGAGGAAGTTCCTACTTGTCATTGATGGCACTGAAAGTATAGTGTGCCATATATTGTATCAGCCATGGATTGGGGTGCTAGGAATTTAGCCAGCCATTCAGAAGCATGTAAATATGAGTAGGTCAATAGGTACCACTCTGATGGGAGGTAACAGCAATCCATGCAGTCATGCCAGCCATATGAATTTAAGGTGTTTCAGGACAACAACGGCTCTCAAAATAAATGGAGACGTGAAACAAAGTGAAATAATAATAATTACTTGAGCCTAACATAATTATAATGATATGTTTACTTATCCATGAGGACACTGGAGTGCTGGTGCCTTAAATAACTGAAAGCAGGCATGGATTGAGATACTGTAAAATTGGTATGACCCAACTACAAACCTAAGAGCATGTTTTAGTTTACCAAGAGAACGTTCCTCATACCCTCCTCGAGACCACAACAGGTGTCATCACCTTTACTTATGGGACTCTCAACATTGCTTCGCGAATGAAGATTCTTAGGAGGACTCATCACACGCTTTTTCAAGCGAGTTGATGGCTGAAAAGCCAATCTGAGGAAAGCAAGTTTGCTTGCAGAAAGCACAGCAGAAAGTCAGCATTGATGTCTAAAAGACCAATCTGAGAAAAGCAAGTTCGCTTGCAGAAAGCAAAGCAGAAAGTCAGCATTGATGACTAAAGACCAATCTGAGAAAGGCAAGTTCGCTTGCAGAAAGCACAGCAGGAGGTCAGCATTGATGACTAAAAGACCAATCTGAGAAAAGCAAGTTCGCTTGCAGAAAGCACATCAGGAGGTCAGCATTGATGAATAAAGACCAATCTGAGAAAAGCAAGTTCGCTTGCAGAAAGCACAGCAGAAAGTCTCCTTTGGCGAGATTGTTTCCAAGTTGCAGTTCTTTCTGCGCTGTTGTCTCTCTCGAGACTCGTTCGGCGTGTCTTCTCGAAAGATGCCACAGCATTGTGGATATTGCATCTCCATGCCTCCAAATGTGACCATTGCTGGGCTTGAGATGTTGTTATAGGGAGCCCTTTTTTTGGGATGACCTGGAGCGAGTTCACCATAGAGTAGTGTCTTTGGAACCAGTGTTCCTCCATCTTATAGATGTTCCCTGCCCAGTGCAACTGTGTTCTCTATAGCATGGTCTCGTTGCTGGTGACCCCTGTTTGCTCAAGGACAGCAACATTCGTCACATAGTTATGTTTGCTGAGTAATTATATGTTTCTTGTATCAGGAGCTAACAATGTATTTCAGAAACATTGGTATTAAAACCTGACTGGTTTCGTCTGAGCCTATAAAGTGAACAGAATGTATTACTTGGTAACATTAGCGTCCCTTACTAGATGTCAGGATGATACATGAACTGATCGCAACTGTCTCATCTACTTCAGTTGACTCAGCGGTAGGGGCCCTTGTTGCAGACTTCATGGGCCTTAAGTGAATGTGACCCCTTGACATGGTGGTTATTCACCTGGATTACACTGTTTCTTCGGGTACACATCTGGCCCTCCGATGAACGCGAAGGAGGATAGCATGAATGAGTTTGTTTTACCAATAGCCAGGATGACTATGGAGTCAGGGAACTTCAAATACCCTGTGGAGATTCATAAGATCTCTAATAACAAGAAGTTCATGAAGTCGAGGCCTGCCCGGATCAAGGTGAATACTCGACCAATTTGTGTAGCTTGTTGTCGACCTTTGCAACCCAAAGAGCAGTTACATCTGTCAAGTAGTAAGTTTAAGCTCCACTTTGTGATGAGGATCAATTGAACAGATTCGGGAATGTTAAATTGCCTTTATGGGCTATGTGGCAATGACATTGAATGTTTGCCTGTATATGCATTGCGATCTGCCATGGGTCCCCTTTGGACTGAGAAACACGGAATACGAATGACGTAAATACATAATGTATAAATAAATAATATTATTAACAATACCTCCATGTGATGTCACATGACATTATTCTCTGGCCACTGATTGCATTATTCTCTGGCCACTGATTGCTGAGGATATCAATCTTGAATGGGTACTACTGTCACCAGACCACAGATATCCATTACTGCTCTCCTCTTGCACTCTCTCAGTTATCTCTGACTATCTAACAGTAATGACCGCTAATGAACTTTACTGAACCTAAGAAACATCACCTGCTACATCCTTTCTCTCAGCTTTGAATGGTATTGCTATATAATAGTCTTACCTGTTGATAACGACACTTCGTTTGCTAAAACTGATTCCAGGGGTGTTTATTGTCAATACATCCTTCTTACATCGTATAGAACCAGTCCTTTGCTTAATGCATGTAAGTTGGTCTCACATGGGTTTCCCTGACTATAGGGCTACCATGGCAACCCATTTTCACATTAGTAACATAGCTATCTGTGTATCTGTAACTGGATACTGGCGACTAAATCGAAGTTTCTATTCCTTTTAATATCTGGTTTATGTGGTTTTCCTTATATGACTTTACAATCGTTACTCTGCATGCATGGTCCTATTTCGGCCCATATAGACCTTATGTGACTTTACAATCACTACTCATCATGCATGGTACTGTTTCGGCCATATAGACATGTTTCTCCCCTTATTTGTTATTTGGTATGGGCCTTGATTCCTGAGCGACCTGACTCAAGATAAAGGTCGCCAGACAATATTCTATTGTAATAATTATGTTATCACATTCTTTTGTTCTATCATTTCAGCCCTAGACTTCTTGCATCTCCTCTTGGAAGAGTTCAAGATCTCTTTAATTAACTCTCATTCTGAAAATCAATAGTAGACCACAATATCTTGGAGTTCATATGCTTACTTTGACTTGACATATTTGTACTAAATATAAATATATTTACTCATCCTCATATCAACAATGGGATTTGCAGAAAATAATATTATATTCGGTATCGCATCACTGTTACGTCCAGACACTCTTCCCGTTATGTCTTTCCAGACATTGTACCATTTACTGAAGGAGAAAATTCTTACTTCTGCCTTTGCAAGCAGACTTGATTTGGTGAATCAACCTAGATGTTCTATGAACAAGCATAATCTTGGGAGTGCTCAATCCTTCTTCCGTCAATTTCCGCGCCTCTAGAATACAGTCTTCATCGACTATATGTTTAATTTCCAGAACTGTAGAAGATCTCTGGTAGACAGTGGTTCGTCTATTCTCTTCTCCTTCGACATGCATAGCATGGTTACACTTAACGTACTGGGAGGATGCCAGTGGCCTCCATGTGTTTATGGAACCGTTGCCTTTCTGGATTGTCCCAGGGGCATATCTGACTTACCATTTGAATGGTTGTACTTATCTGAGTAGTTTAAGGATCATTCCATTAGATCTATGGTAACCCCACTACTCGTTGAGGGGCTTCCTTTGGAAGACCTAGGCTACTGCTGGATAGATGCTTGGTCTACTCTGCTCACCTTCATCTTGCACAGGATGCATTCTGTGGCAGAGCAGTCCTACACTACGGTGGCATGATACCCACCAGCCATGTTATTAGCTCGCTAGTCTACCATAGGTGCTATTCACGGCTGACCACGAAAAGAAAATATGGGTTGCTTACCTGTAACCGTAGTTTCTTGAGTGGTCAGCGTGAATAGCACGCTCCCGCCCATCCTCCCCGCTGATATCATGCCTCGGTCCTTCAAGCTGCTTTTGCGGCGGAGTAAAGGATCTGAGGTGGCAGCCCCTCCCACTGGCTATATATGCTCGAGGGGATGTGGGCGGGGCTACAGTTTAAAGTGGTATTAACTTTTTAAAGATTCCGAACTGTCTGCGCAGGGCGCAGGAAATACCATAGGTGCTATTCACGCTGACCACTCAAGAAACTACGGTTACAGGTAAGCAACCCATATTTCCTCCTGAATTTCTCATTTCTTACCATGATTAGATGAAATGATGGTTTGTGGTAATGTCAAAAAAAAGGCTGCTGAATCTTACCTATACAGCAAGTGTCTACATCCGATAAGCCCTCTGTCCTTCTGTGTTTTCATTCCCTTGAATTGTAGTTTTTCTTAAAGCTTCTTCTGTACTTCACAGCTGCTGCCTCTTGCAAAAATCTCATGGGGAGGGAGGTAGTTTCCCTTTGTGTATCTTCAAGTAGTAACATTTATGTTGATTTCCTCCAAGAGCATAATTTATGAAGGCAAACTCACTTTTCTGCAGCCACCCCTTTTCTCCACATAGAGATGCAGATATTATTTCCTTTCCCATTTTGTTTTTGTTGGAATCATTGTGAGTATGCTGCCACCGGTGAAACCCCTTCTTTCTCAGGATGGCATGAAGGGTTCATCCCACTTGTTAGATCAAAGGACAAGTTTCACTGTCACAATGCCTTTGCGTTAAATGCTGCATGTACATTCTACAAAAGCCCATCACAAGATACGCTTTTGCACATGCCACAGGATTAGATTATGATAGATTGTATCTATGTTGTGATGCTGAAGAATGTTTGGCATCTGATCACGAAGAACAAAAGGCCCTATTTTCTTCATAAGGCATGGGACCAATGCATAGTCAGAGGTGTCCCCATGCACCAGTTTGTCAGGCGTGGGTTGCTCCTCCTCCCTACCTAAGAAAATATTCACACAACCTCTCATTTTCATTAGAGATATATTTATCTGTCTAAAATTCAAAATGAGCCTCACAATATATCAGAGTTGAATTCCTTATGTGCTATCTGTGTTTATATACAGTGATAAGGCAGAATTTCAGACATTTGAATCATATTGTGAAGAAAAAACTATGTAGATTTACTAGGCCCATTTCCACCTGTTTCCCTCTGGCACAACTTTGAATCACAGTTGAAAGAGACCACATGATCCATCTAGTCCAACCTCCTGCCATTCAGGACAAGCATAACCAAAGTAGCTCTGACAGATGGCCACCCAGCCTCTGTTTAAAAGCTTGCAAGGAAGATGTTTCCACCACACTCTGATGCAGAGAGTTCCACTGCTGAATAGCTAAATTTAAGAATAGTCAGCCGTAGTAGTGCACAGGTCATTTTCTAAGCCTAGGGCCTTGAAATGGCTACAGTCAGAAGCTTCAGAGTACTCAGTACTAATTTTTAAAATGGGCAATTTTACAGGTTAAACTGTGCATAGATTCTATAGGCTATTTTGAGGAGTAAACTGTCTTCCTGGAGGCTTCTTGGAGAAGGAATTCTCGTTTTGTCCAGAAAAAGGGCAGTATTTTCCAAACTGAGGCTGTTTGGTTGTCATTCTGAAACAAAACATGTTCTCAAGCCAATAATTGGTTTTTATTTACAAATTCTACCTTGTTTAGAAACAATATGATCACCATATTATTCTATCACTGTTAGTGGTAGCTTGCTATACCTAAGTGAGTAACTGACAATATTAACTGTGTAACTAGACATAACAAATGGCTTGTATGGATACATAATTGAATATTGCTCTGTTCCAAATGTATCCTGTTGGAAGCAGCTATAATAGCAACATGCTGCTATTTTGAAATACATAATTGAAGTACTCGAGAGGTTGCCATCCCTCTCATTGGTATATAACTAACTACCATTGTTGGATGGCAATTCTCAGGAGACCTTCAAAGCAATCAGACGGAGTATTAAATTTGTACCACACATTATTAGTAATAATGGCTTGATGTGGTTTACGATTCCTATGCATGTCATGATGTGATTTTGAACAATTTTCTTTTAAGCCATATTTTATGTTGCCAACTAGGTTGCTTTTTTCAAACTATTTTATTCCGTATTTATCCTGCTTGAGCCAAAAAGTATACTTTTTGTATACTTTTTGTATGACCTTTATTACAGTCATGGGCCACGTAATCCAACCCCCTTCTGCCTAAATGCAGCAGAATCACAATCAAAGCACCCTTGACAGATGGCCATCCAGCCTCAATAATAGGTTAATAATAATAATAACAATAACAACCCCACTAATAAAGAGGGTTGGAAGAGACCCCAAGGGCCATATAGTCCAACCCCCTTCTGCCTAAATGCAGCAGAATCACAATCAAAGCACCCCTGACAGATGGCCATCCAGTCTCAATAATGGTTTAATAATAATAATAACACTAATAAAGAGAGTTGGAAGAGACCCCAAGGGCCGTCTAGTCCAACCCCCTTCTGTCTTTCCTTGCTCCTCCCTTGCATGGCGCTATCCGTCCTCGGTGACAGCAGCAAGGGCAGAGGAGGAGGGAGCCCCCATGGCAGGGGTTTCTGCTGCCTTGTTCTCTTCCCTCAGCCCATGGGGCGAGGGAGGGAAAGGCGTGCACCTTTCCCCCTTCTCTCTCGCCCTGCACGTGCCTTCCTCGGCCGTGGTGGTAAAGGCGCACATGGGGTGAGAGAGGAAGGAAAGGTGCGTGCCTTTCCCTCCTCCCTCCCTCACCTTTCCTGCTTCCACTGCTGAGGAAGGCATGTGCGGGGCGCATGCCTTCCCCTTCTCCCTTGCCTCATGCGCAGCTTCTCTGCATCCTTGGATCATTGTCCCCATGGCCACACATGAGCTGAGGGAGGAGAGCAAAGCTGCGGAAAACCCTGCTGTGGGGACTTCCTCTTCTGCTGTCACTTCTGCCGCCGAGGAAGGCTAGCCTTTTCTTCTTTCCCCTCATTCCATGCGCACCTTCCTCGGCAAAGGATGGAGCCGCGGCCGTGAGGTTTGTCCATAGCCTTGCTCTCCTCCAGGCTCAGAGGAGGGAAAGACGTGCGGGGGGCAAGGGAGGAGAAGAGGTGAGGAGCTTGGAGGGAAGGCGGTTGGAAAGAGCTCTTCTTTCAGCCCCACATATTCCTGCTAGGAGCCTCACCCAAATATAAGCCAAGGAGAGGTTTTTCAGTCTAAAAAAGGGGCTGAAAAACTCGGCTTATATTCGAATATATATGGTAATTTGGGGGTTTTTTAGTGGCGTTTATTAATTTCCTTGGATACTAAAAAAGCATTTGAGGAGGCTGTTAAAAACAAGCAAAATAGTTAAAATTGTCAGAACATAAGAACATAAGAAGAACATAAGAAGAGCCATGCTGAATCGGGCCTCAGCCCATCTAGTCCAGCATTCTTTGTCACACAGTGGCCCACTAGTTGTACACAGGGATCTCTAGCAGAAAGGAGGGCAAAACCCTCACCTGCTCCCGACCCCCCACAACCAGTACCCGGGGAAAATCCTGCCTGCCTCAATCAACACAGAGGTTGAATCAATAAACTTCAAATTCTTTCAAAAAGCAAGTTGCAGTTTGAGAGCAAGTTGCAATTCTGAATGGAGGGCAGTGCACAGTCTCAGAGCAATAGAGGAGAACACCCCTATATGTGTGTCAAGCAGGTCTCAGCAGGTGATTGTGTTCTCAAGGAGTCTCCTCAAGATTTTAACATCTCAGCATGTTGGTACAGATGACCTCTTAAGAGTCAGGTTCCCAGCCATTTTGGGCTTGAAATTAAATATACTATGGGCTTTAAAATATGTTTCTAAGGTAATTTAGACAACTGAGGGTGGGTATAAAAGATGTATGAAAGATTATATAGAGGTGTATGCTGGTCTATGACTTTAATAAAGGATATTTTGATTTTATATAGGAGAAGACCTGGTGAACAAATACAATCTGTAGTATTTATCTTTTACCATTACAGAAGTAGATCTCGGGACAGATCCCGCTCTAGTCAGAAGGACAGGCGCAGATCCAGAAGTCCGTTGAAAAATCGTTCAAAATCAAAAGAACGGCGAAGATCAAGAAGCCGTTCTCCTTCTCGGTGAGATTTTGTTTCAGTTCGTGTTTTTCAGAGCCATTATCAGGTATGAAAAGCTTCAAACAAAACTCTGCTTATACTCAACATGGGGCTACAAAGTGGTGTTCCCTTGCAACCCAGATGCCTTTTTTACTCCTTCAGAGTAATAAATGGATTTCACCACAATAATAGCTTTCTTTTGTAAGATTTAGTGCCTCCAATAGATGCTGTTTTGTGATATGTTTTTGCCCTCAGTTGTTGCATTTCCCTTTGAAAAGACATGCTTTATAATTGCAACCTCATTATTTGAACTGGATGCTCAGCTATATTGCCATGAATACTGGATGAGTTAAATTAATAGACATTTACTTTTCACAGGGAGAAGAGAAAGGAGAGCAAAGAGAGGATCAGAGAAAAAGAGAAGATTAGAGAGAAAGACAGAGATAAGGAAAAAGAGAAGGATCGGGACAAAGACAGGGGCAGAGAGAGGGACAAAGACAGGGGCAGAGAGAGGGAGAGATTGAAGGAGAGGACCAAAGATAGAGACAAAGAGAGAGTGAAAGATAAAGAGAAGGATAGAGAAAGAGACAGAGGGAGAGAAAAGGAAAAAGACAGAGAGAAGGAAAAAGGAAAAGGAAAGGACAAAGAAGAAAAGGAGAAAGAGAAGGAAGAAAAGGGTAAGACAGAGAATTTAGACAAAGAAGGTGAAAAGCTCAAAGAGAGAGAAACAGAAAAGGATGGAGACAGGGAGAAAGATGACAACGAAAAGGTAAAAGAAAAAGAAGATGGGGAAAAAGACCTAGAGAGAGAAAAAGAAAGTGAGAAGACCAGTGAAAAAGAAAGAGAGAAAACCAGAGAAACAGAAAGAGAAAAGCCCATTGAAAAAGAAAGAGAGAAGACCAGTGAAAAAGAAAGAGAGAAAACCAGGGAAACAGAAAAAGAGAGGACCAGTGAAAAAGAAAGAGAGAAGACTAGTGAAAAAGAAAGAGAAAAAACCAGTGATAAAGACAGAGCGAAGGACAAGGAAGTAGAGAAGGCAAAAGACAAGGATAAGGAAAGGGACCGAGAGAAAGAAAGGGAGAGAGAAGAAAAAAGGAAGAAGGAGAAAGGATCCAGGACGCCTCCTAGAAATTACAGTTCCTCCAGAAGATCGCGTAGTTCCAGCAGGTTTGGTTCTTGTCCAATTTTGTTAAGTTTCATAGCTTGTCTGCTCTTTTTATAGAAGCTGAGTGACACATTGCACTTATTTGGAGCAGAATATAATACTTTTATTGAATGTGGTCACTTGGCAGTGTTTGATTCTTTCCTTCACATTTTCTCACAGTTAATCTGTGACAGTTTGAGGCTTGCAGATACCATGGTTTTGCTATTTTCAGCATTCAGGCAAATGCCCACTTGTCCCCATGGCATTTAAGCTAAGCAGTGTCAGAGGGTTCAGTCTTGTCTCTTTAATATATTTTTGAAGTGACTGCTATGTTGGCCATTGTAACACCAGTATTCAAATGACACCAATTCTGTCTGTTCCATCTGAATGAGGTGGGACAGAGGAGGGGCTGAGCCAGTCTCGGCAAGCAATTGACAGCCTTATTTTCCATAAATGTTCTGAATCATTTTTAGAGTCAACTACATTTCTGTAGTTTGTGTGAACAAATGCTTCCTTCTGCCCTAAGTCAATCTTGCTCCATTGTGAGACATTGGATAACTCCCAGAGTGGCCTATTAGAGATCCTATAGTATCGTCAATAGCTGATGGTTGAACAAGCCTTTCATTTTAAGAGTGAAATTGTGGGTTCATTTTCATAGTTTCTATGTGTCTCTGTCAATGTTGGAAATCCTCAGCGCTTTTGAAACTTGGATATCCTTGAAAAACTCCACATGCTGTATACTCAAGTTTATTACTTAACTTTATTTACATTTTAAGGCTCTGATAGACAAATCTGAGAATTAAAGTGGAAAAATTGAATAAAAGAAAGGGAGAAATATCATGACTCATAAGAAAGCCACTCTGTTTATAAAGGCAACAAATCACATGCAGTTTGTTAAAAGAATTCATACAAAATGTCCCAGCCAAAATAATATTTTAATTACTGACATGGAAGTCTCACATTGCACTCAGGAGTGCTTACCACTGCTTAGCCATTCATAAGAGGCTTTTAAACAGGCTGGATGGACATCTGTCAGGGCTTCTTTGAATGCGATGTTCCTGTTTCTAGGCAGGGGGTTGGACTGGATGGCCCATGAGGTCTCTTCCAACTATGATTCTAAGATTTTACTCCAATTTCTATACTTCAAGATATAACAGGTAGATATAGAAAAAGTATGGCTTTTTATCTTGCAGTTGTGGTGCTGTCTCAGACTGTATTCTAGGCTACAGCTTTAATATAATGTATTATAATTAGTTAATGCATTATAAGTGAGTGGTTTATTTTTAATCGCAGCAAGGATCTTGCTATCTGAACTAGTAACATTCACTATCACATTACTAGAATATTTTAAATTTTAAATAAAAACCAATTTAAAACCTCTAGCAGCAAATACCACAACACCTTTTCATTGAAAGATTTTAAAAGCCATTAAAAATAATATATAGAGCCAAGCATGATTTCTCAAATGCAATTTCCATACAGTAGTGGCTTTTGCACCAGCCCTGCTCGACAGGAAGACTTGTCTCTCCCTTTGCCTGTGGATTGTAATATGTGTCTTCCTTTACCTATTTGATTCCCAATGGGATCAAGCCAAGTGTCAATGAGGCTAGGTCCACTTTCCCGTGAGGGAATGACAACTGGTGTATCAACTGAAACAGTGAAATGAGCAACCCCTTCCCATGCCAGACGAGGTGTCCTAAGTATTCCCATCTTGCCTAGAGCAACCTTTAGCTTTCTTACCCTCATTTATCTCAAAACCATCTCCAGGCACCAGTTCAGTCTGCTAGGTTTAGTAGAAGGAAAATAGCAGCATTTCCTGTAGATGTTAAATAACACGAGGGAGAGTGAAATTTAAAAATGGGACAGAAAATCTAATGGAATAACTTGCAGAAGGCCTAACTGGCTAATTTACTAGAATGGTGACCACTGTCCAGGAGTCCTCCACACAGAAACAAAGTGCTCAGGGGTGCTCACACTTTTTCAGCATGCGAGCTACTTATAAAACAACCAAGCCAAAATGATCTACCTACCCACTACAAAAATGTGAAACATATAACACAATATCTGCTTTGAACTGGGTTTTCTGAGTCCACACTGGCATATAATCTGATTCAAAGCGGATAACATGGGATTTTATTCAACTGAGTGGAAAGGACCTCAGATAACCCAGGTCCGGCAGCACTTGGGCGGCGTCGGGAGCCTGCGGAGCGGGACTGAGCCTTCCTCCCTCTCTGCCTGCGATCTACCAGGACGCCCTACGCGATCTACCAGTAGATCGCGATCTACCTAAAGAGCACCCCTGGTGTAGCTTATTGTACTTCTCAAACTGCAATTGCTACCAGATTTTTATATGACCCCTGCAGAGATCGACGGAAGAGGAAGAGCCGAAGTCCCTCCAAGTCTCCCAGATCCTCTAAAATCACAAAGAGGAAATCTTCTCGGTCTCCATCTCCAAGGAGGTAAGTATAAAGAATTAACCATGCAACAACTTTCCCAGTGCATACCTCACATTAGTTGACCAGTGTTACTGAAATGGTTGAGTATCTTTGAGTGAGTGATGGGATGCTTGAACGGGCCTTTTTATTTCTATTGTGCTGTTTGGCATACTTTTGGTTTTATTGTAGTTCAAAGACATGCTGGAATATTGTTGTTTTTTTCAATTTGAAGTGTAGCCACAAATTTTAAACACACCCCACCATTTTTTTTTGTCATGAGCAGAAGTAGGAGTGTGCCTTTCTCATTCCTTGTAAAGTTGCAAATTATGTAATTCACGTATGTTGAAGAAATTGCAATAAATCCCACTTACTACTTCTAAGAGAATACCATGCAGCTTTCTCTGACATTGATCCAAACAAGTATTTTTAGCTCTTTCTGAAAATACATTGGTGATTCTGATGAAAAAGAAAAATAATTTCCAGCCTCGTCTGACCACTTAAAAACATATTACCATACAACATGTACAAAAAACCTATAAGGTTTTTGTGGCCGGAATCACTCGGTTGTTGTAGGTTTTTAGGGCTATATGGCCATGTTCTAGAAGCCAGCATCTATGGCAGGCATCCTCAGAGGTTGTGAGGTCTGTTGGAAACTAGGAAAATTGGGTTTATATATCTGTGGAAAGTCCAGGGTGGGAGAAAGAACTCTTTGTCTGTTGGAGCTAGATGTGAATGTTTCAGCTGGCCACCTTGATTAGCATTTGATGGCCTGACAGTTTTTGGGTGAGACTTGTTACTGCCTGGGGGAATCCTTTGTTGAAAGGTGATTAGCTGTTCCTGGCTGTTTCTTGTCTGGAGTTCCCCTGTGTTTGAGTTTTGTTCTTTATTTACTGTTATCATTTTAGAGTTGTTTAAATACTGGTAGCCAGGTTTTGTTCATTTTCATGATGTTTTTCCTTTCTGTTGAAATTGTCCACATGCTTGTGGGTTTCAATGGCTTCTCTGTGTAGCCTGACATGGTAGTTGTTAGAGTGGTCCAGCATTTTTGTGTTCTCAAGTAATATGCTATGTTCATTATGCTATGTCCTACAACAACCTGTAAGTTGTCATTGAGTTGTACCCAAACTTGAATTTACTAGAGGTGTACTCTCGCTGGAAGAAGTGGGCCAAACATTGGTTCTTGCCAGTTTATCCTTCTGCCCACCTTTATTCTAAAAATAAATGTCCTACTCAGGCTGGATCTGCACTGCCATATAATGCAGTTCAATATACTAAATCTGCATTCTGAAACTGCATTATAAGTCAGTGTAGATTCAGCCTCCGTCACATCTGTGTAAAAATTGCAGCATTGTCCCTTTCCTCCAGTAAGGAACCTCTCCTAGATCGTTGTTTCGTCTAAGAAAAGAAGAAACTCTGCAGTTCACAGAAAAGTAATATGGAACCAAGGTTATCACCACAGAATTGTGACAGATGGCTGAAGCTGAGAGAGGCAGTTGGCTGCCTGAAGCTGGTTTGATTTCTAAGGCTGATTGATCTCTAGGGCTATTAAGTCATATATAGGGTTGCTGTGAGTTTTTCGGGCCGTGTTTCAATAGCCATACAGCCCAAAAACTCACAGCAATCCAGTGATTCTGACCATGAAAGCTTTCAACAACACAAGTCCTTCATATTTTCTGGGAGTAAGCCCCGGGAACATAATGGGACCTCACTCTCTGAGTAGAAGGCTACTTTCTTACCCACTGTCATTTACCTATATATTTCTCCATTTGATTGAATTTATGCTTGAATGCATGCTACCTTGAAAGAAACCTGAGCAAATAGAAGCTTTCACTGTTAGTGGCATACCCATGATTTCCCTTATGCTGCATGTGTCTTTTTGTGGGGAGCTGTGGAAGATGGTATTTCTTTTCTGCTTCTGTAGCACCTCCCGCGTACAGCTTCTGAGTTTTGGCTCAACCTGGCACGGGGCCGCCTGTAGAACTGCTGTACTGTGGATAGAGCCAATGTATTATTTGTATGTTGAGTATTTATTTCAGGCATCATTTGGATATCTGATAATAATACCACCTTTTAAAAAATAAGCTCTCACATCATGCTTTTGGCGATTGTTCTCATATGCTCCTCTACCCCTATGTTGGTTGGCTATCAGTCTTCTCTATGGCTGCATTTTCTGAAGCTGTGTGAAAGATGCTGTGTGTGCAAACACCAAATGCATGAAAAGGAACATGAATAAATCATATATTACCAAACAGAGCCAATTACTTCAGGAAAACAATCCTGGTTGAGATGGTGCCATGAATTGCAGTGTCCTGTAAGCTCTGCTTTTTGTTTTACTTTGTTTAAATTATGACATTTCCTGCCTACTGAGTGCTAATTAGATGGCAGTTTGGTATTTCCCAGTAAACCTTTCATAGTCTTGTAAAAATTCTCAATATAATGTTTCTCTCAAAATAGAAGCAAGAAAGACAAAAAGACAGAGAAAGAAAGAGACTTGAGTAATGATAGAAGAGAAAAGGAAAGGTCTACATCAAAGAAAAAGAGTAGCAAAGACAAAGAAGTTAAAGAGAAATCAGATAAAACCACAACTTTGAAGGTAAGACAGTATTGTATTTGTTTTTTTTTTTTGCTTTATTTACGTATTTAATATTACATGTTTTTCCTTCTACAAGATCCAGGGTAGATTACAAGCAGTTAAAATGGGTACAGCCAAATTAAAAGTTAAAAACAATTAAATAAGATAAAATTCAAAGTTCAAACAATATAAACCCCAATTTATTTATTTCTTTATTGTATCGGAAGCAAACCAAGCTACAGCTGTATTATAGTTAATGAACACAAAGTTTAAAAACATATTTCACCGTAAGTACAGCAATTTCCATTAGTAGAGTCAGGTTAATAATATCATCATCATCATGACTCTGGCACAAGTCAGTAAAGGTGGTCCCAGTGGTGATCAGCACACTGGGTGTAGTGCCTAAAGGCTTTGGCCTGTCCTTAAAAACTATTGGTGCTGACAAAATTACCATCTGACAGCTGCCAAAGGCAAACTTACTCAGATCTGCACGCATTATTTTCTGAGACATCTCACAGACCTAGACACTTGGAAAGTGTCTAGGATAGTGATCTTGTTTTCTGTGTACTAATCTTATTGTGCTAATAATAGTAATAATGATAATAATAATTTGACAATAAATTAATTTCGTTGTACTTAAGAGGTGGTTTTTCTAGTTCCTATCTTTAAAATATAGGCTAAAGCAACTAGCATTTTGGGTGGTCTCCTATCCAAGTCCAAATCATGGCTGACCCTGCTTAGCTTCAAGGGTAGGACAGGATCTAGTACCCTTAGGGTATTTTAGCCCCCGGTGAATAAATCAAGTTTGACAATGCAGTGTTTGCTTTTGCATTCTCCTCTTGGAAGGCACTCTTTTTATTCTTTCCTTTTTCAAATGTAGGATAAAGATCTGGGCAAAGAGAATCAGAATTCTGAAACCAATAAACCAGAAGAGAACGCAGAAGTGTCAGAAGAAATTAGACTACAGCAAAATGGGAACTGTCAACCAAATGAAGACAATGTATCGGTTAAGACTGAAGAAGTGTAGAATATTGTTTGGACTTCCAACGGCGGAAGCAAACTCAAGGCATTTTTCCTGTCCCCCACAGTTCACCAAAAGAGGAGAAAAAAACCCTGAATGGTCGACCAGACATAATTTATCATATGTCCTCCGGTTCTTGTGGTGGCTTGGTCATCTTAAAGGCAGCAAGAAGCAGGACTGACTAATATGAAATGCTGTTTCAAAAACCAACAGCATCGAATCAGATCATCCAAAGGAATCTCTGTGTTTCTATGATGATTAGATTATCCAACAGCTGTTACAAATTTGTGACTGTAACCTGCACAACCCAGAAGAGCTCCTGGGGATGCATTGGGAATTGTTTAAAATACTGGTAGTTTGAAGAGTTTGATGTTTTGCTTTATGAAATTTTAAGCTAAACTCCATGTGATATGTTTTGATGATGTGCTTGAAAATGGTGCAAAAATTACACATGCTTCCTTGTTGTTGTAAATGACAGTGATGAAAACTTTTAACCTAACACAGTTTTACAGTTGTTGTGTTTATTGCCCTCAAAAGCAAGTGAAGAGGTTTTTTTGCTTTTTTGTTGCTTGTGTATTTCTTTTTATACTTTTAAGTAATTTGCTTATAAATAAGTCCCGGATCCTTCTCTCACTAGTAGTTGATCAATGCACGCTAACGTTCTGGTTAGAACAGCCATGTTTATATTGGATTTCCATTCTGCCAACTATAGTAAGCACATAACGTAGTTATCTCCAAACAGCTGGCTTTTTTGGGTAGCTTTATTGCAGTGTCCCGGTCGCCTGCAAAATAGGACAAATGCCCATAACAAAAATAAATGTTTCTTTTGAAATGGAACGTGGGAGTACAAGCGGATGTGTTAGTGCCTTCTTTGAAACATAAAATAGTAGTCTCTAGTGCTTTTTTATTCCCGGTTTGTTGACTGCTGGATCTTCTAGATAGTTCCATCACAATAGCAGACAAGGGCTTTAGAGATCTGTTGGTCTTGTCATCTTGCTATTTGGTAATGGATTGAAGATCTCTTTAAATGAATTAGGTTTTACGGCTGAACTCACTGGTAAAATCATCTTACAGCCCAGTTAGTCCCTAAGTTATTGGATCTTTTAGCAAGTATGAATCAAATAGTTCTGAATAAAAGCACTTCCTATTAATTATTATGGGCTGAATGTCTAACGTTGAAATCAAAAGTGCCCTTTTGGATATCCTCAAGCATTCATTTCTGTCATGAGTTGTATAAGAAGACATGAGTAGAAAACAAGTTCTCATTGAAAAACGATTGCAGAGATTGTTGCCTAATTTTTGGAATATAGTATAAGACTGACAACAGAAGTGTACACTTTAAAATATGGTTACACTGAAATCAGGAACCTTTTGAACATGATACAAACAATCAAATTGCCTTACCTCATGGGAAAAAACATACAGAAAAGCCAAATAAATAAGTATTAGCTTTCAAGGCGTGTTTTCAAAATTGCTGCTTAGTCAACATGTGAACATTTCGTGGTAAATGGAAAACAATTAGAGCACACGCAAAGTGATTAAATTGATTCATTGTGACATTGCTTTATTGCCCATATTTTTTCTGTTATTGTCTAAAGGCTGTCACCCCTCTCTTTCTTTTTCTTTTTGGCCTCTGTGTACATGAAAATTATAATGAATGCTTTACCATGTAAAGTATGGACAGTAATTTTTGTGATGTTTGGCCACATGCAGTTGGCGGCAAACAGTTTCTTCTGGTAATAAAGTGACGACAAATCTCAAATGCTTCTTGAAAGACTGTGAAAGACTGTGTTGGAACAGCAACTGTCATATTTATGATGTGTAAGTAGCATAGAGCAAAGATTGTATACATGTTATCTTTGGTACATCACTAATAAAATTAAGTATTTTAGAGGGAAATAATTTTTATTCACTTCTTGAAGGAATGCTTTTGAAAGTTGGTTTTTGTTACTTGCTTGGGAGACAGTATCTTCCTGGTCTATGGGTATAGAGGGCAAATACAGAGCGAGTGGGGAAAACGTGCTGAGAGGAAAGCGCTTCAAGCAAACCCTTGTTGTGACTGCTTTCATCTGGAAATCTATGTCCTTATTGTGAAAAACCACGTGGATCCAGAGGTCTACACAGTCATTTATGGATCCACTGCCAAGACTCTGGAGGACAATGATACTTAGTCATGAGTGATCACCTATGATGATAATGATATGGGTCTTTTGAGTTTGCATTGATATATTGCAATGTAGAGATACTCAAAGTACCTTTGGTCTAGCTTAGCAAACTTGAGGGTGAGCTATTTATTTATTTGCAGTATTTATATTCCACCCTTGTCACCCCACAGGAAACTCAGGGTGGATTACAACGCACATATATAAATGGTAAACATTCAATACCATCAGACATACAACATACATAGACAGGCACAGAGGCAATTTAACATTCCATCTTTACAGCTTCATGAGGGTATGCTCAATTCCAGCTACAGGGGGAGCTGCCGCTTCATTGTCCACTTGTGACACCGAGTCCTTGATGGAGTACTTCCTCATTCTTACGCATGCTGCTGGAAGGTTTTATTGTGTTGTAAATTAATTAAAGCCTCCCCGCATAAAGTGGTACCTAAATTTCCTACTTGACAGATGCAACTGTCTTTCGGGCTGCATAACAACAGCAAGCTAGACTATTAATGGTCGGGAGCTTACTCCGATCCGATCTTGTGGTGGCTTGGCTTCAAACTCATGACCTCTCGGTCAGTAGTGATTTAATGCAGCTGGCTACTAACTAGCTGCGCCACAGCCTGGTCTATATTATTACTGCTTATATTTGATTACATCTTAAGATTCCGATCCAGCTCCAGCTTGGTTCTTGAGGATAGTGTTGCTGTCATCACCTTTTAACCGTTTCATGAAACCCTGAGGAGCATATGCTGCTGGTTCTGCGATTCTTTCCAAATTAATGGGCAAATGGTGGATTTCTCTTGTGGGAAGACTTGCTGAGAACTTCTGCATGGTTCTGTGATGAAGGGCCACTCCGACATAGTCCGTGAGAAGGGCACAATGTCCTTTTTTCCTGGGATTTGTTTCATTAGATTTGTTCAAAGGAGGAAGATTAGGTTCCAGGATTTCCATTTCAACCACCTCGGATTGTTCTGCCAAAACCTCCCCTGTAGCTGTTTCCACTGAAGGGGAAACCTGCCTTATAAGGGAATACTTTTCTTCCACATGAATTTTGTTCTCTCTGTTACATGGTTGAGATGAAAGCAACTGCTGTAAATCAGGTCCAAGGAGAGCCTGCAAATCAAGGGGAACAAGATGTGTATATTGAGAGGTATAGTCTGTAGATGTGGGAACATATTTTTAAAGCTAAGAGAAAGGAACAAAATCGAGTTGTGACTGATCTTCAATACTACATTTAATAATACAGTCTTGACATGATGCTACGGCCAGCCTGTTGGTATTGCTCTTTTGATTGAGCAAGACAATATTAACTTTCTACTGCCAGTACAACAATACTTTCATATTAATTCTTCCTTCCACCCCATTTCTGTTGGCTTAAGAATGACCGTTTGTCTTTGCTAGGTGATTTTATACAATACTATTAATAAAATATCAAATTTACTAATAGATCTATGAAAAGTCTGAACTACAAAGGTCAGGGATTAAGACAAATAAAAAAAAACTTTCCAGATATCTCAGAGCCATTTCCTTATATGCTGATGTTGACCATTTTAACAACCACTGGGGGTTTTTTTGGTAAATTTTTGGCTTAAGGCAGGGCTGTCCAACTGGCGGCCCTGGGGCCGTACACGCCCCCCCAGCCTGTTGGCTCCGGCCCCCGCTATGCCCCCGGCCGCCATTTTTAATTTTTTTTTAAAAAAATTAAATGGCGGCCGGGGGGGGAGGGGAGGCGGGGCAGGGAGGAGGAAGTGAGCCAGCTCCTCCTCCCTGCACCACCCTCTTTTTCCCTCTCTCGCTGGCGCCGATGCAAACCGGTTTTTATCGGCGCCGGCGAGAGAGGGACAAGGGGCGGTGCAGGGAGGAGGAAGAGAGCAGCTCCTCCCTGCACCACCCTCTTCCCTCTCTCGGAGCCGATGCCTTGGAAGGAGGGGTCCCCGTGGCGCCCCTCCCAAGGCATCATGGCAGCAGCGAAACTCCCCGCCAGCCTGGATGGCTGGGGGGAGCGGCGCCGCTTCCCTCGCGAGCCTTCAGGTTTGGGAAGGGTTTTCACCCGGCACTCGAGACGCGAGTGCCGGGTGAAAACCCCTTCCCAAACCTGGAAGGCTGGCGGGAAAGCGAGCGGCGCTCGCTTCTCCCACCAGCCATCCAGGCTGGCGGGAGCCGCCAGCCCCGCTGTCCCTCTGCTCAGAGTTACTCCGGTGCCGGGGGAAACCCCTCCCCGAAGCCTGGAAGGCTGGCGGGAAAGCGAGCGGCGCCTCGCTTCCCCACCAGCCATCCAGGCTTTGCGGGAGGTTTCCCTGGGTGACGTTAGGCTGGGTGATGTCAGGCGTCACCCAGCCTAACGTCACCCAGGAAACCCTCCTGAAAATGGGCGGGCCGTGCAGGAGGCCGGCCACGCCCCCGGGAGCGGCCACGCCCCCACTCACTGATCACCCGCGGCCCCCCAGGTGATCCGTGACACTTCTTCCGGCCCTTTCCCCGCCAGCCTTCCAGCACTGGCTTAAGGTAAAGGTAAAAGATTCCCCTTGTCATTCAGTTTAGCCGTGTCCGACTCTAGGAGTGGTGCTCATCTCAATTTCTAAGTCGAGCCGTCATTGTCAATAGGCACCTCCTAGGTCATGTGGCCAGCATGACTGCATGGAGCACTGTTACCTTCCCACAGAAGCAGTACCTATTGATCTCACATATGCATGTTTTTGAACTGCTAAGTTGGCAGAAGCTGGGGCTAACAGCGAAAGCTCACCCCACTCCCCGGATTTGAACCGTCAACCTTTCAGTCAGCAAGTTCAGCAGCTCAGTGGTTTAACCCGCTGCACCACCAGGGGGCTTAAATACCTGAAAAAACTCACCAAGAAAACTCACGATAGGGTGACCTTAGCATCCCCATAAGGCAGAAACGACTTGAAGGCATAAAACAATAGTGCTAATGCGGATACATAAAAATTAGGAGTCTATACCATAAAATGAGGCATAGTAATAACAACAAAAATCCTGTTTATATTTACTGCAACCCTTTTAATTGTATGTTTTTATTGATAACTTCATGGGGAAATGCTGTAATAAAATTCTGATGATTTCTCGTCTTTTTAGCTGCATTATAGCTACATTGCTTATAATTTTAGGGGTTTTTTTTAATAAAGAAGGAAATAGAAACCAGATGGTGCTATGATGCTTTAAAACAGTGTTTCCCGACCTTTTTTTGACTAGGGTCCACTCTCCAACATTTGTACCAAAAGGGTTACGAATCAGCTTTTGGTCAACTTTAGATTCAGCTTGGTTATTTGGGGCACTGATTCAGAAAATTGCATTGGATAGACCACATCAGCTCTAGTTTCTCATACAGAACATATGCCACCCAGTAGTCTCGCTCACAGAAAACCATATTTAATAAGCCTTGACACAATAAGAGGATTTTGTGAGACTATTCGCTCTTGTTGCAACAACGAAGTAATGGTGAGGCCGCAGATCATATTTTAGTTCTTGCAGACCCCTCGTGGTCCAGGAACCACAGGTTGGGGACCACTGCTTTAAAATGTCCCCTGCTTGACCTCACCGCGGCGTTCGACACGGTGGACCATGACTTGCTGTTGCGGCGACTATCAGCCATTGGGATTCAAGGCACAGCTTTGGCCTGGTTCGATTCCTTCCTGCGGGCCGCTCATAGCGTGTTGAGTGGCGAGGCCAAGTCCAAGAAATCCACCCTGGACTGTGGAGTCCCCAAGGCGCCATTTTGTCACCAACGCTTTTTAACATCTACGTCCAACCCTTGGCAAGCATAGCCAGAAGTTTTGGTTTTGGGTGCTACCAATATGCAGATGACACCCAGCTTCTGCTGAAGCTTGAGCCAGGCGTAACATCGGTGCCTGAGAATTTCAGACAAGGACTAGAGGCAGTGACCAGATGGCTCCGCTCATACAAACTCAAGATCAACCCATCAAAGACTGAGATTCTATGGCCGGGACGCCCAGAGCCACCCATTCCGCTGCCTCTCTTTTGAGGGAGAGCCGCTGATCCCGGCCCTGTCGGTGAAGAGTCTCGGTGTGATACTAGACTCGAGACTCTCACTCCTTCCACCCACGCCAGGCACGCCAACTGGCACCCACTTCCATCAGATGTGCTGGCTACGGTGGTCCATGCCACAGTGACATCACGGGCTGGATTACTGTAATGTTTTGTACGGCCGTCTATCAACCACTGCAAAATCCAGCTAGTGCAGAATGCAGCTGCCAGACTCCTTCACCGGGACACGCTGAGATGCCATATCGCGCTATCTCTACAGCGCCTGCACTGGCTGCCAGTCGAGCTCAGAACCATCCACGATCTTGTCGCCACTTTATGTGTCTTCCATGCATGCCGCCCAGCTTATTTAAAAGACCGCTTATCCGAATTCAGCTCATTTAAGGTCGCCAAGGCTCAGGAAACAGGACCTTCTCCATCCCAGGTGTGAGTGAGGCCCGCCGACACCCACGAGACGGAGAGCCTTTTCCATCGCGCCCCTGTTCTTGGTTCTGATGCTGGGCGGATCAGAGAGCTGGTCCGGTCAGCTCTAGTTTTCTCTTCTCAGAACATATGCTAAGGACACCCAGTAGTCTCGCTGAGTTAGAACCATATTTAATTATAATAAAATCAATCAATCAATCAAAATAATATTTGCTTACCACTGGAAAGGTCCTTTCCATATTCTGTATAGCACTGCTGTATCGTGGATTTGGTACAACTGGCCAACACATTTTTCTAGATCTGTAAGTACAAATGTTTAAAACTTGAGGATCTTTAACAAAAATTCCTGAGGTTTCAAATGTTTCATACTGAATATTGACCAATAGGATTATTGATCATATTAATCTGTTAATCACAAATAAATATTTACGCTAAAAATATTGGCCTCAATCCTATTGTACTACTGACTAGAGTAGAACCAGTAAATCAATTGATTTTACCTATATTGATTCACCTTTCAAAAGTATTGAGTCTACCTTTGGTTCAGACTAACAAACAGGATTCCAGCCATTCTTTCTCTACTGTGCTAATTTGGGTTCTACTATTCATGATTCTTAAATTATATGTTCAAAATCAGTGGTTCTTAACCTGTGGGTCCCCAGGTGCTTTGGCCTTCAAACCCCAGAAATCCTAACAGCTGGTAAACTGGCTGGGATTTCTGGGAGTCATAGGCCAAAACACCCAGGGACCCACAGGTTAAGAACCACTGATCTAAATGGAAACATGAAAAGCAATTAAAGTCTTACCATGTCGTGGAAATGTCTTACCTTTCATATACGAAGGCATAAAGTATAGTGAAAAAGAGTGTGATGATCACTAGGGTGCCAAGGAAAAGGCCAGCAAGCATTCTTTCAAATTCCCCTTCATCTGAGAATAAACAAACAATGAGAAATACACAACTCTGAACCCCACCCCCCTTAAAAAGGCTATGATAGAATGAATACCTTTGCAGTATATAGTATCTTGTAAATCCTGATCAAATTTGGAGACTATGAAGTGAAGGTGGAGGTTCTGAATAGAGTTTGCAGGGCAGAGAGTGATCAGGATAATATATCATGTGTGGAACCACCATAAACTAGATGCTGGTTTATTTGTCTTTATTTTTTGTTTTGTTTTCTACACTTCTGTTTTCCTTTAATGTAATACTTAACAAGGCCACATTAAATCAAGTGACCATGACATCCACTAGTCTAGTAGAGTGGTCATCTTGAGGCCCAAACACCAGATTCAAGGTAAAAGATCTCGGATGGTGATAGGAGCCCTATGTAGGATCAACCTACAAAGGAGATCCATCACAGATGCAATGAAAATGGTTTGAAAGTTGTTCAAAGTTGTCTTCAAATTCAAAACATCTGGAGATTCAAAGACTTACAACCTCTGGGGCAACCTACAAATGAATCTCAAATTGATGCAAATGATGAAATGTATAACCTCAGCCCTGTTCGGGATCAATTTTGGACAAGGTTTTCACAAACGTCAACACATTCTTCTCTATTTTCCATTAATGTTTTATCCGTCCTTTTCCTATATTTGTATCTCTCTTGCTTTTTATTGTTTTTCTTCCATTGCTAGGGCTCAGAGGGAGACATATTGATCCATGGCTCACTATGTCAAGCTGGAAGGTATGAACTTTGCCTGACATCATGGAATTATTTATTATTGAACTGTCGATAGAAAATATATGAAATGAACTGGAGGGAGATCTGGGAGGAGAGAAAAGGCTAGAATTCCTGTTCAAATGGTTTTGATAATACAACATTAATACCTTAGCACAGTGTTTCTCAACCAGTGTGCCGTGGCACACTAGTGTGCCGTGAGCGATCATCAGGTATGCCGCGGGAAAAGCTCTCTGCCCCCCTTCCTTCCCCCTCCTGCTGAACTCCTGCTGCTTGGGAGAGGAGGAGGAAGGGACGGGCGGCCGCAAAGAAAAAGAAGACGGGACCGGGGCACCGCTTCCTTTGGCCGTTTCCCCAACCAGCCTCCAATCTGCCATGACTCCCGCCATGACTCTCACCCCTTGCTTGTTGAAGCCACGCGGAGGAGGAGCCCCGCCTACTGAAGCCCATCCACCGCTCATGCTCCTCCTCTGTGAGAGAGCTGAAGCCGGGGGGAGGGGGGGCATGACGCAGCCTGGCTCCGCCCCCTCCCCCGGCTTCAGCACTCCACAGCTTCGCCAGCTTTGAGAGGGCAGTGCCAAGCCAGCGATGGCAGAGCCAGCACAATGCTGGCTTGCCCCTCAAAGCTGGTGAAGCTGTGGGAGAACTGAAGCCGGGAGGGGGCATGCCATGGCCTGGCTCCGCCCCCTCCCCCAGATTAAGCGCCCTCACAGCTTTGCCAGCCTTGAGGGGGCAGTGCCAAGCCAGCGGTGGCAGAGCCAGCACTATGTTGGCTTGGCACTTCCCCCTCAAGGCTGGCAAAGCTGTGGGAGAACCGAAGCCGGGGGAGGGGCGGGGCATGGTGTGGCCTGTCTCCTCCCTGGCCGGCACTCCCAGCAGCTGCTCCCAGCAGCTCACCATCCCCTGCCATTCTTTACTGTGTTACAGTGTCATTTTGTGTCATTTTGGTTGGTGGTGTGCCCTCGGATTTTTTTAATGTTAAAAGTGTGCCGCGGCTCAAAAAAGGTTGGGAAACACTGCCTTAGCACATGTATATTATTGTATTGATTGCTTTCCTTGCTTTTCTCAAAACATTAAAAAGATGTTCTGTTTATCAACAATCCTAAGATTTTCTTCATAATTCCATTTTCTTCTGAAAGTTAATCTTGGGCCTGAATCTATTTTTAGTCACAATTATAGCAGAGTTGTTGAGTTAATATAATTTAAAGAAGTGTTGACTTTAAAAAGTAATGATTAATTCAACTGGTCTAATTAAAACTGCTAGATTTAGGCTTTATTTTGTGATCTAGGTGTTGATCTACACATTACTCTCTAACTCACTGATACGCAAACTTGAACTCAGTTTAGAGAACCAAATTTACAACATTGAGCTAATTTGTACACAAGATATAAAATTACAGCCAGCCTTGTCAATAGAACAACTGTTTGATGTCTATGTTATGTGGATAATTTAGAGTTGATGACAATGGAGATACTTGGCCTTTTCAATTCACAGTTGATTTAATGAAGGCTCCAGAAGAAGTCTAATATGATAAACCTCACTTGACAATCTGTAAGATTGTTTCTCCGCATTACATCAGGGACAACAAGGAGAAAATATTTGAAATCCCCAAAAGCTATTATGAGGCGGCGGCCCTGGATTGGGCTTGCGAGTGGGCCACTCTAGAGGACAAAAGACTCCTGGCCCTAGAAGGCCATGAGCTCCGAGTGGGTTGGCATGGGTACATGCAATATGACAAGACAAGGATAGAAAAGGACTTTAGGGACCATGTCATTAGGAGGGGGATCTTAAGAATCTGGCTCAAATACAAAGATAGACTCTATAGAAAAACACCACTCTGGGTATCTCCAATGGAAGCGTTCCACCGGAGACAGTATGGGAAAAAAACCTGGCTAAGATACTCGTCACTCCTAAAGAGGAGAGAGGGAGAATGGACCTTAAGGGGCTTCACCGAAGTCCAGGAGATGGATAAAGACATTGAGTGGTACCAATATGCCCAAATAAAGAGTATCTTTCTTAAAGATAAGGAGAGGGACTTTGAGACAAAACCAAATTTCTGGGACCAGGTGATGGTGAAAAAACAGAAAAAAATCAGTATGCTGTATAGGAAAATTCTAGAATGGCAAACACAAGAAGAGCAAATAAAAGAGTGCATGTTGAAATGGGCGCAAAACATAGGACAACAGATCCCCCTGAAGAACTGGGAAAGAATTTGGAACGTTCATCTAAAATACACTTATGCGTATGAACTTAAAGAAAATATAATAAAAATGATGCATAGATGGTACCTAACCCCGAGGAAAATAGCCAGCTATAATAAAAACTATTCCAACAAATGTTGGAAATGTAAGGCAGAGGAAGGAAATTTTTACCATCTTTGGTGGGGGTGCGAGAAAGTAGGCAGGTTCTGGAGGGAGGTGCACAAGGAACTCCAAAGGGCGTTGAAGCTGAAGCTAAGATGTAGACCTGAAGCATACCTATTGGGGATGGCGGGCGGGAGGTTGAGACTGATAATAATAAAGAAAAGCTGTTTGTGTACTGTTCCACAGCGGCGAGACTCTGTTTGGCTAAACGATGGAAGTGCGAGGAACTACCATCGCTGGAAGACTGGAAAGCCAAAATCCACGAGATAATGAAAATGGACTGCTTATCACAGGCCATGGACCCTGATAAAAAGACAAAAAGTACCTATTGGTCCATGATAACAGACTATTTGAAAGATTGAAAAGAAGAAGTGACCATGGTGTAAGGACAAAACAGAGCCACCCGAACCCAACATATCCTCTCAGGAGCCACAGGTCGGGTGTAAAGAACTCGTCACGGTGGGGACTAAACAATAGGCACGAGGCAACCTAGCCTAACGAAGAAATCGGGTCCGCCGCTCGAGAACAGGGGGCAATTGTGTTTGTTGGTGTTTTTAGGGGGTACGTGGGAGGGGGACACTTTCTGTTGTATTTCTGTTATGTCATTGTTTTTATGTCTTATTTTAACTGCAAAACTCAAATAAAGAATATCTTTAAAAAAAAGAAAATATTTGAAATCTAACATCACCCCTTCATTCGCCCTTGCTATATCATAATAACTTGTCTGATAATTTTAATAATGAGGTCAAACAGAACTTGATAGTTTGCCTACATTTTCATGCTGTTTGGGTTGGCCTAAAGTATAAATATTATACTGCAACAGATTTTGCAATTTCTCATGGCTACAGTTGCATTTTTCTGCATATACAAAATGCTGAACATTCTGGACGCCCAGTTGAGGTCTCTACACCCGAAACAATTGAAAAAATTCACGATATGGTGTTGGCCGATCGCAGATTGAAAGTGCGAGAGATTTTGGAAGCCAGAGGCATCTCACAAGGCTCAGTGGTTTCAATTTTAAATGATCACTTGGGCATGAGAAAACTTTCCACAAGATAGGTGCCACGTTTGCTCACAATCGACCACAAAAGCAATCGTGCGACAATTTCGCAGGACTGTTTGGCGTTGTTCAACCGCAATATGGACGGGCTTTTGCACTGTTTCGTAACCGTGCATGAAACATGGATCCATCACAACACACCAGAGACCAAATAGCAGTGAAAACAGTGGGTTTCTCAGGGTGAATCGGCGCCAAAGAAGGTCAAGGTGGGTTTGTCAGCCAATAAAGTCATGGCAACTGTTTTTTGGGATGCATGCAGTATAATCCACATTGACTACCTTCAAAAGGGTAAAACAATCAATGGTGCATATTATGCCAACTTACTGGGTCGATTTAATGGGGATTTGGGGAAAAAAGACTGCATTTGGCCAAGAAAAAAGTTCTTTTGCACCAGGACAATGCAAGGGTGCACAAATGTGCAGTTTCCATGGCAACAATCCATGAATTGGGCTACGAATTGCTCCCTCATCCACCCTATTCTCCGGATTTAGCCCCGAGTGACTATTTCTTGTTTCCAACCCTGAAGAAATGGCTCGGCGGAAAGAGATTTGACTCCAACAATGAAATCATCTCACAAACAAATACCTATTTTGATGACCTTGGCAAATCTTTTTTTTTTGGAAGGGATAAAAATTGGAGAAACGTTGGACAAAGTGTATAGAGCTCAAAGGAGATTACATTGAAAAATAAAATGATTTTTTTGTCCAAAAACCTGTGTTTCATTCAAAAAGTCATGGACTTATTGACCCGCCCTCGTAGTCACAGTCACAGTATGGAAAGCTTTTTCTTCCCAATTTGCAACATGTTTAAAATTCATCTGATTCTCACCCCTCTTCATAACACACTACATATCTCATTATACTCCAGAAGGAACTCCAATGCTTAGGAGGACATGAGTGTGTAAGTGATCAGATGCCACAATGTGGCATGGAAGGGTTTATTTTGAGACAATACCAGCACTAGAAGCAACCCTCTGTTTTTATTCTTTGCTTTTATAACCTTTCCAAGCAACATTTAGATTAAAGGATAGAGTATACATGCAAACCATATAAACATAAATATCCATATGCATTAAAACTTCACCATACCGTATTTCAGTGTAGTAAAGTGTTGTGTCAGGCTGTGAGCGCCTTCCCCCTTACTTGTGATTCCCGAGATATGTACTCTGTAAACAGTTTTTGCATTAAGTTCTGTCAAGAGGTGTTGCTTTGTTGAAGAATTGACAACCACAGCTGCAACACAGAAAGACAAAGAGCAACAAGTTAGACCAAGGGTGGGAATGGTCTGGCCCTCCAGGTGTGATTAGATTGCAATGCCCAATAGCCCAGTTGCTTGCATAGCAAAAGTGAAGAATGCCGGGAGCCGCAGCATGATTTCCACCCTCTGTTTCAACAGATACCAGTTAAATGTAAGATTTAATGTGTCCATGCACCCAAAACAGAAATGAGACTTATATACACACTGTTTTTTTAAATGAACTTTTACAATTATACTGGTCAACAGTGGCTGATTGCTTCATTGAGTCCATTCTGATTTTAGCCTGAATTCAGCACCTTATGCAGCTCCTTTCCTATTTAGGTTAGATTGTATTAATGGCCTCAGTGACAAAAAAAAAAGCTGAAAAAGTATTCCCTGGATCCCCTGGACCTTAATAATTACAGACCAGTATCCAACCTCCCTTTTTGGGCAAGGTGATTGAGAAGGCAGTTGCCCTCCAATTCCAGGCAGTCTTGTATGATAATACTTCCCTGACCCATTTCAAACTGGCTTCAGAGCAGGATTTGGAGTTGAGACTGCTATGGTTGCCTTAGTGGATGATCTCCATCTCAACGCTGACAGGGGGAGTATGTTTCTGTTGGTGCTTTTAGACCTCTCAGTGGCTTTTGATACCATCGACCATGGTATCCTTCTGGAATACTTGGGGGGTCTGGGTATTGGAGGCACTGTGCTGCAGAGGTGCCAGTTGTACCTCTCAGGCAGGTTCCAGATGGTGGTGGTTGGGAATAGCTGCTCCTTCAAATATGAGCTGTTATGTGATATCCCACAAGGTGCCATTTTATCCCCAATGCTTTTTAACATTTACATGAAACCACTGGGGGAGATCATCTGTAGGCATGGGGCAGGGTGTTATCAGTACGCTGATGACTCCCAAATATATTTCTCCATGCCTTCAAAAGCAGCTACAGCTAAGCATAATGTGTCTCCTCTGAATAGACGCTTGGAGGCGGTAATGGGCTGCATGAGGAAAAACAAATTGAAACTGAATCCAGACAAAGCAGAGGTGTTCGCCATCAAGGGTCCTAATCTGGGGATGGAGATGTGTCAACCAGTTCTGGATGGGGTTACACTCCCCCTGAAAGACTGTGTTCGCAGCTTGGGAGTGTTTTAGGATCAGTCTTTCCAAATGTCAGCCCAAGTAGAAATGGTCAGGAGTGCTTACTATCAGCTTTGGCTGATATGCCAGCTGTGCCCCTTCCTACATTTGGAGGACCTGAAGATGGCACTGCATGCACTGGTAACTTCAAGGTTGGAGTTCTCCTCTCTCTCACCATCCTGTCCTTCCACCCTTCTCTTTTTCCTTCCTTTCTCCTTCCCTTCCTCCCTCTTTCACCCTCCCTCTTTCCTTCCCTTCCTCCCTTTTTCATCCTTCCCTCTTTCTCCTTCCCTCTCCACCTCTTTCTCCTTCCTTTCTTCTCTCTTTCTTCCCTCTCTCCATCCCCTTTCACCCTTTTGTCCTTCATTTTCCTTTTCTTTCCTCCTTCCCTTCCCTTCTACCCTTTTGTCCTTCTTTCCCACTTTCCTTCTCTCTCTCCCATCCTTCCCTTCCTCCCTTTCAACTTTCCTTCCATCTCTCTTTCCTTCCTTCTTCCCTTTCTTCCTTCCATCACTGGGCAGCCAGTCTTCTTTCGTAGGGTATGCTAGCGTGTGGCCCCCAAGTTAGAAAGTTTGCCTATGCCTGCTCTAGACCCTCCTGAACAACTTTATGATCACCTTGTAAAAAATCATTCTGGGAGACCTATAAATGCTTAGAGAAGTATTCTCTCTATGAATGTCTGGTCCTCCAACATGTTGCTATAGTTAAGTTCTGCCAACAGTTGACCATAGAGGTGCACTAGGAACTACAGATTCTTAGAGAGAACATATTAAGCAAACCACAAATAATCAAATCCACAAAAGTGAAAGTCAGAAATGAGGAGGGTCGACGCTAATTTATTATACCTAATGATCTCTTTTATATGGTTGTTTTAATGATCACAGAGAATAACTGCCAGGTAGCATTCTGAATGCATTAAAATGTTAGGAATTTTCCTGTTGTATAAGAATCCTTGTTAAACAATGTTGGGTGGCTGCTCTGAACCATTTTGATTCAGATCAGTGGGGAAAACTCCTAAGTGAAAGCTAGTTGACTCAAAACATTCTCTGATAATTACAGCAGTGTATTATCTGCACTGCAAGGTCCACTAATTCTGATTGTCTAGTTATCTGCCTGCTCCTTTTGAACCCAACTTACCAATGGAAATTCCCTTCCCTTTCTCAAACCCACGTAAAATCAGTTGCAGAAGGAAATCTGCTCTTGGTTCTCTTGCAAACCTGAGAGCATGCCTTCCTCTGAGCTTTCATACTCAAAACACAGCTTTATCCAGGTACAAGATGAACGACAAAGCTTTTGTCATGATAACCATCAATACAGTTACTTACTCAAAGAGACATTTTTCAGGATTTCTATGAGTTTGATTCTGTAAGCCTGAAGGAATCCCAAGCGCTCTTGTGCAGGTATCTCCGTCCATTTCACAAGAGCCGAATGCTTTGTGACAACTGGAATTGTCACATTAGTTGGACCTGCACTGGGAACTTTAAAAGAAGTCATTTCAGAAGAAGTTTTCCTTTCATAACACTCAGTTCTATCCTTTAGTTGCATATTGCTATCTTGTCTGATTTTGACACTTGGTGATAGACAAGAACTGTTAGCTTTGGTTGGACTACCTATGTTTTCCCTTAGTTGACTGCAAAGACAAACGTGTGTTCCCACCCCCTCTGTCTTTCTTTCGCGCCTCAGCAGGAAGGCGCTGAAAAACTCTTCCCTCTGTGAATCTGTCAATTTGCTTTTGTAGCGTATTTTTCATCCACAGCAGATAACTAGGATGAGAAATGACCTATTGATTTTTCACAAACAACTAGAGATGGAAAATGAAAAGACCAAGGATTTGTGTTTTAGAAAAAGCAACTCAGATGCCAAGGCAAGAAAAGATCTACGTAAGTGAGAAAACAGAGATGCAAAACAAAGGAAATGAATACTAGTATGTCATTTTTATTTGACATACTAGTATTCATCAGGGATTACCTGACTCAGTTGGTGTGTTTCATGAGTCCATATTGCTAATTTCAAATTAAAAGTTAGCTTGAAACATGTTAAACTCCTCTTCATTAACATCTTTTAAAAAAAATGTCAGGAGCGATTTGAGAAACTGCAAGTCGCTTCTGGTGTGAGAGAATTGGCCATCTGCAAGGATGTTGCCCAGGGGATGCCTGAATGTTTCACCATCCTATGGGAGGCTTCTCTCATATCACCGCATGAGAAACTGGAACTGACAGACAGGAGCTGAACCTGCTCCCCAGATTCGAACAGCTGAAGTTTTGGCCAGCAGTCCTGCCAGTACAAGAGTTTAACCCATTGTGCCACCAGTGGTCCGTATTTATATGGTGTAGAAACCTACTCCTGTTCTTTCTATGTTATTTCCAACTTCGATGCAAAATTTTATGTTAAAGAAGTAATGCCTAGGAACACATCTACTTTGTTGACTGAGATATACCTGAATTACTGATATACCGACTAGCAAAAACATTTCTAGGTTAATGTGGGATGGGGTGATATAGCATATTGGCTTAGAATCATCCTAATAGTGGCCAGTCTGATTCTAAAACTGGTCTCAGCTGCAATTTCATCCTCTGGAGTGCTTCAGATTCTTTGATTTCGATTTATTAAAAAATAAATTGGTTACCGCACTGAATCCATGTTCCACTAAATATGTTGAAGGACATTATTATTATTGTTATAAGACTTAACCAGTTGGAAGGGAACCCCAAAGGTATTATGATTATTATCCCTTGCTTGGCGAGAGGAGGAGGGAAGAAGAGAGAGAGAGAGAGAGAGAGAGAGAGAGAGAGATGGTAGCCTGTCACCTCGCTCACGCCACCGCCCCCACCACCCCCTTACAGGGTTTCAGTGCCCCCCAAATTCTCCTGAGCCTTCCAGCGCCCCCCTAGATCGCCCCACCGCCTATAAGGGGTGGTACCGCCCACTTTGGGAATCACTGATCTATAGTGTAACAGTCAAAAACCACCACAATTACCTCTTGCACTGAAGATAAATCCTGAGAGGGTGAGTGTAAACATCACTCAGCAAAGGAACAGATCCCTGTTGCTTTGACGAGCAACTGTTGCCTGATAAGTGAATTTCATATTCCCAAAGTATTCCCTAAACTAGTGATTACCTAGTGATTATGAATACCAGTCAGGCACAAATGTGTAGGTTCAAGGTTATTCATTCAGTACTGCCTTAGTGCATTCGAGCCCATCATTTTCTCCAGTTAATATTATCTGTTCTTACTCAACTGAATGCCCTACTCAGTTGAGACCTTTATACTATACTCCTTATTACAAAATTGCTAGACCAGAGATTGCCTAAAATTAAACACTTCAAGAAGGATATTGACAAACTGGATCATGTCCAGCAAAGTGATCAAAGGTTTGGAAACCAAGCCCTATGAGGAACCGCTGAAAGAGCGGAGTATGTTAACTTGGAGAAAAGAAAGGCTGCAAGGGGACATGATAGCCATGTTTAAATAGCTGAAAGGATGTCACGTTGAAGAAGGGGCAAGCTTGTTTTCTGCTGCTCTGGAGACTAGGACACAGAGCAATGGATTCAAACTGCAGGAAAAAAATTCCACCTAAACTATTAGGAATAATATCTTGATCTTCTTTGTGTCAATAGTGACTTGAGAAACTGCAAGTCACTTCTGGTGTGAGAGAATTGGCCGTCTGCAAGGATGTTGCCCAGAGGATGCCTGGGTCTTTTACCAGCCTGTGGGAGGCTTCTCTCATGTCCACGTATGAGAATCTGGAGCTAACAGACGGGAGCTCACCCCACTCCCTGGATTCAAACCACCAACCTTTCGCTCAGCATTCCTGCTGGCACAAGGCTTTAACCAATTGCAAGACTGATTATGACAGCTGTTCAGGAGTATACTATACTGCCTTTGAATGTGGTGCAGTCTCCTTCTTTGGGGCTTTTAAAATAGGAGCTAGATGGTCATCTGTTGGGGGTGCTTTGATGGTGTGTTATTGCAAGGCAAAATGCGACTGAACTGGATAGCACTTGTACTCTCTTCCAATTCTATGATTTCATTTTTCTACTTTTAAATAAAAGTAGTAAGATTGAAAATAAAAAAGATGGTATACCTCCTTCCAGCGCATAGAAGTATGTCATGCCAAAAGTCCATTCATGCTTCAGGAAGTCCTCACAAGAACCATGAAATGCATGCAACATTACTTTGTATAACTGATATGGTTGGAGTTGACCTAGACATAGATACAGGCGTTACTACTTTAAAACATACAATTAAGAAGCAAGATGATCTTCTCAACGAATACCAAGTGCTTCAGGCTATTTTTCAGAGGAAGAAACTGGCAGGGCACGACTGGGTATTCCTTGCCTAAGAAAACCCTATGCAATTTATGAGGTTGCCATAAGTCGATAGGTGACTCAAAGGCACAGATATTGTGCAATAATTTATTGTCGAAGGCTTTCCTGGACAGAATCACTGGGTTGTTGTAGGTTTTTTGGGTTGTATGGCCATACAGCCCAAAAAACCTACTACAACCCTATGCAATAATTGTTGGATCCAGCTTTAGGTACATAAATTGGAGTTAGTGGGAATGGTTTTCCATGGGGTTACTTCCCCTGGCATTCCTTTGAACCTCCCACCCCACACTAGACAAGAGAACACCCCTAAGTTTGGCTTTGTTTTTTAATTTATTGAGTATACATATGTATGTCAGGTCATCCTTGGATTATGAGTGGATCTGTTCTATTGTTAAACTAAAATAGGTATTGTATAATACTCAGTGTTTGCCTTTCAAGGTAAGTTTGCTATACCTCCAAGATAGAGGTGATGTGTTGAAATGCAATGACGTTTGTCCTGATCGTTCAGATATGGATTTTCTGTTCCAGAAGCTTTTTTTAAAAAAAGCAACCCGAACAGGATGAAAACATGTAATAAAAGAAGGTCAAGGAAGAGAGGTGATGAATAATTGATAGCAACTCAGAGCCAATGCCCTCCAGTGTACATTACGGCTAATCCTGATTGATCTCTTTGCCACAATCACCTGTGCGATCCCTATCAATATGCAGAATGAGCATCCTGTGAAAGGTTCGGAACGAGAGGTGCTTTCTTTGCACACAAAACAGCTGGATTTCGTAGCAAGCTAAGAGGTTATACTCCTGCTTTGCAAGGACACATGTTCAAGAAGATGAGGAAAAGTTATTTAGCTGGTGACAAAGCAGTAAGTAAAGTTGATGGCAATAGGTTGGCCTGAGTAATGGGAATCTTCTGGTATTTTGTTGTTGTTCTCGTATGTCTTTGTCGGAAATGTATAACCCTTCACTTCTCAGACTGTCCAAGCAGGAAAACCAAAATGTAGTGTGTGCAATTGATGTGGCTGTCATTCTTTGCCTAAATATCACTGATTTTACTTCTGCTGATACTGACATTAGTGCTCAGTGACTGCAGTGATGGAAAGAGTGGAGCAAGGGAACTAAACTTGTTGAGAAGGAATAGAGAAAGTTTTTTTTTCATTGTTAACTGGTTTCTGAGTCTCTAGCTTTCCTATGGTTTACTATGGCATCTTCTCCGGAAGATATAATGTTGTATTACAGATGATTTCAGACTGAAACATGACAGTTACAGTTGGTGAATTATACCTATTCTTCAATGTGTTTTCAAGCTGCCTTTTGATTTAGGGTGACCTTATGCATTTTGTAGGGGGTTTTTTTTGTAAGCCTAGCACTACGCAGAAGCAGTTTTGCCAGTTGTTTAATCAAGGATGTTTCATAAAATGGCTAAAATTCATAAATTTTAATAGACATTTTTTGTCTTACAGACAACCATTTTTTTATTTTGGCCTTTTAGTATTAAACTTGTTTCTGTAACTAAACAATTTGGAAATATTCCCTTCTTTTATAGGGAAGCCTGCCTACACTGTGATAATTGATTTGACAGTGACAAGTAACAGTGCTTGCAATGAATGGGACTCAGCTAAGTGCTAAGTTTCCTTGGACAGAAATATAGCCAATAGTTGTGCCAATCAGATCTGCTAATCAACGAGCCCCATCTTACAACATAAGTTTGAATTTAAATACATTTACTTTTGGGGGATGTTGCTCTAATGAAGACAGAGGTCTGCCAATGCAGGCACATACATACATATTCCTTCAAAAAACTCTTCCAGGTGTAACTAAGTCTGCGATTTGACATTTCCCATCTCAGCTAATAGGTGGTTAAGTGAATGGCTTTCTTTGTACCAGTGATTCTACCCTATATATGTTTGTGCAAGGATTGAGATGTGGTGGCAGGACTATTTTCAGTCTTGCATCATTGGGGTTAATACAGTGTGTGAGGAGGTGATGAAGGACCTTCTCTACTTGGCACCCAGTTGCCAACTGCCCACCACTCTCTGAAGGCTTGATTCTGCCTGCTTTGGCTTCATTTTGGCACCAAGAAAAGCATGTTGTCTTAGTAAAATCTTTGGGAACTTATGGATATATATTAAAAAAATAACTTGGTTTTAAACTTGTTGAACTTTTGAAGTCTTTCTAGAAGGGGATATCACTTTATGTATACTTTGCTAACTAGCTAATGTAAGTTTACATACACTTTGCTAAGTAGAAGAGGTGCTAAGAAACCCTGTTACTGAATTACAAAGATCCAAATTGGGAAAATGACAAGCGTGTCTGATATGCAATGTCCCCACTATTCAAAGTTCACTTTGCCAGTTTCTCTAAATAGTAAAATGGATACAAACATGAACCGCCCTGAGTCCCCTTCGGGGTTGAGAAGGGTGGTATACAAATACCGCAAATAAATAAATAAATGCATACATACATACATAAGGAAACCTACCAGTTTTAATTCCCTCATACATAAGCCTACTTACAAATACATACATTTCATATACGTTTCTGGGAAGTGTTTTTAACTTGTCAAATTGCTTAAAACATTTCAGCTTTTTTCAATTCTATTGCTATAAATTCTGAAAACTGCTGAAATCTGCTGAAAATTCATCTTTGTGTCATCCTGAGATAATTTGATATTGGATAAGATATGAACGATTTGATATACAAATAAATAATGCCTTTTTTCAAATGATTAGGGAAAAAAGAGAAAGAAATGCCTATTTAATCCAAGTTTAAAAGTTGACTCACTACCTAGTGTTTTCTTTTTCATACGTCCTGATATTATTTCCAAGTCCATGTTTTCAATTCCTGTCCCCCAGTCAATCACAATGCGCTTTGGAGTGTACTTTAGATTCCAAGAAACAACCGTATCATTTTGATGATTTGAGACATTGATCTGGCCAGGTAAATCTGTAGGCAAACAGGGAAATGTTAATTTTTAAAAAGCCAAGGAAGATTTTGAAAAAAGACAATTCCACATAGGCATTCAAATGCATTATACATTTACATGGAAGGAAATTGTATCGATTTTTCTGGAAGGTAAACACGATGGTTTCAGCACTACAAGAAGTTCACAGTCGATGCACGCTTAGACGAAAAATTCACATAAGCTTAAAAGCATCGAAATCTATGCCTTCACATAAATACAAAACTGTGCAAAAGTATGAGCTTTTGTATCTAACACTAGATAAATTAGGGGACCTTCAACACAGCCCTACACCCCAGAATATCAAGACAGATATTGGACAGTGTGGACTCAGATAACCCAGTTCAAAGTAGATATTGTGGGATTTTCTGCCTTGATATTCTGGGATATAGAGATGTGTTGAAGGGCCCTAGGACTTTCTTCTCTTTAATTTTTGCTGTAGCACAGAAGCGGGATCTATTGATCTACTCATATTTGCATGTTTTCGAACTGCTAAATTGGCAGAGGCTGGGGCTAACAGCGGGAGCTCCCCCTGCTCCTCGGATTCTAACTGCCAACCTTTCGGTCAGCAAGTTCAACAACTCAGCAGTTTAACCCACTGTGCCAAATATCAAATATCGGCTTCAAGAGGGGAGCATGAACCTGTAAGTTTTTGGGGTACGTGAAACAAGTTTGGGGTGGGGCATGCAGGGCTACAGAAGATGGTGAGGTAGAACCAGCAATTTTGATATAAACAGCAGGAGCCAATAGAAGTAAACTATTGGATCTTGTCCTACAAAATTATGGAAACAGCTGTAGCAACAATAGTAAAAAAGCAATCTCTTGTACTATAGTGGGCATGGGCAAACTTCAGCCCTCCAGATGTTTTGGATTTTTACTCCCACAATTCCTAACAGCCTACCAGTATTTTTGGTACAATATTTTCCAACCAAATAATACTCTAATTCTACCTGCTGTAGTGAATTCTGGAACCAGATATGTAATTGCCGGGGATTCTCCTGCTTCGTTATAGGCAGAGATTTTGATTCCGTAATAAGCCATGGAAAGATTCAGATATAGCCAATTCTCTGTTATGTTGAGGGATCTGGTGCAATAGCTGGGGTTTCTTCTGATGCTTATGTGATATCCTATGGTACTCCTGTTTTGTGTTGTCTAAGATAAGCAAATTGTTGTTAAATGATTATGCACAACATTCCACGGTTATTAAGCATGGTAGTAAGAAAATGACATGAAATATTATAGGCATAATTAAAGCTGCAACATGTGCAAAAATAACCAAAGTAAATTATACAATGATAAATTTTCAGCAATAAATGTAATTAATCATAATTTCATTTATAAAGGGGCTGTAGTACCAATTAACTCTGCATATAGCTCTGGATGTAGAGAGATTCTTTGTTTAGTAAACATCACATTATTCCTACATCTTACTATGAGCCAATTCAAATTTATCAGTCCTAGTCCAACAAATTAGGACTTGTTGGATAGGAAACTCTCCCTATCTTTTCTCTCTGGCACCTGAATTCAATGTTTCCCGGAGATCTGAAATAGCAAACAGTTGCTTCAGCAATCCTGATTCAACATCTTGCTTTGTTGGAAACATTCAACGGATATTTTTCTAGTTCAAATATGGAACTGTGGTTAGATAAATCAGGATGTATTGCATTACAATTACAGTGTGTGTGATAGGGGAGTATACAGGTATATTCCCAGAGCTTCTTCTTGGATCAACAAATAGTAGTTAATTGGATTGGGATGGCTACATCTAAATTCAGCCTAGGTTCAGTGTGTGTGTAGCTACATAGAGTTGTCAGTTATCTGGACATCAGCAAATTCTCAGAGAAGCTATCTTCTCCACAGAGAGATATATTTCTCTAGGCAAGAGACATCAGAGGAAGAGAATCTTTGATTTTTGTTTGTGAGCTGCTACAAAGAAACACAACAATAAAAGGAAAGAGAAGTCTGCGGCCCTGTATCCACTCATTCCCAACAGGCAACAGGGCTATCAAAGGTATCTATTTCTGTGCTATTCTTCAGCAAACATCAGGGCACCAAATGCTAGGAGTGAGGGGAGACAACTGTGGGGAGGAGGACAGTTGGTCCATTTTGGATAGGACAGGAAATTGAAGGCCAACATCAAAACGCAAGAACCTTCTTAGAATCAGAGTTGGAAGAGACAACAAGGGTCGTCTGGTCCAACTCCATTCTGCCATGCAGAATACACAGAATCAAACACCCCCAATAGATGGTTGTCTTGCCTCTGCTTTAAAAACTCCAAAGAAGGAGACTCCGGGCGACTCTAGACACTCAGTTATCCCAGGACCATTCACGTTTTTAAAATGTGGATGTTCCTGGGGGCCTGTCCACACCCACCCCAGAAAGTGAGCACTTTCTGGGGTGGGTGTCCAGATGCTCTCACGGGACTGGCCTGTGAAAATAGCTGGAATAGCTCTTTCCACCAGGTGGAATATTTTATCCTGCAGTTTGAATCCATTACTCCATGTCCATTCTTGCCACACAAGCTTTAATGTGGCATAGGGCCTGAGAGGACGGGAGCTCTCTTGGTGAGTCAGTATTGAGTGTTCCACAATCTTTGAGGATGCAAATGCTAACTGTAATGATTTGGCAATCAGTGTAGCTGCTGAGCAAGTTTTAATAACTGCCGCTATAAAAAAATTGGTGATAGTTTCTGGCCTTGGGATGCCATATTATCTAATAAACTAGGTTTTACCATATTCTGGACCCATCTATCCACATTTACTACAAGCCTGCTCCCATAGTCTGCTGGCCAAAGGCACTTCTGTTCTCCCCACACGTCAACCCTTGCATGCCTTTTATCTCTAACATTACAAGGACTCATCCCCTAGTCTATGTTTGTGGCCTTGAATTCCCATAGAATAGGATAATACCCACTTGGGAAGCATAGAAAAGACTCATACAGTTTCACCAGTTTGATTCATTTTGGAATATCTGCCAGTAGGCATTCTTTAATAAAACGGATAGGGTGTTGACATACAGAAGACCTCTGCCAAGCCATGTAGTTTCTTGAGTGACTTTAGACCAGTCTCAGCCTAGTCTACTGCATAGGATTATAACAATGTTCAGATGGGAAGCCTAGACATGTACATAATCCATAATAGTATCACAGAGCTGCAGTTGAACTATATATAAACTGAATGAGAGATTACCGTCCATTTTAGGAAGATGCTTCTCTTTCCTTGTGAGATCACTTTAACGGTGTCTTCTAAAATGATTGGCGTTTCAGTAAGCTCTGTTAAAGAACAACAGTATGTCTAATGTCAACACAGAAGGATATTCATAAGGGTTTAAGGGTCATAAAAGTGAAAAATGAAAATACCATTTTTAAAAAGATCTGACAGGTTTGCTAGGGTTACCCAGTCTGTGGGAGGGTTTAGGGTCATAAAAATGAAATGCATCCTGACACTTACATCTCTTCCAAACACAAATAGAACAACTTTCCACTTTGTGGACACATCTGAGCCTAGCAACGTAAGATGATGATAATTTTACACTGGAGACAGTTGCATTAAAAGCTCCATTCACAACAGGAACCTGAAAATAAGTGCAATTAAACTTATCATTCTTAATGCAAGAGTGATTAAGCAGTGTTCATCTTTACAAATGTTATGAAACTTGACATTTTCTGCTGGCAAAGCAAAATCCGAATTGTGCTTCTACTACTTCCCTCATCGTATTTTAGCCAAATGTCAGGTATTTTTTTGAGGGGATAGTATCTTTAATGTGAACATTAAGAGGCAATGAATACTTTAATCTAAATACAAAGACCATTCCAGAAAAAAATGAGATAAATCCTCCATCATTCCACAGCCATATGGGCACTATCTGTGCTGGGTATGCCATCATCTCACTTCTGTCAGATGCAAAGTATTGAATCTGCACTTACTAAAAGAATCTTAAGGTTATATGAGCAAGTTAAATAGGGGAGAAATTTTCCAGAATAAATAGTAAAGTTCTTATATAATGTATCAGAGAGGGAGTAAAACACTAGTGCAGCATTTTCCTGGAGATCAATATCAGCCAAATGCCTTACAGCTTCAAGTTGGGCACCATTATAACCTTTTGTAATCAAATAGCTAACTGAGAATCCCAAATTAGACACAAGCTGAAAAATATTGTAGCCCATAATTCTGAGCCAATTTTTTTCATATTCCAGTAAAACTTAGGTGGAAATTGCAGGAAAAGGATTTTGAGACAATACTGAATGGTTGTTTACTAGGCCAAAATATATTCTATAGACTTACTGATGTCCAGCTTGAGGTTGCTAGTTTTGCTTCCTTGTACTGTAATTCATATTGCAATATATCTTCTGGCGAATCCCATATAATTATTAATTCACTGAACAACTGATATGCTGTTATCATAGTGGGTGAAGGACATTTATCTAAAATGGAAAAGTAGAAATGCCTTAAGATGTCTCCACTTCAATCTTAAAGATGTAAGAGCAGAGGACAGAGAAGCTGCTTCTTCAAATGATTCCCGTTATAGAAGAAATTATTTTCCCATATAAAATAATTTTACTCCCTCTCTGATATGCAGGCAGTCCCCAAGTTATGAACAAGATAGGTTCTATAGGTTTGTTCTTAAGTTGAATTTGTATTTAAGCCAAAACAGGCACATTTTAAAGTCTAACTCCACACACACACACACACACACACACACACACACACACACACATACACATCGAGCTTTGGAATGCATAGGGAAGGGTTAACACCCCTGTGGTGTTTGTTTTGCTGCCTATGCCCCTGTTCAGAAGATTTTATCTCACTTTCTGCCCTTGGGATAATTCCATGGCTTATTGTGGAAACAAGGATTGGTGAGAAAGCTTAAGTGGAGACACCTTTCTCCCATGATTACTCTTTCAGGATTGAATTTCCATTCCAAGGGGTAGATGTCTCTCGCTTTATGTTATCTCACCTCTGTTCTTAACTACGAGTCATATGTAAGTTGAACGTTTGTAACTCTGGGACTAGCTGTATTACAAATAGGTAAGAGATTAAGGTTCTGATTAACGTTCCTTCTGGTAAGACTCTTTTCTCATGTTCCAAAACTTAACTGGAACAAACAAAGAAAGCCTTATCCACTTGATTCTGCTGATCATATTAAATTCACCTTCTTTCTCATTTATTGACAAGTATAAAAAGGTAAAGGTTTCTCCTTGACATTAAGTCTATTTATGGCCAACTCTCGAGGGTGGCGCTCATCTCTATTCTAAGCAAAAGACCCACCATTGTCTGTAGCTACCTCCAAGGCCATGTGGCCAGCATGACTGCATGGAGCACCGTTACCTTCCCGCTGAAGCAGTACCTATTGATCTACTCACACTTGCATGATTTCAAACTGCTAGGTTGGCAGAAGCTGGAGGTAACAGCAGGAGATCACCCCGTTCCCTGGATTTGAACCACCAAACTTTTGGTCAGCAAGTTCAGCAGCTCAGCAGTTTAACCTGCTCCACCACCGGGGGCTCCTTTTGACAAGTATAGGGATCCCCAAAAGGTATTCATAAGCAGAACAATACCTGTTCCATACTGGGAGAAGGAATAAGGTTAGGTTGCTTACCCAACCGTAGTCGAGTGTAAGGTTTTCACACAATACAGCGTGGGAGTAAACCCACGGTGAAGAAAGGTAGTCTTTTACATACATCTGGAAAGACATGCTCTTACAGTCAATCTTACTTTGAAAGCTTTGCATGAAACCCAACTGTAGTTGTTACGTCATGTTGGCTTACGCTAAAATAATCATAATCACAATCATGAAACTATATTGAATTGTGCATTGCTACTGTGGCAGTGAAGACTCATCACATGCCATACATCCATGAGGGCAGAACAGATTAGGCTTCAAACTGGGCTTGGTAGAAAGACATTGACAGAGACAAAGAGAAGGGAAGGGAAGAGAAAGAGAATGGGTAGGAAGATTGCCCACTGAACAAATAGCCAAGGGGAGGTGGGTGGCAATATAGTTGCTGGAATTTACTAGCCAATGTAAATTCCTGTTCAATAGCACCACATAACAAATATTTTATAGAAAAAAACATGACAATTTGAGGTTATTGATGAAGAGTACTGTACTTGTTTTACTGGGTATAAACGACATTGTCTTTGTTGTCCTGCAGCTCTCCTGGGAATAATTGCTGGCAACCAATACGGTCAGATTTTCTTGTGAATGAAAATACAGCCAATTCCTTTTGATAGACGATGCATTCGTTTCCACCTTTTCACAAACTCTATTCCTTCATGAGACAGACACATACAGCAAAGTCAGCAATTGGGCTAAAAATAATTGACAAGTTCACAGAAAATCAGAAACAGTATAGTCTGAGATAGAGATCAGAAATATTCATCGGTCTCTCAGTAAAGGTGTTATATGATCCACTTGTAAACTGATATTCCAGGTCAAAACAGTTATATTTTTGGATTTTCTCTCTCTCCCCCCCCCCAACCCCGTTTAGATATTTATTTTTCTAATATCTAATTAAGACTCTAAAATGCTACAAGTGAAATTTTGTACTTGAGGATGGTTACTTCGGCCAGCAAAAACTTGACTAGTAATGGTAACTTTTTCACCAGCCGCCCCAAGTCTGTGGAATGACCTGCTTGAAGAGTTCAAACACTTAAATGAGCAGCCAAAAATTAAGACACAATTATTATTATTAATTTATTTACTATATTTCTATACTGCTTTTCTCAGCCCTTGGGCAACTCAAAGATCCATCTCTTCCAGCAATTCAAGCCACCACTTAGTATTCTTTGCCAAGAACCCTATGAAATTAATGGGATCACTGTAAGTCAACAGATGACTTAAATTAATGCATGCACACAGTGAACTTATCACAGTATTCGCTTGGCACAATTTGTTCGTCTTTCCTTACCTTTGAGGCTGAAAGAGTGTGACCTGCTCAAGGTCATCCAGTGGATGTCCATGGCCCAAAATGAGGATTTGAACCTTAGTTTTCATAGTTCAACACATAAACCACAACACCATACTGGTTCTTGATGGTGCGATGTACGGTTGATAAAAATGCAAACTATATCAGCTAGGTAATCTGTGACCAAAACTACAGCAACTATACAGGAATGTTTGTCTCCCCTTCCCCACTCTGTTTTGATCCTGAGAATGATCTTCCTTCTGATATTTACATGGAGAGAGGAATTTAAGTTACTCTGAGAAAGTATTGGCATGTTTTTTAAAAAAGTTTCCTCCCCACTTACTTACCATTTGAAAACCACAGTATATAGAGATGTCCAGGGGAGTGCTAACCAAGAACAATACAGTAAACCGTCATCTTCCTCATAGTAGCACATTAGATCATCTTGCCAATCTAGAAAAAAAACATAATTAAAACTTATAGGTTTGCCTTAGGGTTGCCGTAGGTCAGAAACAATCTGAAGGTATACAACAAAAGTATGCAAATAAATACCTGTATTTACTCGAGTCTAATACGCCATTGAATCTAATGTGAATCTAAAATTTCAAACCCCTAAAACCAAAGAAGTATTTGCTGCTGAATGTGCACCCTTTGTAATTTGGCCAAAATGGTCCGCTAGAATCGTAGCCAGCGGAGGGGCTGAGTTTGGTTCGGGGGCTGAGACTGGGTTGAAGAGGGTCTACCCTAGCAAACCTTTTGTATTGTTATGTAATAACCCCATTGGCCATGGTGAAATGATATGAATAAACATAACAGTTTAAATAATGTACCAGACCATGAATTTCCGGGGGGCTTAGCCCCCTGGCTACATGCCTGGCTAGAATGAATCCGCTTTAATTGCCATGGTTCAATGCTATGGAATTCTAGGGACTGTAGTTTGGAAAGGTTTTGAGCCTTCTCTGCCAAAGTGTACAGGTGCCTCACCAAACTACAGATCCCAAGATTGCATAGAATTGAGCCATGGCCATTTAATTAGAGATGGTATCCCTAAAGAGGAGCTCCAGGTACAGCTCCTGAAGCAGATTCCCCTTTTGCTTTGGCTCAGCATTAAGATAACTGTATGACATGAATTTAATGCACACCACAATTTTGATAAGGTCATTCGGCCAAGAAAGTGAGCATTAGATTTGAGTAAATACAGAATATAATATAATAGTAAAATAAATTGGATGGACATCTCCAGACATACAGTGACTGTAGAAGGAGGAGGAGAACGAAGTGCAGATAAATAGATATAACTCTATGTAACATCATTTTTGTTCCTGGGTTATCAATGACATTTCCTAATTGGTTCTATCATAAAAACATGGAAAAAGTTTATTAAACTGCAAAAACTTTGTTTTTGCGGGACATCTTGCAGCACATTTTGCTAGAGTTTTTCAATGAATATCTCCTAGAGTTTCAACCAATTCAACATAGCTTGTGGCAGCCACAAAAATAAGTTTATGGAGTATAGCAACTATATTCAAAGTAAGTACCACACAATTAAAGAGGAAATAACACTTTCAAATGTTGTTACACTGTGTAGTTAGCTGCATTCTTGTGGTTATTTTTTCAAGGAAATTCAGATGAGGCTGTTTACAAGGCAAAACATAGCTTAGGCCATGCATACTACCAAGAGAAAACAGGCAGCTCCACCTAGTAAACCATTACAATCCTCCTGTGGGAGGTAGGATCTCAGCCACTTTACGTAATGATACATCTTTGGGGGAAGGTGATGCCTTTAACGAAAAGAGAATCCATTAATAAATAGGTGATCATACATTTGACCCAGAAATATCTTGAGAAGGACCTTATTCGATAATTTTATTAATCTGTTTTTTTAAAAAAACAAACCAACTAGGAATGGGTTCTTTTGATTCCTTCTGGAACATAATTAACAAAGGAACTAAAGACTGAAATTATACAAAAGTAGCTCCTTTGCCCCCAGCAATATAATTAGGAAAGGTGATCTAGTTCTCAACTATCCATGACAGATTTTTTGTCTTCATTGCGAAGTCCTTCCTGACAGCTATAAGTCAGAAATGCTAAGCTGTCAATTAAAATAAGAAGAAAAACTGTGAATTTTCTTTGTTTTACTTTAACGTAACTAGTGCCAGATGTGTTAGGGATTGTCAGTTAAGTACTTCAGGTTGATATCTTGCCGGTACTGGCCTAAGAAGAAGTATAATTAAACACAACAGGACTTCCTTTCCAAGTAAGATTACTAGTCATATATTTTTCATTGTAATTTTTACTATGTAAACTATGAATTCACTAGAATTAGAGGATAGCTTCTGAGAAACACCTCCCACTGGTTTATGAAAAGATAAAAAACGTGCAATGTAAGAGTGCTGAGATTCTAATCGTCTTGCACTCTGAATGAAGTTGCCTGCCACAAAACAGAATGAGTCAACTTTGGCATCCTGCAAATTCATTGGCATAATAATTAGCCATTAATTCCACACAAGCCTTTGAACTGCCATTTTTGACAAGTAGGGAGGAGAGCATCCATATATGTTAAAAATTATATCTTGACATATATGCATCTGTCCAAATGGACCATCAGTGAGAATGAGAAGGTTGATCAGGCTGAGGGAAACTGGGGAAATCTAATTTGTAAGAACCCTCTGAATTCTTGTTTTTTTCTTCCAAATCTATCTATCTATTACATATAATAAAAGTCGGTGTTTGCGGTGGTGCGGCTGAGCGAGTGACGGGAGGAATATGTGCCAGCGTTTCGATTGGCTGCCATTGTGGGATTATTTGCATAACGGGCTCTGACTGGCCAGCCTCAGAACTCCAACATCCAGACAGAGGGGATTGGCTGCCACTGAAATGGAATTTGCATAACTGACTCCGAATGGCTAACCATATTCCAACATTCTAAAGTGACTCAGAGGAAAAAGGAAAGGCCTCAGTCAGTCAGCCACTGAGGCCCACAGCAATGACAGATCAGGACCAAACTTGGCAAACAGGGGACCAATGACCCACTTCACTACCTGGTGTGGTTTAGGGCAGGAGGGGCCACAAATGATGGGATTTGCAGTACCTTCACGTCATTCACTTCCCAAACAACACTGTAGCCCCTATAAATCACAAACCAGGCCCAAAATTGACAGAAAGGCTTCCTTAACTTGATTTTCCTGACTAGGCCTCAGCTCATGGGATATTGTTAGGCTTCCTCAACTTGATTTTCCTGACTAGGCCCCCAACAATGACAGAACAAGACCAAACTTGGCACACAGACCCCCCAAGATGCACCCTACATCCTGGTGCAGTTTGAGGGAGGATGGACCATGGATGATGGGACTTGCAGTACTTTAATTCACTTCCTTAGAGCACTGTGGCCCACACCAATGACGAACTATGGCACACAATGCCTTCCTCAAATAACCCGGGCACCGCCGGGTCCCCAAGCTAGTATACTATATATGTGTAACAAACTTGCTTGTTAACTATTCCTCCCAATTGGAAAAGAGCGTATGCATTTTGATGTTCTTTTTGGAGCTGCTGAAAAGATGTGTGTCAGCCAAACCAACTAAAGTGGGACATGCAAACCACGTAAATCTACCATTGCACATACAGGATCAAGTCAAGGGAGATAGCTTCTGGTATATTGGAGCATTACACATATGCTATTGTCAAAGGCGTTCATGGCCGGATTCACTGGGTTGTTGTAGGTTTTTCGGGCTGTATGGCCATGTTCCAGAAGCATTCTCTCCTGACGTTTTGCCTGCATCTATGGCAGGCATTCTCAGAGGTTGTGAGGACCTCACAACCTCTGAAGATGTCTGCCATAGATGCAGGCGAAATGTCAGGAGAGAATGCTTCTGGAACATGGCCATACAGCCTGAAAAACCTACAACAACCCATTACACATATGGATGGAAAGTAATATGCTTATATAACATCATCAGGTCGTTTGCAGAAGGAATTATGATTTAATGTGTTAGATGGATAACACCATCGTGACTTTTTAACTAAGCAGGAGATTGTGGCCAATGTCAGTGATTCCATTAAGAGCACATTGTGGTCAGTGTCAGGACTAGCAACCTGATGGATATCAAGGAAAGATTCAAGCAGAGCAGCATTTCCAAGTCAAGCTTGCTGACCAGATACTTCAGTTGTGCATAGACTGCTTTTATTGTCTTATCTTGCCCTCAACATCTGGGATTTATGTGATACAATAATATGGACTTTGAAAAATTACTTTTTGGGATTTCAATTCTCACTTCCACCCCCAGCCAGAGTCTCTGGGAATTATTCCCCCTTCTGTTACATTGCCCCGTCTCAATGCCTTGGTACCCACATGATATAATAGTTAAGAGAACAGGGGGGAAATCCAATTTGACTAGAGTTCTTAGAATCTTCTGCTGCCAGTTCTCTCCCTCACAAGCAACATTGAAAGAAATGTTTAGATTACCACATGTCCAGCTTCAGAATATTGTTCTCTTGTGGAATCATTCCTAAAAACATTCACAGTGGGTATATTTGGCAGTATACAGGCCATAATAAGTAGGAAATTTCCCCCTTTTTATCTCTTACAATGATGAGAGTGAATGCTACAGTGAGAAATTTAAATAATTGTTACAATTGATTTTTTTCAAGGTGTCCCCGGAACAGGCACTGGCACTGGTTTTCAGAGAGATGCTGCAGTGCGTCCTGAGTGGATACAGGTTACAACACATATAAGAATGATACGATTGGGTTCTGTTACCTATGTGGTTGGGTTTTTTTTGTTTGTCTTGCCACAAAAAACTCACATGGTTACTCTTCTGAAAATGGTTACAGGATTATTTTTTTGGGTGGAAAATTGACAAAGATACTCACCTGGATGTAACATGCACATAGAGTTATCACAATCAGAAGAATCTATGAGAAAGAGGAAAAACATAAGATAAAAGGTAAGCAAAACGTTGAAAAATGAAAATGTGAGTTAGCTAGAACCCAGATTATTTCTGGAAGTACTGGTCCTCAAAAACATTTGGTTCCCGGTATTAATCCATGTGAGTTTCCACAGCCAACCCAGCTAGTAGGAATATCCTTAAAACCTAAGTCTGTATAGCTACACTCACACTGTGTCTCCTTTCCAGCCAAAAGAAGAGGAAGGTAGGTGAAAAATTCCTGTAGTTAGTTTTGATCAGAGATAATTCCACAATCCTTATGTGCCACATGGAGAAACTCTAGAGGGCATGGGTTTGTGGAAGAACTGTGGCTTTGTGGACCAGAAAAGAACTTATTAGGTCCACAGGCTGGAAATTTTCCCTTACTAAGTATATTACGCACACTTAGAATAAGTCTTACTGAAGGTAATGGGGCTTACCCCTGAGTAAACCAGTATAGAACTGCATAATTCTAACTAATCTAGCAAGTAAGTATAACTGATATAGCAAGCAACAATAGGAGTATATGTCGTGATTTGCCTTGTTCACATTCAAACACAGAGAGTCAATATCTAAGTCCAGAGGTCATACACAGACAACCTCATCACATGGGCTTCTGGTTCTGTCCTAGGACACTTCCAAGATGAAGCCAGGACAGAGTTTGACAGAGCCCTTCACATGACACAGGGCTACTTCTGTGGGGCTCCATCCTGGCTCAGTTCTGGAAGTGCCCTAGGATGGAGCCCTGAGAACACAGGTGGCTACCTGTGTTCTATAGTCTACAATGGTCCAGTACAGGGGGAAGCCAGGCAGGACATTTTCCCCTGTGTGATGGGGAAGGAGGCAATGTGAGGTGTAAGATGATGGTTTCTCCCACTGCCACATGGATTTGTCATGCTGTCTGGCAAATTCCCACATTGTTGCCATATTAGGAACCTCAATGTGATGAGGTCCAGAGAGTTCTTGGAGCAAAGCCTAAATCCATAATCCAAGTGCCAGTAGTCAGTATCCACATTCCAAATTCAAACAAGCCTTTATGTAACATATAATGATTTGCAAGACAAAACCCAAAGTATTTAAGTCCATGTCTGGTCCAGGGTTCACAATAACATCATCCAACAAGACATTGCCTCCACCAACAAGACTGTGAACCCAAGGGTCTTTTATTCTAAGGCCACATATGTGACTTGTGGATAGCCTGTTTCTCAGCTAACCAGGAGACCTGCATAATTGAGCTTGCTCTCTGAAAAAATGCACATCAGAAGGAGCAATTAACCCTTCAGCAGCCTACCCTGAAGTGCTGGCTTTAGCTTGCTCCTCCTGTTGGGATGTGGTGACTACTGGGAAGGGTTCTTCTTCTGTAGCTACTACACTCTGCTGTGCATGCTGCTGAAAACTGTTGGTCTGCATCTCCAACCATTCATCCTCACTGTCAGAGCTGACCAGGACAGTATAGTGTCTAGATTGAGGGAAATCTGTTCTGCCTTGGTCAAATCCTCATTTGAAATACTATATCCAGTTCTGGGCACCATAATTTAAGAGGGATATTGACAAGCCGGAACATGTCCAGAGAAGGGTGACAAAAAATAATAAAAGGTTTGGAAGCCAAGCTTTATGAGGATCAATATTAGGGAGCTGGGTATGTTTAGGTTGGAGAAAAGAAGGCCAAGATGATGCATGATAGACTTGTTTAAAAATGTGAAAGGATGTCACATTGAGGAGGGGGCAAGTTTCTTTTCTACTTCTCTGGAGACATGCCACTTCACCACACAAGGGGCTTTTGGTATCTTGCTCCTCAAATGATGCTGGCTCTGGCTTCACCCCATTGATGGCCGAAGTAGCAAGGTAGCGTCGCAAGACTCTTCCTCACAAATGACGGGCGTTGTCTTTTGGATAGCTCCAATAGAGCTACCTGCATTTTTCAGACCTTTCCCACATCTGATGAGGGAAAAGGCAATGTGCATTGCCAACCTTTCCCCCCGTCTGATGGGGGCAGGGACAGGATGCCAATACGCCTTGTCCCAATACCCCCATGTGGTGGAAGAAGGTGGGAGGGTGCACAGGTGGCTTCAAGATGATTTCTGGTGAAACAGAACAAAAAAAGGGGGGGGTCATTTGTATGGTGCGGTTCTAGAATACAACAGAGCAATGGATTCAAACTGTAGGATAAGAGATTCCACCTAAACATTAGGAAGAACTTCCTGATGGTAAGAGCTGTTTGGCAGTGGAATATACTTTCTGGGGGTGTGATGATGTCTCCTTCTGTGAAGGTGTTTCAAGGAGGCTGGATGGCCATCTGTTGGGGGTGCTTTGATTTTGTATTCCTACATGGCAGGGGGTTGAACTGGATATGATTCTATCAGAATCAACTCTATGATTCTAAATATTTGAGTTGGTAGCTGCTAAACGATTTACTTGAGATATTTCATCAGTAAATCGCTTTTGAAATAAATCTGTGCATTCTTGCTGTTTTTCACATTACTACCTCTTTCACACACTCCCATGGTTGCATAAGTCAAGGATGGGGCAACAACAGCTATAGTAAAATAAAAGAACAGAATGAATCTATAGTAGAGGGCAGTTACCTATAACAGAAAATGCACCATGCAGAGAAGATACATTATTTCCTTGGGTGCTTCCCTGGACAGAGAAGCCATGGAGATCACAGAAGCTGAAAACTGGAGAGAGAAAACCAGTACATGCATGTATTTATGTAGTTATAAATTCTGACATGAAGATGCTCATAATGTAAGTTCCCATAGCTCTGAGTCCATCCAAATACAAACAGTTCTATTCATCTGGATTTGATGTGATTATATATATCTATATCTATATCTATATATCTATCTATCTATCTATCTATCTATCTATCTATCTATATATATATATATATATATATATCTCCTTTATTTTGAATCAGAATTGAAATTTTCACCACTTTCACTTTTTTCTAATTAGTTTATATTTTCAGTTTTTTGTATCTTTGCTATCATCCATGTTAATCATTATGATGTGAAGACACAGTACATGTATTTGAACTAAATAAATCAACTGGTAATACTGATTTGGTCTTCTGGGAAAGGAAAGGGAAGGAAGATGTTTCCAAGACAATGTGGTCACAAGTTGTGTGTGCATTTCATGCATGGATCTTAAGGCAGAATTCTCAGGAATACTATCCAAGTAGCCTATGCTGCACATGAATATCCCCTCGGGGAGATAGGGCAGAATAATAATAAATACATAATAATTATTTATTATTATCATCATCATGATTGCACATCTACCCTGTGTTATCCACAGCTAAAGTTGCTTGCTTTCCAATCCACTATTTGATTGAGTATTACTATCTTATTATAAGGTTTCTCTTGACCAAAGAGTTTAGCAGCAAATAAAAACTTACCCATTGTGAGCCAAGTCAAAGTTGCAAAGAATACAAAGTTTCTCACTTTTTCTTTGGAATAAAAAAAGACAGAAACATTAAAAAGTATCATTAGTCAATTTTTTCCCCAATATACCGATATTTAGTTCTTGTGTATCTCATGTTTTCAAGGACAGGATGAAAGATAGGGAAATAATTATGATCAAAGGTTGCAATAGTGACTTTTTAAAGGTTTATTATTGTTAGCATTGAATTCTTGCTGTTAGCTGTTCTGAGTCCCTCCACGGAGGTAGAGAAAAACAGGATATAAAAGTTTTAAATAAATAAAATAAATATATTTGAACCACAAATCCCAGAAACCTTCAGTCATCATCATCATTGGAAGCTGTACTCTAAACAAAACCAACTTTTCCAATCTCTAGTTGGGGCTGATTGTAGTTCAGATCACAAATTTCTTATTGCTCAATTTAGAATCAGACTAAAGAGATCAGGGAAAACACACAGACCAGTTAGATATTATCTCACTAACATTCCTAGCGAATATGCAATGGAGGTGAAGAAAAGATGTAAGGAGATAGATTTAATAAATAGAGTCCCAGAAGAACTATGGACAGAAGTCCGCAACATTGTTCAGGAAGCGGCAACAGAGTACGCCCCAAAGGAAAAGAAAACCAAGAAGGCAAAATAGTTGTCTGCTGAGACACTGGAAGTAGAACAAGAAAGAAGGAAAGCAAAAGGAAACAGTGATAAGGGGAGATATGCCCAGTTAAATGCACAATTCCAGAGGTTAGCCAGAAGAGATAAGGAACTATTTTAAAACAAGCGATGCACAGAAGTGGAAGAAGACAACAGAATAGGAAGGACAAGAGACCTCTTCCAGAAAACTAGAAACATCGGAGGTACATTTCAGGCGAAAATGATCATGATAAAAAAGATGGCAGGGACCTAACAGAAGCTAAAGAGATCAAGAGAAGGTGACAAGACTATACAGAAGATCTGTATAGGAAGGATAATAATATCGAGGATAGTTTTGATGGTGTTGTGAGTGAATTAGAACCAGACATCCTGAGGAGTGAGGTTGAATGGGCCTTAAGAAGCATTGTTAACAACAAGTCAGCAGGAGACGACTGGATCACAGCTGAACTGTTTAAAATCTTGAAAAATGATGTTGTCAAGGTGATGCATGCCATATGCCAGCAAATAAGGAAAACACAAGAATGGCCATCAGACTGGAAAAAATCAGCTCCGGGAATGTGGCGCAGCTGGCTGGGAGTCAGCTGCATAAGATCTCTACTGACCAGAAGGTCATGAGTTTGAGGCCTGCCCGGGTCGGGGTGAGCTCTCGACCAATTGTGTAGCTTGTTGTCTGTCTATATATGTTGTATGTCTATGGCATTGAATGTTTGCCTGTATATGTGCATTGTGATCTGCCCTGAGTCCCCTGCGGGGTGAGAAGGGTGGAATATAAATGATGTAAATAATAAATAAATACATTATATCCCCAAACCAAAAAAGAGAAATGCTAAAGAATGTTCAAACTTTCGTACAGTGGCACTTATTTTTCATGCCAGTAAGGTAATGCTCAAGATCCGGCAAGGAAGACTCCAGCAATACATGGAGAGAGAGAGAGAGAGAGAGAGAGAGAGAGAGAGAGAGAGAGAGTTGCCAGATATACAAGCTTGGTTTAGATAAGGCAGAGGAACGAGAGACCAAATTATCAATATCCACTGGATAATGGCGAAAGGCAGGGAATTTCAGAAAATCATCTATTTCTGCTTTATTGACTATTCTAAAGCCTTTGACTGTGTGGATCATAATAAATTGTGGCAAGTTCTTGGTGGTATGGGCATACCAAATCACCTTGTCTCTTTCCTGAAGAATCTGTATAATGACCAATTAGCAACAGTAAGAACTGACCGTGGAACAACAGACTTGCTCAGGATTGGGAAAGGCATATGGCAGGGTTGTATACTCTCACCCAACCTATTCAATTTGTATGCAGAATACATCATGTGCCATGCAAGGTGATGAATGCAAGACTGGGGTTAAAATTGCTGGAAAAAACATTAACAACCTTAGATATGCAGATGATACCACTTTGATGGCCAAAAGTGAGGAGGAGCTGAGGAGACTTCTAATCAAGATGAAAGAATAAAGTGCAAAAGCTGGGTTGCAGCTAAACATTAAAAAAAACCAAGATTATGGCAACAAGAGTTATTGGTAACTAGCAAATAGAGGGAGACAACATGGAGACAGTGACAGACTTTGTATTTCTAGGTGCAAAGATTACTGCAGACACAGACTGCAGCCAGGAAATCAGAAGACGTTTACTTTTTGGGAGGAGAGCAATGACCAATCTCAATAAAATAGTGAAGAGTAGAAACATCACACTGGCAACGAAGATCTGCATAGTAAAAGCAATGGTATTCCCTGTAGCAACCTACAGATGTAAGAGCTGGACCATAAGGAAGGCTGAGCGAAGGAAGAGAGATGATTTTGAACTGTGGGGTTGGAGGAAAGTTCTGAGAGTGCCTTGGACCATGAGAAGATACAACCAGTCCATACTTCAGGAAATAAAGCCCGACTGCTCATTGGAGGGAAGGATAGTAGAGGCAAAGATGAAGTACTTTGGCCACATCATAAGAAGACAGAAAAGCTTGGAGAAGACAATTACGCTGGGGGGAAAGGAAGAGGGACTGACCAAGGGCAAGATGGATGGATGGTATCCAGGATACCGTATTCTCGAGGTGACTGGCTTGACCCAGAAGGAGCTGGGGGATGATGGCTGACAGGGAGCTCTGGCGTGGGCTGGTCCATGAGGTCACGAAGAGTTGGAAGTGACTGAACGAATAAACAACAACAATTGGCCAATGCAATGCCAAATCATAGTTCACACCTGACAAGACCACTCATGCAATCTCTCACCCTTACATTGTAGCATTCAGAAAACCTCGCATTGCGGTAACTTCTCCTTTCAACATTCTTACCTGCCTTGAACCATTAACTGAAAGGCCATTAAGTGAAGAAAAATAAAATAAAGTAAATTTGCTGCTGTTGCATTTAAAGAAAACGTATAATGATGATTTTAATGATGAGATGCTGGGAATTGTATTTTATAGTTTTATTTTATCAATCCTGCCAGCACAAGGGTTTAACCCATTGCGCCACCAGGGGCTGCTAATGACTATATAATACATATACTGGACTAATTACTACATAATACAGACAAGATAATAGAAAGTAGCAGAACTGACAAAATAAAACAAAGGGAAAATGCCCAAAGTAGTATATTATTCTGCAGAATCTCATCTAAAACAATATTTTCAAGAGAAAACCATTTGTAGTCTAAGGCAAAATACTTAATAAACACAAATTCCTTAAGATATTTGTATGCTTGCCTTTTCCTCTCTAAACATGGCAGCTGAAATTCACAAAGAAGGAGCCTAATTAAAGCAATTAAAACATCAAAATGCTCCCAAATAACAAAAAATGTATATACTGCATCCTTGTTCCTTTCTTCGTTCAAAAGAAGAATTGTAGCAATTTCAAGAGGTTCAGAGTCTAATAATACAAATCCAGGCTCTGAGAAAGGACTGCTTCTAGCAACATATAACACAAAAGAGGGAAAGTAATTATAGACCTCAGGTTTCTATGGTAATTTTTGAAAAACACCACTAATGAAAGCTGAGTCATTACTTTAAGCAAATATTTTAAGCTATTGCCGCTTCAAAGTTAATTGATCATTCCCAACTGCGCCTCCCATTAATTATTTTTAATACAGATACTACAGGTACTTCCCTCTTTTACGATGGCAACTGCAGATATTAATGTTTCCAGAAAGGCTAGGCGCACTCTACTTTCAAAACAGACAAACAAGGTCCCTGCTCGGAACACAGATCACAACATCCAAGTAGAAAGCCCCAGCAGACTCTTTGCCTTCTTAGTTTATATAACCACTGTCTCTAACTTTTCTTGAAAACTAACAAAAGCCATGGTATCCATTTTTACCTTGAATCAGATGTGGGTTGATGAGAAGGCCACCTTGTTCCATGCTAAAATATAAGACCAATACATCTGTTAATGCAGTTTACTTTTAACTTATCGCTGTAAAAAATTGAGAATGATAGTAAAATATTTTTAATTGAAAATTATTTGATAATCTCATCTATTGTTCCTTAGGTTAGCATTAAATAAGATTTGATTAAGAAAACATTTTAGTCTAATTCATGAAGAGAACTCACTTTAAGAACAGAAAGTTTGCCAACCAAAGCTGTTGGTGATGATCTGAGCTCAAAGAGCAATCACAATCTTCTCCAGAGTCACAGGAAATATATATTATAACCACCTACAGGGAACTTTCCCCCATCTGCTGTTTCAACAATATAAAAGGAGATTACTTTGAAAAGTAGCTTATCATTTAATCATTATCATATCTTTAAAAAGTATCAAATACCTCAAGGTGCTATCTCCACAAGTTCTGAGAGGCAGTACAAAAGGTCATTATGAGCTATCATGAAAATCTACCTCAAATATGTAGGTTTTCCAGTCACCACATTGACTATATCATTTATATAGAACAAAGTCAGGCAAAATATACTTGCTAGCACAGCTTTCTATTCAGGAACAAAATGGGTTCCCGTGACAATTAACTTACTGGATTGGAGTCAGCATAAACTTCATGATAGATCTAACCCACTATATGCATCATACAGGAGATAAACACATTCTGTGCTCCTTCAGCACTTCTATTGACTGAAACTGATAGATTTTTTTCCTGTGAAAAAGCAACCGATGAGGAAAAAGACATTTGGTGGTCCATATAAAGTAGTAGTTAGTAAGACGTGGGCTGTGGCCCACTGGTGGGCCATGACACTTAAAATAAGGTGTGCTGTGCTAGATTATTAAATATGGTTTTCTGTGGGCGAGCAGATGATGACTACTCGATGGCATATGGCATATGTTCTGTATCCAATGCAATTTTCTGAATCAGCACCCCAAATAACCAAATCGAATCTAAAGTTGACCAAAAACTGATTTATAACCCTTTTGGTACTAATGTTGGAGAGTGGTCCCTGGTCAAAGTGGTCCCTGGTCAAGTGGTTCCTGGTCAAAAAAAGGTTGGGAGCCACTGACATAAAGTTAATGGTTGACATTCATAATGGAACATATCTTTGCAAGTGGACTTACATGCGCAGAAAATAGAATTGTAATGTATGTACTTACCTAGAGGCTGCCATGATGTCACAATATATGGGTAGCTGTTGTGCCATGGTACTCAGACTTAGGACCTAATCAGACCAATTTCTACACACTTTAAAAACATTTCAAAGACAAAGTCCCATGGATCCCATCAAATGATGCAAGACTACTTCTGGTGGTTCCCCATGCAACTTCATCTTTAAAATGTTTTTAAAGTGTGAAGAAATTGATGTTTTGGGAGTCAGGGAGCATATGACATATGTTCCAAGACTCCTTGTAGATACCTGAAGCTATGGATAATAGCGAAGCCTATATTTTGACTATATTTGGGCTGGAAACATAACATAGAATTGCACTGATGGACCTACCACTTCATAACACAAGGAGAAACTGGCCTCTTGCTCTTCTTCAACCATGGAACCTGTCGAGCACCATGTAGGCTGTGGCCCTTCCCCATTCATGGCCGAGAAGTAAATTGATTTACTGAAAGGTAAGCTGAGTTTTGGCCCTTTCCCTCATCTGATGTGCCATGCCAACCTTTCCCCTGTCTGATACAGGTTGGGAGAGGGCACCAATGCACCTTCCCCTTATGTGATGGAGGAAAAGAAGAAATCTCAACTTAATCAGAGATTGGTGAAAGTCAGGCTGGTTGCCACTTTAAGCCTGGAATACTGCCTGTAGACAATGTTAACGGTTGAACTTTTTCCAAGTAATATAGCAGTAGGAGGGATGGTAGGCAAAATCTAGTATTTCTGAGTCATCTCTTTTATCCTTTTTGTCCTTCATGGATGTTATGCCCACAGCCTGCTGCTGATACTGCTGGCATAGTACACCAGCAAGATTTTGGCTAGTGTATCATTTCTGTTAAACTGTCCCTTTTGAGTTTCAGTGAAATGGAAGGATGCGTGGGTTGCTGTGAGGTGCCCCGTATGCCTTCCATTTTGCTGGTGATTGCCAGCTAAACTGAACTAAGGACCCCAATTGATGAGGTTCCCAGAAAGACACTAATCCACTTCTAGGAAATTTTAAAATTTATTTTAGCGCATGGGTAAATGAAACAGTAAATACTGAGTTTGTGAATAAGGGGATTTTATTGTTTTGGAACTACGGGACTGAAAATTCATCTCAATTAGTCTTGCTGGTTAAGTCTGTTGGTTTTCATCTCTGACTGCACAAGTCTCCAGACCTCAATGAGTAGTTAGCCTAAGATAGATTAGAATGAGGCATTCCTTTCCCCAAATTCCTATGCATATTTTAAGAAGGGACTTAGAAGGGGCTTTGTCTTACTCACCCTACATGCCACCAGATTCTCCCCCTTTGAATACTTAGGAATATGATCTCTTCAGGGAAAATGTAACTTCCTCTTTAAAGGTATTTTATTGCCTCACATGGTGAAGCCATGTGGTCAATTCTCCATATTGGTCTCTCTCATCCCTTTTGTCTTCTAGAGTGAGGAGGCATCTTGCCAATGTCCAGACAAGATGTAGTAGACATAGCTATTTGTTATTTTTCCTTTCTTTAGATTATTTATTTTGTATCAGAAGCATTGCATAAATTAGTATAAACTGATAAAAGTAGAAAATGTGCAGGTGTTTAAATATCTTTTGACCAAAAATGGGCAACAGCAATGGCATTGTCTGTAGCCTCCAACTATTCCTCCTCTGTACATGAGGCAGGGCACAGTGGACAAGCATACAAATGCCGAGTTGTCTGTTCTGCCTCACAGTCAGTCACACAAGGTATGGGATTCTTTTAGGTAGTGCCATTTTGCCAGGTTGTCTTTTGATCTGCCCACTCCGCTTCTGAGTCTATTTGGGGACTTCCATGTTGCCCATTCTTAGTTTGCCCATGGAGGAAGACTCTCACCGGGAAAGGGGGGGCATCCAGTTGGGATCTCCTGGTTTAGCTGCCCAGAGTGATATGCTTGCTGTTGCTGGGGGATGCCAAGAGGAGTGGTAGTTCTCATGTAGCTTTTCCTTGATTTGAGTCTCCTGGGAGGAGGCTGGTAGCCATGTAATCAGGGCCGTAGCCAGGATTTTGATTCGGGAGGGGCTGAGTTTGATTCAGAGGGGGGGGGGCTGAGTCTGAGTGAGAGAGGGTCTACCCTAGCGAACCTTTTGTATCGTCATCCCAATCCCCCCATGCATATGGGATATATTGAGCATGGAGATCAAATCATGATATGAATGCACATAACAGTTTAAATCGTGTACCAGTAAGGCCTTCTTGCAGACCACCCTGAGAATTTCGGGGGAGAGCCTGCATGTAGTGGATGACTTTCACTGTGTTCAACCTTATTTCTCTCACATTTAACTGCTTCCCGTCGCACATTTTGGGGGGGGGGGGGGGAATGCCAGCTAGCTTGTAGAGTTTATCAACAAATGTAGGTTTAAGACATCCTGTGATTATTCTGCATGTTTCATTCAATGCTATGTTCACCTGTTTTGCATGGGGATGGATTTCTTTTATCTTTAATAAACATATTAATTTTGATCCTATAAAGTTGTGGATCTGAAATCCTGTTACATCCTGTTGAATGGAAACCAATCCTTGCTCACGACATGTAAGTTTCTGTATTATGAACTGTGCTTCTGGCACTCTGCTATATTTTTGTGGAGTCACCCCCCCCCCCCCACACACACAGGTGAGGGTTATTTTTGAGCCTAACAGCTCCTGATTCCCAACAAAAACTTCAGAAGTCCAAAACATCTGATGGACCAAAGATGAGGAAGTACTGGGTTAAAATACTGCCAACACTGGTAGAAGTACACTTAACCAACTATGAAAGTTATCAGCTACAATAAAGCAGCAATAGTTTGGCATGACAAAGTGGTGACTGTATATTCTTCCTTAGCTTGAGACAAAATTACTTGAATTTATATTCAGAAGGTATGGTCAGCTGGCCTGATAGAGTCAAGTGCCCTACCTTCTCTTTCCCACAAAAGAGTCTCCAGCCCCTGACAATATTACACAAATGGTCTCGGGATCCTGAAAATAAGATGAACTGAGGAATGGAAATCTCACAGCCAAATAACTCATTGAAACAAGATCCAGTTCCTCTTTTTTTTTGTTATTCTGTCTCCCTTTTCCCTGTCCAAACCAACAAAACTAGTTAAAGTGTCAATGAAGAACATAGTAGCTATATCCTATTTTGTCATTGTTGGGAACACCAATGAAAGGCTTTGAGTTCACCACTCTGTAACCATTCTCTATATGAAAAGTCAGTTGAAGATGCTTGTTGTTTTACAGTCAAGAAGCTAGAAGGATAGATAACAAAATGGTGATAAAAGAAATGCCACATAAGTAACTCCGGAACTTAAGGCTGAGGGAGCTAAACATAGATTGCAAACACTTCAAAGAAACTCAGAGGTGAGAGCCCTGCAGTTAACCCCGAGACACAGATCAGGAAACTGGCAGATGGTGTCAAGGTAAAAATGCAGTTCTGCTAAGCTATTGAGTGAAAAACAAACACGTGTGACTGTGGCATAGGCATAAATGCAGAACAAAGCCATAGATCAAGACCAAGACATGACAAATAGAAAATAAAATAGGACTTGCAAACTCTTCGGTCAGCAAAATCAATACATAACATCAGCTAAGAAGGCACCTGCAGGTCAAGGCAAAAGGCCAAGGTTCTACTAGCTACGGTTTGCAGGAATATCTGGATTATATATAGCTCTGAAACTTGACTGGTGTGATACAAGCAACACACTATAATGATTTCAGAGACAGTGAAGAAAAAAATGGCATTTAACGTTAGGTGTCTTAGAGGGAATACGTAGATGTTTGCAATAGAGGTTGAGTATTCCTTTGCCCAAAATGCTTGGGACCAGAAGTATTTTAGATTTTGAAATTTGCATATATGTACATAATGAGATATCTAGATTTGGGGCCCAAATCTAAACAAAAAATACCTAATACAAATTTCTTCTTTTATTTTTTCTTGGCTTTTCCTCGTGAAAGAAGATTCAGGAAGGACTCATCCCATGCTTTCTACAAGCGTGTTGATGATTCGGAGGTTGGATGTGTCCTTTGAGCCTGTGCAATGGATTTTTCTGGTGGAACGCAGAGTACACAGTTGGCCTCACCCTGTGCCGGCCAAAAAGCTAGCACTCCTGGTCAGCTCCTCCTCCTCTTCCCACAGTGCTGTGGGGAGTCAAGAGGAGGAGCTTGGAGGAAAAGGCTCGTGCGAGAAGAAAGCTTACCATGTCTTGAGACCTTCTGTTCTGGCCTGCAGGGCATCGAAGGCTCCCCAGACAGCTAGGCCATGCAGGGAGACCTCTGCCTGGCTCTGCTGCTTCTAAGCTCAACAGGGGGTGAGAGCCAGGCGGCAAAAGCTCCCTAGTTGGCCAGGCCATAAGGACGGCAGGAAGAAGTTCAGTCAAACTTCTTCCTGCTGTCCTCATGACCTGGCCATCTGGAGAGCTTTTGCTGCCTGGCCCTTGCCCCCTTCTGAGCTCGGAAGTGCGCGGGGGCCAGGTGGAGGGCTCCCCACATGGCCTTGCCATTCGGGCAGCCTTTTCTGCCCGGCCCTCACCCCCTTTTGAACTCGGAAGGGTGTGGGGACTGGGCGGAAGGCTCCTTGCATGGCCTTGCCATTTGGGCTGCCTTTTCTGTCTTTTCTTTTGGGCTCCCCTTTCCAAGCTCGGAAGGGCATGGCGGTCGAGCGGAGGGCTCCCCACATGGCCTGGCCATCCATGGAGTGCCATGGCTGCCCGGCACTCTCCCCCTGCCAAGATCAGGAGGGGCAGAAGTGGGTATCAGTATCAGTAGCTACTGAAATGGAATCAGTAGCTACTGAAATGGATATCCAAGTGCCACCTCTGTGTTGATGGAGGCAGGCAGGATTTTCCCCGGGTACTGGTTGTGGGGGGTCGGGAGCAGGTGAGGGTTCTGCCCTCCTTTCTGCTAGAGATCCCTGTGTACAACTAGTGGGCCACTGTGTGACACAGAATGCTGGACTAGATGGGCTGAGGCCCGATTCAGCATGGCTCTTCTTATGTTCTTATGTTCTTATGTTCTTATGGGTGGAGGGCTCCACATGGCCTGGCAGTCTGGGGAACATTTGCCACCCAGCCCTCACCCCCTGCCGAGCTCATCATCATCAGTGGAGATCAGTTTCTCTGAAAGAAAGGTCAGTTCACCCCAAAGTTTTCCAGTAAGCCAGTGTCAGCATATTAGGTATGTGTGCCAAGTTTGGTTCAGATCCATTGGTCTTTGGGTTCACAGAGCTCTCTGGATGTAGATCAATTACAACTCCCTCAAATCAAGGTAAATTTCCCCTAAAGACCTCCAGCATTTTTTTTGCTGGCCGTGGGGGTTCTGTGTGCCAAGTTAAGTCCAATACCATCTTTGGTGGAGCTCACTAATTGCAGGAAGAACTGTTACACCCACATGTCTGAACATATTTTCCCCAAACTTCTCCAGTATTTTCTGTTGGTTGTGGGAGTTCTGTATGCCAAGTTTGGTTCAATTCCATTTTTGCTGGAGTTCAGAATGCTCGTTGATGGCAGAACTATACATCCCAGCCACCCTCAAATGTCATGCTCTATTTTCCACAAACTTCTTCAATATTTTCTGTTGGTCATGGGAGTTCTTTATGCCAAATTTGGTTCAATTCATTTTTGCTGGAATTCAGAATGCTCTGATGGCAGGTGAACTATACATCCCAGCAACTCCCAAATGCCAAGGTCTATTTTCCCCAAACCTCTCCAGTATTTTCTGTTGGTAATGGGAGTTCTGTATGCTGAGTTTGGTTCAATTCCATTGTTGTTGGTATTCAGAATGCTCTTTGATGGCAGGGGAATTATACATCCCAGCAACTGCAACTCTCAAATGTCAAGATCTGTTTTCCCCAAACTCCACCAGTGTTCAAATTTGGGCATATTGAGTATTTGTGCCAAGTTTGGTCCAAATGCATAGTCGTTTGGGTTCACAATGCTCTCTGTATGTAGGTAAACTACATCTCCCGTAAATCACTGTGAATTCCTCCCAGCCCCCTACAGTATTTTCAGTTTATTTATTTATTTATTTATTTATTTAGACTTATATGCCGCTAACTCCATACGGCTCGCAGCGGCTTACAAAGTCGAGAAATAGCAATACAAAATAAAAAGGCGGACAAGACAATACACCAGGAATACATAGTAGACATACAGCATACGGGATGAGACATTACAGGGTGACCAACAGCAAATAAGGGGGGGTAAATAACAAACAAGACAAACAAACAACCAGGGGGGTAGGGAGGGGAACAGGAGTCAGAACGGGGGGTAGCAGTAATGGTCCAGGGCCTAGGTTAGACCCGCTAGACCATCAACAGGGGGTAGCAGTAATGGTCCAGGGCCTAGGTTAGACCCGCTAGACACCAGTTGGTCATTGGGGTTCTGTGTGCCAAGTTTGTTCCAGGTCTATAATTTGTGGGGGTCTCAGTGGTCTGTGGAAGTCAAAGCTGAATCGGTTGAAGGAACTGCAAATCCCATCATATTGTTTTTGTGATCAATCACTATGCTTTAATTATGTTCAATTTGTAACAATGAAAATACATCCTACATATCAGATATTTCCATTATGCTTCATAAGAGTAGCAAATATACCGTTATGAAGTAGCAACGAAAATATGGTTGGGGGTCACCACAACATGAGGAACTTTATTTAGGGGTCACGGCATTAGAAAGGTTGAGAACAACTGCCTTAAAAGGTTCAGATCCCACCTATCTTTGTGATTGTCTCTTCCCCTATGAGCCAGCACGGGCTCTAAGATCTGCTGGGGAAGCCCTCCTCCTGCAACACCTGCTACTCCACTGGAGGACCCTTAGTGGACTCCCTATGTCTCCATTAAGCTTCATCCCATCGCTTCTTGCTCCTCCATTTTTAGCCCTTAAACACCTAGCAAAATCAAATAAATTTGGATTTCTTTTCCAATAAAATCTTTTATGGGATTAAACATACTTGTTATGTTAATTAAATTCTCATGGCTTTTATTGCAATGTATGAACACTTAGCTATTGGGTTCTGCAAATTTGTATCCATACCCACTGGTTGTGCATACATTGATGTTATGAAGGCATTCCTCATTCTATTTAATACTTTTATAAATTCTCAATGAATTTCCTTCAGTAATAATAATAATAATCTAATTATAGGCTGCCCTATCTCCCCGAGGGGATTCAGGGAGGCTTCCAAGCAAAAAGACAAACATTCCATGCCTTGGTAAGGAACAAACACAATCAAAAATAGTACAAAGTAACATAATTATGAACTAATACATTATTAAATAAGAAAATAAAAATAAAAATTAAATGACATAATTATCTAAACAAACATATAAGGTCCATAAAAACCAGCACTACTGAAATATATAAAAATAAGTAAAATAATTTAAAATGATTTATAGAATTGAAATAGAAAGAGTTGTGTCAAGACATATCTAACATTAAATAGTAAGGGACTTTCCTTACTCTTCAAACATGAGTAATTGTTGGGAACCACACACTTCACAGGAATTCATATATTTGAAAATATCTGGTATCCCGCCACAAGTGAACAATACTCTCATTTGAAACATTTTGTTTTGCATTTGCTCTGTATATGTTATTTCCAATGTTGAACAAAAAGCTTTAAAGTGAGAATATTATGGAAATAACCTAAGAAGTGGGTATTATCAACGACACTGATGCATAATAGAAATCTGGTTATCATTAGTATTATCATTAGTGTTGTTGAGCCAGTCTTTAAGTGCTGTTGTACAACAGGCTTTGGAAAGTTCTCGGAAATTTAAATTATTACAAAAGAAATTTGCTTCGTTTGCAGTGGGACCATTTCAAGAAAAGATCCTACCAAGCAACTACATTGACTGCCAGTCTGTTTTTTTGCAGAATTGAAAATGTTGATATGTTTCTGCGACTACTACTATTACTAAGAGGATTTAGACCATGTTACTAGAAAAATTCCATTGTAATCATGTGGGAGAGTTTTCTTCACTCAGGGCCCATCTACACTGGCAGAAAATGCAGTGCAGATGTTGCATAAACCTGGGGCACTCAAATGATGCACCCGGGCTAATTTGAAGTAGTCTGGAATTAACTTTTTAATGCTGTTCGCACCGCCAAAGAAATACCTGCAAAGATTCAGATCTTCCTTGGAGATCCAAATCAATATCAAGACATTAGAAACTGGCATCTCAGTTTGCCACCCACAATTCTGGGTGACTCCCCCACAGCCATCCTGAGCTCCCTACGCTCAAGCCCCACAATTTAAGGGAAAACCTCTTTGCTGGTGCAGGAAGCTGCCCTGTTGATCTATTGCACTCATTGATGATTGTGTGATGGAGTTTTGGAGAGGAAACCCCTCCTCCCCTCTCCAAAGCTCTACCGCATCATTACTGATAGAGGCTTTCTCTTTGTTTTGAGCACAAAACAAGGGGCAGGGAGAAATGGATTCTATGACTGGTACTTCTTAGTGTCTCCTCCTTAGTGTTGGGTTGATATGACATTGATGCCATAATTTGAATTTGACTGAAAACTTAACAAAAAATAGAAAAACATCACAACTCCAATAATTAAGATCTGCTGGGGAAGCCCTTGTTTCAGTCCCACCAACATCTCAAGCACGGTTGGTGGGGACAGGAAAGAGGGCCTTCTCGGTGGTGGCTCCTCAGCTCTGGAATACCCAACCTAAAGAAATTAAATTGGCCCCCTCTCTTCAGGTCTTCTGGGTGAGTCTAAAAACATGGCTCTTCAGACAGGCCTTTGATCCTGTGTAACCCATGGCCAATGTGATGAATCATTGATAGTACAGGCGCACACTTTGATTGTTATGACCGATAGCTGGCCAGCACGTTCCACTGCATTTTAGGAATTTTATGATTTTATAATTTTTATAATTTTATTAATGAGATTTTTATGCACTGTTGATTATACTTATGTATTGTTGCCTGCATGTGGCACTTGGAGTGCTTCTGTGAGTTGCCTCAAGTCCCTTTGGGGAGATAGTGGAGGGCTACAAATAAAGAGTATAATTAATTAATTAATTAGCTCTCCTTAGCTTGAGTCATTCTCGACCAGGGGTCTTCAAACTTTTTAAACCGAGGGCTAGTTCACAGTTCCTCAGCTTTTTTTGGGGGAGAGACGGGGACTATAGGTTTTTTTTTTTTTAAAAAAGATCAAATTCCTATGAACCCTGCACACATCTTGTTTGCTGTGTGTGTGTGTGTGTGTGTGTATGAAAAAACAATACAATATTTTAATGAAGAATAATTTTAACCAACATTAACTTACCAGTAGTTTTTGGCTGATGAGAGAATCACATTAATTAGGATTGTTGTGATGTTGTTGTGTACCATCAAGTTGTTTCAGACTTAGGGTGACTCTAAATCTAAAGTATAGGGTGGGGCCTGAGTAAGTGACCTTGGACGGCTGCATCAGACCACAGGCCTTAGTTTGCAGACCCTGTTCTAGATATATCAACCTACAACTTCCATCATCCTTGAGTATTGACTATTATGGCTGGGGCTGATGGACAAAATATTTGGAGAGCTAAGGGCTGTGGAAGACTGAGGTGAATGATGATTCAAAATATTAACAAATAATATTTCAATAAATAGTTGATTGGAGAGGGGAGTAGAGTAGAAACCAATTCCCCCGTGGCTTTAATTTTGCTCCCATTTTAATAACTCAGATAGTTCCAGAAAGGAGGAGGTGACAACACCAACCCAAATCTCATGTATATTAATTATATAATAATTTAATTATAATAGCATATTTTGGTGAGATATTAAAATGTACCAATTTTGATGTAATATAGAAACATTTTGATTTTCTATTCTTTGGGCTTAGTATTTTGAAAGGTTGATATTATAGTATTTTTCCACACCATTGGTAGCTGCTTTGGGTTTACTTTTGAAAAGATAGGCAGGTTCAAATGGTGAGAGAGAAATAACTTAAGAAGCTTTGAACTCACTTTTTCAAAGCAGTGTATACTAATGCAATTTTTCAAGTTGCCTTTTGAAAAAAGAGGGAAACTTGGCTTAAAGTCACTTTTTTAAAAGCAGAAGGTCCAGTGTTTTTTTTACAGAATGAAAATAAACAGTGCAGATAGGAAATGATGTTAAATTGAGGATTTTGCAAGTGGGGCAAAAAAATTCAATTTAGAAATGGATTTCTTACAGTTGGGTGACATCTGCTGGTCAGATCCCTAATTTCATCCCTTGGACTGTTTTTTGAGGAGAAATTAGTGCTGGCATTTAAAGTCTGGTGGACATGAATTAAGGATAAGTGTGGGGAAACAGCATCTCATATCAGAATGCCTGACACTCAACTACACATCCAAGGATACTATGGCTCAAGGTGTTAACACCAGGCATACTAGTTTGCAATTGCAGTATAATCTCTCTGTTTTGTTGCTATTTTTCTGATCGTCTTCATTGAAATTGATTTGAGGCTCTTATTATTTTCAAAATTAGAAGCTCATAAAGAGAATCATATAATAGTGCTGGCACAAAAGGCTCTTGTACCAGGCTGTCGCGCAGCTAGTTAGTAGCCAGCTGCATTAAATTACTACTGACCAAGAGGTCATGAGTTTGAAGCCAGCTCGGGTCAGAGTGAGCTCCCAACCGTTAATAGTCTAGCTCGCTGTTGACCTATGCAGCCCAAAAGACAGTTGCATCTGTCAAGTAGGATATTTAGGTACCACTTTATGCAGGGAGGCTAATTTAACTAATTTACAATACCATAAAAAAACCTTCCAGCAGTGTGCGTCACAAGTGGATGGTGAAGCGACAGCTCTCCCTGTGGCCGGAATCGAGCATACCCTCATGAAGCCAGAAAAGCTGGAATGTTAAAATTGCCTCTGTGTCTGTCTATATCTGCTGTATTTCTCATGGCACTGAATGTTTGTCATGTATATGTGCATTGTAATCTGCCCTGATTCCCGTGTGGGGTGAGAAGAGCGGAATATAAATACTGTAAATAAATAATTGTACCCTTGTAGGTGCCTTGCATGGAAGTTGGCATCCAGTGTTGCTGACCCAGGAGCCCTTGGGAAAATATGAATGGCGCTTCCCCACCAGCCCAGGGAATATCCTCTTTTTCAGCACCAGAAGAGGCTTATGCAAAGAGGTTTATGGGCCAAATATGTTAGATAACATGCAAATCACAGTTTGGGCTATGGTAAATAAAGCTGTAAGGGAGGATGGTTCCATTTCATTTCAAGTGCCTCTTCTTTGTGCAATGGCTATTCAAAATAATGTCAGCATAAAAAACATATATTTACATTTGTATATTGGTTGACATTCAGGATTGTCGTTATGGAGTCATAATATAGGAGTTCATTCCACAAAAGGGGTGGTGGTGGTAAAAGCGGATGCAGTAGTCTTCTTGCATGGTGTTACATTGAGGTCCATGATAGAGAATTCATGCATCCCCATCACACAGGATCTTCTCCTTCCCTTTCTAGTCCAACCATTTCAAGGATACCAGTGCACTTTTTAAAAGAGGCATCCCTTTTTAGACACCAGTTTCTATGGAATTGTTCCCCTTCAGTCCCTACACTAAAGGAGACAGGCACACATTTTAAGACACTTCTTTCAATGGGACCAATACTGTCTTTAAACCACTACTGGAAACAGAAAGAGTGTTAGCAGACTGCCTGCATGAATGCTCTGAAATGTCACAAAGTAATTGGACAAATCCACCACTTTCCATCACAAGGGGAAAAAATACCCATATTTAAGCATTTCTATGCACAGGGAAAGGAGTGAAGTCAATTTCTGCCTCTCTTTGAAATCCTCCAGTTTGTACATTCTTCAGAGACAGGGTCCCATGAACAATCACCGGAAGCAGTACTGCATCATTTCATGGGTTCTGTGGGAGCCTGACTTTGAAGTGTAGAAATCGGTAGAAATGGAGCAAAACTTCCATACGCTGCGGTCTATAGAGTTACAAATCTGTAACTGTTCAGTGTTAAGACTATATATAGTCTTACTGTAAGACTAAGCAAATTTCACTCACAGCCCCATCATACTTACTTACCTTAAACCGCGTGCTAAATTAAAGTTTTGAACTGCCAGAAACAACAACAGTAGCAGCAGCAGTGTCCTCCTGGGCACAGACCCTTTCTCTCCCACCTCCCTCGCTGCCCAGACCAAAACCCTATTTCCCTCCCACCGCATAGGGGGTTCTTTCATTGTGCTTTTCCTGCATGGCAGAAGGGAGTTGGACTGGATGGCCCCGGGGATTTCTGCTAAACCCTTGTGCCAGCAGGATTGAAGACCGACAGCACCTGTCCTTCACTTTTGGGTCAAATTTGACTAATTTCTGAGGTGCAATGTAATGTTTTTTGCTGAGTGGCAAAAATCTTGCCCCAAATCCATATAGTGGGTTTTTTTTGCACAAGTCACTAAAATTTGCATGGGGGATTTTTTTTATTTCTGTGTAATTTCCCCCAAACACTCCAGGATATGTAAATACCAGGCAAAAACCACACAGACGTCTTGCAACTGTATTGTTTTTCCCAATTGGATATCTTGGGCGTTGAAACCCTTCTCCCCCCGCCCTCTTTTTTTTGGTCTTGAAAGGAATAGCTCAGAATAGTCTTTCTATCCCTGGCGATTATATTAAGCCAGCCTTGATTCTGCTTTCTTGGACAGGGAGGACTCGAGACACATACACATAAGCAGACACCTTCTTGAAAATGAATGCTGGATGGAACGCTTGTTTCCCTGAATGGGACACCACCAGATGTCAGTAAGAGACAATGCAAATACTTAGAAAGCTTTGCCTGGTTGCCATCTCCTCTTCAAGACTGAATTAACGCAGGGTAGGCAGCGGCATTGCTAAAAATACCTTGTGTGTGAAAAACTAATAAGCAGGTATTTTCAGATAGAGGTTCAATTCAAACTAGCAGTTAGGAGGCATTATATAGCTATTTTCTCTTTTTTCACACCCCCTTTTTTCCTTAACAGATTTTTTTCTGCTAAGAGAAAGATGTCCATGGAAAAACAAGGGAGGGTTAGAAGTCAAGGAGGGCATCATGACAACCCCCATAAATTTCAATGAATGAAGCCAGACAATAGATTCAGGAACTGCCCATAAAAAACTGAGACAAGTATCCAAATACTGTAATTCTACTCAACTCCTCCTCCATCATTGCTTAAAAATAGTTATGAATTTGCTTTCATTGTATTGAGCCAGCATAGTGTTACGGTTTGAGTGTTTGACTATGGCCCTGGAGATCAGTTTTCAAATCTGGCAGCAAATGCTTCATAGCTGCTTATAATAAAGCAAGCATACCATTGTCGCTCTAAGTTGTTTTCTGTGGGTTGACAACTTATTTCAGTGGCAAACCATAACATTTCCATTGAAACCAGTTTTTCCAGTTTCTTTTGATCATTTTTGTCATCAGGTTTATGATTGTCAAAGGCTTTTCTGACATTTTGCCCACACCTATGGAAGGCATCTTCAGAGCTTGTGAGGTCTGTTGGAAACTAGGCAAGTGAGGATATATATCTGTGGAATAATGTCCATTGTGGGAGAAAGAACACTTGTCTGCTTGAGGAAAGTGTGAATGTTGCAATTGGTCATCTTGATTATCATTGAATGGCCTTGCAGCTTCAAAGCTTGGGTGATTTCTGCCTGGGGGAATCCTTTGTTGGGAGGTATTTGTTGGCCCTGATTGTTTCATGTCAGGAAATTCCCTGTTTTTTTAGCGTTCCTTTTTATTTACTGTCCTGATTTTAGAGTTTTTAAATACTGTTTGCCAGATTTCATTCATGTTCATGATTTCCCCCTTCCTGTTGAAATTGTCTGCATGCTTGTAGATTTCAGTAGTTTCTCTGTGTAGTCTGACATGGTAGTTGTTCAAATGGGCCAACATTTCTGTCTTCTCAAATATTATGCTGTGTCCAAGTCGGTTCATCAAGTGCTTGGCTATGGCTGTCTTCTCTGATTGACTTAATCTGCAGTGCCTTTCATGTTCCGGGAATGCGGTGCAGCTGGTTCAGTGTCAGCTGCATAATATTTCTCTTACCAGTAGGTCATGAGTTTGAGGCCTTCCCGGGTCGAGGTGGGTGCTCGACCTTTAAGTGTAGCCTGCTGTCAACCTTTGCAGCCTGAAAGACAGTTGTGTTTGTCAAGTAGGAGATAAAGGTACCACATTAAGTGGGGAGGCAAATTTTGACTGAATTATGAGGCCATTAAAGAACTCCAGGAACACTGAGGAATGCGAAAGGAACAACAAGGGACGCTGGGAATGCTGAAAGATGAGGAGTGTGTCAGCTCCCCCTGGTGGCCAGAGTTTGCCTCTGTTCGTCTATATGTGTGTATTGTGGAAAACAGCAGGAATTGTCTGCTAACTATGTGTACCTGTAATCCACTCTGAGTCCCCTTTGGGGTGAGAAGAGCGGAATATAAATAAAGTGTATTATTATTAATTCGTGCTTGGGCAATGCTGCGTTTGGAAGTCCCGATTATCTAATTTCTCCCTCACTCTCCTATTTTTAAACAAAAAAATCAATCTAGATATTCCAGATAACATAGAGAAATCACTCTTCTAGGGTCCTTCTACACACCCAGAATATCAAGGCAGAAAATCCCACAATATCTGCTTTGAACTGAGTTATCTGAGTCCACGCTGCCATATATTCCAGTTCAAAGCAGATAATGTGGGATTTTATTTAGCTGTGTGTTGAAGAGGCCCTAGATTGCAGAGGAAGCTTTTTATTTCACACCAAGAAGAGGAATATATGTTCATATTTGGTGTTATAATGCTACTGCTGTAACCCGACTTTGTGTCCTCCTTCAGTGATAAAGATCAAAGAGTGTTTTCTTTTTGTGTGTGTCTATGATTCTCTAGAGCTCAGGCATATGTTTTGCATTTCAACTGTTAGAATTCCCTAGTCAATATAGCCAGTGGCAAGGCTGGCTGGGAGATTCCAGGATGTATAGCCCCCCAAAAATTCAAAAGCTTTGCTTCTTTCCCTCTTACATTTCTTCTCAATCCTTAATTTCTTATGCAAGATTTTATTTTATATGTTATCCATGTAATCATCACCAGCCTTTCCTTCTGCCTGTCTTAGACGAGCCCAGTCCCTGCCCTTCTGACATATAACCAACCTATTTTATGGTATCAGTCATATCATAATCATTTCCCCTTTTCTTAAGCAATTCCCCTTAATCCGTTCAGCTCAGAATGAGAAATCTGTGTTACTAGATGAGAATGTGAGGCCGAATCCTTGTTCCCTGAACTACCTTTTAACTGACCAGGAGCACATCTGTTCTGTCCAGCTAAATCAGGTCTAAACAAGCTGGGGCCCTCCAAGAGTTTGGGACTTCAACTCCCAAAAACCCGAGCCCGCTTGTCCAATGCTTAGGAATTTGGGAGCTGGAATCCAAAAAACCTGGAGGGCCACTGGTCGTGCAGACTTGAATTCAATACATTCATCCTCATTGAGTTCATTACTGGCACTGGTTTAGAACTGAAATAACTTCATTGGATTTAAGTCGAATGTAGAAATGGTGTTGGGCATTGTCGGCACAGCCTCACAATATCAGTTTCATATAAATGTGAAGTGGCATGATGGATAAGCCAAACTCTTGGTCTTTAGTCTACTCGCTAATGAACAAAGTGTCGAACAGGAATCCCCCAGTACTAACCTCCCAGCAAACTCCTCCAAAAAGGCCCCAGCCTCCAAATGAAACCCAATAGTGGCAGCCCACAAGGTACTATAGTTTAATATTTCAATTTGGCTTTTCCCAGTTCTTTTTTCAGTATGCCCAAGTCTGCATTTCTCTTCTTTTTCCTCATTATTCAGTATGCAATTATTTTCCATATCCACTGATGTCAATGGCTTATTCTGTCAAGCAGATACAATGCTCTGATTTCTTTCACTCTTTTGCTCCCCTCCTCGACCAATCAGCCAAGAAGCCACATCACTTCTTTTTGTATATTATAGTCCTTTGTCTACATTCAGCTAAGCTAAAGCTCCAGAACATGATCTGCAATTTCAACTAATAGCCTTTGGATTTCTCTGCACTTGCCTTTTGTGTAAAGCTACCCGACTGTATGTTGCCTGGGCAAAGCCAAATCAGTAGCTTCAGATTCTGCACTGACCTTTCAAACTCATCTTGGCTACCTGATACTCCTGGACAAGGAGGAATATGGGGAAGGATGAGAGTTACATGAACATTTAAGCCCTGCTTGGGTTGTAATGTCTTTCTGAACTATCATTGCAGCAGTGCCAAAAAACAAATGAATACAGGTATTGCAGAAATGGTGAATACATAGTTTTTAGCAATGAAGCCTCTACTTGAAGCTTTTTGGAAGTATGATTTCAGTTTTAACATAAGGCACGTGCACTAAACCAGCCTTATTTTAAAGTTAAATAGACAGATTGCCATCATTGCCAAAATTTGATGACACAACAGTGGAGGAAGGATCAAACACCTTCTGGATTCGGGAGAGAGAACAAATCTCCTTACTTTAATCTAGGCATGGGCAAACTAAGGCCCAGGGGCCGAATGTGGCCCCCTGCGCAGTTACCTCAGGCCATCCTCATCTCCCCTGTCCTCTTGGCATAAGGACATGGTGGCCCGCTGCATCCTTATGCCAAAAAGATGGAGGAGGAAGGCACGTAACAGCTGAGAAACCCCAGATTACTCTCAGCCACCAAGTGTCTCACCCTGGCATAAGGATGATGTGAGGGACCCTATCCTTATTTATTATTTACTAACTGTACCCACCACGCGTTGCTGTGGCCAAGCTTCCCCCCTTCTTTCTCTCCTTTCTCTCTCTCCTTCCTCCCTTTCCTCCCTCTTTCCTTCCCTTTTTTCTTTCATTTTCTCCTTCCTTTCTTCTCTACCTATTCTTAGATTCCAACTCCCAGCAGTCCTCCTGATCAATCTACCTACCTACATACCTACCTACCTCTATTTTATCTATGTTGCACCCCACGGGGCTTGTTTTTTGTATCTATGTTGGGTACCTGTTTGCCCTTTACCTGCATGGGGGTTTGTTCTATTGTCCAGTCATGTGGACTGTGATGGGAGGAGCTGCGTTTGGGAGGAAGTGCCAACCTGGCATCACCACCCTGAACTCCTCCCCTTCCTGAATTTACCTGGGAGGCTGGACTTGCTTTCTGGCCCATTCCAGCAAAGAGCACATGGACAAAGCAGGCAGAAATCTGGAGTCAATGCTCAGACAAAGCACCTTTGTTCACGTATAGCCAACCAACGCTCTCAAACCAAGGAATTCAGTAATCAACAGAGCCCTTCAACAGAGACTGTATTTCTTTGGGGACCCAAGGACTTCGTGAGCCAGAGGACCATTTGAGGAGCATCAGAGGAACCTGGAACCTAAGAGAGGCACCTTCACTCTGCAAAAGGCAAGTGAACACAATCCATTTTTTCAAAGGACCTTTTCTAGTAACCAACAGCAAGCTTTTTGGGCCACCAGCATTTTTACTGGTTGTTATTAAATAAACTTGTTTTGAGTTCACCCTTTTTGAGTCCTGAACTCATTGCTTAGAGACTCTCCAGATTTCTTGTGCATGGGAAGGCTAGAACGTGAACCCCAGGGCCTATAGTGTTCGTCCATCCTTTTAAAGCCCCCCTTTTGACCCTGGTGGGATACCACAATCTATCTATCTATCTATCTATCATCTATCTATCTAATCTATCTTGAGGATTGCTGGGAGTTACAGTCCAGGAATAGGAAATTGGAAATGTGCAGGGATTGGGATGTTCTCAAAGAAATCCAAGGAGAAGAAAGCTTACAGCTTGGAAGCAATGCATTTGGCTCATCCTCCTTTCCTAAAGGGCCTGGTCTAGGGGATGCTGGGAGCTTTAGTGCATAAGAGAGTATGGATATACTATTGTGTGTTTTGTTTGCTGGGGGAGTTGTTTTTGCACATGCACTATAGTGTCTTTTTGCTTTTTGGCATTTTAAGACCCTTCTGTTGTGTTTTTCAGTGTTTTATGAATGATGGTCACTCGTTGGCCTGATAGGTGTATTGTGTCCAAATTTCCTGCAAATTTTTCCAGTGGTTTTTGAGTTATGTTCATCCCACAAACAAACATTACATTTTTATTTACAGTGTTCCCTCGCTACTTTGTTGTTCGCTTATTGCGGACTTGCTGTTTCGCGGATTTCAAAAAAATATTAATTTAAAATATATATCATGGTATTTTCACTGTTTTGTGGGCTTTTGCCACCGCTGCTCTCCAAGGCACTTTCCCTCCTCAGTCCTCCCTCCCTCCAGCCTTGAAGGGCCTTTCCTTCATTTCCTTCACTTTATTTTAAGATTAAAAAGACTTAAAATAGTGTATAACTACTAAAATAATGTATAAATATTAAAATAAATAGAGCCTCTCTACATCACAGTTTTTCACTTATTGCGAGAGGTTCTGGAACCTAACCCCAGCAATAAGTGAGGGAACATTGTATATAGATTTATTAAGAGCATTTCTATCCTGTCCTTCTCGCCTCCAAAGAGGGACTCAGGATGGCTACCAGGAGGCACCATTCGGTGCCAAACAATACACAACCTAATATACATTTTGCCTACAGACTGTTTAAAGAAGGCATGCGGTGGCTGAGAGCCCTCTGGAGCACACTCGGCCATCGCCTGTCTCGCCCTCTTCCTGGCATAATGCCAAGAGGACAGCTCGAGGATTGAGGCAGGAGGATGAGTAGGAGGATTGGGGCAGTTGCCACATGTCCCGCCTTCTTTTCAGCATATGAATGGGTTGAGCAGTCCTGTCTCTATGCTAGGAAGACAATCTGAGGATGACCCGGGCACTACCCTGGCCCTTCCTGGCCTCATCCTTTTCTGGGCCCTCTGCATCCAGCGTGTGATCGGCTCCCCTGCCTCCTGGCTCAGACCTCCTGGCTGGGCCCACAATGCAGCCCCAAGGCAAAAAAAATGTTTGCCCATGCCTGCTTTAACCTCTGCTAACACAAATTATTTATTTATTTATTTATTTTAAAATTTTGTACCTCAACCTTCTCACCTCCATGGAGGGACTCAGACCGGCTTACAGCAAAATTCAATGCCATACAATTTTAAAACATCTTAAAACAGCATATTAAAATACATAAAAACAGAAATATATAAAAACCACATTGCCATTAAAACCACATTCAACTCGGTCTATAAAAGTGGTCACCCATTTCCGATTGAAATCAATCTCCGCTTATTCTGGGAAGGCCTCATTCCACATCTAAGTCTTCACCCACCTCCTGAAGGACAACAGGGAGGGGGCAGATCTAACATGGCTTGGGAGGGAGTTCCACAGCAGAGGGGCCACAACAGAGAAGGCCCTGTCTCTCGTCCCCATCAGACGCGCTTGCGAAGATGGCGGGATCGAGAGCAAGGCCTCTCCTGAGGATCTTAATGTCCTTGATGGTTCATAGGGGAGAATTCGTTCCGACAAGTAATATGGGATTATCTTCCCATATTAAAGAACACCGTCTATCATCTCATCCTGCTTTTATCCCACCTTAATAATAATAATAATAACAACAACAACTTAATATTTATACCCCGCCACCATCTCCCCGAAGGGACTCAAGGTGACTTACAAAGGGACAAGCCCAAAAATACAGATTAAAATACACACAATAAAATAAAATAAGACAAAATAAAATCAACTGCAGCATCAAAGAAACATTACAATCACATTACATATTTTAAAAACAGAAGCATGGTTGAAAGAATAAGTGCTGAGTGTGGAGGGATTAGGGAATGTGTCATTGTTCCTAGAGAGAGCTCAGGGAAAGTGAAAGGTGCACTTCAAATCAAGATCACAGCTGGAAGGATACACCCTTAGGTGTTTACAGTAACAGGATGGGAGGGCCAACGACAGTGCGAAGAGCTATGGCGAGATTGATCCAATTCTCTAGTGGAACTACCTAATCAAATGCACAGTGGAACATCCAGGTTTTTAACTCCTTGCAGAGAATGGAAATGGTAAGGGCCAATCTGATCTCTTTGAGCAACCAGTTCCATAGCTGAGTGGACATCACCGAGAAGGCCATCTCTCTTGTTCCCTCTTTCTCTCTGTACCGAACCCATGCATCTAATACCCATGTAATGCCTTCTTTGAATGCTTTTATGGTGCTACTTCTCTTACTCTCTTGAATCAAATCTTTTCCATGAATTCTGGACTTACAGCGACTCTCTGAACTCATCCTCTTATTGTGAGACTGTAAGCTTCTCGGGGCAGAAGCTTGTTTCTTGCTCAGGTTAATCTGTAATTCAGTGTAGACAGATTGTATCACGCCAATAAAAAGTAATATAAGCTTCCTATTCCTTTGAGTACTGTCAAAATAGTCTGTGCTACTGCTCCATTAAAGTCACAGCTTACTCTAAATGAGATGTGCTTGGTTGGTACTACTTATGAATTAATGGAAAATCCATGTTGCTTCTCTTGGGGGTCATTCTTAAAAACAAGAGTCACACAATTAGCCCATTAAATTTCCAGCTTGTGCATGCAGATCCCTGGCTTATATGCCTACGAAAGGCTAAGTAGCTTTCTGGATAGTCTGTGAAGAATTACAGATCAGCTGTGGCTTGTTTTGAGCTCCCCAGCAAGTAGCTGCCATTTGCAAATAAGCACCTGGGAAATGGAATGTGCATTCAAATGAACTTATTATGCCTTCTGCCCTGCAATTCCCAATGCTGATTATTTTTCAAATCACTGCTTGCATACAAGAAGGAACTGGAAGTTACTGAATCTTCTTTCTTTGTCAGTGAAAGTATAAGACACAGAGATGGTCATGCATATTGTTGTGAATGGATAAAAGAATTAATAATCAGAAACATCAGTGCGGATGTGCTCCTTTACACCCCTGATATCTACAGGGCTACATTCCTGAACCTTGCATGGATACATGAAAATGGGCAATTATTATTATTATTATTATTATTATCTTTATTTATACCCCACACCCATCTCCCCAAGGGGACTCGGGGTGACTTATATGAGGCCAAGCCCAATAACACATAATAACAAAACAATAGCAATAGCAAACCCTATTATTTTCAATGGGATGAATGATGGAGCAACTGAAGCTGGATCTACATGGACATATAATCTAGTTTCTGAATCCAGATTATCTGCTTTGAACTAGATTACATGAGTCTACACTACCATATAATCCAGTTCAAAGCAAATAATCTGGATTCACAAATTGGATTATATAGCAGTGTAGATGGGACTTGAGAAAGGGGAATGGTTTGTTCAGGAAGAAAGGAAATTCTAATTACATCACAGGTAAACAATGTCGATGGTTCTGAGGATCATTTTCACCTTTGCAGGCTTCAACTACTACTTTGCCAAAAGCTGGAAATGAATGATAAACCTGGATTGCTGTGAGTTATATATGTGAGGCTATATGGCCATGTTCCAGAAGCATTGTCTCCTGACAATGCTTCTGCAGCAGACATCCTCTGAGGATGCCTGCCATATATGTGGGTGAAACGTCAGGAGAGAATGCTTTTGGAACAAGGCAATAGAACTCGGAAAATTCACAGCAACCCAGTGATTCTGACCATGAAAGACTTCAACAACAAATTAGATAATTACTTACTCGTTGCCTTTTGCTACCTGAAACTATCCAGTTTTATGGGTAGTAGCATGATACCTCATTGAGAGCCAGGACTAATTAGGAACCAGAGGTACAAGCTTTTTTTCCAGAGGATTTTATCTCCATTTTGGTGTCAGCGTATTCACACATATTTGGAAATGTATTCATGAATTTCTGGACATCTGTGCACACGTCGTCATAATGTAAGAGCCAAAGTAAATTGTTTGCATAGTGTTCTTTGAATATTCTAAGAATCAGTATTCCATCAAGTTTACCCTTGAATCACACTGAAAAAAGTGTAGCACAAATCAACCACAGCAGCCAATTTCCTTCTGCTTAGCCTTGCTTTGAATTATTAGATGCTCCGGCACTAAAGACCTACAGATTCTTTGCTGTTTGTGTAGATGCACACCTAAGAATGACTGCTAAGTGCAAAACCCATGCATATAATTTGGAATGTAATTCTTCCTATCTCTCTTTTTGATGTTTTCTCCCCATCACTCATCTTGTTTGTCTGTTTATTTTAGAATATTAAAAGTTGGTGGGACCTAAAAATATGCATTGCAAACACATTTGCCAATGTCATGGCAACAGATAAAGAGTCACTGTCTAATGACAAATTCCTTCATCTCCTGACAGGAGGCATCACTGATGGTACTGATCTTTCAACTCCCCCATGCCTCCTCTCCCTCAAACCCCTGTTTTTGGTATGTGAAAGCCTCCTTCTTAAAATAATAGGCTGTGTTATCATTTCACCAGTAATCTCGCTTTGAGATTGCCAGCTGCTCATTTTAGCACTGACTCCAATTTTCCTTTTGATATTTTTTCCTCTTCTTTTGTTCAAACAGTTCTCTGATTGCCCCAGCTCTTTACTGAAGGGACTGAGGCAGAAGTCAAAACCAGCTGACTTCTCACAATGTCATTCAGCAAAGTCTCCTCCCTTCCCTGTGGCAACAGCCACCGCACACGACAATTCAGAAAAATATTCAAATCATCTCATGGTTCTGCTTCTGAATCAACAATCTCCCCCTTTCTTTTCCCTTCCACTTTCTGCCTTTTAAGAAGGTCTAAGAGTCTTTGTAAACTTATATTAAACATTATCTGGGCAATCTTTCTTCTTGGGTGGCGATCCCATTTAAAGTCAATTTGTTGTTGTCTATTTGTTCAGTTGCTTCCAACTCTTCATGACCTCATGACCAGCCCAGGCCAGAGCTCCATGTTGACCATGGCCACCCCCAGCTCCTTCAAAGTCAAGCCAGTCACTTCAAGGATACCATCCACCCATCTTGCCCTTGTTCAGCCCCTCTTCCTTTTTCCTTCAGTTTTTCCCAGCATCATTGTCTTCTCCAAGCTTTCCTGTCTTCTCATGATGTGGCTAAAGTACTTCATCTTTGCCTCTAATGTCCTTCCCTCCAGTGAGCAGTCAGGCATTATTTACTGGAGTATGGACTGGTTGGATCTTCTTGTGGTCCAAGGCACTCTCAGAATTTTCCTCCAATACCACAGTTCAAAGCACATATCTTCCTTCGCTCAGTCTTCCTTATGGTCCAGCTCTCACATCCATAGGTTGCTAAGTGGAATACCATTGCTTTTACTATGCGGATCTTCGTTGTTAGTGTGATGTCTCTACTTTTCACTATTTTATTGAGACTGGTCATTGCTCTCCTCCCAAGAAATAAACATTTTCTGATTTCCTGGATGCAGTCTCCATCTGCAGTAATCTTTGCACCTAGAAATACAAAGTCTGTCACTGCCTCCATGTTTTAAATTCAATAGCTAAATATTATTTTAGTTCAGCCATCCTTAACCTGGTGCCTCCAAGCAGAGACTTCAAAATTACTTTTGAACGAGTATGATGGCATCCTGAAGTCATTGCTGAAAGGTTCTAGTTTCATGCACTGTTGCATCTTGTATGTGCTGGTTCAGGGATGCAGCATGGATTTTATTAGCTTTGAATCAATAGTTTTGATGGAGTCCACATTGACACGTCTGCAAATCTGCCCTGATTTTTTGTCTGGAATTTAAAGGACCTTTGAGTTGTTGAATGTTATCCTTAAAATTTTATTCCTTAATACAGTTCCTCATGTTGTGGAGACCCTCAACCATAAAATTATTTTTGTTGCTACTTTACAACTGTAATTTTGCTACGGTTATGAATCATAATGTAAATATCTGATATGTGGGATGTATTTTCATTCATTGGACCAAATTTGGCACAAATACCTGATATGCCCAAATTTTGGTGGGGTTGGGGCTGGGGCATTGGTTTTGTCATTTGGGAGTTGTAGTTGCTGGGATTTATAGTTAACCTACAATCAAAGAGCATTCTGAATTCCACCAACAATGGAATTGAACCAAACTTGGCACACATATCTCCCATGACCAACAGAAAATACTGGAAAGGTTTGGGGGCATTGACCTTGAGTTTTCAAGTTGTAGGTCACCTTCATTCAGAACACTGTGGAACCAAACAATGATGGATCTGGACCAAACTTTGCATGAATAGTCAGTATGCAAAGTACTGAATAGTCAGTATGCAAATGTGAACACTGGTGGATTTTGGGGAAAAACAGACCTTGACATTTGGGAATTGTAGTTGCTGGGATTTATAGTTCACCTACAATCAAAGTGCATTCTGAACCCCACCAACGATAGAATTGGGCTAAATTTCCAACACAGAATCCCATGACCAACATACTGTGTTTTCCGATGGTCTTTGGCGACCCCTCTGACACCCCCTCACAATCCACCCCAGACGTTCCAACTCCCAGATTGAGGAACGCTGATGTAGCATTAATGCAGTGTCACACCACTATAACTGCCATGGCTCGACGTTATGAAATCCTTAATCATCCAGCCTATCAGATCCAGTCATATCTGAATTCACACTGCTGTTGTTGAAGTATCTCTATTTGTGGATGCATCCGGACCAAATATCAAAGCTTTAGTGGTCAAATTATTTGGAGAGGACGTAAAGCATGACAGAAACCTGGCTGACAGTTTGAAAGGAAAAAAGAAACCATCCTCGGTCTGCTTCAGGGCTCTATTGAAAGAGGTTTCTGTGCCATTTGCTTTTCAGTCTGTGATTGCCAATGCCTCAAGCAAAAAAAATACAGCAGAGAATAAAGAGAGAACAGATATTGAAACTACAGTTAAAGATACCCTGGAACATTGGAACCTTGCTTCTGATTTTGGCTCAATTTTAGAGCTGAGCTGAATTTAAAAAAATCATGCATTTGGGATAGGATGCTGTGATGCCTATTAAACAGCTTTACAAGGAAAGTAGAAAACAGACCCACCAAAATTCAGCTTTACAGAAGTCTCTTATTTTGGTTGGATGCCTTCAAGTCATTTCTGCCTTATGGCTACTCTAAGGAGACCCTATCATGGGGTTTTCCTGACAAGATTTGTTCAAAGGAGGCTTGCTTTTGTCCTCTGCAAGAATGTACAACTTGCCCAAGGTCACCCAATGGATTTCAATGGCTAAGTGTGGATTCAAATCCTGCCTCATCACACTTGTGCATTTTTCTACTTCAATCCACTTTAAATGCTGTGACTGCCTCCTGCAGAATTCAAGGGCTTGTAGTTTAGGGAGGTCCGGGGCTTCTCTGGATGAGGAGTTTAAAGACCCTGTGACAAATGCAACTGCAACGACTTACTAAGCAATGGATATCTAGTGCCTATGTGGACAGGGTGAGCGATATGCGCAATACGGGATATACAGGAAATCCCTATGGGTTTCCCATGCCACTGGGTCAGGCCCCAGCAAGCGCAGGTAGCACCCAGCCCCCTGAACGGGTGTGGCCCCGTGGGGCGAGAGAGCCGGAAACAAATCAAATATAGCAATCAATGCTGCCCGCAACCCAGAACATCCCACATACAAAAAATGATAAATAGACTATACACAGATGGGGAGGACCCCCAGTCCCGAAGCTGCCCTGCACCTCCAAGTCAAATGGCTGGAAGATGTGGATAGGCGGTGGATGGGCGGCGGCAGCGCGGCTCAATGAAGGTCGTCAATGCGGGAGTCCAGCCGCTGGAGAGACGCTGCGCCCAACCCAACGGAGGGACCCGGTGGGAGGCCGTGGGGTGGCGGGCTCCAGGATGGATGGATCCTAGAGATGCCGGATGGGTGATCCCAACTGGGAGGATGACGCTGCTATGGGGAATTCCCCAAGGCGGGGCCACGCCGCGTGAGCGCGGCCCGTGTGGATGGCGTGCCGGGCTCCCCGGATGTCGGCGCGGGCTGATGACGTGGAGGTAAACAAAGGCCCGTGGGGATGACGTGGACGGGCTCCCAGATGGGAGGCGCCGGCTGGAGGGAGTCCCTGGGCGGAGCTGGAGTCGCGTCACAGCCGCTGGTGCCGCCTGGAGGTGGGGGAATCCCCGGAGATGCCCGGGCGCCGCGGAGGCTGCTCTGTGTAGAGGGTGATCCAATGATGCACAATAAAATCAAATGAAATGCAGGGCTGCAGCGGGTTCCGATATGCCCCTAGGGGAGCGGCTCTAGCCCCCGTCCGATCAGCTGACCCGACGTCTGGGGCTGCAGGTGGTCCCGCACGTCCTGGGGTCCGCCCAGGAAGCAATGGGCGAGGCCCACACGATGCAATGATATCCAAGTCCACACAGGTTAGGAAAATAATAATAGTAGTTTATTGGGGATCCCAGCTCAATAGCTGTTAGGTCCCAGCAATGATAATGCTAAAGGTGCTCCAATGCACAGAAGCCAGTAATGTCCCAATCTGGGTCAGGCTGCGGGGCTGGCCGCTCCCGCAGCCGTCCCAACAATGCCAACGGGGGATGTAAGCGATCTGCGGGTACCTAATCCCGTTTCGCAGGTAAGTATCTACTGCTTCATCAGGGCGTGGCTGTACAGGTTATAACAACAGTGCTGGTGTAGGAGCATGATACAAATCCAATAATAAGAACATCAAGAATATCAATAATTGTGGATGAATTCCACCCGGTCAATGGTTGCAGTTGCATTTGTGACTAGTCTTAGTGTTTCACTGTACTCTTAGGAACCCCCCCTGTTCTGTGCTTTTGGTGAGTTTAAAGACCCTCCCTAAACTACAAACTCCAGAATTCTGCAGGAGGCAGCAAAATAGGCAGCAATTCGATGCCATTACATGAACAATTAATACAATAACCATTAAAAATCACCATAAAACGTTAAAATTCATAAAATACATACCGTATTTTTTGCTCCATAAGACGCAGTTTTTCCTCCCAAAGTAGGATGAAAAATCAGCCGCGTTTTATGGAGCGAAGATGCAGGCAGGGGGAGGCGCGGAGCAGAGGGCGGCGATAGGGTCCCGGACAGCAGGCGCAGAGGAACGGGGCGGAAGAGGGGACTCACGGGGCGGGCTCACCGCTCACGGACCGAGGAGGAGCAGGAGGAGGGAGGCCACGACGAGGGCGGCCCCCACAGAGACAGCGGCGGCAGCAGCAGCAGCAGCAGCAGCGGAAGGGCCCGAAGCCAGAGGCGCATCTTCGTGACGTCGCCGTCGCGCCTCTGCCAAGGAGGAAGGGGAGGAAGGCCTTGCCGGCCACGCGCTGTAAGGACGCCCGGAAGAGAGGCCGGAGGGAGGGAAGGAGGAAGAGGCCGCAGCGCCTCCGCAGGGCTCCCTCCGGCGTCTCTCCTTCCGGGCGTCCTTACAGCGCGCGGCCGGCGAGGCCTTCCTCCCCTTCCTCCTCGGCAGAGGCGCGAAGCGACGTCATGAAGATGCGCCTCTGTCTTCGGGCCCTTCCGGGGGCGCTGCTGCTGCTGCTGCCGCCGCTGCGTCTCCGTGGGGGCCGCCCTCGTGCCAATGCTGTGTTCTCACTTCATCACATATACCCTGTTTGCTCAAATCTAATGCTCAGTTTTGGCTAAATTACCTTCCCTAAATTTGTGCAATCTTAGTGCTGAGCCAAAGCCAATGGGAAGGCTGCTTTTGGAGCACCCGGAGCTTCTATTTGAGGGACAACATCTCTACTTGCCACAGTTCAATGCTATGCAATGAGATTTTTAATTTGGTGAGGTATCCTTTGGCACAAATGGCTCGAGGCCTTGTAAAACTACAACCTCCATGATTCCATAGCATTGAGCCAAGGCATTACAAGTGGATTGTTTTCACAGGGGGTTGGATTAGATGGCCCTCGTGGCCTCCCCCCTTCTCCTGCTCCTCCTCGGGTCCACTTTTTGGCTCAAAATATTTTTTTTCTATTTTCCTCCTCTAAAATCTAGGTGCGTCTTATCAGCAGGTGCGTCTTATAGAGCGAAAAATATGGTAAAATACACAAACCATTAATTAGACAGTACTTGACCCACACCCTAAACTTTAGACATAGGGTCACCCTGAGTCTGAGACAACTTGATAGCATACAACAGCAACAACAATTTTAATTAACTTGACTATATCATAAGCCAAAAACAAGCCCACACTTCCCATTGAAATAGTAGTAAGTTTAAATTGTTCTTAATTTAATTTTTTTATTGTTTTTTCATTCCCCCGCCCCCCACTACAAATAAGACATGTGCAGTATGCATAGGAATTTTAACATGTTTTTTTTTCCAAACTATAGTCCAGCCCCTCAATAGTCTGGGGAATTGTAAACCGGCCCCCTGCTTAAAAATTTGAGGACCCCTGGTATAAGACATCAATTTCTGAAATCTGGAGACTATTATTTGCAGTGTGGTTGTTGCAGGCCGATATTATTAATTTCAATGCCTTCATTTGTTGGATAATTGAAAATGTGCTTCCTAAGTTTTTGCACAAAACCCAGAGTTATATTTTCAGGGAAAAAAGACAGTTTCTGACAAGATATTCTGCTCATGAATTTAATGTTTGCAATCTAATCCAGCTGTAGGGGAAGTCATTTCTAAAGAGCTTTATTGATTCATTAAGCCATTTTATCCGCCCCATCAATCTTATCACAAGTTTCTCAAGGTTGTTTACAAAAGGAAACAAACTACAAAAATATCATAGAACCACAGAAGCAGGGTACTATTTATTTTATTTATTTCCCATATTTCTATCCTGTCCCTACACACCCCCCAACCCGGGACTCAGGAAGGCATACAATGGGCCCCATTATGAGGCCATTACATAGCAATTACAATAATAAAACCACAATTGAACATAAATCATAATTAAAACAATACATACGCCATCATTAAAACAATAAAACAATCTCGTCAACCATATGGTCATTCCAGTCAAGTTCCTTTAAGGTGTTTCTTACATCTATTGTCCAAATGCCTGGTCCCAAAACCATGCCTTTAATTTCTTTCAAAAAGCCAGGAGGGAGGTGGCTGATCTTACCTCAGTTGGGAGTGTGTTCCTAAGAATAGAGTAAAAATAAAATATGCCAAAATAAAACCTTGTATCGGTCTCACTATGTATATAAAAAAGGACTGTTTTTAAATGTCCAGAGACTCTGGGCACATCTACACTGACCCTTAGCTCGGTGCCAATCCAGTATGATCTACACCAAATTGGTACCAAATAGAGTTCTCCATTCTGGGTCAATGTTGAGATAGATTCAGCCTTTGGTTGAACCATCTGCAGAACCCCAATTAATATTTAGAACTCCACTTTTATCTCACAGATACATATGCATTATGAACACATACCTGATAGTAGCGAGTTGAGGCCTCTCCTTTGCAGTCAGATGGTTCTTCTGCTAGACTCCACATTATCTCTCTTACAGGCCTTTGGACTTGTTTTTTTGTCCCACTCATAATCTTGTTACATTTCACATGGAAGACTGAATGTATACTCAGTGGATTCACAACACAGATTCTGCACACTGATACTAGTGCTCTTTTTCTAAAATTCAGAGCTGTTGGGAGAGTTGAAAGCTCACTAATAGGGATTCAGTTTCCTCTTCAAGGAAACAAAGGGTCCTTCCACAGTGTTGGGGAATCTGAGCTGCTAGGCTCAAAAATAACCCTCCATTAGAGTTAGGGTTCCCATATGTCCCTTATTCTAAGGGACGTCCCTTATTTTGGCCCTAAAATTTGTGTCCCTTATTTTCAGGCCTTGTCCCTTATTTTTGACTAGCAGGACAGGACTGGGCGGGGTTGACCAGAGGAAGGTGTGCACTGTGGTTTCCACAGCAATGCCTGCCCGGGGATTCCAACTCGCAGGGCAGCCTGCGTCCCCGTTGGAAGGAAGAGGCGATACGGGACTTTTTCAAAGTACAGTAGACTAATTAACTGTTACCCAGGGGGAATGTTGGATCATGTTGGATAAAGATAGTTTCTGGTTGCTTGAGAGTTACTCTTAAAATAGGCCTAGCTGTGCATCCCAATACTATACAATGCTGTGTATACTATACTATACTATACTATACTATACTATACTATACCATTAACTATTGACATAATAATAATGGTGTACTGTCTTATAAAATTTATTTTATTTTAATGTTTAGACAGTGCACTTTTAAAATCAGCAAAGCCAAGTACTAAATACAGATGGAGAAAATTAGGTAGTTCTAATAATGTTTTTTCTGCATGACAAAGCATGCAGAAACATACCATGTACTGTTAAGAGGGTGTAAGTCAGTTTCTTTTGTGAGTTTCAATCATTATCTTATTCTATTAATAAAACTATTTCTACCTAATGTTTGAGTTTCAAGTTTTTAATGAAGTGTCCCTTATTTTTGTGAAAAATCCCATAAATGTCTCTTATTTCTTATATCAAAAAATGGCAACCCTAATTAGAGTAATTCCACCAAAATATAGCAGAGTGCCAGGAGTAAACTCCATAACTAGCAGAAACTTACATGTTGTGAGAAGGGATAGCCTCTTAATCTTTAGGATGGCTGAGGATTCCAAAGTCAAACAAAGATTTATTACAGTAAAAAGAAATACATTGTTGATAGAAAAGTCTTAGAGCTAATTGTTTTGCTAAATCTCATCTTCTAAAGAAGGTAAAAGGTAAAAAAAAGTCAATGCAGCTACATTTTGCCTACAGAGGCAAGGAGAAAGAAAAACAGAAGTAACATGGTGGAGACTGCATGGCCTTCCTGGGGCAATTTAAATTTAAAAGGAAATTCCCTCACAGAATTTCATTATTACATCATCAAAGGGGGAGGAAACAGTGGCTAGCAGTAAAGACAATAGACAAAGCCCTTTAGGAAACATGCATAGGAATGTTGGGGAAAAGAATTCCTGAGCTTGGCCCTGCCTCTAGGCTAGCTACTCATTGAGGACTGGAAACTTGATGACACAAATACTTGTGCTGTCCAGGGATGAAACTCAGCACAAAGCACAAAAGAAATGGGAGAGAACGGGTTATCCCTGCAGTCATGCAAAATGTGAGATCCTTCCCTGTGGAGAATGCAGGTCACGGAGACACAGCAGATTTCCAGCTGGAGCTCTCTGAAAATATTTATTTTGAAGTTTCCAAACTTAAACAGAGGGTGAAAACAAAACTGGGAAAAGAGAAATTCTGGGGAAGTTGTTTTTTAAAAAAATAATCCCTCCATTATATGTTGATTCTCATATTTTATTTTAAAGTATTTGTATGTGTGCATATGGGAATCGGCACATAGGAAACCTTACCATACCAACTAGATTCGATGTGGATGATCGAGATGGTTTAAACAGTGAAATTTAATGTTGAGATCAATGTTTTTAATGTTTATGTATGCATATAACGTCCCGGCATTAAATGTTTGCCATTTGTACGTTGTGCTCTGCTCTGAGTCCCCTTCTGGGTGAGAAGGGCAGAATATAAATGTTTTAAATTAAATAAATAACAAAGTATTTTTTTTTAAAAAAACTTCTGGCAGATGTCCGTCATCTACCCTCCATTTTATTCTGAGACAAGAAGAAAGGCCATGAGGACGGCGAGGGAAGATAACCCAGGACCCCCAGGCTTGTGTGGGGACCTGCAGGAAGGTCCTGGGTTTATTCCTCTTTGAAAATCTGCATTTTGTATTGTCGAAGGCTTTCATGGCCGGAATTACTGGGTTGTTGTAGGTTTTTCGGGCTGTATGGCCATGTTCTAAAAGCATTCTCTCCTGACATTTCGCCTGCATCTGTGGCAAGCATACTCAGAGGTTTCCAGACAGTGCCAATATCTGCATTTTGGTGCCGTTTGGAAGCACCCTGGGTTCAATGCATCAAGCAAGCAAGCCAGCATTGAAGATTTGATTCCTATCGCATGATGCTGTGTGCATACAACTACCAGTCTGCCTCTTTTTGTCTCTAGCTGAATGTTCTTAATATAAGCGGCCTGAAGATCATTCTGAAGGACAAACTAATTGTCTGACAGACTCAAGAGCTCTAAGTGCCAGTCACATTGATTTGGCCCACAGAGGTTCTGGAACAGATGCTAGCTGTATATACATCTATACCTATCTATCTCCCTTGTGCATCAATATCTCCCAGTCCTGCGACATCTCCATCAACTACCTTGTGCAATGGGCCCTTTCCACTTCTGTGTCAGCATGCTAGCAATAAAGTGGTGTGTGGGATTATTTTCCTTTCCACATTCCCTCTCGCTATTCCTGAGTTGGCAGTTTTCTGTTTCTTTTATGGTTGTTGCTCGTTGGTTTTTATATTATGTTATATATCTGGTTGTTTTATATTGTTTATGATGTTGTTATTGAATTTTAATGTGCTACTTTAATTATGTTGTTGGGCTTATCCCCATGTAAGCCGCCCCAAGTCCCTTTGGGGAGTTGGAGGCGGGGTGCAAAAATAAAGTTGTTGTTGTTTATATTTCATAGTTATCATTGCCTCTTTCTTGTTTCTAAAAGCTGGAATTTCACTAAAATATAAAAAGTAAGGAGCAGCATTAGTGCAGAAAAGCTGATTTACAAGGGTGTGTGGAAGTACAATTGTAGGATCACAAATTGGAAAATGGACACAATTACACAATTGATGTGTGATACAGAAGTTGCTTGTCCCGATATGTATCTGCTATCACTATAACGCAACTGTAGGAATAGGAGTTTTATGTGATACAATCTTACGTTGTAGTTCTTAGAATTCTTTGGATGTAAACGAAGCTTGCAAAGTAGGGTGGAACAAAACGTGTTATGAATAGGTTATTTCCACAATTGGGTGTGCAGGAAAACCCTAATATAAATTGGTTGTGTATAGTCAGCATGATGCAGTTGGATCATTACTTTGATGAACAGCTTTCTATCCCTGTTCAGCCATGTAAACATATTGGGTGACTTTAGGTGAGTCACATGTTCATAACCTGAGAAAAATTATGTATTTATTTATTTACTTCATTTCTATCCCACCTTTCTTGACCTTGAAGAGGACTCAGGGCGGCTAAAAAATCTGGCAAAATTTCAATGTTGCACAGGTAAACAATAAAACATGTTGTTGCTTATTTGTTAAGTAGCTTCCAACTCTTCATGAGTCCACACCAGAGCTTCCTGTTGGCCGTGGCCACCCCCAGCTCCTTCAAAGTTAAGCCAGTCACTTCAAGGATGCCATCCATCCATCTTATTTATTCATTTATTTATTTTATTTTATTTTCTCGGCTTCTATGCCGCCACTCCCAAAAAGGCTCAGGGCGGCTCACAGCCAGAAAGCAAGACAATAAGCATATACACTCTAAAATGCAAAACAAATGCAAGATAAAAATACCCAATAAAAAATCATTAAAAACACAGTTAAAATACTTAAGACGATCTGGCAACATTGGCATGGCTTGGGGAACCCACTGGGCCTGTACCTGGAAAGCCAGCCGGAAAAGGTGAGTCTTACATGCCCGCCTAAACAGGAGCAAGTCATGAATAGCCCGTGTGGCTGGTGGAAGGGCATTCCACAATGTCGGCGCTATGACCGAGAAGGCCCTTCGGCGAGTGGCAGTTCTTTTGGCCACCTTAGCGGAGGGGACAGCTAGAAGATTAGAGTCCTCCGAACGAAGTGATCTGGAAGGGTAATATGGGGTGAGACGGTCCCTCAGATACGCTGGCCCCAGGCCGTGTAGGGCCTTAAAGGTAAGAACCAACACTTTGAAGGTAATCCGGTGCTCAATAGGCAGCAAGTGCAGATCCTGCAAAATGGGTGTTATATGGCATCCTGCTGGAGAGCCAGACAGGAGCAGGGCGGCAGTGTTCTGCACCAGCCTGAGCTTCCGGGTTACCGACAGAGGAAGGCCAATGTAAAGAGCGTTACAGTAATCTAGCCTCGAGATGACCGTGGCTTGGATCACCGTGGCCAGATCAGACCGGGACAGGTAAGGGGCCAGCCTCCTTGCCTGACGGAGATGGAAGAAGGCAATCTTGCTGGCCGCAGAGACCTGAGTCTCCATGGTCAGCTGGGAGTCCAAGTGGACCCCCAGGCTCTTCACGGAAGATGATGGGCATAACGCCGCACCGTCCAGGGTCGGAAGCTGGACATCCCCACCGCCCGGGCGACCCGGCCACAAGATCTCCATCTTCGCCGGATTCACCCTCAACCTACTGGCTCGCAGCCATCCAGTAACAGCTTCGAGGCAGCGCTGAAATTATCGGGACGGGGCCAGACCTGTCCTCCACCCTCAGAATGAGCTGAGTGTCGTCAGCGTACTGGTGACACTCAAGCCCATAACTCCGCACCAGCTGTGCAAGCGGCTGCATGTAGATGTTAAATAATAGAGGGGAAAGAATGGCCCCCTGCGGAACTCCACAAACTAATGGGGAGCCCTCGGAGACCACTCCACCCCCTCCTCACACGCTGGAACCGCTGGTGGAGGAAGGAGGTCAGCCATTTAAGGGCTGTCCCCCTCACTCCAGCCATGGCCAGGCGGTGGATCAAAAGATTGTGGTCGACCGTGTCAAACGCTGCCGTGAGGTCCAATAACACGAGCAGCGCAGACCCGCCTTGGTCGAGCTGGCAGCGGAGTTGGTCTGTGATGGAGACCAGGACCGCCTCCGTCCCATGCCCCGAACGGAAGCCGGACTGGGAGGGGTCTAGCCATGTTGCATCATCTAAGAAGGACTGCAACTGCTCCATTACTGCCCTCTCAACTACCTTCCCCAGGTACGAAAGATTCGACACTGGTCGGTAGTTGGAGGGAACCGCCGGATCTAAAGATGGTTTCTTCAGTAATGGAGCTACCACCGCCTCTTTTAAGCACTCTGGAAAGACTCCTTGCTCAAGGGAGCTATTTACGATATTCAACAGAGGCCCACGTAACCCCTCCAGGCAAGATCTAACAAGCCAGGAGGGGCACGGGTCGAGGGAGCAGGTGGTAGGCCTGGTTGCAGCCACAATCTTATCAACAGCATCTGCGTCCAGTGGCCGAAACCGGTCGAGGGTGGGCCCGGCGGAGGGCCATGGGGTCTCGAGTTCCCTTACTGTATCAACCGTGGTTGGGAGATCCTGGCGGAGGCTCAATATCTTGTCTGCAAAAAAGCTCTGAAAAGCACCGGCAGTAAGGGCCTGATCACTGTTTTTTGGGACAGTAGGGACCGTTGTCAAAGACCGAATTACTTTGAACAATTGGGCCGGGCGTGAGCTGGCAGACGCTATCGAGGCAGAGAAATAGGTGCTTTTGGCCGCCTTGACAGCACGCTCATAAGCATCTTTGAAAAGCTTATAAGCTGATAATGAGGCTCCGTCACGGAGTTCCCTCCACACGCTCTCTAGCCGTCTCCTTTCCCGCTTCATCTTGCCCTTGGTCTGCCCCTCTTCCTTTTTCCTTCCATTTTCTCCAGCATCATTGTCTTCTCTGAGCTTTCCTATCTTCTCATGATGAGGCCAAAGTACTTCATCTTTGCCTCAATAAAAAAATATAAGCAATTAAAATACATATCAATCAATCAAACATATTAAAAACCATATAAAATACCAAGTCATGAAAACCCTTTGATAGGGTTGCCATAAGTTTAGGAAGGCATGTAAGACTCTGCTGTTTCAGCAGGCCTTCGGGGTTGGCTGAATTGCAGTTCCCTTTTACGCTGCCATCTTGCACGATGTATTCGCTGCCGCAATTATTTAACATGCGGCCTACTGTGATTTTATCTGCTGTTTTAATTGTAGTTCTATTTTAATTGTGTTTTGCTGTAGTTTTTTGATATGTTTGTTGACTGTGTTTTTATGGACTGCTGTGAGGCGCCCCGAGTCACCTTGGGGGGGGGGGGGCATGGCGGCAGATAAGTATGAAATAATAAATAAAAAATAAAAATAAGTCAGAAATTACTTGAAAGCACACAACACCAACACCACCACCACCAACAATGCAACAACAACAACAACGCAACAACAACTGGATGTCTTTAAAAATAAAATACACAATTCTTCAGCACCAACTATCTCTAAAGAGATAAAGCAATACATGAGATAGTTCCCATGTATTGCTTGACATCAGCAAAGGGGACAGCTGTTATCAGAAGACTCTAAGAGACGCTGTGAATTACTGAAAGGATAAGGACATGTTATTGATGTTTGTTTGTGAAGCCTTCAATTCTTTGAAGATTACATTCATTCAGGAGATTTTAGTAAAAATTGGTAAATCATGGGTGAGGTGGGGTAAATTAACTATATTACAGGTGAGTGCTTAGCTAGTGCATCTTTTGAAGAAAAGGATTGTATATAATTCCCTTCCATCTATCATGTAAAGTTGGTAAAATATTATGTTTCTTTCAAGATGCCATCATTTAGAACAAAGGATATTTCTACGCTTTGATGCCAGCATTGATTTAGACTTATTGTTTGAAGCCGCTGAAAGATAAAGCCATTGCAACATTACTTTAATTGTGAAGCATTGAATATCAAATTGAAAATAGGTAACATTAAATTTCTTGGGTGGGAAATGACCCAAGTATCTTACAGGCGTATGGGAATGTGGATTTTATTTTAATTAGTTAAGTTAAATGAGCAAAATCCTATATCCAAAGCAATAATGGCTTGAAGCTTTCTACACCAAGGCATATGCCAGATTTTAAAAGATTTAGCTGGCTTTTGAAGAAGAGGAAAGGGTTGGTATTGAGGGGGAAACTGAGAATTTTTCCAGACAGGTTTGATGCTAAATGCATTTGAGCAATTTATCAGCTGTTCAGTTGTAAATCTCAGGGGATGGTCGATGGCAGCACATGAAGTACTTGAGGCTGCCGAGACAAAATTATATCATCTGTTCTTACTGTCTCCAATAATCCTTCCTGATCACAAAAGCTATCAAAACAGTCTATGGCTGCAACATGTCTATTTTTTTTTCATGTCAGGAGCAACTTGAGAAACTGCAAGTCGCTTATGGTTTGAGAGAATTGGCCGTATGCAAGGATGTTGTCCAGAGGACACCCAGATGTTTTGATGCTTTATCATACTGTGGGAGGCTTTTCTCATGTTCCTGCATGGGGAGCTGGAGCTGACAGAAGGAGCTCATCTATGCTCTCCTCGGATTTGAACCTCCGACCTATCGGTCAGCAACCCTGCTGGCACAAGGGTTTAACCCATCGCGCCACCGGGGACTCCAAACATGTTTTTTTTGCCAATGCTGAAAAGGATATTGCTTGTGAAACTTATTTATTTATTTACAGTATTTATATTCTGCCCTTCTCAGCCCACAGGGGACTCAGGGTAGATTATAGTGCACATATACATGGCAAACATTCAATACCATAGACACACCACATATATAGATAACACAGAGGCAATTTAAGCTTCATGAGGGTATGCTTGAATTCCGGCCACCGGGGGAGCTGTCGCTTCATGGTCCATTCATGACACTTAGTCCTTGATGAAGTACTTCCTCATTCTTTCACCCGCTGCTGGAGATTTTTATGGTGTTGTAAATTAGTTAAATTATCCTCCCTGCATAAGCGGTACCTACATTTCCTATTTGACAGATGCAACTGTCTTTCGGGCTGCAAAAGTCGACAGCAAGCGCTAGACCAATGGTGGGGAGCTTACAAAGGGCAAGCTTCAAACTCATTTCTTATGACCAGTCAGTGGTGATTTAACGCAGCTGACTCTTAGTCAACTGCACTATAGGGCAGTTCAACCCATCTGGTTGTATTTTACCTAAAGGACAATAACATTTACTTCTGTTTGGGGAAGGAGTAGCACTTTTGTGAAAACAATCACAGAAAACAATTGCTTGATTTTAATTTGGCGATGTTATGTTTTAGCTTAAGCTACACACAAAAATACATTAGATACCAGAACCTATTTCACATCATGTCTGATTTGGCTGTGATATCTGTTTCTAACTGAACCAGTGAGACTAATTCTAATTTCTGTTTCTAAAAAAATGCTTACATACAGTCTTTACAGACAAGCTTTCAAGTACCCTGTTATTTATGCATTTATTCACATATGCACACTTATTATTTATCAGCATACTACCATTTTTCAGCCTAATGATGAAACACAGGCTCTACACCAGAGGTGGCAAACCTATGGCTCTCTGGAAGTTGTTGGACCTCAGCTCCCATCATCCCTAAACACAAGCTATGCTCCCTGGGAAAGTTGGGAGCTTGTCTCTGAAGGACTATTGACTCCCCATCCCTATTTAACATAGATCACAAAATAGTGGTGTGTGTGTGTGTGTGTGTGCGCGCGCTCTTACAATACTCATGCAAATGTATTTTCTTCACAATGGCTTTAAAAGGCCCAGATAACGAACCGCAGCAGGAAACTTAAAATGCCAACCACAGCAAATGCTCCAATTGCAATTGTTTGGATGGAAATCAAACAGCCTTTGAGATTTCAAATAAGTGCAGAGGGAAATATCATTTATTCATGCCTTGTGTATACTCTGCCCTGCACCCTTGCCCAAGGTCAATTAGTGAACTTTATGGCTGAATAGAGATTTAAGCCCAGGTTTTCTAGTTTGCTCAGCACTGTATTCATTGCATCAGGATGGAGAGATGGTAGTATGAGTTGCAACAAATCAGAAAGAGGGTTGTTTCAGTCTGCGGTGAATTTCAGACAGTGACAGCTTTGCAGGATACTGTCTCTTTTGGGAATAGGCTTCAGTACATTAAATTGATCCTTCAAAGTTCCTACTAAAACCCACTGTATATTACTACCCCATTGACATGGAAGCCTCCAAATTCCACTGTATGCAATGCATGGATAAGAAATTATCATGTATGCTTATGTGAAAAATCTTCACTGCTTTGGTTGAGTCAGACAAGAGTGAAGGAACCACCCTTCTATTGTGTGTATACACATTTCCTTATCACAGTGGTTCTCAACCTTCCTAATGCCACAACCCCTTAATACAGTTCCTCATTTTGTGGTGACCCCCAACCAGGCATGTAGCCCGGGGGGGGGGGGAGCTTGAGGGGCTTCAGCACCCCCCCTGAAATTTTCAGGGTGGTCCACGAGAAGGCCTTACTGGTACATTATTTAAACTGTTATGCTTATTCATATCATGATCTGATCACCATGCTCAATATATCCCATATGCATGGGGGTATTGGGATACAAAAGGTTTGCTAGAGTAGACCCCCCTCTCACAGACTCAGCCCCGAATCAAACTCAGCCCCTCCCGAATCAAAATCCTGGCTACGGCCCTGCCCCCCAACCATAAAATTATTTTCATTGCTACTTCATAACTGTCATTTTGTTACTGTTATGAATCGTAATGTAAATATCTGATAGGCAGGATGTATTTTCATTCACTGGATCAGGAGGAGGGCTTTTGGTGGGAAGAAGAGAAGGACAGGCTGAGAGATCTTTAGCCCTCTCTATTAAAGGGGCTCCTAAGTCCATTAGAAATATGTGTTTACTGTATGATCTTCATTGGAAACCCCTCTGAAACCCTCTTCTGACACCCCCCCTCCCACCTGTGGTCCCGACCCCCAGGTTGAGAAACACTGCTTTATCACCTCTTGTAAAACAAGTATGAAAAAGATCAACATCTATATATTGGAGACAATATTGTGTGTGTGTGTGTGTGTGTGTGTGAAAACATGCACCAGTGGCTCACCTTTCAGCTGTGCCAAAAAAACCAGAACCAGAACTGTCTGACTGTGCTGTTAAGGTTTTCCCTTATTCAGTGAAATCCTATGCAAATATGTTTAAAATATGTTTAATTGGAAGTTGTTGTGCAATTTGTTCCCCAGTAGTTCTGCATTGTATTGCTACAAAAGCTTTTTGTCTTTTAAGCATTTTCAGCTATGCTGATTTTTTTTTTTAAAAAAAAGAAACGAAATTAGCTTTGGCTGGAAATGGGTTTTAATGGATGCTTTTTATACTTACATTGTTTCCCATTTTTTCCGGGTTTTAAAAAAAAATCTGAAAAAGGTATAACTTTTAAAACATATATTTTATAATGATATCTTAGGCTGTCACCCACTTAATGGGACTTACTTGTGAGTGGATAGAGGCCTCATTTCCACAAAAATAAGTCTTACCCTGAAAATAAAAGCCCTCAAAGAAGGAGCCTCCACCACACTATGGGGCAGAGAGTTCCACTGCTGAACAACTCTCCCTCACAGTTAGGCTGTTCTTCTTAATGTTCAGGTAGAATCTCCTTTCCTGTCGTTTGAAGCCACCGTTCCGCATGCAAGTTTCCAGGGCAGCAGAAAACAAGCCTGTTTTCCTGTGGCCTTCCTATGAGTTCCCGGGGTAAAATACATGAAATAAATTATACACAGCTCCTCCCTTCAAATCTCCATATTTATACACAGCCTAATCAAATCTTCTGCAGGCTAAACATGCCCAGCTCTTTAATCCGCTCCTCATAGGCTTGTTCTCCAGACCCTTGATAATTTTAGTCACCCTCCTCTGGACACCTTCCAGCTTGTCAACATCTCCCTTCAATTGTGGTGCCCAGAATTGGACACAGTACTGATGTCGAACACGAATTTGGGGGTCTTGCCATGAAGGCAGAGACCAGTCAGACCCATTTTTATACTGTTTAATTCTTAGTTGTCTTGAATTTTCTTGAGGAAACAGTAGGCAGAAATTATTTAAAGCAGAAGGGAGGGAGGGAGGGAAGTAGTTTGTCACATGCTATCCAAAGCCCTCCCTTGGCTCTCCCCAAGGCCCACGGAGCCAATTGTCCTGAGCAGTTTAACGAGAAATACTTCCAACCCCAGCACCACACTGGGGCCCGTAGTGGCTTCTCTGGAGCAAAGTACAACACCTCCGTTGATTTCTTTTCCTCTTGTCAAGATGAAGATGAAAAGGACAAGTGGCATATCTTGTTAAAATTCCCAGTTAGCCAAAAGAGAGAGGAGACCTGGGTTTGCAAAATCTCATTATGTGCGTTCTCTGTCTCCCCCCGACTTCCCCACTTTTACACAACAGAATATTCAACAGGGCAGATTTTTTACATAAATGATGTGCTGAATTTATTAGATACATTTCAGGGGGCCGCAAGGGATTTCCCATTTGGAATCACAATTTAGACGCCGAGAATAGTGTGGCAGAACACATACTCCTGTTTGGAAGGGCTTATATCCGCTGGGGTTGTGCTTTGAGATCTAGTTCAGATTTTGCATAGTTTTCCCCCTGCAGAAAGAAAAATGGTAGGTCTTTGCCAAGAAAATAACGTCCACATGAAATATACTCCTGAAGAGAATTAATCTGTTTTGCGACAGCTTGTTTCCTAGAGATATTTAATCAGAAAGCTTTTCTACCCTTCCTCCATTTCCTTTAAATAAAAAGGTATTTTGCATTCCAGCCCTCAGGAAGTTAAACAAAACACCTTCCTTTGCTGCAGACTGCATGTTCACAAAGACTTCCTTTTTATTTGAACTGACACATCTCATTTTAAGTACAGTTGGAATCAGAGATATGATCCACGTATATGTTAAATATCTAGATCGGTGGTTCTCAACCTTCCTAATGCTGTGACCCCTTAATGCAGTTCCTCATGTTGTGGTGACTCCCCAATCATAATATTATTTTCGTTGCTACTTCATGACTGTCATTTTGCTACTGCTATGAATCGTAATGTAAATATCTAATATGCAGGATGTGTTTTCATTCACCAAATCTGGCACAAATACCCAATATGCCCACATTTAAATACTGGTGGGGTTGGGTGTGTGTTGATTTTGTCATTTGGGAGTTGTAGTTGCTGGGGTTTATAATTCACCTACAATCAAAGAGCATTCTGAACTCCACCAACTACAGCATTGAACCAAACTTGGCACACAGAACTCCTATAACCAACAGAAAATACTGGAAAGGTTTAGTGGGCATTGACCTTGAGTTTAGGAGTTGTAGTTCAATTACATCCAGAGAGCACTGCGGACTCAAACAATGATGAATCTGGACCAAACTTGGTACGAATATTCAATATGCCCAAATGTGAACACTGGTGGAGTTTGGGGAAAATAGACCTTGACATTTGGGAGTTGTACTTGCTGGGATTTATAGTTCACCTACAATCAAAGAGCATTCTGAACCTCACCAACAACAGAATTGGGGCAAACTTTCCACACAGAACCCCCATGACCAACAGAAAATATTGCATTTTTGATGGTCTTTGCGACCCCTCTGGTACTGCCTCGTGACCCCCCAGGGGTCTTGACCCCCAGGTTGAGAAACACTGATCTAGATGTTGTTGGAATAAAATCTGATGCCTGTGGTTCGGTCTTTGTATCACATTTAGACAAATGTTTGGGATTCTGAGTACCTTTTACTAATTCTTAGGATTCCTGTGGTTGTGTGCCGCAAGACACCCTCTCTTTTGGATTTGGTTTTAGCTTGCCTACAGAACTATGATGTGGAACTAAGGAGCCTGTCTTTGCATGTAATTGCTAGGTGGGCAATAACTGCGTGTGGGCACAGCCAAATGTCAAGAGCGAAGCCTATTTTATAACTGTGATTTGGACAATTGGCTAAAATGCTTTTTATGTCTCCAAGTTGGCCTACTTTTTGTGGGGTTTTATATTTCTAGCAATGGCTGCCTTCAAATGCACATAAACAAAGGATACAGATATTTTTAATTTGGAAGGTGTGGTGTGCCTTCTCCCTCACTCCACCCAAAATTCCAAGAATAACATGCCAAAATTGGGGATAGGGGATAAATGTTCTATTTGCAGTTTAAGGTGAACATACCTGATTTTACATTTTCAAAGATACACACACACACACAAAAGATGCTATTATCCATTTGTAGTGGAATTATTTGATCCAAAAGGTATAACAATACATATATTAGGGAAGAAACATATACAAAATATCCATATTCCTATCTTCAAAATATTAGAAAAATGGCTTGCTAAAATATGGTAAATCAGACTTGGCCAGGGTAGCCCATGCTCTGGTTACATCCCAAATAGACTACTGCAACGCACTCTACATGGGGTCGCCTTTGAAGACTGTTCAGCAGCCAGATTGCTCGCTGTAGAGGTGTACAGGGAGCACACAACCCCTCTGTTATGCCAGCTCCACTGGCTGCCAGTCTGCTACCAAGCACAATTCAAAGTGGTGGCTTTAGCCTATAGAGCCCTAAACAGTTCTGGCCCAGCTTACATGTTCGAATGTATCTCCCTCTATGATCCACCTCAGAGGTTAAGATTGTCCGGGGAGGTCCCTTTCTCAGTCCCACCTCTTTCAGACAGTGGCTTCTCATTGGTGGCCCCTCGTCTATGGAACTCCCTCCCCAGTGAGATTGTATTGGCTCCCTGAGCTTCAGGAAAAAACTTAAGACGTGGCTTCGGGACCAAGTCTTTCACCAGTAATTGGAGCAGTGGAGTAAGTGACTATGAATTAATGTGATTGACGAATGGAATGGCCCTGGATTATGATCTGGACTGCGTGATTTTAATTGATGTTTTAATAATTGATGTTTTAACTACTTGGATTTTAATTGTATGTGTTTATTTTATGGACATATGTGATTAACTATATAGCCTGGAGATGCTAACTCCTGCAAGAGAACCTCATCGCCCTCCTGCAGCCAGGTTTCTGTAGTACAAATCAGATCAGCACAAGAAAATCTCTAATGGTGGCGATCTTATTCCGAACTGACCAAGCATTCATTAACACCAGAGAAGGAGGGGAGAAATTTGGAAACCTGTTACAGGTGTGCCTGGGGATAGCTCGCAGGTCAGAGGAAGGGCGAGGGTTTTTTCGACTCAAACTTCCTCTCACATTCGGCCTGCGGCTACCATCGGGCTTCCCATTCCCAGAGATCACCGGGATTCCCAGCCCTATGTCTCCTGTGGCATGGCCACTTATTAAATGCAGGCCCGGATTACCCATAAGGCCACAATAGGCAATGGCCTATGGGCACAGGCCTAGGGGGGCACCAGATCAAGAACCAAAAAAAAGTTCAAACAAAACTGCAGCATGTGGCATGACACACACTCTCTCTTTCTCTCTCTCTCGGAGGAGGAGGGAGGGGGAGAGTGCTGCGAGGAGGCAGGGGAAGAGGGAATGGCGCCCCCCCACCATCGCCCCCCCCTCCTTGTCGGGACAAGGAAGGAAGGGAAGCCCTCGGGACTGCTGCTGGCCATGTGCGGCACCCAGGAACATGGCGGAGGAGGCAGAGGCACCCTCCTGCCGCGCGCACATGCCCGCCAGCGGCCCTGGGGGTGGGGCTTCCCTCCACCTCATCCTCCTTGCGCCCAAGGAAGGAGGGCGGGGTGAAAAGGAGGAAGAGACGGAGGGAAGCCCCGCTCCCGGGGCCGCTGCCGCGCATGCCCAGCAACGCCCCGGGAGCGGGGCTTCCCTCCACCTCTTCCTCCTCCTCGCGACTGCCTTCCTTGACTGAAGCAAGGGGTGGGGCTTCCAAAGTGTGGCCTAGGGTGCCAAAAGGAGTTAATCCAGGCCTGGTTAAGTGCCTTGATGAAAGGCAGCCAGGACTTCACATTGTAAGTGTGTGAGTATTTAAAGGCTAGATGTCTTCTGTATATATGTAGATAAATGCTGCTTGGTGTGTGTGTGTGTTTTTGTGTGTACACATCTATCTATCTAAAGATAGAGAGTAAGAGAGAGGTAAAGATTTCCCCTTGACATTAAGTCTAGTCATGTCTGACTCTGGGGGTGGTGCTCATCTCCATTTCTAAGCCGAAGAGTCGGCGTTGTCCAAGAACACCTCCAAGGTCATGTGGCTGGCAAGACTGCATGGAGTGCCGTTACCTTCCCGCCCAAGCGGTACTTATTAATATACTCGCATTTGCATTTTTTTAAACTGCTAGGTTGGAAGAAACTGGAGGTAACAGTGGGAGCTCACCCCGCTACTCACATCTGAATCGCTGACCTTTTGGTCAGCAAGTTCAGCAGCTCAGCAGTTTAACCCACTGCACCACCAGGGCTGTGTGTGTGTGTGTGTGTGTGTGTATTCATATCTTTGGATGGTTTAAAATAACTATAAAACTTGCATAAATAACCGTAAATATCATAGGAGTAGATTAAAACATACAGAGACTTACAATGTTAAAGTGCCATTAAAGATGGTATGACATAAAACACTATTGAATTAAAACATCATTTTAAAATACATCAGTCCGTTAACAGCCTCTCCTTCAGCAGCCAATCATTTGTTGAAAACCTACCTGAACAATTGAAAGAAATGGATGGAAATGACGAATTGCAGCGAAACACACTTCAGATGAGCGTTAGGAGAATTTTAGACAGAGGAACAATCTCCCTCTGAAAGTATTGGGCTCAGGAGGTAGCGGGATATATTTAAGCAGAGGTTAGGTGACCATCTGCCAGCAAAGTTGTAGTTGGCCTCCAAGGTGCCTTTTATCTCTAAAATTCAATGATTCTGTGATCATTTCCTACATTTTCCTTCCCCTAGTCCAGAATATAATGGTTATTGCTAACAAAGGCCAGGCAATGAGAAGATAACTCCCCTGTATGTATGTGTCTTTTAAATCTGCATTATCTCCCAGTGTGCTTCCAAGTTCAAATGAAAAACGTAGCTTTTGAAGCCTGACAGGGTTCAGTCAAATTAGCCTAGGTGGGCTATACTTATGTCGCTCCTTATGCTAACATTTTTTCATTGTGTTCTTCTTCCATGAAGCTTGTTTTGCCTTGCTTTTTAACATTCCAACTATTATCATGAAATTATAATAATATGAATTATCTAAAATATTTGAATTGTAAGATGTGGCTTCATTGTAAAATTTGGGACTTCACATTAAGCTGGGAAGTGTGTGAAAGAGAGGAGAAGAGAGTTGTGTCTGACTCCATTTAGTTAAAAAAAACCCCACGTGTGTTTTCCTGCCTTTTACCACATTGGTTTACTTTTCCAGTGCACTCAGCTTTTTTTGCAGACATTAGGCCCAGTCCACCATCCCTCGGTGTTTTTTTCTTCTTAAAGAAACCTCAGTGTGTCCCTTTGGGAGGCTGCCAAGAAGAGAGGGAGGGAATGAAAAAGAGGGATTAGGGATTTTAGTGTAATTTCTGTCATGGGGAAGGGGGACAAACTGCAATTTAACTGTACGTGTTCTGAGAACAATGGGGCATATACACTGTATAATACTTTCATAATCATATACAAACAAATTACTATGGGGTTACTTGCATCGTTGCATAATGGCAGTCAGGCTTTGAAGCTGCAAGGCCATTCAGTGCTGATCAAGGTTGCCAATTGCATTGTAGGTGGGAGGCCCATCTACACTGCCATATATTCCAGCTTCTGAATCCTCCTCAATGGGACACGCTTTGAAATCCTGAAACCTGGTTCTCATGTCCCCTGTCTACCTTGTCTTCTCCCAGCTAAACATCCCCCAGGAGGAAAGGAGGAAGGAAAAAGAAAGAAGGATGAAAGGAAACGAGGGAGGAAATGGAGGGAGGAAATAAGAGAAGGAAAGAAAGACAAAAGGGAAGGAAGGAAGGAGAGAGGGGGGAAGAAAGGAGGAAAGAGGGAAATAAGGTCGAAAGAGTGAAATGGAAGGGAAGCAGGGAGAAAGAGGGAGGTAAGGAAGGAAGGGAAGGAGGAAGAAAAGAGAGAAGGAAGGATAGGATGGTGTGTGTGAGAGAGGGGGCCTGAGCAAAAAGGCCAAGAGGCTGCATCCAGCCCCCAGGCCTGGGTTTACCCATATCTGGTATAGATATATCCCAAGTCAGTTTATAGCAAAGTTGGGATTGTAAACCCAGCCCCCCAAGTCCCTTTCTAACATTCTAATTCCTACATTGTATATTGATTTTCTAAGTAGCCAATTTTCTTGTGCACATTGAAGAGCACCAGTAACCCCCCTCCCCCCGGTATTACTCTGGGTCCTTTGTGAATATTCCCCAAAAACAGCTGTCTGTTTTCCTCAACGTACTGCCAAATATGCTATGGTTTTCCATTGCACTTCTTTTTTAGCATCTCTTCCATTAAGTAGATATACTTTTGCTAGCAGAGACCAGTCCACAATGATTTGTCAGTAATACATCCCTTTCCAGTTCTTGCTAAGAGATACTGTGTCGTGCTTCATTCTCGTCTTCCTGATAATGCTGGGCAGGCACCAAAGGATGTTCTTTCAAGATATCCTTGGCAGGTCTGTCTTCCATCACCTTAACCACATCCTGTACCCATGGAAGTCATTGGGATATAATTACATTTGCCACAAACATTCTGTGTTCTAGTTCCCTACTAATAATATCCTGTGTAGTTGTTCTTTTAAGTCACGTCATACTATGTGTCATTAACTATATGTTATGCTACATGTCGCCGAACTTTTCATTGTACTTTTAGCTTGAAGAAAATTGATCTGAAGCTATACAGAGGATGTTTGTGATGTTTTATGCAACACTTTGCTATGTTATAAACATTTGTCTTTACCTTCTTGCAGTGTTCTTGTCAAATACAGATTGATCCCCAGGTAATAGGCTGTCTTGTTATAAGCCACAAACCCCAACCCTTTACTCCAAGCCCTGTGCAAATATTTGTCTGTCTTGAAGGGCTCTGGAATGTCTCAGGCACCTTTCAGCTACAAGGTATACAAGAAATATGAAATTTACTGGATGCTGTGTGACTGTGGAAAGCAATGGCAAATGAAGAAAAGGGTCATTTTGATCTGATCCAATGTTGGTACCTTTTGGGGGCTACTGGCATGGACATCCCTGATCCTGGGCAGAGGACAGGGCTGTGGTGCAGCTAGTAAGTAGCCAGCTACATTAAATCACTACTGACTGAGAGGTCATGATTTCGAAGCCAGCCCGGGTTGGAAAAAGCTCCCAACTATTAATAGTCTAGCTTGCTGTTGACCTATACAGCCCAAAAGACAGTTGCATTTGTCAAGTAGGAAATTTAGGTACCACTTTATGCAGGGAGGCTAATTTAACTAACTTATGACACCATAAAACCTTCTAGCAGCGTGCGGAAGAATGAGGAAGTACTCCATCAAAAGACTTGGTGTCACAAATGGATGGTGAAGTGGCAGCTCCCCCTGTGGTCGGAATCAAGCATACCCTCATGAAGCCGGGAAAGCTGGAATTATAAATTGCCTCTGTGTCTGTCCACATATGTATGTCTAATGGCAGCTTATCCAATGGTCAGAAATTCAGAGAGCTGAAGTCCAAAACACCTAGAGAACCAATGTTGAGAACCACTGCTCAAATCAGAAAAACAGAGTTAATTACTGATTGAAAACATACTTTCATACTCCCAAGGTGATGGTTTCCAGATGTGTTCGGCTAATTTGGGAAATGGAAAAGAATAATGGGATTTGTAATTCAAAATATCAATAGAGCATCATGATGAGTGAGACTACTAATGACTATACACAGGGATGCATAGAATATTTTCACCTTTTAGAACAAACTGCTATCATTCTACTCTCCCATCAGCATCATTAAAGAAAATTAAAAACCCAGAAAGGCCTGGCCAGTATTTAGAGTGAGTCCCATAGGCACCCAGCATTAAACTTTTATCATTTCTTTTTATTTTATACTAGCTTGGGGACCCGGCGGTGCCGGGTCATTTGAGAAGTGCAGCAGGATGTAGAGTGGGTCATGGGGGCTCTGTGTGCCAAGTTTGGTCTTGATCCATCATTATTGGGAGTTGCAGTGGTATCATGGAATTACTGAAGGTAGTAGAAGTCCCATCATCTCTGGTCCACCCTCCCCCAAAGTGTAGTAGGATGTAGATTGGGTCTTGGGGGCTCTGTGTGCTAAGTTTGGTCTGTATTGGTGAATGGATGAGGGTTGCATTGTTTTTAGGAAGTGAGTGAAGGTACTTCAAGTCCCATCATCCATGGTCCGTCTCACACAAAACAGCACCAGGATGTAGAGTGGGTCATGAGGGCTCTGTGTGCCAGGTTTGGTGTTGATCAGTCATTGGATTAGGTTTGTAGCAGGCTTGGAAAGTGAGGGAAGGTACTGCAAGTCCCATCATCCATGTTCTGCCCCCCCTCCAAAGTTCAGTAGGATGTAGAGTGGGTCACTGGGGCTCTGTGTGCCAAGTGTGGTCTTTCTCGGTATTTGTTGGGAGCCGCAGTTGTCTGTGGGAACAGAGGGGTGTGAAAGTACTACAAATCCCATCATCCATTGTCAGTCCTCCCCCGAACCTCACCAGGACGTGAAGGCAGTCATGGGGGTTATGTGTGCCAAGTGTGGTCTCGATCAGTAATTGGATGAGGGTCGCAGCAGACTTGGGAAGTGAGTAGAGGTACTTCAAGTCCCATCATCCATGGTCCACCCTCCTCCTATCTGCACCAGGATGTAGAGTGGGTCATGGGGGCTCTGTGTGGCAGGTTTCGTGTTGATCAGTCATAGGATTAGGTTTGTAGCAGTCTTGGAAAGTGAGGGAAGGTACTGCAAGTCCCATCATCCATGTTCTGGCCCCCTCCAAACTTCAGTAGTATGTGGAGTGGGTCACTGGGGCTCTGTGTGCCAAGTGTGGTCTTTATCAGTGTTTGTTGGGGGCCACAGTGGTCTGTGGGAACAGAGGGGTGTGAAAGTTCTACAAATCCCATCATCCATTGTCAGTCCTCCCCCAAACCTCACCAGGACGTGAAGGCAGTCATAGGGGTTATGTATGCCAAGTTTGGTCTCGATCAGTGATTGGATGAGGGTTGCAGCGGACTTGGGAAGTGAGTAGAGGTACTTCAAGTCCCATCATCCATGGTCCACCCTCCTCCAAACTGCACCAGGATGTAGAGTGGGTCATGGGGGCTGTGTGTGCTAGGTGTGGTCTGTATTGGTCCTTTTTGGTGGCCTCAGTGGTCTGTGGGAACCAAAGTGTTTGAAAGTACTACAAATCCCATAATCCGTGGGTCATGTCCCCCGAACCGCACCAGGACGTAAAGGGGGTTAGGGGGGTTATGTGTACCAAGTTTGGTGCAGGTCCATCACCCGCGCTGGTCGCTGTGGCCTGTGAAAGTGGCTGCCACATATCCGCCCTCCCGCCCTCCCGCCCTCCGCACACATACATACATACAAACATTCCACTTTATAAAGGTATACAGATGGTATAGTATACTTTTAGACTTATTTTTGAATTATTTCAATTCATTTTACATTTATTTTAGATGCTGTCCTGATACCTTGTGATATTGGGTGGGATATAAACATTTCAAAACATGAAATAAAATAAAATACGCATTATTTTGTTTATGCAGTGGTGGCCAAGTAAGTAAGTACTTCCCTAGCCTATTAGCAAGAAAAGAGTGAAACTTCGTCCCCTGTTTTTTATTTCCCACCAACCACTTCATCACATTTACTAAATTCCACTGAGTCCTACACTTAAAATCTGGGAAGCCACACTTGTCATCACATTAGTTTGGCTTCAAGTGTAGGATAGAGCATTTTTTGTGTATTTTAAGCATGAGGGCCAGCATTCTTTCAAAATGTTTCATGAGGTGGTGGGAAGTGGATTTTTAAAAATAATCTGGATATTTGACCATTTTTGTAATGTGATGGCATTAGATGCTCTGAGGTTTACAATTAAATCTTTCCCCAATATGTGGGTGGGGTGGGGGGGACCTCTCCTTGTCACCTTCGCTTATAAGGTATTTGCTGCATAACCATCTTTTTTGGGTTGATATGTTTTGTTTTACTTTTACTATATCATTTCTCAGATGTGGTAATCCGAACTATACACTACTTTCCAGATGAGTTTGCACTATGGGCTTGTATAAGGGCAGTATGACATTGGCAGCATATTTTATTCCTCTTCTAATGAAGCCAGACATGGACTTTTCCCAGCTTGGAGAGATCAGTACAGAATTGTTCTACACAGGATCCTTCAAGTCCTGTTGTGTTATGCCTTTGTGTATAAAGACCTCATGGAACACATTGGTTATGGAAATCTTCATGCTTCTTAGACCCCTAAGATTTCAGAGTGCTGCAAAACTGAAAAAGACAACGAAAGAATTAGTGATACTCTCCAGGGCGATAGTAGTGAAATACATTTATCCTCAGGTTAAATATGGTTTCTTTGATTGCTCACATTGCTGTCAGCCTTTGGCTCCAGGCAAAATACCATATTCTCAGGGATGATTTTTGCCCTGGGGCAATCTTCCATTGTTCTCATCAGTGACAAAAAGAGACGCCTAGATTTTATGTTATTTTGATGTTTGCGTATAAGGATTATCGCTTTTTTTATTCCCCCACTTCTGTTCATGAAGACTGAATGACTTGGACATGTTTCAGCTTCGTGAAAAGAACACCACACAACTCAGAATCCACAGTAATTGTAAATATTGCAAAATTAAATTAGTTGGGAAATCTCTGTATTGGAAGGGTAAATAATGATTAAAAACTAGAAAAACAACGGAGATATTGTTCTTCAAAGGTGCCATTATAAACATAAGCATGAACAGTTATGTTTGTTTTATAGTTTCCCTTGAATCTTGCATTTTGATTATTGTACCAGATAAGACAATAAATAAAAGGTATTTTTTTGAGCTCATACCTAAATAATGTGAGCTACTGTGATGAAAAGGAAGCCAGAATGGATGACTTTTCATAGAACTGAACTACATAGTTTCAATAGAATGAACCGGTTTCCCCAGACAGCCTATTATTTTCTGGACCAATTAATTTTAAGTTGTACATATATTTGAGGTTTCATGGGAGAAAGGTTCACTGAGTTTTCAGTTTGAGTAATAAATCAGTTTGGATTCTAGTCAGCCAGAGTGGTTCTGAATTAAATGGGAAGGTTTGGAGAAAAATCCTGTTGAGCTGCCTGATACCATGATATTTGGGGTGGTGGTGGTGGTGGTGGTGGTGGTGGTAGGGACAGAGTACACTGAATTCTGTGTATTAGGAAACAAGGGCCATGCCTAACAATGTTTGCCACTTTGGGGCTATGAGATGTGATGTAAACAAAATTACAAGGGTTGAATGAAAGGTAATGCCTCCATTCATTACTTTTCATTCAACCTCATAACAGATGGCACTACTGGTATGCAGCAGGTACTGGCTTGTTCAGTAGACTCTCCTCAACAGTTCCATTTTGCCAGGAAGCCTTAGCATTGAACGGTTGTGTTGTTAAAGTGCCAAGTATGGAACCCTGCGCAGACGGTCGGTCAATGTGCAGTCATTGAATTCTTGACAACAGAAGGTGCCACCCCAAAGGAGATTCATCAGAGAATGCAAGCTGTTTATGGTGATTGTGTTGATATGAGTACTGTGCATCGTTGGGCAAGTAAGTTTAAAGATGTTGAGGTTGGAACATCTGACTTGCGTGACAAACAAAGAGTTAGACATCCTATGACAGCAATCACCGAGTTTCGCAAGCAAAAGGTTGACAGATTGATTCAGGACGATCGTCGTATCACTCAGAGAGAAATTTCAAGCATAATTGGCATATCACAAGAACATGTGGGTCACGTTATTGCTTTGCTTGGCTATTGGAAGATATGTGCACGATGGTTACCCAGGATGCTGATGCTGGTTGTGGAAACAGAGTGTCGACTTCATCCGTGATGGCTTCAGAAAACTTGTTCATCATTGGCAGAAATGTATCCCATTGTCTGGTGATTATGTGGAAAAGTGAATAGTGGTAGTTAAAGATCACATAATCTAAGGATTATTTTTGCATTTGATTTATTCAAATATTCCCATCCAAACCCAAGTATCGAAGGTGGAGACATTACTTTTCATTCAACCCTTGTATATGCTGCTTAATGATTTAAACATCAGCAACATGGGCAATTTCCCAGCATCCCGGCATTTGAAAGCACCTCAGTTTAGCCTATTAAACCAAAAATGCTTTTTACCAGTAGCGTAGGCCATTGGGCAATTAGACACTTGAAAACAATTCAAATCCCAAAGTAAATTAAGATGGCTACACATTTTTAAAGTTATTTGTGACATGCATACCTCATGTCAGGGATAGGGTGATGAGGTGAGCCAGTCAAAATTGTACAAGACAGAGCGACAAGAGACAGGCTTTCTTGCAAAACCAAATAATAGAGAATATCCTAAAGTGAACTTATTATTCCTTTGTTCATTACGAACAATGTCAATTAAGTGCTTGAAAAGTTAGTCCAGGAAAGATACATTTTCTAAGTTATATATCCAACACTATTGGGGATAATGGATCATGACATGTTAGGACAGTGGTTCTCAACCTTCCGAATGCCACAACCCCTTAATGCAGTTCCTCCTGTTGTGGTGACTCCCACCCATAACATTATTTCATTGATACTTCATAACTGTAATTTTGCTACTGTTATGAATTGTCATGTAAATAGATATGCAGGATGTATTTCCTTCATGGGACCAAATTTGGCTTAATACCCGATATACTCAAATTTGAATACTAGTGGGGTTTTGGGAGGGATTCATTTTGTCATTTGGGAGTTGTTGTTACTGGGATTTATAGTTAACCTACAATCAAAGATCCTTCTGAACTCCACCAATGATGGAATTGAACCAAACTTGGCACACAGAACTCCCATGACCAACAGAAAATAATGGAAGTTTTTGTAGACATTGAGTTTTGGAGTTGTAGTTCACTTACATCCAGAGAGCACTGTGGACACACACAATCATGGATCTGGATCAAACTGGGCACGAATACTCAATATGTCCAAATGTGAACACTGGTGGAGTTTGTGGAAAATAAACCTTGACATTTGGGAGTTGTAGTTGCTGGGATTTATAGTTCACTTACAATCAAACAGCATTCTGAACCCCAGGAATGATAGAATTGGGCCAAACTTCCCACACAGAACTAGCATGACCAACAGTTTTTGGTGACCCCTCTGGCATTCTCTTGCAACCCCCCACCAGGGTCTCGACCCCCAGGTTGAGAAACACTGCATTAGGATCACTGACCATCGAGGTATAGATCATGAATTGTTAGGATCACAACTTAATCAGGGTAGCAGAGTTTATTTGGTAATTTATGATTGCTGGGCATGTAGATTGTTTCTGTTTGATGCTTTCAGCAGACAATGATGCAACCAGACTTCTTTTACAGATAACAAGTTTTGTTAACAGTTAACTTCGTGTATTTAAAGATACAGGCACATTTATTGACAAGGGTTAAAACTTCAATAATGTTTCAGAGACTTTGTATCTTGAACATACAAACTTTAACTGTTTCTTCATAAACTATGTTGCTTTATACAACTCTTTAATAAGAGTTTACTTTCAAATAAAACACAAGCCTCAACAGTTTCTAACTTCCTAACATGAGCTTCTCTACTCTGACAGACTTCTCTACTCAAGCTCATTCAAGATTCAGCATCCTTCTCTAACGGTCATTCCTCAACCGACGTTTCCTAACTGTCATCCTGTTTAAACCTGAGCATTCCAAACTGTCACTGAGTCAGTAATGTGGCCTGTCCCACTTCTTTAGGTATATAGAGATAAGGAAACTGCAATCTACAAATAAGACATATACTTCAGGTTATAAAACGACATATTACAAAACAGACAAATATCATGTAGAGGAAGTTTGAGAAAGTTGCTTCCCTCAACAAACACCTTTTTGTAAGCTGCCTTGAGAAAATGCTAAGAAAAAGGCAGCATACACTGTACATATAATAATAATAATAATAATAATGATAGTTCAGCAACAAATAGTATACAAGCGTGTGTTTGTATGTATGTTTTGTGTGAAGTCCCAAATAAAATTTGACTTAACATTCTAAAAATGCATAAATACTTTGACGGAACTAGATTTCATCTGATCTTGCAAGATAGCAGGGCTGGTTAATACTTGGAAGATGGTGGCCAGGGAACACCAAGCACTTTAAGCTACAGTATATACAGAGGAAGGCAATGGCAAACCATCTGTAGTGAAGTCACTATATGTGTTAAGAGTTTTGTGTTTGTTTGTGGTTAAATCTGTGGGTTTTATTGTATTGCATGTTTATATGATGAACAAACTGCAGAGAGTTAAGGGGAAATGGGGGTGCACAGCCTCTCGAAATGTTCGGATGCTTGGCAGAGCCTAGTACTGGCTTTGGCAGGTGCACGTTTTGAATTCTGACAGTTAGAGAGAACTGTTAGAAAGGACAGTTAGAGAGAGAGGGGAGTTGGTCTGAGCAGTTGAGGCTAGCTGGTAGCAACTTGGAGAGGTGCCGGAGTCTGTTCCTGAGGAAACCAGTAAAGAGTAATATTGGGCGTGGCTGACTTACCAACCACGCTGGTTGCGGAGCAGCATTGCCCTCCCGCCATCTTGTTGCCCGGGGGAGCTTCTTCCTCCCAGAAGCCCCCCGGATGGCGGGAAGGTCTCCCGCCATACAGGCCAGCCGGCCAATGAGGGGACTGGCTTCGCCCTGCCCCCTCCCTGTTTCTGGCTGGCTCAGATTTCCGCCCGGGCAGGTATCTTGTGCTGCCCGGGACTGCCTGGCCTCATTCGGAGGCAGGCTGTTTTTGAGGCAGGCTGTTTTTGCTCAATTTTAGGAGCACAGTCCCTCTTTCCCCTCCTCCTCCTCCTCTCCCTCTCTCTCTCTCGATATAATGGTGTGTGCTGCTGCAATGTGCTCTGTTTTTTGCAGAGCTACTTGCTAGGGGGGGGGGGGAGAGAGAGAGAGAGAGAGAGAGAGAGAGAGAGCCAGTTGAGCCTGAAGCAGCTGTTGCAGACTTCAGGAGGCCTTCCTTCTCCTCTTGGTTAGGAAAGTCGGATTGGAGAGTTTGAGGCCTGGACGAGGAGGTGAGGGCTTGGAGCGGAGCAGCGGCGGCAGCAGCTTCAGGTCGGTAAGGGCTCGGTCCAGGCCTCGGTCCAGGCCTTGCCTGGTCTCAGTGGGGGGAAGGCACTTTGCTCCGTTCCACAAGCCCTGCTGGGTTTTTCACCTTCCATCCCCGGTCGGGACCTCCCTTCCTTGGCTGCCGCCCCTGCCATTTCCCAGGGGAAGCACGCCTTGCTTCCTCTCCCTTGCCTGCCTCTCTACCTGGGGCCCGCCAGGGCCACCCACGTGCTGCTCCCTCAGGCTTGCGGGCCTGCTGCTCAGCTCCTGCAGCCCAGTCTCAGGCCTTTTTGTTTTGGCCTGCCTTTGTTCTCTGCTTGGGGAGGGCTCGTTCGTGGGGAGATCCCTCCCCGGGGCCCAACTCCCCCTCCCCCACACACCACTTGCCTTGGGCCCAGCTGGGCCCACCCTCCGTCCTGCTCCAGGCCCTCACCTATAGCTTCCAGGCCTTGCCGGCCTCCCGGTAGCAGGCCCCTCCTTTGTTCCCAGTTGGGGACTTTTTGCTGCTTGCTCTCCCTCCCCCCCTCTCCTGCATTCAGCTCAGAGGTGTGTGTGTGTGGGGGGGGGGGGAATTCCCTTCCTTCCCCGGTGCCTTTTTTCATTCACCTAATTTGTGGGGAGGCCAATTCAACTGCTTCATGAAGCCATACTACTTTCCAGGAAGCATGCAAAGAATTAGGCAGCGACAGCTCTCCTGGTGGCCAGGAACTGAATCATTAAACAGCTGCTATTGCTGCCATCAAATAGCCTCTGACTGTCTGCATTCACATGTTCTGTGCTCATAGCATGCTATGTTCCTCGTGTTCAGCCCCCCCTCTCAGTGTGGGGCACCCCCCTGCTGGTGCAGGCCACCATTGTGGCCATCTAATAGCCTCTGAGTGTCTGCACATACATGTTCTGTGTCCGAGGCATTGAATGCTTTTCTAACCCCTGTGCAGTTCCAGCCTCCGGTGCATCCCACCCGGACTTTGGCGCAGCTGGTGGCGAAGTCAGTTGCATCAAGAGCTCTACTGACTGTAGGGTCATGAGTTCGAATCCAGCCCGGGTTAGAGTGAGCTCCTGACCATCATATTGTGTAGATTGTTGTCAACCCTTGCAGCCAGAAGGAAGTCGCATTGTCCATAGCAACAGACATCAATATAATTTTACATCATTAATAACAGTCATTCAGGGCCACTTTGTAGGGAGGCCAATTTAACTGTTTACAAAGCCATATATACAGTATCTCCAGGATGTATGCAAAGAATGGGGGAGATTCCTCCCCCCCCCCCATGCCTGCCAAGCCAGGAGGCCCAACTTGCAGTTTGTCAACTCACAAAGGTGAGTAGATCAATAGGTACCGCTTCAGTGGGAAGATATCTGCAGAGTTGGAAGAGATCAGGTGGGGCCATTTAGTCCTACCCCTTGCCCAGCAGAATCAGACGGGGTACCAACGACACGTGTCCATCGGGCCATGGTGACCTTCTGGGGAGGGAGCATCCACTGCATATTTATATACATGCATATGTGAGCAGCCCAATGGGTGCCGCTCTGGTTGATGCTCCCTGCAATCACAACTGTTTATGCATCACTCTCACTGGAGCCCCCAGTGGCACCTCCGGTGTGAGAGCCCTGGCCATCCCATTGTCAGGATGACCTCCCATATCTTTCTGGTGCCTCTTTCCTGTCTGGGTGCCCCCCCCCCTCGCTTGCCCTGTGGTGCTAATTGTTCTTGTCCAGTTGCTGTTCTGTGTTTCAGGTTGCTTCAATCATGAAAAGCACAACCCAGAGGTCGGCCAGGCAGGAAGCCGGAAAAACAGATATGGCCTGCAGGTAGGAGCTTACAGCGCACCTCAAGGCAGAGAGTTCCACTGCGGAACAGAAGCTACAGTCAAGCAGCTCTCATATGACCAGGGGGAATCTCGATTCCTGCAATTTCAATCCATGGTCTTTTGTGCCCTAGTTTTCTGGGCAGCAGTATTCTGAGCTGCCCCCTCTGGCTTATGGCTTCCTCTCAGATTTATTCGAAGCTACCATGTCTCCTCAGCATTTTCTCCTGCAAGCTATACGTGCCCAGTTCTCCAAGATGCTCCTCTTAGTGCATGGTCTCCAGACCTTCGTCAGTTTCCTTCATCGCGACACCTTCCAGCGTGAGGTCTTCCAAGTGAGGTCTTACCTAAGCTGAGGGGATGACACCATGACCCCCTTTTCATTGCGGTAGCGGAAATTGCAACAAGCCATCGATCTATAGCATCCTATCTGGTTTCCAGACCTCCATTTCCGCCCTCAGGAGACAGTCACCATTGACCAGCGTCTTCCCCCTTTTCCCCCAGGAATGTCAAGGCCCCTTTGGGTGTCCTCCTGAGTTTATATAACTGACCTTGCTGCTGCACTGATTGGGGTTGCTTACTGGCCTTAGAGACATTCCCCCTGCATTCATAAAGGATAGTTTCCAGAGAAGTCAGCTGGTGAACTAGCCAGTGATCGGAGACAGCCTCATGGCCAGTCCAGGGCATTTATTCCTACACAGAGGCAGTACGTTTCCAATTGCGACCCATTCCTGAGTAATTCAATGGAGGACCTTGGGGGCATACATACATGGGTATGACTACCCCCTTTAAACAACCTTTCATGGGATTAGCTTGCTACAAGAGTTTGGGGAAGGTATCCCTCTCTCCAAACTGGGCTAGCTGCATCGGAGCAGGAGTCTCTTGCAGCAAGACTTTGCCAGGATTCCTGCAATCACACCTCCTGATTTGCAATATTCCAGCCCAGTCATCCCGTGTCCATGGCATTCTTATATTATAATTGGCATTGACAGTGCTATGGGCAACCAATTCTATTGTTTGCATGCTCCTGCTGCAGATTCATCCTCTGTTTCAGCTATGGCGTAGCAGCAATCCTTCGTTTTCTATGGTCCAGTCTATCAGTGCATTGCCATGTTTTGTGGGTGACGGCTCTTCCTGCACAGTATTCCAACCGCTGCTGAGAGCTCAGGTCTCGTTATCCCACTGATTTACAGCAATTTTCATATTGCCGCTCTGTATCCAAGCTTTCGTCTGGTATTACTTTACTTTCTGAAGAATTTGCCCAGCAATTCACTTACTTGGGTGTACTCACCGATTTGCTCCTGAGAGGCCAATTACATGCTATGGGGTCCAGTATCTGTTGTTTGACTTCTATCTCCAAGGCTTCTAGAGCTAACAATTTTTGGTATTTGACCTGGCCATGCCCAGGGGTTGCACCATTGTCCGAGTAACACCCACTCTCTGAGGCAATTTTTTCAGAATTAACTTCCATGGACATACCCTATGGATTTGCATCAGAGAGTCCCAGATGTTCCAGGTAGACCTGTGTCTTTTGTTTCTATCTTCATCCTCCTCCTGGCCTTCACATATCACAACCATTGGTATTGTGATTAGGCCATTCTCAGGGGTTACGTAATCAGCTGTGCCGCATTTGAGCCTTTTGCACCTCTCTGGAGTGTGCCACCTGGACTTTGGCCTGTTCTAGCATCATCACCATTCCGGAGGTGTCGTGTGATTTGTCTTGATATGTCGCAGGCTAACGTCTCTTTCTCAGAGTAAGTAAGGAAATTACAAATGCATTGGCATGCTTCCAAGGAAGACGGGTCTCCCCTCCCCAGTACCAGACGCAGGCCTCCTGCCCGCCAAGTTCCAACTAAGTTCCCGGCTGGGGAAGAAGAGGTCCGACATGTCATTATTCACCAGCAGAGGGGTAAGGTCTCGGCCCACACCACAGTCGGTAGTTGGCTGGCAAGGTGGCAGGCTGTGCGGACCCTTGCCAGTCTTATAGGAGCAGGAACTCCTTAAGAGTTGGAACTAGCAGTATCCCAAGCCCAGGGACACCCTGTACGGCAGGTGCCCCCGGTCACACTAGTCCCTCTTGTCCATTGTCTATGTTCTCAGAGGGATTTACTCTTCTCATTATGTAGTCAACTTATTTTCTATGGTGTTCGCAACCACATTCTTCGGGGCCCACGTTCTGGGGAAGTGGTGGCCATCTCCAGGACGGATCCCTCCGGTAGGGCCTTCCAGTGCAAAGATGCATCCATCCTTGGCACCTCCATGTCTGTACAGACCCAGAAATCCAAGACTGACCACAGGGGTACAGAAGTCAACCGGTCCATTCTAGGCCTTGAGAGAGGGAACTTGTGCCCTGCACAGGCGCTTCCCAGGTACCTTAGTGGCAGGGATCCATCCCCGGGCCCCCCTATTGGTGCATCGTGGGACCCCCCTCACCGGGTACCAGTTTATGTCAGTTTTCCGCAGGTCGCTCCAGGTATTGGGCCTGCCGCAGCAGGAATACGGATGACACTTCTTCGGTTTGAGCAGCGACCGCCGCGGCAGCTGAAGGCATTCCCGTTGATGTTATCAAGGCCATGGGAGGATGGAAAGCATCTGCATACACCTCTTTCATCAGGCCGGGCCGCCTCCCAGAAGGCGCACAGGTTGCTGGTTTGTCTTTTTCTCACCCCCACAGGGCGGCTGCGGCCAAGAGAGCAGGTGCTCGGCACAAGCACGGCATCACGGCCAGGAGGCCAGAGCCACGGTCATGGCTTCGCCTCCCGCTGAGATGGCCAGCGCACACTGCTAGTGGCAACTTGGAGAATGGCTGGAATCAAGGAGCAGTGGCTCCACAGCGGTGGCCATCGCATGAGGACTTGGCGGCTGCCAGTTATCAGTGTGCAACTTGGTGAATGGCCGGAGCAGCGGCTCCACAGCGGTGCCTATCGCATGAGGACTTGGCGGCTGCCAGTCATCGGTGTGCAACCTGGAGAATGGCCGGAGCAGCGGTTCCACAGCAGTGGCTATCACATGAGGACTTGGCAGCTGCCAGTCATCAGTTCCGCTTATTGAGGATAGGAATTTACGTTGGCGGAAAGGGGCGGGGTTCAAGGATGCCTCCTCCCCCCCCTTTTGTGGCGTGTGGCTTGGCCCCTGGATCAGGTTGGCTTATCACCCCTTGTTGTTAGGGGGATAACGCCCAGGCCCACTGGGGTGCTGAGTTTCCGTGGACAGGCATTGGCCGCTCGCACCCCTGGCTTGCTATCACCTCAAGGCATTTGTGGGGGCCATCTACCATGATCCAGGACCCAAGCATGGCCGCCAACCCCTTCGTTCCTGCTTTCAATAAACGAGTTGTGGCCAATTTTATCCAACCACTTATCCAACCAATGTGTCCGCATGTTTCTTGGCGCGAGGTGTGTCATGCTTGCACACGCAATGTTATTCTGTGTGTGAAGAAGTTACAATTTAACATCTTGTTGAGAAACGAACAAGCACTGCATATTGTAACTAAGTAATCGTAAGCCATTTGCCTCTCAGGAAGTATAACCACCTAAGCTCTGTACACATTGAAACCTCCACGCTGTTGTTAACAAATAAACTGTTCAAGTTCTTGTTCCACAAAAGTCTCTCAGTGACATCGTTTTGAAAGTACAAGCCTTCCTTCACATCTGGTGGCCAATAATATTTTATATGGTGGCAGCAAGATTGTAAAAAGATCCTAAAGTGAAGTACGCTAGCTATCAGCATCTTCATCTTCCCACCATCTGTGATCATTCTTTACCTTGAAAAACTCTTATGAGCCAGATAATTTGAAAATATATGCTTTATACTTTGAAGACTGTTACAGACAGCCATGCTAAGTGTCCTTGACCATCACTCTGTGATCTGTCACTGTCCTCCAAGTTGGTTGCTGTGATTTTTCCAGGCTGTATGGCCATGTTCCTGAAGCATTCTCTCCTGGTGTTTCACCCACATCTATGGCGGGCATCCCTAGAGGTTGTGAGGTCTGTTGGAAACTAGGCAAGTGGGTGTATATATCTGTGAAATGCCCAGGGTGGGGGAAAGAACTCTTGTCTGTTTGAGGTAGGTGTGAATGTTGTAATTGGCCAGCTGCATTACCATTGAATAGCCTTGCAGCTTCAAAGCCTGTCTGATTTCTGCCCGAGGGAATCTTTTGTTGGGAGGGGTTGGCTGGCCCTGATTGTTTCCAATCTAGAATTCCCCTGTTTTCTGAATAATGTTCTTTATTTGTTGTCTTGATTTTAGAGGGTTTATATATATATATAAAATAAAAATACTGGTAGCCATTTTAAAACTCACAGCAACCCAGTGATTCTGGCCATAAAAGCTTTTGACAACACATTGTCCTCCAAGTTCTTAGTTTCATAATAACATCAATAGCAGTGCTCCCTAAAGTTTCTGATTTGGGGAATGAGATATATTTTCTCCCATCGTGCCATGGATCCTATTCATGCTCATTGGTTTTAACTGTTTCTTCCTTTTCTGGAAGCTTGCTGTGGACCAACAACCAATAGCTCATGGACAGAGCTTTGAATGGCCCTGATCTATACCACAAAATCTATAGATTTTGCACAATTAAAGACACACATGGTTTAGTATTGTTCAGCCCTGCCCGTTGCCTTTCCACGCCACCTGATTTATTGGACAGTGTGTGTTTATATTATCGTTCCTGTCAGCCCCACAGCCTTTCGCTTTGAACTGCTAGAAAAGGAAGAAGGAAAAATCTGGCAAAGTAATGATCATTCTACACAGTTACTTCATGACTGAAAGTTTTCATTCTCCCTGTTAGCAAACACCGCACCAATTCAATCCCGAGGCTATAATTCAAGGGATGAGCATAGCGCACAATTGCTAGCTTCCCACAAGATATCTTGCCATTTGAAATGGAACATTTTCACTCAGCTCACAGCTTTGCTTTCTTTTATTTTGTTGAGGAGAAAATCCCATGACACAGTACCTAAAGTGCAGTGATTGGTATATTTTTTATTTTTATTTTTTGTTATATCTAAAATCTGTTAGGATCAACTGCAAAATTATTTAGGTTTGCTCAAGGAAGTGACTGCTTTAGGGCATGCCACAGTATTTAATGCTAATCGTAGCAAATAATAAAAATTAGCTGTATATTTGGTCTTCTGAGCAATTGTTGAAACTGATGGTTCTCTATTACTGTAACAGTTTAACAAGACGTGCATTTTGGAGTAGGAATGCCCTATTGAGGAGAGTGCTTTAATTATACTTTTCTAATTAAACCAGATTTTCAAAAAAGGTTAACTGTGGCATTTTAAATAGCTTGAATCTACATTGGTATTTTGAGGACATCCTTTAGCTCAGCCACTTCTGATTAAAAGGATGCTCTTCCAATTAAGAGATCTCTTCTTGACAGCTCTTAGTAAATGGCATCCACTTAAAGAGTAGCAGGGCCTGGGACAGGGAAAAGTGGAATCATTTTGGAATTAATTTGAAATTTCTTTAAAGAAATTAAAAGTCAATTACTAAGAATTTATAAATATTGTTTATTCACAGTCTAGACCTAACACAGAAAATTATGGGTTAATGCCAGAAGCCCTGAATAATCTACATATAATTACAAACTACAATAAATAATTTGGGTGGTGTCTTATTGTAAAGCATAAGAGGGTGATTCCTGCCCCTATCTGCAAACCCCATATCCATGGTTCATGTACCTAGGCTCCCAAAATATTCCTTATACATAGCATTTTAAGGCAATGCTATAGCGTTCAATTGTGCTCAGGCAATATAGATGTTGCACTCCAGGCCAGGAAAGCCCTCTGACTTTAAACACCACAAAGTAAAAATGCAAGCAATTGATTGAAGATAATTAAAAAGCAATACCATTTAAAACACTCCATAAAAATAGGTAAATCTAATTAGGTAGAAAGATAAGCAGAAACAAATAATCCAGGAAATAAGTCCATCAGAGTTCATGAAAAACAAATACAGAAACTTCCATGGTAAACCTCCAAAACTTGAATCATGAAGTCAAACAAGGCACTTAACACATGACCAGGAAAGACGTCTTAACCCAATTCCAACGTTGCTCCGACTGACTATAGATTCTGTACTTGGCACTTTTATCCCCTAATGTACTCTATGTCCCAAGTGGCAAGGAACAGATTTCATTTCAGCCTTAACTCTGTTGTCAATATCTCTCTCAGTCTGAAAGAGAACCAGAGAGATTGGTTTTTTCGCCTATACTGACTGAAAATATGCCTTCTATCTACTGGCTTACTAATTTCTGCAGCTGGCCTAGGTACCAAGCTTTTCTCAGGCTCAAAATCCTGGGAATTCTCTGGTAGCAATTCAGGCCCTCTTCCAGGGACCATACCATCATCCCCCAACCCTTCAGGAACATTCTCATCAGAAAAGACACTTTGAACAGGAATCCTGTTGTCATTCTCTGCATCTAGGGCAATTTCATCATTAGAAACATCATTAGGTACATGAACCTCAGAAATATCATTGTCATTCCCAAAATCCAGAGTACCCTGATCAATAGACACAATCACAGGCTGAACTCCAACAATAGGCTTTTTCCAACATGCCTGCCTTTGTCTTTGAGCAAATTCCCAATAGCCTTGAATATCAGTTTGTTTCAGCAGTGCCCCCCTTGTTGCCATGTTTCCATAAAGCCCAGCTTCATGGGACATCTAAGAGATAACAATCACATTCATGGTGTCTTTCTAGATCTTGGAGTCCTCGTGGAGTCCTTGAGTACAAGTTAAACATGAGCCAATAATGTCATGTGGAGGCAAAAAAAGTCCTAGGGAGGAGGGAGCAAGCTTGTTTTCTGCTGCCCTGGAAACTAGAATGGAACAATGGCATCAAACTACAGGAAAGGAGATTCCACCTGAATATTAGGAAAGAACTTTCTGACTGTGAGAGCTGTTCACCTGTGGAACTCTCTGCCCTGGAGTGTGGTGGAGGCTCCTTCTTTGGAAGCTTTTAAAGAGAGGCTGGATGGCCATCTGTGGGGGTGCTTTGAATGTAATTTTCTTACTTCTTGGCAGGGGGTTGGACTAGATGGCCCACATGGTCTCTTCCAATTCTATTATTCTATGATTCCACCACCAATTTCTTACAGATATGTATATGGGCCTCTCTAGGTCTTTTATGCCGGCGCCTGCGCACGCGGGGGGAAAGAGGGGCGAAGGAGGAGGCAGCCAGCTGACTGCGGACGCGCCGTGGCTCCGATCGCGAGCCGCGGTGAGGGGAGGGGAACAAGGAGGAGCTGGCTCCCTCCTCCCGGCCCCGCCCCCTCCCCCCGGCCACCATTTTTTTAAAAATTGATTTTTTAAAAAAATTGATTTTTTTTAATAAAAAAAAATGGCGGCCGGGGGCATAGCTGGGGCCGGAGCCAACAGGCTGGGGGGCCGTGTACGGCCCTCGGGCCGCCAGTTGGACAGCCCTGTTTTATGGTATGCTTCCAGCCAAAGTATAATAAAAACACAGAGTGAGTTATTTTGCATGGCTTCTGGTATTTATTAGGTGGTGGTCTTTGAACATTACTCCAGTGGGTATGAGAGTCGTGCTGTATTCTATACCCTTTAAAATAACTACTGTCAAAAGAAATAATTGCAAATGGGAGTGATTAGCAGACTTTTTCAATGATTTCCAGCAGACTGTTATTTTACATTAATTGTGGTAAAACACAGGGTATTCTTTGTGGACTCCCCCCCCCCCCCATTACAGATTAAAAGTGGGGCATCGTGCTTGTGTTATTAAAAGTTTCATTCAAGTTATGGATAGAAACAAATCTCAGAAGTACTAATTTAACTAGAGAATGTACAGTACAAAATATTGCTGTGGTTAAAGCAGTCTTTCCTAAACTTTATGAATAATGTTGGTGGGTATATGAAGATGGGTATATAACGATGCTGGCCACATGACCTTAGAGGTGTCTACGGACAATGCCGGCTCTTTGGCTTAGATATGGAGATGAGCACCAACCCCCAGAGTCGGACACAACTGGACTTAATGTCAGGGGAAAACCTTTACTTTAACCTATATGAAGAGCACTGCTTGTGTAAACTGAGTCAAACTACTTTAAAGATTTTTGAGAAGTCCTCTGCACATTGCATCCTATAACAATGACAATTAACTCATTATTCCCACATCATGAGAGCATCTCATGCCTACACTGTCTCACTTTTTGTAGTGATCACAATAATACATTATTTTTTCCTAGATAAAAAACACCCAATCTTTCTCTGGGGGCTGGTCTTCTAGTAGCATGATCTGGAGACTTCAACCAAGCATCCGAAAGACAAACTACTGGTGATCAGAACTTGAGTTTGTAAAAGTTACTTTTGTGGCTGCAAGTCTCAGAATAATCCAGCTACCAGTCATCCTAAATCAGATTATGCAACCCTGGGCAAGATGAGTCAATGATCGGAATTAACATACACCAACGTCTTATTTTCAACATGCAGCAGTCAGCAGAGCCTTATTTTCTTACTCAGCTAGAGTAAATTATTGCTGGAGTTAAAGTATCATGGTTGCTATGGTGAATAGTACACACAAACATTTTGAGCTATTAGTCTTTCATTTAATGCTGCCTCTTCTTTGAGCTGCATGGGCTATGAAAACAGTGCTAAGGGATGTGACACATGGGTTGCAATCCATACCATAGTGCAACAGCAGAGCCTTATTAAGGTCAATAGCAATGTTCCAGAGAAACTAAACTGTGGATTGCAACTATAAACACACAAACCTCAGCGGTGAGGTCAAGTTCACTTAATTATCATGGCATTCTATTTCTGTAGCTCTTTTAAAGCCACAACTATTTTCCTCCTTTCCTTCAGTTTTTAAACTTTTCTGCAATAATGTGTTGTCATATTTACCTGTGGCACATTGGGAACTTGGAGAAGTTACTATTTTTCATATTACAGTATTCAGAATCCCCCCAGCAGCATGGGTATGTTGGCTAGAGTACTCTGAGATTCCATAGAAATAACTAGTCCAAGCTCTGAGTAAAATCAGTCCTCTTATGTCCTCTAGAGACTAATAGAGTACTCGAGCCTGATATGAGAATTCACTCTTTTTCATACAAACTGGGTTCAATTCTACTAAGAAGAAACATATATAGGTCTCCAGCCATTCTGGAACAGTCTCCTTATAGAACTGGTCATAACTCTTGAAGGTTTCAGGAATGAAGGGGGAAAGAACAACAGACATCCTGCCTCCCATGCCCTGAGTTATAGACTGGATGTATCTTACTTAGGCGATCCCTCATAGCCCAAGAATGATGGTCATCCAAATGTAGTGTCTTGATAGTGGGTCTGTAGGTGGCTGTGGAGCCCTATTCTTGAGCCCTTTGTTCTCCTGCAATGAGGACATTGGTTTCCAGGTGGAAGATGGTCCCGGTCAGGGTTGGCTTGACACGCCTTCCTCTTGGCACATTTTCCCCTTTTGCCCTCCATTCGTGCCTCTTCGAATTCTGCAGCTCTCCTGGTCACAGCCGACCTCCAGTTAGAGTGCTCAAGAGACAGGACTTTCCAGTTCTCTGTGTCCATGCCACTTTTTAAGGTTGGCTTTAAGCCCATCTTTAAATCTCTTTTCCTGTCCACCAACGTTATGTTTCCAATTTTTGAGTTGGGAGTATAGTAAATGCCTTGGGAGACTGTGATTTGGACAATGTGGCCAGTCCAGTGGAGTTGATGGCATAGGAGCATTGCTTCAGTGCTCGTGGTCTTTGCTTCTTCCAGCACACTTACATTTGTTAACCTTCATAATCCCACTTTCCCACACTTCATCTGCTCCATATTTTTAACAGCAATTTTGCAGTTTCAGCAATAGTTACCAAAAAAGACAAATCCATCTGAAAAATAAACACAAACACAAAACAGAATCTTGGGAATAGTGAGGAATATTGGGGAAGAATCTTGTCCCTTGATATCCCAGTACTGTTAGCATGGTGGCACACAAGTGGAATGGACCCATCACACAAGGTAAATGATGTGGAAAACTGCAGGTTTGTGAGCTATTCACGAGTCTTGCTTGTCAGTAGAAGGGCTAGATTAATCATGGGAATGAGGTAAACGATCAGCAAGATGTGATGGTCCAGCTTCAAGGACAGTCTGCTGCTTTGTGTAATAAAGTCCACAGTCTTTTCTGTTGCCAGTGTATGTAATCTGACATTCTTCTTACAGATCACAGAATCCTCCCAGCAGTTGGGTGACAGGGAGGCAGCAGAGAGAGGACAGTCAGCCAGAAAGTCCTTCTCTCTACATGTAGCTTAGTACACTGGGTTTTTTTTTGGTGCAATTGATTAAACCCTTGTGCCAGCAGGACTGAAGACAGACAGGTTGGAGGTTCAAATTTGGGGAGAGTGGGGATGAGCTCCTTCTGCCAGCTCCAGCTCCCCGTGCAGGGACATGAGAGAAACCTCCCACAAGAATGGTAAAGCATCAAAAACATCCAGGCCTCTCCTAGGCATCGTTCTTGCAGATGGCCAATTCTCTCACACCAGAAGCAACTTGCAATTTCTTAAGTCACTCCTGACATGAACCCCCCCCCCCCCCAAACTGGGGATTTAATGTTTGAGCATATTGGGATTATTGTTCAGTTTGTGGGGCCAATCAGAACGCAGAGCAGAATGGCATGGCTCACCAACTGGCAGGGAAGGGGTGTGTTGAAACCTGGGGTTACCATTTGCTCTGATCCCTGCCTAAAGTCAAATTTCTCTTCAGCCTGTTCGCATGGTAACATGTAATTTCATGCTCTTGGCACAGTAACATATAATGCCATGTTATTTTGCATTCTTCCTGTAATTCCAAACAATGAATTTTCTTTTGGCTGCTCCTACACACCGAGTATTTTTTCACTGGGTTAACTTTACTGGTGAGACAACATTTCTAGAAATGTTGAAACCATGGAAGCCCTGCCTTCATTTTGCCTCGAGTTTCTTTGTGTAAGCTGTGGGGGGTGGACAGAACTCTTGGGGAATGTTTAGATATAAAGAGTACTTGCTTTCTTCTCAAACCTATATTTATTCTACCATTTTAACAAAATAAAATGCAGCATTTATAATGTAGCATATAAAACATGTCAATTGGTATATTAAAGATATTTGCAGAACAATTCTATGGATATGTTTGTACAGCTTCTTAGCATCAGCAACAATTGTTTTCCTTTGCTGATATACTTTTAATGTTGTTTTAAAGACATTTGTTTGTATAGTTTCTTTCCAGGACCAAGGCACAGTTGGCTTGTAGTTAGTGCTGGTGCTAGGCTATTTTGCGCCCCAGGCAACACTCACTACATACCTGCTCACCCAAAATTGCTGACTTCAGTTTACAAAAACCAATGAATTATAGGAAAAAATGAAAAGAAAAAAATATCTCAAACTTATGCTAAACTTATTTGAAATTGCAAGAATAAGTAATACAACTACTTTTGTTTATCTTTCCCCAATACAAAAGGAAATATTTTAGTACACAAATCATTTGGGAATTTTTAAAAATTATAATATTAAATTTTAAGTCTCTTATAAGTTACAGTTAAATGAATATGTTACCTTAAGTATCTTTCACTTCGCAAATTTTATCAGTAATTCTTCAGGATACGTACCGATGTTTGGGCAAGTTCAGCTGATAGACTCTAATTCACCCACTTTTTAATCTGCATCTTGTAGATTGAGGCACTTTTTTGAACAGCTTATGTCAAAAAATAAAAACAAAACCTCTTTAGGTGGAATATACTGGTTTATATTTTTTTTAAACCCAAAATAAAGACATTTTCTGCAAGACTTTATTATCCACTACATTCCATAGCATTGTTGTGATATTTAGATCAATGATAGTTTACTACAATGCATTCTACATGGGGTTGCCTTTGAAGACTGTGCGGAGGTTTCAATTGGTCCAACGGACGGCAGCCAGGTTTCTCAATAGGGTGGCATACAGGGAGCATACAACCCCCCTGTTGCACCAGCTCCACTGGCTGCCAGTTTGCTAGTGAGCACAATTCAAAGTGCTAGCTTTATCCTACAAAGTCCTCAATGGTTCTGGCCCAGCTTACCTATCCTAATGTATCTTCCTCTATGAACCATCATGGAGGTTAAGATCTTTTGGGGAGACCCTGCTCCCGAGTGTGGTTATTGGGAACGAGAGTCAGGGCCTTCTCAGTGGTGGCTCCCTGACTCTGGAACTCTTTCCCCAGTGAGATTAGATCAGCACCCACCCTCCTGGCCTTTAGAAAGACATGGAACCAAATTTTTTACTAGTAAAGTAGCGTAGTACAAGAAGTAAATATGGAATATGTGTAATTGACATCTGGAATGGCCCGGTCTACGAGTTCGGATCATGTGATTTAATGTTTTTATTAGATGTTTTTAATTTTTACACTTCATGTTTAAATGTCCTATTATCATATGGTGAATTTGTCCTATTGTATTTTATGCTTAGTCATATGCTGTTTGATTTGTGATTTGGTTTATGTGTGTAAGGCATTGAATTTTGCCAATTTTTTTTGTAAACCGCCTTGATTGACTAGGATGCAGAACAATGGCTTCAAACTACAGGAAAGGAGATTCCATCTGAACATTAGGAAGAACTTCCTGACTGTGAGAGCTGTTCAGCAGTGGAACTCTCTGCCCCGGAATGTGGTGGAGGCTCCTTCTTTGGAGGCTTTTAAGCCGAGGCTGGATGGCCGATTTTCCTGCTTCTTGGCAGGAGGTTGGACTGGATGACCCACAAGGTTTCTTCCATAGATTCTATAATTCTATAATTCCCCCCAGGGTGAGAAAAGCGGTATATAAATACTGTAAACAAACAAACAAACAAATATTTATCTTTTTGAAAAATCAAAAATGATCAATGACATTTTTACAAGGATTAAAAAAACTAATCTGTATAAATCTGTATCCCTCAAAAGGTCAGTACTGCACCCTTAACAAAGTGTGGTACAAATTAATTTTAAATTCAGCTTCGCTTAGGCAACTGATTCCTTTATTTCAATTCTCTCTCTCTCTCCCCTTCTCCCCCCGACCCCCCCCCTCTCAATTCTATTCTTTGTAATTCTTTCTGCATTCCCAGAAACCCATGGCTAAACATCTCCCCTTTCCTGCACTCTCCATTATATATTTTCACTTTTCCTCTTCTTCTTTTTTCTCTAATCCCTCTCTTTGTATTTTTTGTTGTCCCCTCTCCTTCCAACTTCTCATCATTTTATCTTTTATGTTTTCAAGTTAGATGGCTTTTCTTTTTCTTCCCTTTTTCTCCTTCTATTTCCCAACATCCATAGTCACACATTTTCTCACTCCTAGTCACATCCCCTCCCCTCTTCTTTCTTTCCATTCCCCAAGTCCCCTGGCTACATTTGTCTTTTCTCTCTATGGTCATGTGCAGGTATTTATTTATTTAAAACATTTATATTCTGCCCTTCGCACCCCGCAGAGGACTCAGGGTGGAGCACAACATATATACGGCAAACATAATGCCGGGACATAAAACCATAAATATATACAAACATTAAAATCACTTATATCCACTTTAAAACCAGTTGCTTAAAAACCATCTCAGGACACCATTCTATTGTTGCCTCATTGCACTGACCCAAAGGCTTGGTCCGGCAGGTGGGTTTTAACCATCCTTCTGAAGGACAGGAGGGAGGGGGCTGATCTAATATTGCCAGGAAGGGAGTTCCGTAGCCGGGGGGGGGGGGCAATCACTGAGACGGCCCAAGGTCTCTTCCAACTCAACGATTCTATAATTCTATGATTCCCCCCAGAAAAGGGCATGGGTTGAAGAATTTTATTTTTTGGACTTCAAATGCTGGAATTTCTTACATTTTTTTCATGTCAGAAACAGCTTGAAAAAATGCAAGTCGCTTCTGGTGTGAGAGAATGGGCCATCTGCAAGGACATTGCCAGGGGACTCCAGGATGTTTGACCATCTATTGCTTCTTTCATGTTCCCACAAGGGAAGCTAGAGCTCAACAGATGGGAGTTTACCGCGCTCCCTGGATTCAAACTGGCAATCTTTTGGTCAACCCATTCAGCAAGCACAAGGATTAACCCATTGTGCCACCAGGGGATCAATTTCTCAGATGAGATGACCAGATGCTGGGAGTTATAATAAAATAGGTGTAAAGTTGTGGTTTTGTTTTGTTTTACTTCTAATGTGCATTCATTAACAATTATACCAAGATTGCTTTAACGTTCATTGTTACAGCCTTCAATACTAACATTGACTGGCCACGGGCCTTTAAATGCCTTTCATGGGGCATTCAGACAATGGCTTTATCCTTTAGTTATCAGATCATATTTTACCTCCCTTTTGCCCATTTCCTCCATTTATTAGAGATAATCTTTATCTGGGAAGGGTTGGATCAGACTTTAAAGGAGCAGTCCAAAGCAATAGATCCTCTAAAGTCTGAAATAAAACTGGGAATGGATTCCTTGTCCCATTGACAGGGAGCCACCAGGTTGCCACTCTTCAAGTGCAAGAAAGATAGAGACCTTAAACGACACATTCCCTACATAATACATTGTGCAATTCAATTCTTAAGCTTAGATACGCTGTCTGCCACCACAGACATAGGCATTCACTCTTGGGACAAAGAAAGGGAGGGAGGGAAGGAAGAAGAGAGAGAAGGAGAATCCTTTAAAGGTCCCCCCGAATAGCTGAATGACAAGTGGCTGTTTAAACTCTTCTGGTTAGTGAGATTCTGGTGAGTTTTAAAAACCCGCTCTTGCTGTGCATTTATAAAGGGATCGTTCTTTTAAGTGTAAATACATGGTAATATTATAAATGCATTTTAAAGGGAAAAGGGGGGAAAGATAGCCCTTTTGGAATGAAAGAGAGAAAGTTAGTTTGTCTAGAGACTCCCCATTAACCTAAGAAAGATGGATCTGCTGCTCCTAGAAATCATGACCTGCTTGTTAGCCCGCTTTGAAGGCGCTGCAGCCTGAAGCTGGCTCTATTCTGTTGATATCAGAGAATATCTCCCTGTTCTCGTCAGCATTACTATAGATGACTGCCATGGATAAGGAGATAAATGAGGCACACTAAAGGGCCTGGAGAAAATTGAATAAAATCATAGTATGTTCTAATAAAAGATTGCAGTAAAGCCTGTTTACTGCAAAGGGTATAATGAATCCCTTAGGAAAAAAATAAGCCCACAGTATATGGTGGTGCCTGAATGTTATTTACATTCCCCTTCATTTACACTTGTGGAAAATAGAAGAAGTGACACCTTCTATGACAACAAGTGTCATATTTTAGTTAAGATAAATGAGAATTTTTTATGAGATAATAGAAGAGGGTGGAGGGAATCTTTATCAAATTTGGAGATGACACAAAACTAAGAGAAGTGGAAGATACGAACAAAATTCAAATAAACTAGAAAACTGGGCAGAAATTAATTGAAATTCAGTTGGAACAAATGCAAAATGCTACGTTTTGACCACAAAAACCTAAAACACAAGGATGGGATGGGAGATACATGGCTAAGCAGTACTACATGTGTGAAAAGGACCGTGTGATTCTTATTGATTAACTGAACATGAGACAGCAGTGTGGTGCTGCAGTAAGGAAGGCAGGTGCTATTTTAACCTACATTTCTGCCTTGAGGGAAGGAATAGTCCCAGTATATTCTGCTCTCGCCAGGCTTACCTAGAGTATGACATTCATTTCTGGGCCCTTCGTTTTAGGAAGGGTATAGACAAGATGGAGCAGGTTCAGAGAATAGCCACAGGAATGATAAGAAGCGTAGAACAAATATAAGGAGAGGTTGAAGGAGCTGAGCATATTCAGTTTGGTGAAAACAAAACTACTGTTGTACCCTTGAAATCCCTTCAGGGTGGTGATAGAGAGGAGAGGGCAAGCCTGTTCTCTGCTGCACCGGATTGTAGAATAGGGTATAATGGTTCGGAGATACAGGGAAATAGATTTTGAAAAGGAACCTCTTGAGAATAAGTGCTATTCAGCAATGGAACCAATTGCCTAGAGAGGTGGAGGGGTCCTCTTCACTCCAAAAAATAACTCCTGACTCAGAACTTCCAAGACAGGCAACTTGATACATGAAATTCTAATGTTGATGTCCACACCGAACACAGCCTCAGATCCCTTAAGAAGTTTCCCTCTTACCTAAACACCATTCTTTCCCACACCTGGGCTACCTTTGTTGATCTTTCAGTCTCTGAGAACACTGAAGCTGTCTCTGTCCCCACCCACCTTCCCATCTGAGCAAACACTGGGTTATCAGTAGCCCTCTGTTCTCCCTCACATCCCTTTCAAAGTCAATCCCTGGGAGAGTCTCATGAGAAACATGGCCTGTTCCCCAACAATGGATCTATCCAAAACATCTCAAAAAACACTTTTGCGCACCCCCACCAAAGTCACAGGCTCACATAAAAAATCCTCAACCTCATCCTCAGAGGTCGAGGCTTCACAGACCTCAACAGATGGAAAATGCAGGAGGAATAGAACAGCGACAAGGTGATGATGATGATGATAATTTCTTGAGGCTCAAAGCAGGGCACAACACAATTACAAACACAACATATGCTTTGGGTCCGACCTATCTTTGAGACCGCATCTCCTTCTATGAACCAGCGCGAGCATTGAGATCTGCTGGGGAAGCTCTACTCTTGGTTCCACCACAGTCTCAAATACGGTTGGTGGGGACAAGAGAGAAGGCCTTCCCGGTGGTGGCGCCCCAGTTCTGGAATGCCCCCCCCCCCTAGAGTCTTTCATTCCAGTTTAAAACCTTGGCTTTTTAAACAAGCCTTTGATCTTATGTCGTTTTTAAAATATTAGTATGAGGACTTGTTGTTGACATCACATCAACACTGGGCTGTGTCAATTGGAAATAACTTATTTTTATCCACAGTGATGACTGCATTTTATGAATTTTAATGTTTTAGACTGTAATTATGTATATGCATGATTGTAACTCTATAGTTTTATCATTTTAGATTTATGTATTGTCTATATGTGGTACTTTTCTGTATTTTGTTAGCCGCCCCGAGTCCCTTCAGGTGGTGGGGTAGAAATAAAATTTATTATTAATGTTATATTTATTATCATTATAAAACATTATGTAATATACATATCATAAAAGATATCTCAATGAAATAAATATATTAAAATACTTAGAGGATTTAACCAACTGGTACCTAGTAAAATAAGCTAGAACATAAAATGTTACTAACTTGAGAATAATATCTTTCATAGTGTCTGAAAGAAGAAGGATGCAATGAAAATAGTAAGGTCTGCCTAGATGTTCTTCTAAAAGTGGAATAATGCACAAAAGGAGAATGTCCTTGTAGCATAGGAAATAGAGATTCAAGTGATGCTTGATTGACAAGGGCAGAGATGTTGAGAGTAAGGGATATACGAGCATTTCCCCTCTAAGGAAATGGAGGGCAGAGTATTAAACTGAACCAAGGTGAATGTTCTATGTTTCATAGGGACCTCAAGGGCATAAGGATAATTGGCCAGGAGGGGGAAAAATGACTATATGTAATTCTCAGGTGCTGGGTGGCTTGAAGTCCACACCTTATTGTTCTAAAGAGCTACAGCTCAAACCTTTTGTTAAATTGTCTCTTTGGCTCTGGGGAATGTCAGGTACAGAAAACCCTAAAAGGAAATAACCACATCACTTTAGCTTCTTATCAGAAGCTCTCACTCTGCTGGAGGAGAAGTTGTATTGAACTTTTGAATTCCTTTACCATACTAATTATTTTTCTTTGGAAATAAGTCTGCTGGATTCCAGACAAAAAAATTAATGAGTCTGTTAATGGATCTAGCTAGGTAAGCTATTTTTAAAATGGAGTTCAGATCAGAGTTTGCAGATTAGTTTGAAATATGATTCTGTCCAAAACCAAACCAAACCATACACCTTGTGTCGTGATCCAGACCACCTTAAGAAGCCAGGCACAGTAAAGTTAACAGTTAGAGTTTATTTACAAGAGTCCCAAACTTCCTCCCTGTGATTCAAACAAGCCCAGAGGCACAGCAAGTTGATAAAGAGATCCAACACAAAGAAAACGCCCAGTTCAGGCTTCTTCGCAACTGAAATAAGGCTGAGAGCATGAGCACAAAAGATCACAACCAGCCAGGCAGAATGCAAATGGAGAAGGAGCGTCAAACAGTCCTTTACCAGGAGGGATGCAGACAGAGTAGAAGTGCCAAACGTTCCTTTAGTCAAGCCAGGGAAATGCAGATGGAGTAGAAGAGTCAAAATGTTCCTTTAGTCCAGCCAGAAGGAATGTGAATGAAACAGCGAAGTCAGGTCAATCTGGGATCCAGCACCAAGGAGCAGCAGAATCTAGCACAGAAGGAATTTAAGGTGGAGCAGCCGAAGATAAGACACAAGATGCGGAAACCCACAAAATACAATACCAAAGTCCAGAATTCCACATCCACAGCCAGTCGAACGATCAGTCCAGAAGCAATCCAAAGCAGGAGGCAACGGCCTGGATGGCAAGAGCAACGCCTTGCCAGCTGCAAGTAATGGTTAATTGCAAGCCCCCTTTATTCAGTCCTCCTCAGGACTTAATTGCGCCAACGCCCCTTCCCCATGTCTTTCAGCTGCTAACATCTCCGCCCGTGCTGCCCTTTTGTCTCTCTCACCAGGTAATAGTCTCCTGCGGCAACTTAACTCTCCCCAACAGTCCCCATTTCCATTACCCCATTCCCCATCTCCCGTGAATCCCGCAAACGAATCACTGCTGATGGGTTCCAAGCAGACATCCCGTATCTGTTGCACATCAGTCCAATTCATCTTACTAGAGTCACCTTCAGTTCTCTGTGACCCCTCATCCCCACTTCCCATTGCCTGCTCCTCATTCCCACTCCCATCATCCTCCAAAAAACCCAGAAACGTTTCATCCCCAGAAGAATCGCTAAGTATTGGCCTCTTCCTTTCTTGCTTCTCATCCGACTCTTGCTCACAAGTAGACTGTTTAGCATTTCTAGCTACAGGCTCCTCTCTCTCAGCCTCAGACTCAACTACAACACCTTGTTCATAAAAATATTATTGTATCAGGAATTACATCTGGTTACCTGGCCTTCTCTGAGATGTATTATTTTTATATGTGAAGGGATTCCATCACCACCAACACCCAGCCTTTGAGGCAACTATTCTAATATACAATCTTTCTCTTTGCATTCTCCTGTACAGGAAAAGTTTTAGAACATTGGGTTGCTGTAAGTTTTTCGGGCTGTATGGCCAAGTTCCAGAAGCATTCTCTCTTGACATTTCACCTGCATCTATGGCAGGCATCCTCAGAGGTTGTGAGACTCACAATGAAGGCCTTCAGCAATACTTCAGAACAATGTTTGGCTGAAAATGTAAAGTAGTCCAATCCATGGCTAAGCTAGCTGCTTCTCTTATGTCTTCCTCCATATATCTGCTTAGACTGTAAACTATTAAGAAAGAGGGATAATTTGTTGCACTAGCTGTTACTCTCAAACATATTTAATTTGTTTTATATGCAACACTGGAGCTAAATTGCAGGATGTCAGCTTGAATGACTGGTCCAGCAGCATGTTCTCCAAACATGCCATTATGTTGTCATTTCAATTTCCCCCCTTCAAAAGGTATATCTTGTAACCTTTCTTGAATTCCACAGGCAGTGAAAGTAGGTTGACTGGAATGTAAGTTAATATGGATCCCTTGTTGAAGAAATAATTAGTGCTCAGGGAAAGAGGATGAGACAGCCATCCCAGGCAGCAGATTTTGGGTATAATAAAAGGGTTTCAAATTATTAATTATGTGATTTCGCACTGTACTTTTACTTCCAGGGGTGAAAAGCCACCTGGGATTTTTTTGCCTCACATAGCAAAACAATTTGGCTGGTTTTGGATGCTGTTCACTTAGATTGGGATATGTGTGTGAGTTGCTTCACCAGAGGTAACAAATTATCTTATGTGCAATTTCCATTTGTGATTTTTCTATGCCATCCATTTTCTCTCAACCCTTACTGAACTTTATCATGGAAGCACCTACAATGGTTTCCTGTAGTGAAAAAGGCCAATACTTGAGGAACTTTCAGCACAAGACTTGAAACTTTTGTTTAAAAACTGAATGTAGAAAATTCTACATTATTAATATTTCCATGTGAAAATCTATATGACAGGAATACTGTAGTACTACTTACCACTTCATCACATTGGGGCATTTTGCTCCTTTGCAGCACTTTGGGACAGGGCTTTCCAAGCTGATCACATGATGTTCAGCAGACCTCATCCCATTTATCCTACAAGTGTTGAGGAAGCATTGCAAGAAGCTTCCTTGGCAACTATGGAAAGGTAATTGGGTTTGGTAGCTCCAACGGAGCTACTCACATTTTTGGACCCCTTTCCCTATGTGATGGTGGAAAGGGCAACACAGCAATGTGACCTTGCGACAATGCATTGTCACCCTTTCAACAATCTTTATTTTTAAAATGTTTTCTTACATTTTTCTTTTTATTGATACATTCATTCAATTAACAAAGTTTTCCCATACAAGCCTTATCCCCAACTCTGGAATTCCTTGCCCGGAGAGATTAAGAAAGCCCCAACCTTGGAGACCTTTTTTTTAAAAAAAAAAACCTGGCTTTTCCGCTGTGCCTTTGGAGAGCAATTATTTAATTTCTACCATTGCTCTCTTCAATGCCACTCTTCTGTCTTCCAGGCCAAAAAAGGGCTTTAAAAAGGTGGACAATGCAAGCTCAGGCCCTGGAGACAGAGAATGAGGCCTTCCCGCATACAGGGAAACCTGGAAACAGCTTTAAGAATGAGTGCTGGACTCAAAAATGGGTGAACTCAAACAAAGGTTTAACAATCAGCAAAATGCTAGTGGTCCAAAATGCTTAGTTGGTTGCAAAAGGTCCTTTAAACAAAGGGGATTGCAATCACTTGCCTATGTTTGCAGAGTGATGGCGCCTTTCATAGTTCCAGGTATCCTGTTTCTCTCCGGCTTTGTAGACCCACGAAGTTCTGAAAAGACTCCAAAACTGCAGTCTATGATGAGAAGGGCTATCCTTTGTACTGCAGCTTGGTTGAGAGAGCAGGTAGACCAGTAGGTGAATTTAAGTTGCTTTGTCCTCAGCAAGCTTAAGATTCCAGCCTTGCTTTGTCCTTGAAATCTCTGGAATGGAGGCGGAGGAGATGTCCAGTCCCTAAAGTAAACTCCGGAAAAGGGAGGAGTTGAGGGTGGGGATACCAGGTATGGAGCCAGAACATAACTCCATCCCTGAGTGACCGCATGGTCACAACAATAGAACAAAGACCTTACAGGTAAAGGCAGCAAAATACAAATACAGATAAAATATCAGCCCCATGGGGTGTCACAGCCACGTTCTTGGAGTCTATCTCCCTCCCCCATGTAAAGGATACTATTCCACTTATCTCACCCTGAGTTTTTAACACTTTATATTTGTGCCTGTGGCCCGCCCTGTCCTTGTGATTTTAGATAGCTAGTTGTATACTGTTATTTTTATTTATATGTATGTATTTTTATTGTGCTTATTTTTGATGTTCTTGATTTTATTTTGTTGTAATTTGCTGTTTGGGCTTGGCCTCATGTGAGTTGCCCCAAGCCCCCATTGGGGAGATGGGTGCGGCGTACAAATAAAGATTATTATTATCTCTATATACATTTGTGTGTGTGTCAGGAGTGATTTGAGAAACTGCAAGTCGCTTCTGGTGAGAGAGAATTGGCCGTCTGCAAGGACGTTGCCCAGGGGACACCCGGATGTTTTGATGTTTTACATCCTTGAGGGAGGCTTCTCTCATGTCTCCACATGGGGAGACAGAGCTCCCCATACATTCAAACCATACATTATTCCAAAAGTCACTGTACCATATATGACACTTTATACATTTTTAGATGTGTATCTCCCATTACTCATACCCCCCCCCCCCAATTTTCCTCTCCCTCCTGGAACAAAAAATCCAAATGATTTCATTGCATTAATTTAACCATGTAGAAAGTGTATCGGTAGTTACTGAAAAGGACATTCAAGTGCCACCTCGGAGTTGGTTGAGGTAGGCAGGATTTCCCTGGGTACTGGTTGTGGGGGGTCGGGAGCAGGTTAGGGTTTTGCCCTCCCTTCTGCTCGAGATCCCCGTGTACAACTGGGGGCCACTGTGTGATACAGAATGCTGGACTAGATGGGCTGAGGTCCGATTCAGCATGGCTCTTCTTATGTTCTTATGTTCTTAAAGCCTGGTTCAAGGTGTAGAATAGACCATTTCCTAAACCAGTTTTGTTTTGTATGACTGTTCATATACTTGTTTTTTCTTTGATCTGATAGGGAAATTGCATCAATGTGCCTTGTCCTGTTATCACCGTCTGATGGTGGAAGGAGGGAGAGCATGCAGTTCCACAAGGTGCCCTGTGTGCTAGCAAAACGGCATGGCTTCAGGGAATGCATGAAGAGGTCCTTAGAGGCATGCCTACATGAACTAAAAAAACAAAAACAAAACCATGCTGACCTTATAGGCTCTGCAATTTTTACACATGACATTTTTGGCAATTTACTCACAAAGTTATTTGGGCTTCAATCTCTCAAGCCCCCCCCCCCCCCCCAAGTTGGATAGAAAATCTGGATTGTTTTAGTTTGTTACTGGCCTCCAAGCAGCATTGTGTTACTATTTATTTATTTATTCGTTCATTTGAAACATTTACTGTATATTATGCCCTTTTCACCCCGAAGGGGACTCAGGGAGGAACACAACATATGAACAGCAAACATTCAATGCCAGGACATAAATAGACATAATGTAAATATACATTAATATTAAAATAATTAAAAATCATTTGTCTCAACATTAAAATCCGCATCAAATCTGGTAGCATGGTAAGGTTTCTTATTGCTGCCTTATTACACTATCCCAAAAGCTTGGTCCCACAACCAAGTTTTTACCATCCTCCTGAAGGACAGGAAGGAGAGGACCAATCCAATTTCACCAGGAAGGGAGCTTCATAGCTTGGGGAGGAGGGAATCACTGAAAAGGCCCTCTCTCTCGTCCCCACTAATCGGGCCTGTGATAGTGGCGGGACGGAGAGCAGGGTCTCCCCAGAGGATCTTAATTTCCACAATGGTTCATAGGGGGAGATGTGTTCAGACAGGTAAATTGAGCCGGGACCGTTTAGGGCTTTACAGGCCAAAATTGTCAGAAACTATACCAAGATCTGAAACAAATGAAGATAGAGATAACAGAGAATATAAGTGGTCTCAAAATTCACAATCCAGAAAAAGGAATAGACAGCTAAATAATAATAAGAATAATACACTTTATTTATATTCCGCACTTCTCACTCCGAAGGGGACTCAGTGCAGATCACAGACAATCTCTGCTGTTTAATGTACAAGACATAACAACATATAGCAGGAAGATCTTATGGAATTGAGCCTTGTTCTTTCCTCGCTTCCAACTGGGTGCTGTTGCTATATTCGTCACTGGGTGCTGCCAGGCCCGGATTACCCATAAGGCCACACTAGGCCATGGCCTATGGGCGCAGGCCTAGGGGGGCGCCAGATCAAGGACTAAAAAAAAGTTAAAACAAAACCGCAACGTGTGGCATGGCACTCTCTCTCGGAGGAGGGAGGGGGAGAGTGCTGCGAGGGGGGAGGGGAGGAGGGAATGGTGCCCCCCCCGCCATCACCCACGCCTCCTTGTCGGGAAGAGGAAGGGAAGCCCTCGGGACTGCTGCTGGCCATGTGCAGGACCCAGGAACATGGCGGAGGAGGCAGAGGCGCCCACCTGCCACGCGCACATGCCGGCCAGCGGCCCTGGGGGTGGGGCTTCCCTCCGCCTCATCCTCCTCGCGCCCAAGGAAGGAGGGCGGGTTGAGGAGGAGGAAGAGATGGAGGATGGAAAGCCTCACTCCTTTTGGCGCCCTAGGCCACAGGCCACTCAGTCAAGGAAGGCGTGCATGCCCAGGGCGCCTCGGGGCAGGGCTTCCTCCACCTCAAGGAAGGCAGTCGCAAGGAGGAGGAAGAGATGGAGGGAAGCCTCACCCCCGAGGCCACTGCCGTGCATGCCCAGCAACGCCTCGGGGGCAGGGCTTCCCTCCACCTCTTCCTCCTCCTTCCTTGACTGAAGGAAGGCGATTGCAGCGAGGAAGAGGAAGAGGCGGAGGGAAGCCCAGCCCCCGGGGTCGCTGCCGTGCATGCCCAGCTGCACCCCGGGGGGCGGGACTTCCCTTCCTCCTCCTCCCCGCGACCGCCTTCCTTGACTGAAGCAAGGGGTGGGGCTTCCAAAGTGTGGCCTAGGGCGCCAAAAGGAGTTAATCCGGGCCTGGGTGCTGCTGCTCCATTTCGTCACGGGGGGGGGGCTGTTGTTCCATCCTCCTTGCTACCTCCTCCTCCTTTTTGACGAAGAGCCTGCCAGTCAGCCGAATCCTCTTCCGGTCTTCAATATTTATTGAAGTTAAAAAGTTCTTTTTTAAAAATTAATTTTTATTGATTTTTTTAACAAACATAAAATTCTCTATCTAAGGGAATTAGGGAAAAGGTATGGACTGGGAAAGATGGGGAGGGGGAAAGGGGAAGATGGGAACGGTAGGAATGGTCAGGGGAAAATGGGTAAGGATCGGGGGTTCTCTGGCTTCCGAATTATCACTCAGGCGTCGTTAGTCTCTTGTGTTATAAACTTTTTGCTTCTTTTGCCGCGGGCTTCTCCCCTATGATTGTTCTTTTCCTGTTTTTGCTCTAGGGTCATTTGAACAGTCTTTATATATTTGTTCCATTGTAGTTTTTTCTAAACACTTCATATAGTTCCCAGTCCGTATTCTTTATTGGTCTTCTGTGTGATGTCTTTAGGGCATAAGTTAGTTTATCCATGTCTTTTATCTCCTCCATCTTAATCATCCATTCTTCCATAGTTGCCATTTCCTTTAATTTCCATTTCTTTGCGTGGACAATTCTTGCCGCTGTTGTCAAATAAGAGAATAAGATATCTCTTATCTGTGATTCCTAATAGGAAATATTCTGGTTTCATTGTTATTTTCTTTTTCAATATTTTCTCACAAGCTTCGTGAATATCTTTCCAAAATTTGTTCACCTTTGGGCACGTCCACCACATGTGGTAGAATGTTCCCACTTCTTTCTCACATTTCCAACACTTATTGTTTACTGATTTATATATTTGTCCTAATTTGTATGGTGTTATGTACCATCTGTGGAACATTTTATACCAGTTCTCTTTCATGTCTATGGCATAGGTGTACTTTATTTTTTTTGAAGTTAAAAAGTCCTTTAAGATACCTCCCCTGCTTATGCGGTACCTAATTTTTCTGCTTGCAGCTAGCTGCTTTCGACAGCTTAGGTCAACAGGGGCAGGGCTTACAGCCACCTGTTCAACTTTATATTTCAAATATTGAAGTTTGCTTCACCGTTGATTTTTGTCAACTTTGTTTCTTTGCTGAATCTGATGATTTTCTTCACTGGTCTTTATTAGTTGACTTTCCAAGTCCAGAATTTTGGACTTGGCAGTTAATTCTCATCTTATTGCTTGATTTCTTTCCTGCTCCACAACTTTGCTGTTTTTCTGCATCTGATTAATTTCTTAATTCGCCTTGCTTAGCTGCATTTCCAAGTCTTGAATTTTGGACTGGGCAGTTAATTGTTGTCTTCTTGTCTCATTTCTTTCCTGCTCCATATCATACTTGCTGTGCTGTAATAATAATAATAATACACTTTATTTATATTCCGCACTTCTCACCTCGAAGGGGACTCAGTGCGGATTACAGAACACATACAGCAGACAATACCTGCCGAATTTTAGACGTACAAGACATAAAATAACATATACAGGAAGATCCCATGGACTCCAACTGGGCAATGTTGTTATATTTGTTTGTTGTTATATTCGTCACTGGGTGCTGCTGCTCCATTCTGTCACAGGGGGGCACTGTTGTTCCATCCTCCTTCTACCTCCTCCTTTCTTGATGAAGAGCCTGCCAGCCAGCCAGCCAGCCGAATTCTTCTTCCCGTAGTTGTCTTCAATATTTATTGAAGTTAAAAAGTCCTTTAGGATTCCTCCCCCGCTTACGCGGTACCTAATTTATCTGCTTAGGTTAACAGGGGCAGGCTTACAGCTGACTTACCCAAGTCTGCCCGGGATCCGAACTTGCCACGTTCGGATCTTACAGCTCACATCTTGCAGCTACAGCTGCTGTTTTAACCGCTGTGCTAAACAATAGATCTGCCAGTTCTCTGCAGAAGCATAACCCTGACACAATTGTCAGGGTGACCCAAACAACAACAACAACAACAAAATTTAAAGCGATTTAGAGAAAGAAGTATCTCCAGAGCTGCTGGAATTTATGAAATCAATGTGGTTCTGCAGGTCCTGGATTGTAATCGCCACCTGTTCAACTTTATATTTCAAATATTGAAGTTTGCTTCACCGTTGATTTTTGTCAACTTTGTTTCTTTGCTGAATCTGATGATTTTCTTCACTGGTCTTTATTAGTTGACTTTCCAAGTCCAGAATTTTGGACTTGGCAGTTAATTCTCTTCTTATTGCTTGATTTCTTTCCTGCTCCACAACTTTGCTGTTTTTCTGCATCTGATTAATTTCTTAATTCGCCTTGCTTAGCTGCATTTCCAAGTCTTGAATTTTGAACTGGGCAGTTAATTGTTGTCTTCTTTTCTCATTTCTTTCCTGCTCCATATCATACTTGCTGTGCTGTAATAATAATAATAATACACTTTATTTTGTATTCCGCACTTCTCACCCCGAAGGGGACTCAGTGCGGATTACAGAACACATACAGCAGACAATACCTGCCGAATTTTAGACGTACAAGACATAAAATAACATATACAGGAAGATCCCATGGACTCCAACTGGGCAATGTTGTTATATTCGTCACTGGGTGCTGCTGCTCCATTCCGTCACAGGGGGGCACTGTTGTTCCATCCTCCTTCTACCTCCTCCTTTCTTGATGAAGAGCCTGCCAGTCAGCCAGCCAGCCAAATTCTTCTTCCCGTAGTCGTCTTCAATATTTATTGAAGTTTAAAAGTCCTTTAGGATTCCTCCCCCGCTTATGCGGTACTTAATTTATCTGCTTAGTTTAACAGGGGCAGGCTTACAGCTGACTTGCTAAGGTCAGCCCAGGATTCGAACTTGTCACGGTTGGATCTTTACAGCTACAGCTGCTGTTTTAACCGCTGTGCTAATCTCCTGGCCCTGACGCCCTTCTCTCTTTGCCTCGCTTAACTTAATTTCTAAGTCTAGAATTGTGGATTCCGGTGTTATTTCTCTTTTCACTGAACAATCTTTTAACGGCTCGAAATAAATTGCTGTATTTTTCTTTTCTATGTATAACAATCAGCGATTGTATTTTATCTTGAAACTTTAAATTTTTTTTTAAAAAAGGAAGGAAGGCACCAGGGGCCTGCTGGTTTGTGGTATTAATAGTTTGCTTGCGCATCTGGAGAAGCATGGAATTCATTTGTGATTCTCCAGTGACGTTCCACAAGTCCTTGGTGTCCAAGATTTTCCAATTCGCAGATACGAAATGCTCCTTCTCTAGGCTCAACTCCATATGTTTCTGGCATCCCTTGACGGTGTTCCATGATGGAACACCGTCAAAGGCATTACAGGCCAAAGCCAGCACTTTGAATTGTGGTAGGTAGCAAACTGGCAACCAGTGGAGCTGACATAACACAAGAGTTGTGTACTCCCTGAATGCTGTTCCAGTTATTAATCTGGCTGCCTCTCGTTGGACTATTTGAAGTTTCCGAGCAGTCTTCAAAGGCAGTCCCATGTAGAGTGTGTTGCAGTAGTCTATCCTTGATGTAATGAGAGCACGGAAAACTGTGGAGTTGTGGAGAGGATTTAGTGAGACTGATTAGTGGGAATGAGTATTCCCGCTAGGAAGTGATTCTTTACTGGGTTGCATTTTTATTTTAAGAAAGTGCAGATGCTTGCATATTTATTATACCCAGCTCTACAGAAAATACATATGACCACATACATGATTGGTGAGGGGAGTGCAGCCAAATATAATGCACAGGATTGGAAATGTAGACTGCCTCCTAACAGGGAGGTGAGTTCTCCAGGGGAAATGTGTGGCCAGTTATGGTGAACCCACTATGTTGTATGTGGCATTAATGAGGTCCCTATGTAGGGTAAATATGGATTGAGAAAATGCAGTGCCAACATAATATTTTTCATCAGTGTGGACAAGCCCTTTTTTCGCAGTACTAAATTTCTCCTACTGACTGCAGTGATTTAATCCTCTCTGCTAAATCTGTGGAATTTTCTACTTTCCCCTTATCACGTCGATGAGAAGTTATGTTGCTTTGATGTAGCTCAAGGAATGAATTCTCCAGGTGGCTGGTCAACAAGCTTAATAGCAATTTCAGTTTTCAGTTAAGGCTTCCTTTCTAATAGGAGCAGTCAATAATTTCTCTGCTGTTATTTCCCCCTCCAGTCACCAAAATAGAAGTAGGTTAAATCTGAAAATATAAATGGAATTTTATTTTGATATTTACCTGTAGGTTTACATGACAAATTGTATTCATTCTGATCATCTTATAGCATTGCTGAAGCCATTAGCCATTGTAGCACCATCCTATAATAATGACAGAATTTACAGAGAAAAAAAGAGCAAAAGCTACTTTTTGATTTGATATTTTTCTATCAACCTTGGATGGCCAGTGAACTGGAAAGTTCCCAATGGTATTCTGTTACCCTTTTTATGGCTTATTAGGGCCAATTTTATAGATTTAACAAGTCTGAAGGAATGTAATGAGAACGGGACCTTTCAAGAAATTGCTGCATGAACTTTTTGAGAGCCACGTTTTACTGATCATTGAGATCCAATTCCTTCAAGGACGTATTTCAGTAAACTCATCCAGGTTACTTGAACGTATCAGATTGCAACCTGTCTGCCATTTCTCTGAATAGCTCTTGGAAAGATCAAGTCTCAATGAGATCACCTAACCTTTCCTTCCAGTCAATTTTTCTGCTTTCTTCTCCCCTCCTCCTTTCGTTATGCTTACCTTACAGTTCCCTCCCCTTCCTCAGCCCTTGCTACTTTTCACCTCTTTCCGTTGTACATGAAAGCAATTGTGTCTGTCCTTCAACTGCAAAATTCATTCTAAGAGACAAGACTGCAGCTCAAGCATGGAATAGCCCTCACCTTGGCCTTGGTGCTGGTTTAGGGATGCCTTCGCACATATAACATGAGGGTATTTTCTCCTCTGCTGTTTGAGGAGCTATGCAAATTTTGCAGCTGTGCTAGCAGCCAGATCAATCACAGATTAATCATGGATAAGCCATTTTGACCTCAAGCAGAATTTATCAGAATATATAATCGCATAATACAGCCTTTGCTAATAACATGCTAAATCAAATTTCTGTCACTCATCATCTTTAAAAAAATGTTTCAGAGTATGGACAATTCCTTTCTTCATTGTAAAGTAGGAAAAATCCAAAGATGTAAAACTCAAGGGCATTATCATGAGAGAGAGAAAACTTGAAACAGGAAGCCCGGATTTCCTACCTCTCAAGGATAAACTGATACGAAGGGAGAGAGGCACTTTTGCCCATCTCCCTTGAAAACTATGCAGTACATGGATCACATACCCCAAAATCTCCCTATCTAAGATATAGATTACTCATCACTTGGAAATGTTACTTTTTGGATTATTGTCACATAATTTTGGTAGTTGCAGTGCAAAAAGTACCTCTCTAAAAATGGAATTATTCTCTCTCCCCACCCCCTTACAGAGATGGCATCGCTAGGGGGTGCAGGAGATTTGAGCCGCAATGGGTGACACCATCAAGTTAAACATGAGCCAACAATGTCATGAGGCAGCAAAAAAAGGCAATGGGATTTTGGCCTGCTTCATGAGAATTTCCACACTGCTTAATGTTCCCCCAGCAAAAGCAAGAGAATCCCTCTGGGCTCTGCCTCAAGAGGCAAACCAAGAATGGGCAACTTGAAAGTCCCTGAGCAGACTCCGAAGCGGATTGAGCAGATCAAAAGACAACCTGGCCAAATGGCACTACCCAGAAGAATCCTCCACCTTGTGGAACTGAGGAGCAGAACAAACAACTCCACATCTGCCCACAATGCCCTGCCTCATGCACAGAGGAAGAATTGTTTAAAGCTACAGACAATGTGATCACTGTTGCCCATTTTTGATCTAAAATCATTTAGTTGCATGTGCTTCCTCTATTTTATTAGTTTTATACTTGTTCATTTATGCAATGCCTTTGACACGAAATAAATAAATAAATTCTACCTGATGGGCTTGTGGTGAAATTAAAATGTGGACATTCATGTAAAGCTTCCCCCACTCATGTTATTGCTTGCCATGTGCCTTATAGATTGCATGTTGAACATCCAAGCATCTTTAATATCCAGCTGGGGGTGCAACATCAAGGAGGTGAAGGTTCGGCAGCATATGCACCTTCATAACATTTCCTCATGGTAGCACTACATGTCAGTGAAACTCATCACTAACATCACTGTAGTCCCCATTCTTGTTATATCCCGTTTAGACTATTGCAATGCACTCTACATGGGGTTACCTTTGAAGACTGTCTGGAAGCTGCAAATAGCCCAATGTACTGCAGCCATGTTGTTAACGGGGGTGTCACACAGAGATCATGCAACCCCTCTGTTGCAGCAACTCCACTGGCTGCCTATTAGCTACCGAGCATGATTCAAATTGCTGGCTTTAGCCTATAAAGCCTTAAACAGCTCCTGGCCAACTTACCTGTCCGAACGTATCTCCCTCTATGAACCAGTTCGTAGATTACGATCTTCTGGGGAGTTGAAAGTGCAATATATTTCCCATATGCAGTATGTTCCAACTACTGTCCCATGGCCTCATGAGGCACCCCCCCCGCCCTTACTGAATTGTTTCAGTCCTTTTGAGTTCCTCCCTCAGAAAGACATTCTCCCTCAGAAATACATTCTACATATCTCATCCAGGGTTTTATCAATTTTATTCCTAGTACATTTGGCCCGCCCACTGTATTTTACTCTTCTATTATGTTTATCTTAAGATACCTAAGAATTAGATCCTTTCTTTGTACGCAAGGCGCTTATATAAGTAAATAGTCCTGCTCCCTCTTCCTCTGAAAACTGTGCATCTCACACTTATTTGTAAATGATGCTTATAGTAAGCGGTCTGTGGAAGCCGCCTGTGGAATGCGCTTCCAAGGGAGATATGATCAACCCCACCCATCCTGTCTTTCAGGAAGAAAGTAAAATCATGGTTGTGGGACCAGGCTTTAAGTCAGCAGACATAAATCAGCACTTTAGGGGAAATGGACTGGGAAAGTGATTTATATGAGGATATGGTTTGATTGGTAATTAAGGCTTTTATACTGTTTAATTACCTCTCCATTGGTGCCCCTTGTTGCGGGGGAGAGGCTTGTGTACCCTAATGAAGTTGTGAGCTATGCTGGCGGTGGCATAATAGTCACGGGTAGGGCCTCCAATGCCAGAAAGGTCACAACTAAACCATCCTAAAAAAAGGAAAGCTCTAATTTCAAACCCGGGCAGATGGTGCTCGTCTAACCCTGTAAGGTCAACCATCTAGAGAAGGAAACTCAAATCAAACCTACAACCTGAGGACCTCATTGCCACTGTCCAGGCTTGCTAGGCCCCAGTAGATGAACCTTTGGTTTAAAGGGTGAGGCCAGTTCTGTGCATGCTGCGCTCCACCAGAAAAACCCATTGCACAGGCTTGAATGACACATCCAACCTCCTTGGTCATCAACGCGCTTGTAGAAAGCGTGGGATGAGTCCTTCCTAGGAATCTTCATTCACAAAGTAATGCCAGAGAGATGTTATTTTGATACCGTTTATTTTATTTTGTTATTTCATGTATATATTTTGATGGTATTTATGCTTCTTACATTTTATTTTATTTTATACTAGCTGAGGACCCGACGGTGCCCGGGTTATTTGAGGAAGGCATTGTGTGCCAAGGTTGGTTCCTATTAGATGTTTATGTGGCTTGCGGTGGTCTCAGGAACTTAGTGAAAGTACTGCGAGTCCCGGGGGCCTAGTCAGGAAAATCAAGTTAAGAAAGCCTTTCTGTCAATTTTGGGGCTGGTTTGTGTTTTATAGGGGCTTTAGTGTTGTTTGGGAAGTGAATGACGTAAAGGTATGCAAATCCCATCATTCGTGGCCCCTCCTGCCCTAAACCACACTAGGTACTGAAGTGGGCCATTGGTTGCCTGTTTGCCAAGTTTGGTCCTGATCTGTCAGTGCTGAGGGCCTCAGTGGCTGACTGCCTGAGGCCTGTCCCTTTCCCTCTGAGTCACTTTAGAATTTTTGAATGTGGTTGGCCATTTGGAGGCAGTTATGCAAATTCCATTTCAGTGGCAACCAATCCCCTCTGTCTGGGGCCGTAGAATGTTGGAGTTCGGAGGCTGGCCAGTTAGAGCCCGTTATGCATATAATCCCACAATGGCAGCCAATTGAAACTCTGGCACATATTCCTCCGGTCGCTCGCTCGGTCGCTCGGCCGCAAACACTGGCTTTTATTATAAATAGATTTTTGCTGTACTGTAATGGCCTCATGTTAGCCACCCCAAGTCCCCTTTGGGGAGATGGTGGTGGGGTATAAATAAAGTTTATTGTTATTATAATAACCCAGGACTGTTTAGGAACAATGGCGATGTCTTTGTGTGATATGTAATGCTATTTTATGTGATGTGTTTAATTATGATTAATGTTTTATCAGGGAAGGGTCCATTTTGATACTGCCTTTTATCAGTGGCATTGAATTGTTGCCAGCACTGTGAACCACCCTGAGTCCCCTTCAGGGTTGAGAAGGGCAGTATACAAATACCATAAACAAACAAACAAACTCTATTAATATTCCAACAACTTTATTCCAAACAGATGAAATGGCACAAAAAGTGTTTCCCTATTACTATGACTGTGAGTCTAACTAAGAAATAGTCGCTGGATCGTGACTGTTGAGTGCAAATTAGTATGACAACACATTGGTTCCAATGTTTGATACCTGGAAAATCATGTGCAGGGCAGACTGAGGACATTCAAGTATTGTACAATCAGAGAGGAACATCCTTGCAGTTTCTTTGAAGATGCTGACACATAATTTTTTCATCTTTTACTGGAGCCCTTGCTGTCCCAAGGGACCATTCGGGTTGCTTGTACATTTGGTCCAGCTTTACCCACATGGTCTGATAAACAAAGAAAGAAAAGCTTTGATGTAAATGGGAGCTAGAAAAATGACTTCTTTTTTCCCCATCTGCGAGGATGATGCTTCATGGGATATTCAATACGAATAAATTTGCATTTTGCACTTTGGGCAAGTGCTTATGATTACCCGTCTTAGTTGGTTGCACAGATACCTATGGATTTATTCATCTGCAAATCTGGTATGCTGTCATTCTGACACATTTTAGTTTCCTCCACCCCCAATTAGCTAGCTAGAGGTAACCCATCAAGTCTGTGGAACAGGATTATCTCTGTATGTTTATGTTTTCTTACATGTAAAATAATTCAAATATTAGTATTGATGCTCCTTGCATGCGTTTCAGAAACCAGCCAATTAAAGCTTTTGCACTGTAGTTTATTTTACTTTCCCCCTTTCTCCACCCTAATAAAAATTGAACGTTTTGGTATTTTTTGCCCTCCCCCTGCCTTCTGCAAAATGCGATTTGCTGGGATTTGCAACCATGCACTCTGATAGTGACCTGTATAATAGAGAGACCATTGTACTTAGAGCTGAGTCAGGTTATCATCAACAGCGCGTCTCAACAGATACGTATCCCTTGATGAAGATGGAGTAGTCTGCGCTGTATTGTTATTAGTGCCACTAGTAATGTGGATGACAGGACTACATCTCTCCTCCGCATTTACAAGGGTAACAGAGTGTTATGCCCTTCACTTGTGACTGTGAGGACGACCGGGCTTGAAATGGGTTTTCGAATGAATCCTCAAGGAGTATTCTCAGAGCAAAGGAATGAATTGAGTTGGTATTGCCTGGACAGTTGAGAAATGAATACGTGTTTATCTGCCTTGAATAAGCTCTCTCTCTCTCTCTCTCTCTCTCTCTCTCTCTCTCTCTCTCTCTCTCTCTCTCTCTCTCTCTCTCTCTATATATATATATATATATATATACACACACACATACTCTTTCTCACATCCAGAAATTATGGAAGGCTGGTGGCTGTGTATTCTTTTCTGGGTAGCACACAGGCAGAGATTGGAAGTGTGAAGACAGGAGCAAGTACTGCATCGGCCAATTGTTGTGATCTGAATCTTTAAACAGAGGTGTCAAAGGTATAACCGATTAAATAATGTATAACATGCCAGAACAGAGTAGTCAGTGACAAGCGGTATTGTAATACAAAATTTCGCAAGGAGGCAGAGTTACTGTTTAAAGTCTTTATTAATGATCAAGGAGAGGATAGGCAGCAACTTAATATAATACACAATTCATAAGAAGGAATGGTGTACTGACATTGGAAAATACATTGAACAAAAAGGCCAGTAATTATAATCTGCTGCATTTTTTTAAATACCGTAATGTACCCTTGCCAAGGGCCCTTGATGGTGCAGCAGGGCCTCAGTTCAGCAGCACTGAGCTGCTGAACTTGCTGACCGAAAGGTCAGCAGTTAGAATCTGGGGAGTGGGTTGAGTTCCTGCTGTTAGCCGCAGCTTCTGCCAACCTAGCAGTTCAAAAACATGTAAGCATGAGTAGATCAATAGGTACTGCTTCTGTGGGAAGGTAATGGTGCTCCATGCAGTCATGCTGGCCTCATGGCATTGGAGGTGTCTAAGGACAACGCTGGCTCCTCGGCTTAGAAATGGAGATGAGCACCCAGAATTAGACACGACTGGACTTAATGTCAGGGGTAAACCTTTACCTTTTTACCTTTACCTTTTTACCTTCACCTTGTAACCCTTGCCAAAGGTAATTGACACGATTGCTCCAGAGCGCCCCCTCTTGAGTAACCGAGCTAAACCAGCTCCTTGGTTTGCTGAGGAGCTGGCAGCGATGAAGCGAAAAAAGAGAAGGCTAGAGTGCGTGTGGTGTCGGAAGCGGAGCAGATCAGCCCATGCACGCCTGGTCTCTTATCTGAGGACCTGTGATGCAGCAACGAAGGCTGCACAGAATACACCCATTGCGGCCAAGGTGGCCGCTGCTAGGAACCGTCCAGCAGAACTGTGCCAAGTTGTTAGAGGACTATTAAATCCACCACAGTGTGAGATCCCTGACAGCTCGACGGTACGCTGTGAAGAATTTGCTCGGTTCTTCACGGATAAAGTAGCGCTGATCTGTTCCGATACCACTTTAACGGCAGTCTCTGAGTATGTGAAACGAACATCTGCTTGTCAGGTTTTGATGGTTCGTTTCAATTGGTTCAGCTCGAGGATGTGGACAAGATCCTTGGAGAAACGAGGCCTGCTACATGCATCCTAGACCCCTGCCCATCCTGACTGATCAAAGAAGCCAGAGGGGGTTTGGCAGAGTGGTTTAAGGTGGTGGTTAATGCCTCCTTACAGAAGGGCAAAATTCCAGCCAGTTTAAAACAAGCTGTTATAAAACCGCTGTTGAAGAAACCATCACTGGACCCCACTCAATTAGTGAACTATCGGTCAGTTTCCAATCTCCCCTATTTGGGCAAAGTCATGGAATGTGTGGTGGCTTCGCAACTCCAGGGGTTCTTGGTAGACACTGATTATCTTGATCCGGCACAGTCTGGCTTTAGGCTGGGACATAGTACTGAAACAGCCTTGGTCGCCTTAGTAGATGATCTACGCCAGGAGCTCGACAGGGGGAGTGTGTTCCTGCTGGTTCTGCTGGACCTCTCAGTGGCTTTCGATACCGTTGACCACGGTATGGGGCTTGGGGGTACTGCTATGCAGTGGCTCCAATCCTTCCTCAAGGGTTGTACCCAGAAGGTGTTACTGGGTGACACCTGTTCGGCTCCGCAACCTTTGTCTTGTGGAGTCCCTCAGGGTTCAGTACTGTCCCCGATGTTATTTAACATCTACATGAAACCGCTGGGAGAGATCATTTGGAGTTTTGGAGTAAGGTAGTATCTGTACGCAGATGACGTCCAGATCTGTCACTCCTTTCCACCTGTCACTAAGAAGGCTGTCCAGTCTTTGAACCGGTGCTTGGCTGCTGGGTCGGACTGGATGAGGGCTAGCAAATTGAAACTTAATCCAGACAAGACAGAGGTCCTCCTAGTCAGTCGAAAGGCCGAACAGGGCATAGGGTTACAGCCTGTGTTGGACGGGGTTACACTCCCCCTGAAGATGCAGGTTTGCAGCTTGGGAGTGATCCTGGACTCATCGCTGAGCCTGGAACCCCAGGTCTCGGCGGTGGCCAGGGGAGCTTTTTGCACAGTTAAGACTCGTGCGCCAGCTGTGTCCGTACCTTGGGAAGTCTGAGCTGGCTACGGTCGTCCACGCTCAGGTCACATCCCAAATAGATTACTGCAACACACTCTACGTGGGGCTGCCTTTGAAGACAGTTTGGAAATTGCAGCTAGTCCAACGCACAGCAGCCAGATTATTAACCGGAGCTACATACAGGGAGCATACCACCCCCCTGTTGTGTCAGCTCCACTGGCTGCCTGTCCACTTCCGAGCTCAATTCAAAGTGCTGGTTTTGACCTTTAAAGCTCTATACGGTTCTGGCCCAGCGTACTTGTCTGAACGCATCTGCCACTATGTCCCACCTAGTAATCTAAGATCAGATGGGGAAGCCCTGCTCTCATTCCCGCCAACTTCTCAAATGCAGTTGGTGGGGATGAGAGAGAGGGCCTTCTTGGTGGTGGCTCCTCGTCTGTGGAATGTGCTTCCAAGCAACATACGATCAACCCCATCCCTCCTGGCATTCAGGAAAAAAGTGAAATCGTGGCTCTGGGACCAGGCTTTTGTACAGTAGCACAATACAGCACTTTGGATTATAATTGTAATTGGTAAATTGATGGTTATGGCTCAATGCTTATGTGGTGGACGGAACTTTGTTTTTAACTTACCGTAAGTGTATGTGCATTATGTGATAATGTTAATTGTATTTTAATCCTGAATGTTTACGGTTTTATATTGTATTTATTGTGTTCGGCATCAAATTGTTGCCTTTTGTTAGGCTGCTCTGAGTCCCCCCTCGGGGGTTGAGAAGAGCGGGGTAAAAATGAAATAAATAAATAAATAAATTAGGGATGCATCTATATTGTAGAATTAATCCAATTTGATACCACTTTAACTGCCATAGCGCAATACTATGGAATCATTGGAGCGTAATTTGGAGTGGCACTAGCTCTCTGAGGCTGGAGCTCTTGTAAAACTGTAACACCCATGATTCCAAAGCATTGTGCCATAGCAGTTAAAATGATATCACACTGAATTAATTCAACAGTGCAGATGCAGTCTGAGAAAACCAAGGATATTTCCAGAGGGTGGGAGATTCTGGTCTTTGTGTTGGTGGTCACAGAGTTTTGTTTTCTCTCCGTTTAATTTCTATTATACCAGGTTACTGGAATACATCAGGCACGAAAATCTCCAGTCCTTTAGTGTTGGGTATAAATGACTTGTCTCCATCAGCAGCTATGATGAACTACCAGAATTGCCATTTGGAGGTTCTTTGTAGATCATAAAGAATGAGTGACTGACACTCACTCATGATCACCGCATCCTTCTAAACAAGAAGTATAAAAGATGACCTTATTTGAGTGGAGCTTCTGCCTGGGCAAGAGTAGCTGCTCTAGGATAGCTTTTGTGTCTGACTACGTATACATCTTCCAGCTCCTGGCTCCGCTTGACTGAATCTCTGCAGCTGTAACTTGGAAATTTTACTTTTTTGGACTACAGTTCCTAGAATTTATTACGTTGGCTGGGGAGCTATATTACAAATAGCAATTTATCAAGCTCTGAATGTAGTTGAGTCCTCACAAAAACAAACATCAATGTTGCTTACTCTCTAAAGTGACTTAGCTGGATTCCCACCTAGGATTATCCTGAATTATGTCTGAGTGGTATCATGCGCCAGTTCTTTGTCTAGATCCAATTGTACAAACCAAGAAAGGTATAATTTGTGGTCAGATTACAAAGCTCAAAAACATTAGACTATATATCCAATAGGGGTTAGATGAGCATTGTGGTAGAGACAACATGTGCATCCAGGTGGTTTCTGCTGTTTATGCGTATGTTGCTTATATGTTCATGTGTGCCCATATCTTACCTATGCAGTAATCCTGTAGAGACAGCTCATAGGCATATTTGACTAAAAAACAAGGACCTGTAAGGATAATATTTAGAGATACCAAATTTGCAATATACACATTCTGAGTACAAAATTCTGAACCTGTGTCCCCCCCTTTTTTTAAAGCAATCCGTGAGATGGTGGAGGATGACTATTTTAACAAATAGAGGAGGGGATGTTCAAAGGTTGCTTCCTTTATTATCAATTGATATGTTTCTAAGGATGCTAAAAGTAATTGATGCCCTGGGAGCTTTTGGAAAATGAAACAAACAGCCTGGTTAGAATGCTTCTATAGCCACAAAAGAGGATAACTTCTGGCCTTTGGTTGATATTTAATTTTAAACTGTTACTGTGATTGATTATAGATGTAATACAGCGGACTAAACCATCTGGCATGGAACTTAGCAAAACAATCTCATCAGCATAGATTGGTGATCGCTGTTCTTGCTTGAACAATGTCACCCTCTGGCAGTCATCAATAGCTTGCATTTTATTTTCTGGATTGTCATCAACACCAACAAGGTGAGGAGGGGAGCAGGGGACAAAAATATCCAGAGCCTGACTCCATGGAGAGCCTTTAGAGGCCCAGGCACAAAATCTTCTAAACAATCAATTAAAAAACAAATGTTTGCTAACACGATCACATGAACGTTATAGAACAGAGGCATTTGTCTCCCTATAGCTTGGTTTGCTCCTGTGGAATTTTGGGAAATGTAATTTAGGATGGAGCCTTTGGAATTCTTAACTAGAGAGGTGCTCAGCTTCCCTAAACTACATTTCCCAGGATTCTGCAGGTGCAAACTGGGCAATAGAGAGACAAAAGCCTCCGTTCTATATCACCCTCCATCTCAGCAGTCCAGAGAGTGGTCGGGGCCGAGCTTAGCACAGCAGGCTAAAACACTGTGCTGCAGAAAAATCTTGGCAATCGAAAAGTCAACAGTTTGATTCTGGGTTGGAGTGAGCACCCGCCATTAGTTCCAGCTCATTGGCTCACCTAGCAGGTTGAAAGCAGAAATGTGGGTAGATAAATAGGCACCGCTTTTAGCGGGGAGATAATAAAGGCACCCTTTTTACATTTACAAAATCCTGGGGCACACCACCAACCAAAATGACACAAAATTACAATCTGACACAGTAATACATAGAGTTGATATGTTTTAAGTGTATTTATACACTCAGTGTGAAACCTGGGCCTGTTTCGATGAACACAACATATATATGACTTCCTCTCACATATTTATACATGGCTATCATGTCTTCTCTCAGCCTTCTCTTCTTCAGGTTATACATGCCCAGCTCTTCAAGCCGCTCCTCATAGAGCTTGTTCTCCAGACCTTTGCGAAATTTCACCTTAAATGAAACTTGCTTCCAGTTAACTATGGATGTCATGAAGCTGTTATAAACAGTTCCTTGGGTGGGGGAGGCAACTCTCAAAAAATCCAGTAAAATTGTAAAAAAAAAAATCCAATTGAGAGGCTCAATTTGTTTCTTGGAAAACTGTGAGGGGGCTGCTAGGAGGGGGTGTGTGCCAATTTCCCATGGCACACCTGATGATCGCTCACGGCACACTAGTGTGCCACGACACACTGGTTGGGAAACACTGCCATACAGGGAAGAGAGCACAATCAAAACACCTCTGTCAGCATTTTGCCTTGGATTCTTTGCCTATCCCAAGTGGCCATGGTGGGAATATGGATTATTATATTGCTGTTTTAGAAATGAATAACTTCTCTTGGTGTTTATTTTTAATTTTTTTATTTTTTATTCATTTATATCATGCCATTTCCCCCAATAATGAGTCTCAAGGTGACTTACAACTTGCTAAAACAATGCAAATTAAAAACTATATAAATGCATATATATTCTTTATCAGAAACTATCCAATGCAATTTTCTGAATCAGCACCCCAAATAATCAAACCTAATCTAAAGTTGACCAAAAACTGATTCGTAACCCTTTTGGTACTAATGTTGGAGAGTGGTCCCTAGTCAAAGTGTTTCCTGGTCAAGTGGTCCTTGGTAAAAGTGGTCCCTGGACAAAAAAAAGGCTGGGAATCACTGCTGTAGCAGAATAGCAGGTTAGTGTGATAAAATCCAAAACAATGAGAGAGGGGGGATTTATTTCTGGTTATTCTTCCTTTGCTCTACAGCTCTTTCCATTCCACCCTCCACCCATACTGGTTTAGAAGATCTGATACTATGGAATAGTTTTCTTGAAAAGCACAAGGAACAGCAGAAGAGATGTTGGCCCTTTGAGTTGTGGAGCTCTTCTGCACTCTGGTCCATTCTTATTATTCATGCCCTGACAATCCAATCTATGTCCCAGGAATTTTAAAAACGATTGTCCAAATTTAAATGCAGTGGCAGTGAATTAGCAATCATGCCCTTCCTTCTGAAAATATCCTCTTGATACAAAAAAATTGATCTCACAGCTTGGCGATTGAAGTGTTCTTACGTGGCTCCTACTTGCACCACCAACAGCAGTGCCCTGGAGACACTCTGAGCTTTGCGTTGTTTTCAAAGCACAACAGCTTTTTACCCTGGATTCCATGCCCTGAAATGGATATGTTAGAACTCCCTACTGGCACCCTAGGAAGAGATCAATACACGTTTCAAAAATATGCTAGTAGGTTTCTTCGAAAGACACTTTAGAGAGAATTATTGCTGGCCAGATATTATTTTTCACGTATATAGGCCAACCAATTCTTCTGCTAGTAGTGCCAAAGCAGAGGTGTTACTCAGGGAAAAAAAGAATTTTATCCTTTTGTTTTCTTTTCTCTACAATCAGTTTCAAAGAATTTTGGCACCCAGTTTATCTAATAGTTTAACCTTTTGAGAGTAGGGACATGCAAATTCTCAGTTCTTTAAAATTAATTTCTTCCACCCCCCCCCCCAATTTTAGATACTATTTGAAAATGAAGCCATTTTCAAATGGGGAGAGGGAGAGATTATTTCATAAACCTTGAACTACAATATGAAATGAATGTTTGAAGAAGAAGGGAGAACACCTTTTGAAAGGAAGACCAAGATGGACTTAAAACGTTGTTGGTTCTTCAGAACACGTTATTAAAATGTGTTAAGGGATATATATTTTTTATAAAGCACACATCAGTTACAGCCACAGAAATAAAACCTGTCTCTTTCATTCAATTGCACTGTTTGGCTTTAAAGTAGGAATGACCTTTGACACATTCCTTTTCACACACCTAAAACACAGAGATTCGGCTCAGGCTTCTTGTTAGCTTTGAAACCGCTGTCTCAGCACTCTGATAACTAGTTCATACTTCAGTGAAAATGTATCCTACATCAGAACATGAGCTTAAAGAAAAGCAAGGTTTCTGGAATAGAGATATTATATATATATATATATAATATATATATATAATACTACATATTCCAGAAGGATGCTGTTACATTTTCACTGAAGTATGAACTAGTTATCAGAGTGCTGAGATAACTATATATAGGATGCTGTTCTTTCCCAGCCAGGTTTCAAGGCTTCTGTTTGACCACCAGAGAGGCTCGGGGCAAAACATTCTCTGCAGGATTCATTGACATTGGCCACTTCTGATTTAAGAGGGAAAGGTGCATTTGTCATGAGCTGTTGCTTTTTTCAGGCACTCATAAAAGCTAAAATAAATTCAAGAATTTGGCAGCAGGCTCGAGTCCTGTACAGGAAACTTTGCACATGCAGATGTGTGTCAGCAATGTATTGATTGAATTACTGTGAGTTTCCTGGGCTGTCTGGCCATGTTTCAGAAGCATTCTCTCTTGACGTTTCACCCACATCTATGGCAGGCATCCTCAGAGGTTATGGAATGTGGGCAAAATGTCAGGAGAGAATGCTTCTGGAGCATGGCCAGACAGCCCGGAAAACTCACAGCAACCCAGTGATTCCGGCCATGAAAACCTTCAACAATGCATTGATTGTCAGGAGTTATTCAGAATCTCAAGCAAGACCTTTCTCCAGTGCTACCGTATATACTTGAGTATAAGCCGACTTGAATATAAACCAAGGCACCTAATTTTACCACAAAAAACTGGGAAAACATATTGACTTGAGTATAAGCTGATCGTGGGAAATGCAGCATCTACAGGCAAATTTCAAAATAAAAAGAGATGCCAATAAAATTACATTAATTGAGGCATCAGTAGGTTAAATTTCTTTGAATATTTACATAAAACTGTAATTTAAGATGACTGTGTCCAACTCTGATTAAACCATTATTCTGACCTTGTTCAATGTAAATGTGCTTACATATTCTTCCAACAATAATAGAGTTAAATAATAAATGTAATAAAATAATAATAGAGTAAAAATTAAATAGAGTAAAATAATAATAGAGTAAAATAATAAATGTAATAATAGAGTAAAATAATAAATGTAGTAATAACAATAATAATAAATAGAGCAAAGTAATAATTTTAAAAAATATGCATTGATTTTAATTCAATAGATTTTAAGCTTAATGTTGTATGTGCTTAAGGTATTGAATATTTGCCATATGTAAGCCGCCTTCAGTACCTCTTGGGGTAGAGAAAGGTGGAGTATAAATACGGTAAATTGTATATATATATGTAATAATAATAGAGTAAAATAATAAATGTAATAATAAATCATGTGAAATAATACATGTAATAATAATAATATCAGAGTAAAATAATAAACCTTGAAAACCCAGCTTATACTTGATTATATATGGTACTTGGTTATTTGAAGGGCTGAATCAGCTTTAGCATTTTGCAGTGACTCGCCCCATTGCCTTGCCTGCTTGTCTTTATTTTAACACTTTTGAGTATCAGAAAAAGACTGGTATATGAAAGTTTTCAGATGCATGGTTGAGGTCCAGAGACTAGCATTGCATGCCTAAGGAGGCTTTGGACTCCTCTCTCTTAAATAGCACCCTCCTCTATATTGCATAGCAATATGTTTTGGAAACTGAAGGTCAGTGTGTGATGTTCAAAGGGGGGAAAAAATATCACTTGTTGTGCTCATGTTCCTGGACATGGTAAAGATGAGTTTTTAAGATTCCAAGCACTATTGTGGCATTTCTTTTACTTATCTTTGTGTGTATGCTAGAGTTCTGCTGCAACATTTGTAGCTAATGCTTAAGCAACCTCAACAAGACATCATTCAAGATTGGTGGATAAAATGAATATACTGTGTGAGGTCACAATGAACAGTTACTCCCAGTGTTAACAATATCATATTGGTAATGTAGTCTCTTGCACTGCAAAACAAATGAATGTCTTTTGAATCTCCTTCAACCATTTCAGTCAATTGAAGGAGGAGTTAATGGCTATGCCTAAATGAAGATTGCAGGGTTTCTCTGATCATGTTATCGCAGTGGTAGCTCCAGCTGCCCCTGCTAATTAAGTCTCATCTGTTATCTGTAATCAGAAATGTTTCATTGTAACAATTAGTGTTGATATCCTAGGTAGAAAGGCTTTTCTGTTTTCACTACAACTTTTGCACTTTAATGTACAAATCAAGAAGGACCATTTCCTGACAAAGCAATGGATAGCAATAAAGCAATGATGTATAATCCACCCTCCATATACACTGTGATAGCACGCCCGAGCCTTTGGGAAAACTATAGTATCCGGCTTTACTCGGGGGGTATCTATATACCTTCTGTTAAGATTAAGACCCTTAGCAGACAATGGCACTTTAGGCAAGGTGAAAAGATAACCAAAATGAGTTTACTGCAAACAGGAAGAATAAAGGGTTAAGACCGCCCGGAACTATCATTACGTGTAGCACAGCAGTTCTCGTTTGTGCCTGGAGAGCAGGGGCTAGGACCCGGGGTTCCATTGGCATTGGGGCCTGCAGCTGCCGAGACAGATTCCGAAGAGGATTTGGAAGGGTGGGAAGGACAGTTTTCCATCAGTGGGCCTCCTTCGCCCACAGAAAGTTTGGCATGGGAAGAACTGTGTTTTGGCCCTGACGTAGACATAGATAACCAGGGGCAAATGGAAGACAGCGATAATGGGAGTTATGAGCACCCGGGGGGGGAGAGGGTCACAGGAGCTCTTGAGTGAAAACATGGATGAAAGCGCCTGGGAAGATTCTAGGGAGGAGAGCTCTCATGTAGATAGTGACCCAGCTGCTGAGAGACAAGGTCGAACCTTTGATGGCGAAGTAGCATTGAGTCTGGGAGAAGGGATGGCACCGCAGCCTAGACAGGCCGAGGTCCGTCAGTAGAGACTGGAGACGAAGGGGCCTAGAGCGTCGGGGACCTCGGCCGAACGATTAAGTAGAACAGGCGTGGGAACGCATCCCCAGTGCTTCGGCCACGTCTCATCTGAGTAGGCGTGAAGCGAAGTGAGTCCACGGAGCGAAGTTAGCTAGTGGTCATCAAGTCTTGCCTTGCATCTGTCTTGCCTTGTTTCCTGATCCGCATTGTTGCGTGGAGCCTTGCCTTGTTTCCTGATCCGCATTGTGCGCGGAGCCTTGCCAAGCCTTTGAATTATTTTGCCAAGCTGTTTTGGACATTGATTGCTTCAAGCCTTTTGGATTGCTTTATTAGTCTATGGACAATTTACTCTTTGGACTGTTTTTATATTCAATAAAGTAGTTAGCCTTCAGTCCGTCTCTGTGTGTGTGATTAAGGGGCCGGTCAAGTCCGTGCATCGTGACATTACATTACAAAAGGAGATTTTGCTGGTTGTAGTAATCTCTCTGGGGTCTTTAAAAGCTTCCTGCCTCTGGTGCAAAGCAATGGTTATAAACTGTCTCAATCTTCTTTCTTGTGAAGCATAAACTGGTCATAAGCTTCTGTTGTCCTTTAGACTAGTAGTATAAAAATACTGCTGAATGCAGGCACAAAGAATGCCTGTTTGAAATGTTTGGGCCTAGAATTAACAGACAATCTCAATCTTAAATCACAGTAGAAAGAAGGGAGGAGTCCAGCAAAGAGCTCTATACAGGGAAATGGAATAGACCAACTAAGGCTAGCCTCTGGGGTGTTATGCTCTACCTGTTGCACTCCAGGACAGGAATAACCCTCTTTCTTTAAACACCACCCGTTGAATAGGAAAACAATCCTTTTATTATCTGTGCATAATCCCAGAGTTTATCCTTCCAATTTTTGGTGCTTAATTTTTTCTCCCCTTTCCAATCTTTGGCAATTGTAATGCGTGCAGTCGCAAAACTGTACAGACAAATTTCTCTTTCTGGTTGTTCTAATCTATCTTTGAATATCCCTAATAGGCACATCCCTGGATTTTGTTTTACTTTGTTGTGGATTATTTTATTTGTTTCCTCTATTATCCTTTTCCAATAAACGTGCACCTGTTCACAAGACCACCAAACATGAAAAAGTCCCTTTCTTTATTTTGCACCTCTAACAGGAACCTGATTGTGAGATGTTCATTTGTTTTCTGTCGGAGTCTGGCAGAGCACCGAAGCCACTGCTTGGCCCTCCTGTTTTGACTGATCTCTTCTCATCTATCTCTTTGCTCGTTATCTACTGGCTCATTAATTTCTGCAGCTGGGCCAGGTGCTGAGCTATTTTGATGTTCTCTCTCACGAGAACTCTCTGGTAACAATTCAAGAAGCACACCATCAACCCCACACCCTTCAGAAACTTTCTCATGGGAAACTACAGGGAACTGCATCAAACCATTGTCATCTTAAAACTCATCTTGAACCTCATTAACATCACTCCCCACATCCAAACCATCCTGATCCTGAACCACAATCACAGGCTGAGCTCCAACACCACCCAAAAACTAATACAAAGGAAGGTATCTACACTATTGGGAAAAATCTATGAACAGGGGAAACTAAAGCAAAGGAGAGGAAAAGGCAGAGCTAAAACTTCACGTACAACATGAATTCAACCACTCATGAACTTAACCATCCACAGCTTGAAAATATATGTTAAAATTCCAAAAAGCAACTTTTGATTTTGCTATTTTATATATGGGGCACCATGAACTAGACCATTGTATATAACAGAATGTGAACATCCATGGATTTTGAAATTCAAGACAAATGCAAGATACTCCACTTAGGCAGAAAAAATGAAATGCAAAGATACAGAATGAGGGACGCCTATTTTAGACAGAACTATGTGTGAAAAAGATCTTGGAGCCGTCGTGGACAGGAAGGTGAACATGAGCCAACAATGTCATGGGGCATCTTAAAAAGCCAATGGGATTTTGGCCTGCATAAATAGGAGTCTCGTGTCTAGATCCAGGGAAGTCATGCTGCCCATCTATTCTGACTTGGTCAGACCACACCTGGAATACTGTGTCCAATTCTGGGCACCGCAATTGAAGGGAGATGTTGACAAGCTGGAATGTCTCCAGAGTAAGTTTACAGAAATGATCAAGGGTCTGGAGAACAAGCCCTATGAGTAACAGCTTAAAGAGCTGGGCATGTTTAGCCTGCAGAAGAGAAGACTGAGCGGAGACATGATGGCCATATGAGAAGTCATAAGGAGGAGGGAGCAAGCTTGTTTTCTGCTGCCTTGGAGACTAGGGTGCAATGGAGCAATGGCTTCAAACTGCAGGAAGGGAGATTTCATCTGAAAATGAGGAAAAACTTCCTAACTGTGAGAGCTATTCAGCAATGGAACTCTCTGCACCAGAGTGTGGTGGTGGGTCCTTCTTTGGATGCTTTTAAACAGAGGCTGGATGGCCATCTGTCGGGAGTGTTTTGAATGCGATTTTCCTGCTTCTTGGCAGGGGGTTGGACTGAATGGCCCATGAGGTCTCTTCCAACTCTATGACTATGGTTCTATGATTTTATACTTTTTTTGCTGGGGGGAGTCCTGGAATTAAATCTTAGTAGATAGGAAGGGCCCACTGCAACTGTATCTTCAAAAAGGGAAGGCAGATTGTGATTTCACTATCTCCAATGGAGGTGTGCAAAGTTTTATTGTCTTTAGTTTCAAAGCCGAATTCAAACCTTCAGGTACACATTCATTGTTTATATTAAATAGAGAGAAGTAATGTCCAGTACACCTTACAAAACTACTGCTCAACAGAAGGAATCCAAAATAACATTCATTCCAATTGTTTTTGTAATGGTCACAATTTAGAATAGTGAACATTCTCAGACCTTGAAACTGATAGGCCATTAAATGCTAATCAAGGTGGCCAAATGCAACATTCACGTCTACCTCAAACAGACAAGAGTTCTTTCTCCCACCCTGGACATTCCATAGATATATAAACCCAATTTCCTGGTTTCCAACAGACCTCACAAGCTTTGAGGATTCCTGCCATAGGTCCAGATGAAACATTGGGAGAGAATGCTTCTGGAGTGTGGCCATACAGCCCGGAAAACTCACAACAACCCAATAAGGTAGAATTTGAAATTCAAAACATCTGGAGGGGAAAGATTCCAGAATCCTAGTATAGGACATATACACATCTCTGAAAGATAGAAAATGCACAAAAAGCCATGTCTTGGCATGCTGAGTAACCCCTGCCTTAATTTCCAAGCTTCAACAGCATGATATTAGATTAGAACATCAAGAGAGCAAGCATAATGAGTATCAATATTACTCTGAAAACAGACAGGTATCCTCAAAACAGCAAATTATTTTTACTGCAGCTGTGAAAAGTTTGCAGCATTTACTTAACTGCTGAATATCTCTCTGGCATTACTTTGCGAATGAAGATTCTTAGGAAGGACTCATCCCATGCTTTTTACAAGCGCGTTGATGACTAAAAAGGCCAATTCGAGATAGGCAAGTCCGGTTACAGAAAGCACAGCAGAAAGTCTCCTTATATGATGTTGTTTCCAATTTGTGGTTCTTTCTGCATTGTCGTTTCTCTTCGAGACCTGTTCGGCATGTCTTCTCGAAAAATGCCGCAGCATCGTGGATAGTGCATCTCCATGCCTCCCGATGTGAGGCCAGAGTGGACCATTGTTGGTGATCAATCTGGCCGAGCCTGAGATGTTGTTTCAGGGAGTCCTTATATCTCTTTTTGGGGCGCCTCTCTTGCGCTGACTCATGGTGGGTTTACCGTAGAGTAGTACCTTAGAGAGGCCCTGCCCAGCGCAGCTGTGTTCTCAATAGCATGGCCTCAATGCTGGTGATCTCTGCCTGCTCAAGGACATCAGCATTTGTCACATAGTCAGTTCAGTGTACATTTAGGGTTGTGTGAAGAAAGTTCTGATGAAAGCTTTCGAGGAGTTGTAGGTGTTGATGATAGGTGACCCATTTTCAGACCCATATAGGAGAATAGACAGTACGATAGCTCTGTACACACTGATTTTGGTGCTTTGTCTCAGGTGTTTGTTACTCCAGACTCTTACTGCTGAATGTAACCAATTGATATTATGATTAACTGCAGAACAAGAGAACACTCCACTGTTTATTCTCTTGCATTTATTTTGTGTGAGATCAAAATAAAAAAAGATTATATTCAAGTATGTAGAGTGTCCACAATCCTGAGGGGGTTTTAGGATTGAAGGAATTGAGTTTCTGCTGCCATGAAAAAAGAAAAAAAAATCATGCATGTTATGTCCAAGGTCCCACTTGAAAGAGCAGTCTGTTCCAGCACTAAGAGATCTCTCTCCACCAAACAGCATATCAGGAAAAAGAGGATGACATTATAAGAGAAGGTGTGAGGCAATGGTGGCTCCAGTGTCAATGGAATAGCGAATCCACTCTAGGTTTTAGTTTGATTTTTGAAAGTGCTATCCAGGTGTGAAATGTATTCATGAAATATTTCCCTCTTATGATTGTAGTTGCAAGACTTCCTGCATCTCCAACTGACCTACTCTGCCACCTTCTACATGGGGAGATAAAGTGGCCTTCAAGCTCTTTTTCTACCCCAAGCCCCTAATCTCCCTCCTCCCTAACAAGTCTGTTTTTTCAAGAGAAAAGGAAGCGGGATAATCTGAAACTACCCAATAACATTACATGAATTGAATATTTCCCTACAAACAGTTCCCAGTCCTAACATTGCCCTCCTTTGAAAGAATGCATGCTAGACACTGTAGTTCGAATTTAGAAATTTGAGTTGATCAAATTTGAGACATGTGTGCAAAATTTGTTTATACTATTTTTACCATTTCTTTTGTGTCTTCCATTTATTCAGAAGCATGAAATGGGAATCCCCCTCCCCACATGAAAATCTATTCGACATGAAAGCCTGCCTACAGCCTGCTTTCCTGTGCATCCAAACTTGCCTCCTTGCCTTGGAAAGAGAGAGTGTGTGTGGCAGGGCATGCAGGAAGGCAGGTCTGGAGCTCAGCTGCAGGCATGCTCTGGGCCTGCCTGCATGCCCTGCCACACATGTACTCTCAGAGAGTGTAGCAGGGCATGTGTGGCAAGGCATGCAGGCAGGCCTGGAGTGCACCTAGAGTCAGAGGTGCTCGGCTGCAAGCACTGGCAGGTGCGGGTGCTTTCCGGGCCTGCCTGGATGCCCTAGCACACATGCACTCTCTTTCCAAGAAGAGTGTGTGTGTGGCACGGTGTGCAGGAAGGCTTGGAAAGCATACATGCCTACCAGTGCCTATAGCTGAGCATGTCTTACTCTGTAGTAGAAATAGGAGGTGCCAGGTAAAAAGAATGCACACCGGAAAGAGGAGTGAGTGCTTGGGAAGTCCTCCCTACATGGTCCTAGTTTTGTGCCCCGAAACAAAAGAACCGAAAACAGCAAGCCCTATGAGGAGCAACTTAAAGAGCTGAATTTCAGGAGGCTTACAAAAAATGGATTGGTGCCCTCAATGAAAGCCGGGGCACAAAACAGGGTAAGACTTTCCTCAAACGCACATGTCTACTGTTGGGCCCTTACTGGATTTCAAATTTAAAAATTAAATTTAGAATTTTGGAGGTATTAAATTTAAGGCGGAAAAACAATATTATCTGTGTGAAAAAATGGATAATTCTCAAAACATCTGATCAAATATTTTTCAGATTATCTTTGCATAAAGGAATGTTTAAGCTCTTTTTAATTGTTGCACAAGTCTTGTCTTTAATTTAATGGAGTGATTGGACTCCCCTCCTTTCTCCCTGATGTCTCATTCAAGCAATCCGTTTAATCAATGTTTGCTGATGTTTATGCTCTAATGCTTACAGACAGCAGGTGTACAAAGTGTAAATCCCAATCTGTATAAAGAAAATCTGCCTCATATTCAGCGTCCTGCTGCTTTGCTGTAATTCTAGGAGACAGGTGATTTTTCACTGCACATTCATGAGGCTTCCTTGCTCACCTCCCAATCCCTGCCAGAGCTGGTTCTGTTTTCTTACCTGCTGCTTTCAGAAGTTATGCTCAGCTCATGCCGTATCTATCTGTTTGAAATACTGAACAGAATCTATTTGTTTTCCTTGCTGATGGATTTTGCTTCACTATCAGCACTGATATACGGCCTTTAAAATCTAATTCTGTTCAAGTAATTTAAGAGTCATTTGAATCATGTATTTTGCTGTTTTCCTAAACAGAAGTGGCAGGGGGCTGCTTTGAGTATTCCTCAGCTCCTTTTGGGCCAAAAAAAAAATCCCACAGTGAAATTCTGTCACATCTCAAGGAGTGTGATTTTTAATTTTACATTGCTCAGTTTTTAATGCCTTTATCTTTGGGATCTTTAGCTTTTTTAACTTTTGCTAACATGAGTGGGAATTACATGATGAGATCCCTGAACCACATTTGGGAGCAGGAGGGGAGAATGAGGATGGCATGCTTCTTTTAGTCTTTTCCCCCTTTTAATAATCGCAATAGAAACTAACAGATGAAGTGTTGAAGGATACCAGCCACTTGCGTGTCTCAGCAAGTTTGGGAGAATTAATAACTGCGCTCAGTGAAGAATAAGCAAGAAAAGAGGTTGGCTTGTAATGTCAAGTAAACAGTGAAATGGCAGTTAAAGGATATTCTCTTGTTTTCCTTTGTTTCTTTATTTTCGTGTCAGAAACGACTTGAGAAACTGCAAGTCACTTCTGGTGTGAGAGAATTGGCAGTCTGCAAGGACGTTGCCCAGGTGACGCCTGGATGTTTTGATGTTTTACCATCCTTGTGGGAGGCTTCTCTCATGTCCCTGCATGGGGAGCTGGAGCTGACAGAGGGAGCTCATCCGTGCTCTCCCCGAATTCGAACCAGTGGCCTTTCAGTCTTCAGTCCTGCTGGCACAAGGGTTTAATCCATTGTGCCATCAGGGACTCCTGCCTTTGTTTTTGTGATGACTATTTTCTGAACCAGAGATTGGAAATGTCATTTTTAAGACCACAACTCTTAGAATCCCCTGTCAGTACGACCATGGGCATATTAGCTGTGATTCTCAAAATTACAGATCAGAAAAGACTGAATTTCCCCTAGGTCCGTTCTGATTCACAATTACGTTTGTTTTAATCTTGTGATTTACCATTTACATTTCCTCGGTGTTGTGCATGCCCTCAATTTCATAGTGTCTCTTCTCTTCCTCAATCCTTAAGAGGTAACCTCCCGGTTGCTCCAAATTAATATCATGTTAGACTCCATCTCACTGCGTATGCACCGATACTGCAAAATGCATATCCGTATACCTCCTTGTGCCTTATAATATCCTGTGTTAATTCTGGCCCTGAAGGTTCCAGTGACCCATCCCCATTCTAGCTCTAAATTGGTGCTGGTCATCGAGGGTTATATTAAGGGGAGGCTGCCATAGGGGGCATCTACACTGTAGACTTAATCTAGTTAGGCAACAATTTAACCACCACTAGCTCAAAGTTATGGAATCAGGGGAGTTGAATTTTGGTGAGACACCAGGCCTCTTTGGCAAAGAAGGCTAAAGACCTTGCAAAACCAGAACACCCAGGATTACATAGCATTGAGCCACAGCAGTTAAAGTGACTCAATGGAGCAGCGGTGGCACAATGCCGCAGTGGGTTAAGCCCTGAAGCTCAGCAATTCAAATCTGTGAGATGGGGTGAGCTCCCGTTTAACAGTTCCAGTTCCTGCCAACCTAGCAATTCAAAAACATGTAAATGTGAGTAGCTTAAAAGGTAGCACTTTGGTGGGAAAAGGCAAAGAGACGCTCCAAGCAATCTTGTTGGCCACACAACCAGGTGACAACACAGGCTCCTTGGCTTGAAAATGGAGAAAGCACCTCCCCAAAGCCATAGATGAGCATCGCCTCCAGAACCAGAAATGCAAGGAGAAGCCTTTGCCTTTGTGTTTGTGTGTCTCATTGTATATCAGGGCTGTCCAACTGGCGGCCCTGGGTGCGGATCCGGCCCCCCAGCCTGTTGGACACAGCCCCTGCTATGCCCCCAGCCGCCATTTTTAATTTTTTTAAAAAAAAATTTAATCTTTTTTAAAATGGCGGCCGGGGGGGAGGGGGAGGTGGGGCAGGGAGGAGGAAGAGAGAGCTAGCGCCTCCTCCCAGCACCGCCCTCTCCGTCCGTCTCTCCGCGCCGAAAAAAGAGCAGAAGGCGGCGCCAAGGGCAGCGCGTCACAGGCCTGGCATGACGCGCTGCCCTTGGCCGCCGCCCCTTTTTCGGCAGCTCCCCTGCCCTTCCTAGGGAGGGAGCCGCCAAAAGGAGGAGTAGGCAGCGCCAAGGGCAGCGCGTCACGCCAGGCCTGTGACGCGCTGCCCTTGGCGCCGCCTCTGTTCTCCCTCCTCCTCCTCTTCCCGGCGCCATGCCTTTCCCGGGTGCCGCGGCCTCGGGACCAGCCCCGCCCCCCAGGCCCCGCCCTCTCCTACAGCTGTCATTCTCCCTCCTCCTCCTCTTCCTCCCCTTTCCCTGGCGCCGTGGCGCCCGGGAAGAGTAGGAGGAGGGAGAATGACCGCTTTAGGAGGGGGCGGGGCCTGGGGGCGGGGCTTGGGGCAGGGCCGAACGGCCCTCGAGGTCATCAGTGCCCTCTATTCCGGCCCTGGGCCCGGTAGAAGTTGGACAGCCCTGTTGTATATAATTGTAAAGGCATTGAATGTTTGCCTATGTATGTAAATGCTGTAATCAACTCCGAGTCCCCTAAGGGAGAAGGTCCAATATAAATGAAGTGTATTATTATTAGTATTAGTATTATTAGATACATAACAAAATTAGTTCATGGCAAACAAGATCACTATGCTTCTTTTTGTATTTAATCACACGTCAGACACTTCCTAAGCATCTAGAACTGTGCGATTTATTTATTTATGATAAGTGTGCACTGTTAGTTAAAATGTATCAGCGAATAATGCATGAAGATCCAAGTAGGGTGGCCTTTTGCAGCTGACAGATTTTGTCAGTGCCGATTGTTTTTAAGTGCAGGCCACGGTCTTTAGGCACTGCACTCAGTGTATCCATCATCACTGGGACCACATTTACTTCCTTGTGCCAGAGTCTTTGCAGTTCTACCTTTAAATCTTCATATTTTGTAAGCTTTTCCAGTTTCTTCTCGTCAATCCTGCTGTTGCCTGAGATTGCAACATCGATGATCCATACTTGTTTGTTTTCCATGAGCGCGAGGTCAGGAGTATTGTGCTTCAAAATTCTGCCAGTCTAAATTTGGAAGTCCCAGAGTAGTTTGACGTTTTCGTTTTCTGTAACTTTTTCAGGCTTGTGATCCCACCAGTTCTTTGTCACAGGCAGATGGTGTTTGTGGCACAAGTTCCAATGGATCATCTGAGCAACGGTGTTATGCCACTGCTTGTATTCTGTCTGTGAGATCTTCTTGCAGCACCTGAGTATGTGATCCATCATTTCGTCTGCTTCCTTGGTGGAAACTAGAAGCAGATTGAAGACAGGCCAAGGTCAGGAATCTAAGCTGTGGAATATAAAATATAAAAACATGACCTAAAATTAATTTCCAACACTTATAACCAAGTGAATAAAGAGCTAAAACTAGAAGGTTGGCAATATCTTGTCTTGAACTTCTCTTTTTAAAAAGCCTATCATTTCCTTAAACTCCCCACATAAAACATGAGGTTAAAGAATAAAAATGAAAGCTGAAAGCAATACAGGGAATTAAATAATATGACACTGGGAATAATGAGCTCTGGAAAATGCAGGAAAGAAAATCTGAAGAAAAATCTGCATATACAATAGTGCATCAGGCTCTTATAGTATGAGCAACCATAGCCATGATTAATTTTACCACTTTGGAAGGCAAACAACTAATGTAGTGATTTTTGAGAGAAGGAACAGGAGACAAAGAGAAAGGATGATCTACCTGAAGATCAGATAAAGAAGCCTAAGAAGAGAGCTATGCGAAATTCAAGATAAGCAGAGTAACTGGTTCAAAGAGAAATGTATAGAGCAACAAATAATTAAACTGAGGCATGTGAGAAGAATTTTAAAAGAGAAGCAACATTAAGTGTAGGTCAATTGTCCATATACATCAAAGAGACATTGCAATTGGAAGAAGAGCCTGATGAAGCTGGACACATCCTAGAACAGTTAGTTAAAATGATGTGTTTTGTATCATATGTGTAAAAAGCATCTTGCCCACTTGTGCTATTTGAATGGGATGCCTCCCCCTTCACACACACACCTAATACAATTCCTTTCTTCACTGAGCTATAATGAAGCAGTTTTTAACATCACAGAAAATGCCTTTATAGAGTTCTCTTCTGTTTGTGTTTTAATTATCTAAGCCTCAAATGTGCCACAGTCAGTCAGTTAGAGCTGGAAGGCTTGTGTGCGCTGCAGGTTTGCATCTTTCTAGTCACTAGGGTACCCCCTCCCCACTATTTCTATTGTCAATCTTCTAATATATCTGTAGAAGAAGGAAGCACATCAAAATTAATTCTAAGTGAAGTAGTGGATGATTATTTTGCTATAAACCATTATGCAAACTTTATGTATCTTCAGTTAAAAGCTTGTTTGAGGAAGGAGGAGAATAAATATCGTAGCTGTGCAGTATAATATTTTATCATTTTTAATCTCAAAACACTTCTCATCACATGGGTAGGGCTGGAAGTGTCAATCAACAGGACTAGTTTGCTAGCTAGGAATGAAAAATTGCATATTTGTAATAGTTGTTCTCCTGTATTAAAACATAATCACTACACATGGTGTTGCCATGAACAATCTGTATCAGAGCTGAGGAATTTGTCCTTGCAGATTGAAGTGCAACTACTATCAAGCCTAGGTAGCTACCATAACCTGTGGGGGATGATGAGAGCTGTTGTTCATCAACTTGTGGAGGACTACACATTTACTACTCCAGATAGATAGACAGATATGTTTCATTCAGGCAGTTGATATATGATATGTGCTCTATTGGTTGGAACTATTAAGTGTGTAGTTTGGGTGAAAAATAAATTATCAAAGATCACCCTATATACTGTTGTAGCCCTTGGATCTGCAGAACCAGTAGCAGAGTTTGATTTATCCATGCCTAACAAAATATCTTTTATCTATGCATTTTCTAGGTCTTCCAGCATGACCCTACTATGGTATTCTTGCATCAGATGTCCTTCATTTCAATAGGGTTCACTATTATCCATGGTTTTACATTTCCATATGAAGTCCAGGAACTTATTATCCCATGGATATAGGGTGACTGTGTACTATATTCATTCCAAGTTAGATAATGGATTTATCACTGCTGAGGGAGAGAGAAAGAGAAAAGGGATAGTTGGTCAAATTAAGGAAGACTGTAATTCATAAACAATAGACGTGTGAATGCAAGATGGTTGGTACCATAGACAGTGATCTCGCCATCAGTTTGGCGCATGGGAGTAGTAGGGAATGCCTTCTCTTTGAAGTATGTGTTTTGGCTATTGCTTATTATGTTGTTTTATTATTGTTATAATGTTATGTTATGTTGTTTTATATTTTATTATATTTTGTATGCTATCTTTTAATTCTGTATGACTGGGTGTAAAGAGGCTATTCAAATGAACCGGCTGGACAGGGTGGACCCTCTTTTACTGATCCCACCTCTGCCACCAATTTGTAACGATGAGGTCACTACGTATCTGACCTAATGTAAAAGGGTGTTGTATAACTTTAATTTAAGGATCCCTTAAATATGAAGAGATTAGCCACCAGATTGTGAGGACTGTTGTTGTTATCAGTTATCTAGGAGGGTCTGTCACCAATTATTGTGGGACTTCAAACTGTGTAACAAGACAGGTTAAAAACACTTTCCTGTCTTGCTTTACTCTGAGGCTGGACTTTTAAAATACGGAACAGAGAGAGGTTGTTGATGAAAAGAACAATAACAGTTTATTTATAGCTTGGCACAAAAGCGTGATGGATACGTTATAACTTCTTAGAGGCTCAACTCATCATGGTTACATTGGTATTGTAGAAGATACAAAGTTTAAAATGTTTGACTGTTACTATTACTCAGTTAAATCAGTAACTATCTCACACAAAGACCCTCTCTCCTCCTATAGGCACCTTGCCTATCTCTAGCCCTCAGGCTCTATACAAACAGACTGGCTCGCAAGTTCAGCCTACTAGAACTGTCTCTCTACAGCTCCAAAACCAGACTGCCCTCAGAAGCTGCTCTCTCCTAGAGCTGGTCTGACAGTTAAACTGTCAAAATTCAAACTTCCCCAGAATTCTATTCTTGGCTGTGGCAGAAAGCTGTTGACTCCTCCCACCTCTGCCTTACAGCCATGTTGCTATGGCAACTCTTCCCCAAGGTGGGCCTTCACTGAAGAAGTGCACCTTCCCTAAACATCTAAACATTTAAATACACATTCAATCCTCAATCCCATAATAAAAAATAAACACTTCTGCACACTGGGCTTGGCCCCATGTAAGCTGCCCCGGGTCCCTTCGGGGAGATGGAGCCGGGGTATAAAAATAAAGTTGTTATTATTATTATTATTTGTGCCTTCTGGAAAACTGGGAGATACATCAATACTGAAATGTACAATGTCTGGACTTTTGCCTAAATGATCAGTAGATGAGAGGTGAGTGTAGGAAGAAAACTGAGTGTAGGAATTCCCTGCTCTGTGTGCATTTGGGGATCCAAATATTAGGAGCATGGTTCTTGTGTCTGCAACAATACACAATTCCCCTATCAAAAGTTTCCATAGAGCTCTGTGCAGTGTCTGCTATGGGAGCTACCAGAAAAAAGTAAGAGGTCTGGATCCTTTCTCCCCTGCCCCCCAATAATCCATAAATTCCTGGCTGATCAAATACATAGCTGAAATGTCATCTCATCTTGTTTATTTCTTCAATAAAGGGTGGAGAAAGGTGTTTTGTGCACCTGTCACTAAAATTGTCCTTGTCTGTTCAAAGTGTATACACCATGAGATCAAAGACACATATGGCTACAGTGCTGCTTTGTGGAGATATCTGTATTATGTGTTGGAGGCAACTTCACTGAGCTCACCTTGGGAGTTTTAATATCATTTCATTTCATTTCATTCCCCCAGTGGAACATTACAGAGGTTAGATGTAGGCTCTGAAGTTGCATAGGGATCAAACTAAGCTCTTTTTTCTGACACCACCTATTTATTTCTTACCTCCAGTGATTGATATATATCTTGTGATACATTAGGGTCTGGTGCCAGCTTATCTTCGAGGTCCACTACTACAGGTGATTTGATCAAAATCCCAAATTTTCTCAGCTGGTACAGCTGGAGATAAGTTTATTACTGCTATACTCTAGTCACAGGTTATCATGAAAAAGTCTCCCACACTTCTAGGACCCAGATATTATGTTGTGGTGCCACAACTATTTAGATGTAGTGTTACATTCTGTAGAGTCATAAGCAAGATAATTCTGTGGGTCAGCAGAACCAGTAGCAGGTAGAAACAACGTGAAGAGGTGAGGTTGAGGAATTCAATGAGGGAACGTGCATTAGGATTCTAGTTGACAGAAAATGTGTAGTAATTCCTCTTCTGATGTCTTTAAATTACAACTACTAACACAACTGTGTGTGTGGGGGAAGGAAGACAACGTTTCAGCATTCCAAGTAGCAAAATGAAAGTAATGAAGTTTATCATTCAGGTAAGCCACCTGTTTCAATAACAGATAATGGGTTAATCATTGTAATTTTTTGTTTACATTACACAACTATAAGGTGGGTGTTTCAATTTATGTCAGCATTGCCTTCCCAGATTTGTGATAAAAAAACTAAGACTGATGCAAAGTGAGGAAGCCAATTCCTCAGGGAATCACTGAAGAGTGGAGGGTATTTTGATGGAGTTAAAGTAGCCACAATGTTAGTGATTTTACTCAACTTACTACGAACTTTACAGACTTAAAGTATAAGTATGAGAGCTCAACTTTCGTAGGCTAAAGTAATATGCAGAACATTGGTTCCCAAAGTCTGGTCTTCCAGCTGTTTTGGACTTGCTTCCAGATAATTGATCAAGGTAGGTGAGGCTTCTAGAAGTTGAAGTCCAAAACACCTGGATGACTATAGTTTGGGAATGACTGATGTAGATGCTGCCCTATGGGTCCACAAGAGGGAGCAACTGCTAATCTCAAGGGGCCTCTCCATGCTTCAAAGGAGCCCAAGATGGAGAACAACTGGTAAGAAGTGTTTTTCTGTTGCATCTTCTCAAGCAGGCTTTCCAAGGAAAGAAAGTGCATCCTCGGCTGTATCTTCCGCACACACAATTACATAGATAACTTGATGTCATATGTCTCCTGTCCATACATATATAAAAGCACAGAAGCCCGTTATGCTCTTAAGCATAAAGGGGACAGTTTCTTTGAAATGTTGCTCGACTCCAACCCCCATCAGGTAGCATGAAGAGCCATCAGGGATGATGGGAGCTAGAGTGCCATCTATTCTTATCATGATTGTTTATATACTACCATAAAATGTATTTATTTATTTATTTACAACATTTATATGTCTCCCTTCTCACCCAGAAGGGAACTCAGAGCGGCTTACAAGTAATATGTAAATACAATATATTATATTATCAGCCTAGCACAATATTAATATTATATATTATTTATTTATTTATTTATTTATGGCATTTTACCCCACTCTTCTTAACCCCCCCGGGGGGGGGGACTCAGAGCGGCTTCCAAAAAGGCAATATATTACTATATTGTACTATACTATTATACTGTGCTGTACTATATATACATTGTGCTGTACTATAAAACAAGCAAAAACAATTGGTTCTGTCATATATAACACTTGGTCTGGGGAAAAGAGCACAAGATGCTTCTTGAGTATCTGTGCACTTTTTTCTTATATGTGAGTAGCCATCTGGCTGAAGCTTGAGCTTTCTAACATATGGACTTCTTAAGGGAGGTAGGAATCTTTCTTATGTGCCACATACAGCTGTTGGCCAACTATCAGCAGCATAAATCTCATCTCATTTTGTTAATCTCTCTACTTCCTACAGTGTTCTTAATAGCAAGCACATCAGCTTAATATTACTGCTTTGGGAAGTAGGGGCAGCCCATATGTACTGCAAATGGTGTCTCTACAGGCTGAATAAGAAAAGAATACTGCTATTAGCATGCAAAAAGTTATCTCTGCTGTAAGAACAACTTTCTCTGTGAAAGCTTGAAATCTATATAAAAAAAGTAGCTTAAAAGGAACCTCCAACCCCCCACCCCAGGAAAAGTTCCTGTTCACCACTAATGAGTTGATTCTCTTCCAATCATGTCTTTGAGGCTCACTGCAGATGTCATTTTGTGAATACATTGACAGCACCGAAAGTGTGAATATGGCTTTACAACTACAGTAGACTTATAGTGCATGAATGTACCTGCAGTCAAACTAAAAGTAAATAGATGAAGTGGTGCATGAATAGCCATCTTTTCCCAATAGAGTTAAGTGAAGTGTATTCATTAATAGCTATTATCACAACACTTTTCTACTTGAAAAATACGTATTTTGTACTATTTTTGTACAGAAACATTTCTAATGGAGAGATTTTCTCTTGCGCTCTTCATCTCAATTGTTTGAGCAAATAAATGAACATAAATAAAACCTTCTGAAGCAAATCAGACTTTGATTTTTTTAAATCAAAAGTTACAGTAGTTCCCCTTTTTGTTAGTCTTTAATGTGGCCTCCTGTTGTCATTTATTTACAGCAGGGTTGTGCAATCTGTGGCCTGAGGTCAGATTCAATGCTTGGCTGTTTCCTGTCTACTCCCAAAGTTGCAGGGATCCCATCAACCTTTTCTTGCAGCCCAGTCATGAACTGAATTGCAGGGAGGAAAATGCTGCTCCTTGGCCTCTAAGATCACAGTTTTCCTTCAGGGGGAATGTCACTTGAATGAGGACTGGCCGAATCCCTGTTTTGTCCTTTGCCTTATGACTGATCAAGAACACCTCTGTTTTGTCTGGATTCAGCTTCGATTTATTTGCCTTCATTCAGGCTATTACTGAAAAAACACTGTTTTACCACCAAGGTAGTTTTTCTGGAGTTAGATGAATGGAGAGATACTGATGACATGGAATTCAAAAAGCACAGATAACCACTTCCAAAAAATTCATGTACATATCAAACAGATGGTGGACAAAAACTGAGCCCGGAGGATAGGCCAACAACCAATGAGTAGAACAAGAACCCTCAAGCATTACCTCCTGAGATCATTCAAGGAAGATAGTCTAGAATTACTGTTAGTGTCCCCTAGTCCTATTCCAGAGAGGCAGGCTATGATTACAGGTATCTAAACCTACTGAAAGGTCTAGCAGGACCAAGAGGGACACACTGTTCCCAGTCTAGTTTCTGGAGCAAGTAATCCATGAAGATGACCTAAGTTGTCTTTGTCCCAGGCCTGAAGTCAGAATGAAATAGGTCTGGATAATCCATTTCATTCCCGGAGTTCCAAAACCACCACACACCCCAGAACATTGCTCAAAAAGAGATCTTGAAGATTGGCCATTGTTGTCTAATGCAGCTGGATTTAGAGAGGGTTTATTTTACTTTCAGGAAAGAAGTTATAATAGCCTTTTTTGAGCATGATGGAACTTTAATGATTTACTTGTCTTACACACTCAACCTGTTGATATATATTTGCTTTTAGGAGCTAAGTAAGGCACTGGTTCAGTATGCATGTGGTGGCTCTCATCTCTCCAAGGATAAAGTGTTCTTGTACTTGGTGGCTCTTATTGACTGTTAAACGTTAGGGATACTCAAATATTGGCAGGCTTCTCCTCAGTAGCTTACTGGCCAATCAGATCAGGTATTTCTTGAATTTGAAAGCAGTATTTGGCATGTGAAAAAGGGAAAAGCACTTGCATTTCATTTTCTCTTCTTAGCAATGACTGCCACTTACTGAAACCCATTGTTTCGTTATTTCTTTTGGAATGTATGTACTTAATTATGAACAGCATAGCTTTTCATAGTTCTAACATGGTTGAGAAAGAGACACAGGCTATTTACTCTGCACAAAGAGAGCGAATAATTTCTACAATATATGTAATTTGGGGTGGGATAATGTTATACTGAGTGAGGCAGGAGGAGTGGTAAGGTATCAAAAAGCAAAAATGACTGCCATATAACTTACCCTATATGTCTGTAGCCAGGCTCCTGTCTCAAAATTGGTGCTAGATACTGTCCTATTTCCAGGAACACATTTTCACTGCTGGTTTAAATGGCTTCTGTATATGGAATGCAGATAAAGACCATAATGTTCTTTTCTTCAAGAAAATAACATGATGGTTACAGCGTAAGTAGTGCTCTAATGTTGACAGAGAAACTTTGAGCACCAGGAAGCTGGCAGACACATGGATCTCTGTGTGAACTGAGTAACAAAGGGAAGCACAACGTGGAACTACCTTTCATGGGAAATCCAGTTGAACCTCTCTGCAGTCTTTCCATTGGCAGGTAAATATCTTTTTATTTAACAAGACTTTTGATGTGATATGGCAGATCAACCTTTAATGTAGGGGATTTGTTTTTACGTATGTGTTTAAAAGCTACTTTAACCTGAATTTTAAACTCACATATTTTATGGTTTGAAAATTCTGTGGTTGTATTTTTTAAAGATTGTATTTTGCCTTGAATCACGTGTGGGGAAACAAGTGGAATATATGTGTGTGTGTGTGTATCTATATCTATATCTGTGTATGCACGTGCGCACACACACAAAATGAAGGACCATAACCTCTGACTCATCATATATAATCTAGAGCAGGCATCTTCAAAGTGTGTTCCTCCAGCTGTTTTGGCCTCCAACCCCCGAAAGCCCTAGGCAGCTTGTTCAATGGTCAGGAATTCTAGGAGTTGGAGGCCCAAATAGCTGGAGGGACACAGTTTGAGGATGCCTGATCTAGAGTCCTTCCAGGTAATACTTGGCTCAAGAATCTGGTGTCACTCCCTGGGATCTCTCCCTAAAGCAAAGCCAGGGCTCTAATCAGCTGGATGAGCCTTCATCCAAACTTTGACTTATTCAGTCAATTTCAGTCTTCCTTATCCTTCCCTGCATGGGGAGAGGAGTGGAGGAACACAGCAGCTTCAGCCAGCCTCTTCAGCATCAACTACAGTACAGCCACTATGACTTATTGTCCTTTCCTGTGTGAGGAAGCAAAGTGGCTGAGCTGTGTCTTCAAGTCTATAGATTAATTACTTCCTGACATTGACTTTCTTTTGAGGGGAATGGGGGACTTCGGGGAAGTGCGTTATTCTGAAACCCTGCAGACTAGATTAGGCCAATTTGCCAGGCCAACTTTAGATTGTCCTGGGAAGTTCCTCTTCCTTATCTAATGAAGAACCAGGCTTGAAATTAGCATTTAATTGTCCAGTTTGTCCTAGAGTCCTGCAATATTGTATTTTATGCAGTACAGGAGGTGACGACTCGCTATTTGAGTTACAGCTGCTATACACCACAGTATCTGACATAAAAGATGGAAGATTAATACTTACATTTTCCACAGAAAACAGGCTGTGTACAATATCTGTCATGATTTAGTGTTATGCTGTTCATGTCATCTTCACTTACAATAATATCTTGTGGGCAGCATTTATGGCAGCATGTTAAATGAGGGCATTAAATAGAAACACATATTTCATGTTAAACTGGAGACATAGTGCCATCGTGGCATGACTGATTACAGGCTTACAAGCATAATGTAAAAATACACTTCAGTGTAAACTTTTAAGAAAATTAAAAATAAGAAATATTGCTAGTTTTACCAGAGAATACTGAAAAACTACTGTTTCTCTTGATGATGTCATGCAATGGGGAAAATTTATCATAACTTGATAATAGCATTGTGTATTTACATGATTACTAGAAAAAATTACTGTAGGATACTTAGAAGCATCATGCAATGTTATGATTAAAGATGATATAAATAGTTGAGAGGCCATAAATGGGGTAGATGAAAAGTCTTACAGAAAAGAAGAATTTCAAGACAACCAGGATTATCTTTACATGCTATGTTAAATATAAAAGGAATGAGGAAGTCTTACTTTATTTTTCACTTGCATGTAAGTACGCAAGCACCTCCTTCATATCAGAGCAACCATGCCATGGATTGGGGTAATATCAATTTTCCGCCTCAGACACTTTAGGATTCAGAACAGAGCCTTCCTAATTTATAACATGGTGGTCCCAAACATAGATGACAGTGGGGGTATTTGCTGGACAGTGTGGTGAATACGGAGTGGGGGAGCGTGGGAAACTGACACCCCACGCACTACACCATCCGCATTGCCACTTTCCTCATCACACGGCTTCTCCCTGTGCTGGCCCCATTCTAAGCAATGAGAACATGGGAAGCCTCCCATGTTTTCTGGGCTCTGTCTTAGGATGTCCCTCTGGAAGTAGCCCTAGGTCGTGTGAAGGGCTCCGCCAGTCTCCGTCCTGGAAGTGTCGTAGGACGGAGCCAGAAGACAATGTGATGAGGTCCTTACTGAGCTCAGCCCATCAGTGTAATTTCCCCAAACTATTCATTTAGGATTTTGACATAACTAGTCGATGGTATAGATACTGTACAAAGCAATTGAATGTAAATGCTTAATGGCTCATATCTGAAACTGAAATCTATCATTATTTCATTTGTATACCATACGAAGAGTACATACCACTTTGAAAGGGCATATTTTGTCTGTTAGTCCTCCACATTTGCTTTTTTATTTTTTTTGGATTTGATTAGTGTGTTCTCTCTAGAGATCTCTAGGTCCTACAGGACAGCTCTATGGCCAATTCTTGGTGGAAGTTTACCACAGAATTATGCTGGAGGACCTTAACATTCCTAGAGAGGTTACAAAATAGTGGGTTTTATTTGTGATTCTTACACTTTTGTGGCAGCCCTGCAACCTTGACCCACATGAAAGTGGAGGACCTATTATACTGATTTTGTTTCTGGTTCAACCAATGTAATTGTATTGGTATACGATGCTATGAACAAAGAATCTAGTGAAGATGGATCCGTGCCATTGTCTCGAGTACTTTAGCATGTCAGAGTTTTTAGCCAATAGCCTATTCCCTTAAATGAAGCCTTGATGAGGGGAAATGGACTGTAGAGTAGATGCCATTTTAGAATTTTAGCCAGGAATTGATCAAAGTAAGAAATCTACTTCCTCTTTTGATTTTGGAGGAGGGGGAGTTTGTTGTTCGCAGTTAAGTAGAAAAATAGGTTCTCCCACATCTGAGAACCATAGGAGATAAAAGGAAAATGAATATATACTGTAGAAGAATAATAGCACAAATCATGCATACTGAAGAACTACAACATAGAGGCAAAAAGCTGCTCAAACTATCTTGCTAAAGAGAACTTTAAGAGGAATATTTGGGGACCGAGTGCTCTGTAGGGCTGCTAGGATTATAACTTTTTTCTTCTTAAAGTATGTCTGATCCCTGTGCCTTGCATGGTCCTAATATTTAAGTAATGTCCAAAGATTATCAGCCTGCAGATAAACTACCTTCTTAAATTCTTGGTTTTCAACTCTAATATAAAATTACGGCTACTACAGGCAGGGACACACAGGATTCAGAGCTCTTTAAATGTAGAACCATTTTTTAAAAAGCAATATCTTGTAACCTACAGCAACGGTCGTTTCTAATCTTAGGTACTTTTTACAATATATCAAAAGGAAGCCATTGAGCCAGACTGTCATTGTCTTCATTTCAATAGAGTGCACTAAATGAACTAAAAAAGTAATACCTCACTGGTTTTATCTTTAATATAATGTGTACCTGTAATATTTACTCGTCTTATTATTCTTTGTCTCCTTGAGTACAACTTGTTTCAGAAATGCATGATTAATGTTATTGCTACCATAATTATCATCACCATGATTGTTTCCACCACAACCACTTCTCCAAGAGTGCTTTCTATGTATAGAGAACAACCATACTCTGGATATTATGACATATGTACTACAGATCAGGTGAATTTTTGATGTCATTCTTGTTTTAAAGGAATGGATGTTAGGTGAATGAACTTGATTGCCAACAATTAAAGCCATATTCTGTATTTTACCATATATACTCTAATATAAGATGACACAAATATACGCGGAGGCACCTAATTTTACCACAAAAAACTGGGATAACAATAACAGTAATAATAGAGTAAAATAATAAATGTAATAATAATAGAGTAAAATGATAAATGTAATAATAATAATAAATGGAGTAAAATGATAAATGTAATAATAATAAATGGAGTAAAATAATAAATGTAATAATAATAATAACAGAGTAAAATAATAAATAATTTTGACTCGAGTATAAGCCAAGGGGGACTTTTTCAGTCTAAAAAAGGGCTGAAAAACTAGGCTCATACTCGAGTATATACAGCAATTCCTTTTCACAGCATGCCATAAAGATATGTGTGGCATAAGAGCATGAACACAATCTGAATAGCTGTTCAGAAAAATGTGTGTTTCTCCGTTGGCATAAAACAAGCTCTGGTTATTACAGACATATAGAGCCAGCATGATACAGTAATTTGACTTTAGGAGACCAGGATCTGAGTCCCCATTCAACTATGAAAGTCCATTGAGTGCCCACCGGCAAGTCACATTCTATCAGCTCCAAAAGAAAACAAAGGCAAACCCGCTCTGAACAAATCTTGCCAAGAAAAAAAATCCTGACAGGTTTGCCTTGGGATCACCATCAGTCAGAAATGGCATTATAAACAAAACAGCTCTGAAGAGATGTTGCAACAAACTAGCTGTTTAGATCACCAAATGATCTCAGTGTTGTTGGAGGCTTGCTTATTAATATTTTCTGGCATCTAGTGTGAAGGCTTTTTAAAATTGAGGTTGTACTTACATGTTATTTTTGCTTCATGTTCTAAGATGCAGGGCCAGATTAAGACATTTGGCTGCCTGAAGCAGAAGACAAAATTGCACCCATCCGTCACTCTATAAACAGAAGCAGATTGGACTGATAGTTGAATCTCGCTTCAGTGTTGACAATTGGACAGAATCCCACATTGACATGGAGGCAGCAGTTTAGGAAATTAGGACAAGTTGTGTGCCCTCCAAGTGAAAAACTTCCAGGGAAATCAGCAGTCAAGAGGGGAGTGGCAAGGAACTGCCTCTTCTTTTCCTCAGCACCTGCTACTTGGAGCAACAGCCTCTCCTTTTCTCTAATGACAGAGCTGGCTCCACTAAGACAGTAACCTTTGGCATGGGTATATGCATGCATGTTGACTTCACAGACTGCAAATGATATATTCATATGGAACTTTCAGCATGGTGGAGCATCACTTAGTGTTTATGTACAAACACTGATGAAAGATGACAGCAACAAGATAAGAGTACTACCACAGTGCAATCACAACTTAAACTTCTTGAACACTGTTCAACTAAAATTGTGATTTCGAGTCATGTGATGGCAGTTTTTTCCTTGGGTCAAATTCCCTTCTAGCTTTTGGCATCCTCTAGTCCCTAGAGCCGCATGAACTGTTAAGTACTGATAAAAATTTTCCCATATGCTGTTGTAAACATCTCAGCCGAAATGATGACAGGAAGGCTGGTTGCTGAGAAATTATTCTTCGTCTTTGGCAGTGTGCCTTTGTAACCCATGAGCTAATAGATGCAATGGTGTACATAAACAGTCTGTGCTATTTTCATGAGATATGAGGAGGTAGGTTTCTGTTTTACGGAATTTGTTCAAGCTTCAGCCTAGAAATAAATGATAAGAGATGCAAAGTGGAAAGGGAATGCTTGGTGTTCTGACCTATTGAAGTTTCAATGAGTGAATTCTTCAGTTTGGAAGAACTCTATTCATCAAACAAATTGTGTGTTTTCTTTCTGTTGCTTGATAAGTTGTATGAGGAATGGTTGAAAGAGCAGTGAGTATGCACCCAAAGGAAAGGAATATAGTCTAATACTTTTCTGAATATCTGACGCAGAGTAGAGCATTAGCTCTTGCTTTCTGGAATCCCAGAAGGCAGGGTAAGATTGAATAAGCAGATATGGCAGATACAGAAGGGTAGATTTGGGATAAATATTAGTAGAAATATCTTAAGAAGGGTGGGATAAAAATGCGACAAATAAATAAAATAAATTAGAGCTGTCTGACAGTGAAACCAACTGTCTCAATAGCAATTTTTCAAAGAGAGATTGGACAACCACCTGTCAAGAATGCATGCTCTAGCTTTGTACTTACTGAACTGAGAGAGATTACCTTCAGGGCCTTCTCCAACTCTAGGAAAAACTTCGAAGTTTGATTTAGAAGTAATTTTCATTGGTAAGACTTTTTTTTAAAAAAGAAGTGCTAATAAGATCATCCTTGTGTCTACATAGGCAGCAATGCCACAAACACTCAAAGGCAATTTTGTATTCTCTTTATACTAGCTAGGGCCACCTGCTGTGAACTGCAGTTGGGAATTGAATAGCTGTACTCTGGTTGCACGTGCTCTGATTTTAGGCTTTCTAGTAAAAACAGGCCAACCAGATTAGTTAGACTTTTGGTCTAATCCATAAGGTCTGTCTCTTGTTCTGTTCCATTACTTTCAACAGTGGGATTCTATTGTATTTCATTTATTCTATATACTCATACATAAGTCTATACATTGTAGTTACTTCTGAAAAAACTTTCTTTAAAAAACCTGCATCAACATATCCATGGCTCAATCAATTACTTATCTAAAAAGGAACTATCACTTTCTCTGAATAGAGTAAAATGATAAGGACCTAAAAGAATCACCGACTCTTCCAGTCTCGCTGAAACACCACTGCTTCTGCCGTTTTGAATGTTTGGGTGGGCCAAGTTGGGCAGCAATGGCCAAGAGCAGTTGCCCTCTGAGATAGGCTAGTATTTTCCCCTCTCCATGAAATGAGCCTTGACATATCCACAGGTTATTCCAAAATCCATAATTTTCACCCTCAAACCTGTCCTTGATTTATACTTGAGGTCAACTTATAAACAAATGTATACGTTAACCAATTCTTTTACTGTGTCACTATTTTCTCAGTCATCGCTCATGTGCCTGAATGTGCTACAGACATAAGGGAACAGATGTGTGTAGAAACAACGTAGTCACATGCCTAGAGGGTTTTTGGGGGGTGGAGGTGGGATTATAACTGTAAAACCAATGGAAATGTGAGTTCTAGTTCAAAATAACTTTTCAATCTCTGCACATAGAGAAGGAAAATACCAGCTTTATATATGTTTCTGAAGATTTCCCTGATTCAAACATGTTCTACAGAGGTACAGCCTAAATTGCTTGATGTGACTGAAAAGTCTCTTTGGGTGTCTTTATTAAATCTGTCAGAACTGTATTAGGATGATTGAATACATTTATAACCTTTTTCTATATTCACTAACAGTTCTAATGGCCACATCAAATTCTCCAGGATGTCAGAAATAACTTATATAAGGCTGTCTGTGGATTGACTTTGAAAACTTGAAGACATTTATTTTGAAAGGCAAAACTGCTGGGAAAAAAATCTAATATAGCGGTTATCAATAAACCATTGTATCTAAGGCCTTAATTGCTTTTTGGAATGAAAAAAAATCTTAACTTCATTCTAGAAGATTGAATAAGACAGCATGCCATTTCAATGTCTTCCATACAAAGATTTAATATATATATTCTCTGTGCACAACAATGTGTGGTAAATTAATTGCAGCCTCAGTTAATATATACTACTCTGAAGGATATAATACAGGCTAATTTTTTTAGAGGGTATAAAATGAAAAACTGTGAAAATAAAGCATGTATTGGTTTTTCTAATTTAGTTTATTATGTGTAACCTAACACATATTGGCTCAGACTACTACTTGGCTCACTAAATTCAGAAGAGATGTTTTAGGCACAACTTCACCAAGAATTTCTCCCCACATTCATCTTCACTGTGATGGTCAGATATTGTTTTCTGCATCCCTATGATACTTTTACCTTCACAAGTCATTAGTTTTCAGAGAGAAATAAGGCATCTATATAATATAGATGAACAATAAACACCTTAGGGGATTCAGTGAATTAAGCCACTGTAAAGTGGAAGAAGACAAGTGTATTGTTTTTCTTCAATCTCAATCACTGGGATCTTATAACATTTCCAAATAACGCTTGCTGTTTGTTACATAGCAGCAGGATGATACACATTTCAAAGTAAGCTAGATAATTCTTAGATCATCACTAACAATCCTTTCCATGCACTCCTAGCTTAGAAACACTTATTATATTTTCCAGACCTGCAGAACTGAAAATAACCCCGTAGATCAGGGGTGCCCACACTTTTTCAGCATGCGAGCTACTTAAACTAAAACCAATTCAGAAAGATCTACCAAGAGAGAACAGGGCGGAGCTGGGGAAGGGGGCGGGGCTTGTCAGGGCTTGGCTCCGCCCCCTCCTCCCTCTGGCTTCAGCATTTCCACTGCTTCTCCTGGGTAGAAGAGGGTAATGCCAAGCCAGTGGTGGCTATGCCACCACTGGCTTGGCATTATCCTCTTCTACCCAGGAGAAGCTGTGGAAATGCTGAAGCTGCTGAAGGGGGCGGAGCTTGGCGGGGCTTAGCTCCGCCCCCTTTTCCTCTGGCTTTAGCATTTCCACAGCTTCTCCAGGGTACAGAAAGGTTATGCCAAGCCAGTGGTGGCTATCTATGCCACCACTGGCTTGGCATTACCCTCTTCTACCCAGGAGAAGCAGTGGAAATGCTGAAGCTGACGGAGAGGGCGGGGCTTGGCGGGGCTTGGCTACACCCCCTCCCCCTCTGGCTTTAGCATTTCCACTGCTTCTCCTGGGTAGAAGAGGGTAATGCCAAGCCAGTGGTGGCATAGATAGCCACCACTGGCTTGGCATTATCCTCTTCTACCCAGGAGAAGCAGTGGAAATGCTGAAGCCGGCGGAGGGGGTGGGGCTTGGCGCGGAATGGCTCTGCCCCCTCAGAAGCGTCCCATCCAGCTGGGATCGACCTCCCTGGGTCCCAAGATCGACCAGTCGATTGCGATCGACTTTCTGAGCACCCCTGCCGTAGATTATCTAGTTTCTTATGAAAGGAAGTAAATAATAAAAACATCCATCAGGCATGCAGCCGGGGGTGGGGGGTGTGCTTGTGGGGCTTCAACCCCCCCTGAAATTCTTTGGGTGGTTCGTGAGAAGGCCTTACTGGTAAATTATTTAAAATGTTATGTTTATTCATATCATGATCTGATCACCATGCTCAATATATCCCGTATGCATGCGGGTATTGGGATAAGGATACAAAAGGTTTGCTTGGGTAGACCCCCTCTCACTCAGACTCAGCCCCCCCCCCAAATCCTGGCTACGGGGCTGACATAGATTGTTGTCAGGCCCAAGTAATCTAGCAGTCTGTTCACATTGTGGCCAACCAACTGTTTGTTACTGGATGGGAAAGTGTGGGCTATGGAGCTACATGTTGGCATGCCAGTTCAGGATCATCCCAAGTCGACCTAGGCCAAAACTTGAGATCTAGTGAGGGTCCCTGATTATATGCTCACAGCTTTTCATTTAAGCTTCATCTTGGTCCCATTGCCATCCCAGACACATCCAGTGAGGACACCAGAAAGAACTTCTCATTGACTTCCTTCCTGAGGAAGTCTGGTTGCCCCCTTCCCTGCTGAATTTCCATTAGCAGATGTCACATTGAGGAGCAGCTTGTTTTCTGCTGCCCCTGAGACTAGGATTCAGAGCAATGGATTCAAACTACAAGAAGAGAGGCTCCACTTAAACATTATTCATTCATTTACAGTATTTATATACCGCTTTTCTCACCTCTAAGGGACTCAAAGAAGTTAGGAAGAACGTCCTGATGGAAAATTACTGTTCAACATTGGAATACACTGCCTCAGAATGTGGTGGAGTCTCCTTCTCTGGAAGATTTTAAACAGAGGATGGGTGGTCATCTGCTAGGAGTGCTTTGATTGCGTATTCCTGCATGCCAAGGGGTTGAACTGGATGGATCTCTCCCAAGTCTGAGTCAAACACACACCAAACATAGTTTCCTGTTTGAAAATCTAAACGGAAATCTTAGCTAAAGGGTCTGTTTCCAGATCAAGGGAAAATGAAGACATTATTTCTTTTTGCTTATTTGGATAAATGAGTTAAGGAACATTTAATTTAGCCTCCTTGCTTTTAGCCAGAAGGGAGATACAAAGCTCTGGGTAAGCCCTGGTTCTACAATAGCTGGAAGGGAAGGAAGGAGAAAGCTAACTTTACAAGTTGCAGCAAGAAGTCAATTAAGCCTTACAAATTGTCGCAAGCTGCTACTGTAGTAGGTGGGTTGGAGATTTACACATAAACTGATGAGTGATTTCAGCTAACCACAAAAGGTGGGTTTGAGCCTGGCATGCCTCATTACATCAATGAGCCAGATTCAAGACATGGGTTTGAAGGCAATGAACAGACGTTTATTCAGTCTGGCCAGACAGGGTGTCAGTACATAGTCTGTACTCAAAAATAACCAATATAAAGCATACAGGGAAGTGCAGAACATTTTACCCCTTTTAACAGCCATTCAAAATATCTGAGCCTTGCCCTGATTAGTTGAAAAGCCAGCCTGGTTTCTGGGCTTCTGCTGGCTGGTTAACTCTCCTGATGTCACCGTCTGAAGGAGATTCTCCTGTGGCAGGAAAACGGAACAGCTGTAGTTGGTAGAGTTAAAGTCGAGTTTAGGTTCCATCCCCGTGAGGCTATAAATCCAAGAATGTGTTAAGGAGAAATGCAAATACTTCCATGAATGACTTAAGGACAAGTTCAGGTAAGCACAAAGAGATAGTCCAGAAAATGCAAAGAAGGGTGATTTAGATTATCTGGTGAAACAAAGGCTGGTTTTGTCCACAGTGGATCAGCTCTGATCCTATAAATCAGTGTTTCTCACCCTTCCTAATGCCACAACCTCTTAATACAGTTCCTCATGTTGTGCTGACCCTCAACTATAACATCATTTTCATTACTACTTCATAACGGTAATTCTATGACTGTTATGAATAGTTATGTAAATGGCTGATATGCAGGATATATTTTCATTCACTGGACCAAATTAGGCACAAATACCCGATATGCCCAAATTTGAATACTGGTGGGGTTGGGGGGAATTGATTTGGTCATTTGGGAGTTGTAATTAACTAGCATTCTGATCTCCACCGATGAGAGAATTGAACCAAACTTGGCACATAGAACTCCCATGACCAGCAGAAAGTACTGGAAGGGTTTGGTAGGCATTGACCTTGAGTTTTGGAGTTGTAGTTCACCTACATCCAGAGAGCACATCCAGAGAGACTCAAACAATGATGGGACCAAACTTGGCAAAAATACTCAATATACCCAAATGTGAACACTGGTGGAGTTTGGGGGAAAATAGACCTTGAAATTTGGGAGTTGTACTTGCTAGGATTTACAGTTCCCTTACAATCAAAGAGCATTCTGAACCCCATCAATGATAGAATTGAGGCAAACTTCCCACACAGAACCCCCATCACAAACAGCAAATACTGTGTTTTCTGATGGTCTTTGACGACCCCTCTGACACCCCCTTGCAACCCCCCCAGGGGTCTTGACCCCCAGTTTGAGAAACACTGCTATAAATGAAGACCAGGAAGTTTCCCAGCATATGTATGGCGATTTGTTAATGGGGAGAGATTGGACAATTGAAGGGAGTTGCATACACACAATGAAAATCCCATCAATGAAACTAGGACTCCAGTGTTGCATACATTATCCATCTTAGCCCATTTCCTGTCTTCAGGCCGGAGATGAAGTAAAACAGATTTATATTTTCGCAGTTTCAGTTACACTTGAATTTATTTGATTCAATTCCATATAATTTATGTAATTTCATAAAAGTGGATTTAATATACAGGAAGAGATATAGCTGTCCAAACTTTTCCACAGTTGAAGCAGAGCGGCACTTTAGAATAACAAACTTGGGGGGGGGGGGGAGGAATAAAATAAAACCATATTTAATTCATCTCTGTTCGTTTGGCTTCAATCAAGGGTGTTTCTGTGTGTGAATTTTTCCCTCAGTCAAGGAAGTCATGGCATTAAATCTGTAGAACATGAGCAAGGCTGTTGGTGACCTGGTAACTTGTAGGTTTTTCACTTGACGGCAGTAAATAGCAACATGTTCCCTAAGATAAAATTGTATTTTGCAACTTTTAAATGGCTGTGAGAGAGGCTTGATCGGTTTGTAGTGTATGTAATCAGTTATGGAACAATTTAAGCACCTTCTCTAAGCAACTTCACACAAATCTACTCAAAACATTTTTTCAACGTGTCATTTTGTTGAATTTTGAATTAAGGAGTATAGTAACAATACAAGTGGCTTTGTGTGACAGGTGTACTGAAGGTTCATGCGGGTGGAGTATAGAACACAGCAAAAGGTTGAAGCATGAAAACAAAATCTGAAGCTTGAAAGAATGGAAATTACAAGTTATAGCAATATCTGTGAAAGACACGTAGAATTTCGCATTCCTAATGCACTGCTTCCTGCTGGTACTTTCTTCTTATCTAGCTGAGCTACACTTGAAATCAAAGTGGTTTGGATGAACTCTCTCTTACTGATCTCTCTAATGAAACATTTATATTGCATGGCTGCAAATGTTGCAGAATTAAAATTTAAGAAGGACGGATATTATTCATGTTATTATTTACATCAGGATTGGCACTAATTGGCAATATTGTTGGCAGACTCAATAGGGAGGCCGAAGCCTGAAAAAGCATAAAAAGTAGTTACTTCTGGCCAGACATTTCTCAGGCTCCTCCTGAGAAAAATGTATAATATCACAAAGGATTACCACCTCACCCGCCTCATAGGAAATCTGCTACAAAACAGGAGCTCCTTTGTTGAGTTCCAGGGCCAAAGAAGCAGATTGTGAAAACAGAAGAACGGCCTGCCTCAGGGGAGCGTGCTTGCTCCATCAATGTTCAACATTTACACAAATGACCAGCCATTGCCAGAAGGGACAGAGAGTTTCATCTATGCTGACGATCGTGCCATTACTGCTCAAGCAGGGAGCTTTGAGATGACTGAACAGAAGCTCTCCGAAGCTCTAGGTGATCTTACTGTCTATTACAGGGAAAACCAGCTGATTCTGAATCCATCTAAAACACAGAGATTAGCTTTTCATCTTAAGAACAGGCAAGCATCCCGAGCTCGGAGGATCACCTGGGAAGGAATCCCACTGGAGCATTGCAGCACGCTCAAATACCTGGGAGTTACCCAGGACCAGTGCTCTGACCTACAAGAAGCACTGCCTGAATATCAAGCAAAAAGTAGGTGCTAGAAACAATATCATACGAAAGCTGACTGGCACAACCTGGGGATCACAACCAGATACAGTGAAGACATTTGCCCTTGTGCTGTGTTACTATGCTGCTGAGCATGCATGCCCAGTGTGGAACACATCTTACCACGCTAAAACCGTGGATGCGGCTCTTAATGATACATGCCTCGTTATCACGGGGTGTCTGCCCCCTACACCACTGGAGAAATTACACTGTTTAGATGGCATTGCACCACCTTACCCACTGGGAAGTAGCAACCAATAGTGAAAGGACCAAGGCAGTGACATCTCTGGCCCATCCCCTGTTCAGATATCAGCCACCATGCCAACTACTTAAATCGAGAAATAATTTTCTAAGATCTACAGAGACACTCGCTGGAACACCTCAGCAAGCGAGAGTCCAAGAGTGGCATGCTAAAAGCCAGAACCTCAATTAATGGCTGATACCAAATGAGAGACTCCCTCCTGGGCACACAGAAAACTGGGCGACTTGGAAGGCACTGAACAGACTGCGCTCTGGCACAATGAGATGCAGAGCCAACTTTAAGAAATGGGGCTACAAGGTGGAATCCACGACATGCGAGTGTGGAGAAGAGCAAACCACAGATCACCTACTACAATGCAACCTGAGCATGCACAATAGAGGACCTTCTTATGGCAACACCAGAGGCACTCCAAGTGGCCAGCTACTGGTCAAAAGACATTTAATAGAATACCAAGTCAGCAAACTTTGTGTTTTGTTTGTTTGTTTGTTTTTAAGACATTTGACGGAACTATGCAGAAAGAAAATTGTAAAACTCTATGCTTGTGATATTCAGCTTTTTTCCCTTTCAGCTCAAGTCCTAATAATGAGTCAATGGGGGCAGCCAAAGTGTCCTAGTGGTTTGAGCATTGGACAATGACTCTTGAGACCATGGTTCCAATCCCCACTGAGTTATGGAAACACACTGGGTGATTTTGGGCAAGTCACACTCTCTCAGCCTCAGAGGAAGACAAAGGCAAGCCCCCTCTGAACAAATCTTGGCAAGAAAACCCTGTGGGAGGCTCACCTTTTGATTGCCATACATTGGAAATGACTTAAGGGCACACCACAAAAAGAAGATGGAATATTCCCATGAGTCTGAAAGTGATAAAAAAGACAAGTTTATGCTTTGTAGAGATACACACATCCCTAGAACCTTAGATTTGCAAATTCATGTGATCCCAGATCTGAGTCTGCTCCAAATTTCAGCAACAACATGGAGTCATCGACAGTCAGGCTTTCAGAACTCTTAAGGTTAAAATGCTATACCATTTGAGCTGGCCTTGACAATTTTTCAGAAGTTTCAAATTATCAGACTGGAATATTCCAACAAACAGGCCATTTAGAATGTATTATACCAGCAGATACCTTTCTCTAGCTATTATGGTATATAGATCCATAATAATAATAATAATAATACCCTGCTTTATCTCCCCTGCAGGAGACTCAAAGTGGCTTAACATAAAAAATCAGTATTCAATTCAAAATATGCAAATATACAAATATTAAAACAGCATTAAACATAATTAGTATTAAAACAATTCAGATTAATCCATAAAATCCATACAAATATATCAAACCATAGCAGCTCCTGACATGATCTTAAAAACCTTCTTCTTTAACAGTCTGCCTGAATACAAATTCATTTTTAAGATCCTATTTTTGTGTGAAAATCAATAGCTTTGCCTTTATGTTACACAGATTCATTAAGATAAAGTAACTGATTTTATCTATATGTACCATAGTTTCTAGTAATGGTGTAATGGTTTGAGCAACTGTGGAGACAAGAGCTTGGAAACCCATTGGATGCCCTTGAGAAAAGTTACACTCTCTCAGCCTCAGAGGAAGGGAAAAGCAAGCCCCCCCGTGAATAAATTTACCTCCCAAAAATCCGATTATAGGTTTGCCATGAGTCATAAATTACCCAGAAGCACATGAAAACAAGCATAGATTCTATGCTTTTAGATGACCATATATAATATTTGAGATCTATCAGTGCTTGTTTATAGGCATATATAAAAACTGTGACCCCATTTCAAAACAACATGTTACAATTACCTAAAAAGTTACAAATTGCTTAGTGTGTTATCAAGTTTTACTGACCGTTTTGAGCCAGAAGCACATCTAACAAAACCTCTCCACAAATGGTGAATATCTTATTAGGACTTACGTTGCAGGCTCACCCTCTTGCGAATGAGAGAAGCTAGGGGCTGCCTGCACACTGGGAGAGGCATCTACTTACTGTACTTGCTTACTTGCTTGCTTCATTTCTATTCCTTCTTTGGGCTTCGGCCGTTGGTCATGACGTAGAAGTATGCACTTGCCTCTATGATCTAGACTTTGCTCATGCCTCAGGATGGAATTGAGTTGCTTTGCCTTACAACATTGGCCTTGAGAAAGACCCAGTTTTAGGGGGTCGAAACGGGAGTTGGGACCATTGTACAGCGTATCCCCGTCGGCCCAGTGATATCTTCAGGCGACCCAGCAATTAGCTCTACATCTTCTATTTTATGAATGGGAATAGCCTGGGTTCCTGCCTGCGAACAACTCTTCGTCACAGCATTCCTCCGAATTTCCAACACGGCTTGCTAGCCCACCCGCTCTTTGTTGGGACACAGCCCCGCTGGGCTTGTGCATCTCCTCCCCTTGTTTACCTGCCTTGAAACCCTGTCTTCTTCAATGAACCCTTGAATGTTTCCCTCAAACCCGAAGTTACCTGGACATTGATTGACGCCATTGGTGTACGGGGTAGGAGCCCACAGCGAGCATGCACTATATGCATTTGTAATTTGCGATAAGTTGTTTATATATGTGTAATAACACTTTTGAAATTTCTAAATGAATGTATTACTTTATTGATTGCTTACACTTGGTGTGTTACATTGCCTTTTAGCAACTCCCCCTCTAGCCTTGTATATTCCGTCTTTCTCCCCATAGGGGCTCAAGGCAGCTAACATCAATATGACACAATCAAATGAAGTTTAAAAGCAAGGAGAATACAACAACAATAAAAATAAATATTTGTGACATGGATACAAAAGTTAAAATACAGTTAAAATACAATAAAAATACAACAAAAATATATTAAAAAGCTAAAATCCCCCAAGATCCCTATCAGTGATAATTTGAAACTCGATACCCACTCTTTCAAATGGCAAGAGCTTTATTCATGGGTGGTTCATGGTTGCAGAGATATAATGATTCCAAACTGGGCCCATCTTTTTATATGCTCTGTACTATGTATAGTCTGTCAGTATGCAGTTTCTCAAGTTACTCCTGACTGACACACACACACACACACACACACACACACACACACACACACACACAAAGTATTTTCCCAAGGTCTTTGTGTAAGCACTCTTCTGATCGCACTACTTGAGTACCTTTCAACTGGCTAAACAAGGGGGAGAAACAGAAGCTGGAAGCTTTTGCACATACAGCATTTACAACTAAATAAAGACTGATATGGAGAAAGGAGCTCTGCCTGTCTGTCTGTCTGTTCTTCTACAATAGTACTGTAATTTCCATAAGTAGAACATAAGAAGAAAACAAGCATTGAAGTCCAGGTGGGAAAAGCATTTACCACAGGCACACTCTCTAGAAATGGAACAAAAGAGAAAATGAAGTACATATATAAAAATAATTTTGTCAGTTTTACATTGTAGAAAGGAAGCTTGAGAAATTACTGCATAGTGTCAGGTACTTTACATCTAGAGCACATATTCCTTGAGATATGTTCAAATCCAACTTCTAACAAAAAGACTTTAATTTTATTTATTTTTCTTCCTTTGATCTTTCAAAGGCTTATAAATCTTGCCCAAAACAGATTGTGAGGTCGCTGGGGTTACCCACCAGGTTTTATTGTGCAACTTTGCCATGCAACTTGCAATGGGATCACAATTTATCATAGTATTTTTTGGCACCACAACAATATTGTTTTCACTATAACAACATGAGGCAAGAGAATTGATTCTATCTGATGAGGGAAATATAAGTATTTTAAAATAAATTACCCTGGAAATCCCTTAACATGGTATAGGAGGGTTTAGCCTGCCCCCGGCTCTTTTCATTATTTTCATAAATACTGCTCTTCAGTGGCATCATATCAAAGTCTTATCTAGGAAACTATTCTTTCAGAGCATTGCAAAAGAAGTGTCCAGTAATAATAAGTGCATGACACTTTTGTGTGTTTATAGAGACGTAGGACTAAATGAATAATATCTATTTGTCCGTTCTCTTTATAATGACTTCTGAGATAGGATTTTATGACTACGTGGATCAATTGTAGGATTAATTTCCAAAGAATGGAAAATTTGAGTAACTGAGTGTATTTTAGTTCACTGAAATGGAATGGCATGTGTTACAGTACTTATCAAGACCTAGCCTAGTTCAAATCCTAAACAAGACACAAAAATACTGAGCATCTAACAGTCCACTGGACAAATTTTCCTATTGGTTCTTTCACAGTCTCCTTAATAAACTGTCTATTTTGCAGATATCCTAGGAAGCCTTTGCTAATACAGTATGACCCCCTTTCAGCATAACCAATCTTCATGATTTCCCTTATGCACAGTTTCAGTTGTTCAGTTATTCATGTTGGGCCTCCTATACATCCTTTTCTCAGTATCCTTGTTTATCTCATTGAAAATAATAAGAATTGCTATTCCTGGTTCATATTTCACATGAAGTATGGGAATGTATCCTCTGAGGATATACGAGTCATATTATATTTATTCTTCACCTATGTCTAAAACTCAGAGTTGTAAAAGTATAGCAATTTCAGCTAAGACCATGCATAAGGAGGTCTGTGCTCAGTAAGCTTCCACTAAACCAGATCAGCCAGGACAGAGAACAAGTGCCCCGTGTTGAAGGCAAAGCTAGAGGTTTATTACAATTTGGCCAAATAGCATGCAAGTACAAGCAATACACTTCAATAGGCACAAGCACAAATTCACAGAGGAAATACATGACATTTTATGCATTTCTGACAGCTATACAGACTTTCCGCTCCCTCTCTTGATTGGCCGAAAAAAGAGGCCAGCTAGGATCCATGCAGGAGGGATTGCCTGGGAGTTCCCCTGATGTCACAGCCTGCAGGAGTGATTCCCTTGGTGGGAAGAAAGACAGCTGGTGGTTGGACAGTTCAAAGGTCCAATCCGTTGAAGGGACACTTCCGGGAGGGTGCAAACGGGAGGAAGTGGTGATGTGGATATGCAGATGAACCTTTGATTAACTCAAGTGTCCAGTTCCATGTGTGACAAAGGGTGCAAGACTCAAAAGACAAAGTTCTGGATAATCAAGGATTTGACTGCCCATTCAGAAAGCTAATGAATTCATGGTTGCCGAGTCTCTTCTTCTGTGGGAATGGCATACTGTCATCCTCAATTTAATGGATAGTCATCCTGAGCTCATCTTAGTGATGAAGGGGACCATCTGTCTTGCATATACACACAAAGACCTTGATATTTATCTGACTTGAGAAATTGCTGGAGGGACCTGGGCCATCATTAAGGAAGTGGTCTGCAAACACTTAGAAAGGAATTGTCAACATGGATTTATCAAAAACTAATCTGATCTCTTTTTTATAGAGTTACAAGCTGGGTAGATGCAGGGAACACCATGGATGGAGTGTATCTGAATTTCGGTAAGGCCTTTGACAAGGTCCCCCATGACCTTCTGGCAAACAAACTAGTCAAATGTGAGCTAGGCAAAACTACAGTTAGGTGGATCTGTAATTGGTTAAGTGAATGAACCCAAAGGGTGCTCACCAGTGCTGGATGGCCATCTGTCAGGAGTGCTTTGACTGTGATTTCCTTGCTTCTTGGCAGGGGGTTGGACTGGATGGCCCACAAGGTCTCTTCCATCTCTGTGATTCTATGATCTCTGTCCCCAAGGAATTATGCAAACCGAGGGCACAAGGAGGTAGCGACCTTCAATATACATTTTATACATTTAGGAATTGACACATTCAACACATGGTATAAGTTATACACTAAATATAAAATTGATACATTTATTAAAAGGTTAGATTTGATAGAGTTTTTAGGGTACAGCTGCTGCTAGGTCCTTCCTGGAGCATCTAGTGGCTTCAACACTGCACAACTTTGGAGCCACAGAAAATGTTTAAATAATAAAGAAAAAAATCATATGTCTTGCTTGGAGTCTCTTAAATGTCCATACATTTTTGGGGATGGAGGCACTGTGGCTCGACAAAGGGTGCATTGTATGTCAATTACAGTGTTTGAAAAGGCAGGCACATCATTTTTTCCATTCCTTCATAACATGATTACTTTTGTACATGAAGGCAGTCAAGACAACAGAAGAGAGTTTTTAGCCAAGTAACTGATAATACTGTATAATTGTCTTCTTGAAGTGTGGTTAACTCCCAGGCCACAAGGAAAACATTTGTCACGTCATGTCCTTCAGGCTTCTCAGACTACACAAAAGGGAAGAAATTACTGGCACTGAGACTGCAATCCTATGCACACTTAATTGAGAGTATGTTAGACTAAGATAGTGGGATTTACTGTACTTCTAAATGAAGTGTCCATTTAATTGAAATTCCACTGCACAAACCTCTCTCTCTTTTAAAACTTGATTGTTGTTATTGTGTGCCTTCAAGTCATTTCCAACGTACAATGACTTTAAGGTGAACTTGTCACTGCCTTTCTTTCTTAAGAGAGGCCTTGCCTATGTTAACAATAGTTGAGAAGTTAAGCTTCCTTCATGATATATATATATATATATATATATATATATATATATATATATATTTGTCATCAACTCTAGTGCTAGTCACCAGTGATAAAAGTATAATTTAAATTTGCTTCATGGCAGTCCTTAAATATTTATAACACACCTCCTCTTCAATATTTCTCCAGGCTAAATATATCCAGTTTCTTTAGTTTCATCAAAGGGCTTCTGTTCTCATAACTGGATTCTCTGAGTTAGTTTGGTCAATGCTAGTCATAAGAGCAACTGATATATATTGAGAAGAGTGTATGTGTATGGAAGAAGAACCACTGGAAACAGTGGATATTTTTCTCTTTCAAATTCCTAAGAAAGACGTAAAGGGCTGTGGGATACTCCTAAAGCTATTGTACTGCAGAAATGCTGGTTGCAAACAATGTCTAGGAAGGCACTACTGTACTTTCTTTAGTGACCATTTACCTATTCGTAATTATTTTCTCTGCATGTTCTTTAGTTCTCTATACATAAGCTATGACATTCACTGAGGCTGCAATTGTATATGTACCTGTGTGAAACATGAGATTTACTGAACTCAGTGGGACAACTTCTGAGTACACACATATAAGATTATACTCTTATCTTAAATCCACACTTCTTTGCATTGCCTAAACCTCTCTTTTTCATTCTAGTAATGACTAATCCTTGCTGGTGGGAGGCCGCTTCATTCAAAAGAGTGGCCTCTACATTCCCTTTAATACCAGTAAATCAGAGGAGAGATGTACTTCAGTGCCCCAAAAGGCAGTCTTTAAATGAAGACAAAAGGTGCAAAGATGATCATAATGGAAAGTTTTCTTGGGATCTGAGATGGAGTTAGCCTGTATGTACAAATGTCTAAACTTGAAGTTGCTGTGAGGAGCTTTCTGCTTCTGAAGAAGATAAAATTTCTAGCAAAACTCCCACAAATTGCATAGGTGACATTATATGAGAATGGAGGAAGTCCCCTGTATCCATGCAGGATACATTCCCAGACAGGCAATGGTGGCTTAAAATCATGGATACAACAAAATGCCATTAAATTACCTGACTTCCAGCCCCAGCATACCACAGAGTTACACTGGAACACCAAAAGATTAATAAAATGGTACTTGAGAAATTTGCTAAGTTCTCCAATGCAACTCTAGGTAAGCACACCATAAAATAGCCTGGAACAGCTTTCCTAGGCTATTCCTAGGGCAAATGTTTTCCCCGTGTGCAGCTTAGTGAAGCTGTGGATGTGGGTTCCATAGTTAGATGAGTCTTACTGTGGTCCCAGCAGAATGTTATAATCCAATTGCACTTTTAGAAACACAGAAAGTTGTCATATTCCACATCAAACTATTTTTCTGTGGAGATCAGTATTACTACTGTGACCGAAAGTGATTTTCCAGGAACCTTTTCTGTCAGCCCAGCAACCTGAAATCCTTCCAAACACTGATGCTAGAGCATTCAAAGCATGAGCTTTACTACTGAGCCATGGGTTAATGTCCTTTCTAGATGAGGAGCTCTGAGAACTGTAGCCATATATCTTCAGCCTATCTCTTCAACATGTCTTGGTACTAACATATTTCCTTAGTATCCCCAATTTATGGGGCATTCTAATAAGCATTTGCAAAACAAACAAAAAAAATTAAATCATGTCTGTAAACATGTGAAATCATACTGAGTTCCACCACATTTAATCTACTTTGTTGCAGAAAAAGACTGATATGTTATGTCAAGTTTTCTGGACATCTTACTTAATCATTGTTTTTCTTCTTCCCATAAGTGGTTCTGCAAGAACAGCTACTTAACAACTTGCTGCTTGTCAAACAAACTGATTTCTAGACTGTACAGAAATTGAAAGGGCCTGGAATTGTACTGTTTGAAGGGGAAGAAAAATTAACTGCCACCGATAACACAACCCAACAAAAAAAGTTGTGGTATCTTGTTTTTTAGGCCTGTTCCTGGGGTTATTTGGGGTGCTGATTCAGAAAACTACATTGGATAGATCACATCAGTTCTACTTCTTTAGATATGGTCACCATAGTTTTCTAAGGGTGAGCAGATGAAGAGTGGCAGGTGGCATATGTTCTGTAACTCAAAAACTAAAGATAATAGGAGAAAACCGATGCCATTTTAGGAATAGCATGTCAAATATACCTAGAAACAGGGCTCATACACTAGACAACACACATTTCGGTTCTATTTTGTCTCCCATAAGGAAGGGAGATGGAAAAGTGCTCAGTATTATATGAGCCAGAAGAGAAGAAAGGCCCCCCTCTTTTTTACTTTTTTGTCTTAGACCTCAGTTGTGTGGTGGGAATGCAGTATCCTCCAGATTGTTTTGGACTACAAGCCCCACTATCAACACCCGTTAACTATGCTGGCTAATGGAAGTCCAGAAATCTTTGTGAAGGACTAACCCAGGGATGGGATTCATGTGGCCCCCACATAATAGTGCAGTGCAACTCTGGGCATTAATTATCATTGGTTGTGCTGGCTGAAGGGAAATGAAGTTTGTTGACATCTGGAAGGCTTATGATGCCTACTCTGAAACTACATATTCCCCATTATCTATGTTTGCTTCTTCAGATTCTCAGAAGTCATCTTTTTCTATTAAGTCTTTGGAACAACTTGATACTTCAGCCCTTCTCAATAAATGGAATGGGACTTACTGGTAGGTCTCAGCCAAGGCTCAGAAACATCCCTTTTCTTTGCAGTGCAACACTCAGAATCTCCAAGACAGCAGGAAATAATAGTCCAGACAGTAGCCTTTTCAAGCTCAGATTCAATCTATTTTTAGGCCACTTCTACACAACTGAATAAAATTCGACACTTTCTTTTAGGGAGGGGCCTTTAACAGCCTCACTAAACTAGAATTCCAAAATTCTGCATATATACTACACCTAGGTATGTAAGGGCTGAAACTGCTTTGAGAACAAGGCTGTGGAATGCAAAGTAGGGAGGAAAGAAAAGAGGAGCAAAGGGAAGAAAATAGTTGGAATGGCTGGTGAAAAGAAAGAAAAGAGAAGAAAAGAAGTGAAATTTGTTAATTGTGTATCAAATGCTATTGCCCTATTTCACCGAATCTAAGGCACCATTGAATGCAAAGCGCACCCTGTTTTTGAAGCTTCAATTTTAGATTTTTTTCTTAGATTTTTAAAAGAATTTCCTCTGCATGTACAATATCTTCTATTTGTTTCTATGTGGCTTTGTAGTACAATCTTTCCTGTGAAGGTGGGGAGGGAGTGTCTACATAAAGATATTTTCTATGGGCCTGTTGGAGAGGCAGCGGAAGCGGTGCTTAGCTTAGCCAGAGGGTAAATAGCCATCAAGATGAGGCTGATGACAAAATGATAGGGATTGGCAGAGCCATTGGGGCTGGGACCCTTCCTCTCCTCCTCCCTTGGAGGTAAGACGGTAACCACTACTCCCCCTTTTAAAAACCTAGCAAATGTAAGGCACCATCAAATCTAAAATGCATCCTGTTTTTGAAGCCCTTTAAATCCGAAAAAGTGCACCTTAGGTAGATGAAATGCGGTATTTTAATGTTTATTTTGCAAACTGGCTTGAGGAAACTTTAGCTCAAATGGCAGAACACAAATACATTAAATAAACAAAAAGAAAGGGAAGGGAAGAAACTTTGGAGGTTGCCGACTAGAAAAGAACTGCAAAAGGTTTTCAAAAATATAACATTAACTTTAATTATAACATTAACTTTAAATAATAAATTTGAGAATAGATGGAAATAATATATGAGAGGTTGTTGTGGGAGAAGAATGGAAAGTCAGCAGGAGGGAGAGATGAAAGAAACTGGCAGTGAGGATAGAATGCAAGCACAAAAAGGGAAGAAATGAGAATTAGAGTATTTAAAAGTGCAAAGAAAATACAATATGAATTGTTTCCTATGTAGAGCCTCTGGATCAGAAAGTTCTGCTTGAAATTGGAACTGGGTCATGATACTTCTAGAATCACACACTATTATGGAAATGCCCAACTTTTGGATTCCCTGGTAAAATGATATCTCTAGGGTGCTTTTCAAAAGCAGTTTTCATAACTGCATTGGATATAAATGTAAAAAACCTTGAAAAATGCCAACTGATCATCCATATTCCATCACTACCATTGATTCTCTCTGTACACTAAGGAAGTGGAGTGCCTCAGCCCTTTTCAGCAGCCTTAAGAGGGTAGGAGATTGGAAAATTTGATATGTCTTGTTCTAGTTTTTAAGCTTTAACTCAGCAGTAACTAAGCTTCTCCATACTGCTTCTCTGTTTCTTCTGTTTCCCTGGTGTCAAATTTCAGGCTGTAAAGTCCTTATCATAATATTGTATCTTACACCCACTGAGTAAATACTACTGTATAATCCAAATCCCATCTATAGCTGAAACAGAAAGATGTGCAGGCATTTAATCTCAAATAGGTTGTTCTGTGATTCATCTTACATGTAAAGACTGTGTAATAAAAACATATTTCAAAAATCAAATTTTAGAAATAATTGTTCATTTCTGCAATTGTGCGTCATCTGGATGCATGTGTTAGACTGAGTGGTTTAAATGGGGTCACACTACATACATGTAATCCAACTTAAAAAATCTACCTTGTAAAGTAGGCATAGAGGAATCCTTAAATTCATGCAAATGTGTTTCACCAATGTGGTATAGTGATTTGCGTGTTGGGCTAGGATTCAGGGAGACTAAGGTTCAAATCTTTGCTCAGCCATGAACATTTACTAGGTGACCTCAGGCAAGTCACACACTCACAGCCCTAGAGCAAGGCGAATGCAAGCCCCTCTGCAAGAAACCCCCATGAAAGCTTCACTTTAAGGTCATCATTATTTATTTATTTATTTATTTCATACCTTTCTATCCCGCCCTTGTGCCCATAAAGAGACTCAGGGCGGCCTTACATGAGCATCCAGTGATGCAATCCACATAAAATTACAATTAAAACAATAAAATCAATTTAAAACAGTGAATTCATTAATAATAAATTAGCGTTCCAATACACCAAAGCCATCTTCAGTTGTCTTCTAAAGGACAGGAGGTGGGCAACCTGATGTCCATAGGGAGGGAGTTCCACAGACACGAGGGGGGGGGGGGGAGGGGGCACTGCCAAAAAGGCCCTGTCTCTTGTCCCTACCAACCGCGTTAGCGAAGGTGGTAGAATCAAGAGCAGGGTCTCTCCTGATGATCTTAAGCTTCGTGATGGTTCATAGCAGGAGATACGTTCGGACATGTAATCTGGCCCAGAACCGTTCAGGGATTTAAAGGTTAAAACCAGCACTTTGAATTGTGCTCGGAAGCTGATCAGCAGCCAGTGGAGCTGGCGCAACAGAAGAGTGGTGCACTCCCTGTACGGCGCTCCAGTTAACAACATGGCTGCTGTTGGACTAATTGAAGCTTCCGAGAGGTTTTCAAAGACAGCCCCATGTAGACAGCGTTGCAGTAATCCATTCAGGATGTAACCAGAGCGTGGACCACCATGGCCAAATCAGACTTATTTATTTATTTATTTATTATTTCGATTTATATACCACCCTTCCCAAAAAGGCTCAGGGTGGTTCACAACAATGAATACACAACACAACGTAGTTAAAAACAGAATTAAAACAGACTTCCCAAGGAATGGGCGCAGCTGGGTTACAAGTTTTAATTGTGCAAAAGCTTTCCCGGTCATCGCTGAGACCTGGGGTTCCAGGCTCAGCAATGAGTCAGAAACGACTTGAAGGCACATTTGTCTAGCATGGGCAAACTTTAATCCTCCAGGTGTTTTGGACTTCAACTCCTACCATTTCTAAAAGTCGCAGGTCTCTTCCTGGCTGAGGGGGGAAAGGAAAAGGAAGGGGCCTGAGGTAGGCTGCTAGGAATTGTGGGAGTTGGAAGTCCAAAACACCTGGAGGATCCAAGATTGCCCATACCTGTTTTAAAGTAGCAGCAAGAATCATATGGTCATCAAGATAGTTTTGACTATGATTCCCAGCAGCCATAGTCATCACAGGCATTTATGAGGCACGCTGGGACTTGCAGTCTAACAACACTTTGAAGTTGACACAATTCCCTTCTCTGCTTCGTAATTTCCATTCCGTTTACATTTTCTGTCTTAGGAATCTATTACTGGAAATAAGTGCTCACCAAAGGGATCAACAACTTTCTTGTTGGGCAATTGGATCAACATCTTTCTCATTAATGCTTCCTGCCAAAGACTACAAGATGCTGGCGTTTAAAAAATAGCCAGTTAGCCACAGGATTTTATGGGTTTTTCAACTCCTAATACTATTTTTTCACCAAGGAGTTCAAAGCAGCATTTGCCCTTGTCCCTTCAACCAGCCAAGGGTGGCTAAGCTGCCAAGAGTGACGCCTGAGGCCACCAAAGCAGTTTCACAGCTGAATGGAGATCTAAATAGGGACTGAGCGCTTGTGGCCTCCAGAATCCTCGGAGCAAGTGCAGAGCAGTTCATTTTCTTCTCTTTCTCCCTTAAAATGAAGTTTGTTTTTATTTTTTTAAAAAAGCAGTGCTCCTTTGCATAAACACACGCATTTGGGGAGCCTGTCCCATTCAGTCATGCTTACTCTGGAAAGAAACCTAAACAGCATGATTTCCATTCAATGTCAGCATTGTTAATACTAAAGGCTTTGAGTCCAATGTAAGTACATTTTGCCAGCAGATGCCTGAAGATTGACAGAAGCTTTCTGATCAACTCATTGGCTATCCTTACATATTTATTTGTTGTTTATCCGTTCAGTCACTTCCGACTCTTCATAACCTCATGGACCAGCCGACGCCAGAGCTCCCTGCCGGCCTTTGCCAGCTCCTTCAAGGTCATGCCAGTCACTTCAAGGATATAATAATAATTATTTATTTATACCCCACCACCATCTCCCCATGGGGACTCGGGGCGGCATACATGGGGCCAAGTCCAAGAACACAGTAAAGCAAATATACAACATAAAAATACAACAATAAAATATAATGAAAATAAAAATACAAAAAACACACCAAACAATATAAAATCACAATAATTAAATCACAATATTATTTATTTATTTATTTATTTAAAACTTCTGTATCCCGATCTCCTCACCTGCGTAGAGGGACTCAGACCGGCAGACAGCAAGAATTCAATGCTAACATTAAAACATCATAAATAACAATAAAATTGCTAATACATATAAAATAAATTACATAAAAAGCCATTTGCCAAGGTAAAATCATGTCCAACTCAGTCCATGTATTCAGTCCATATATTGTGGTCAATAACTTAGTCGATTAGCGATCTCCACTCTCATTCCACAGCCACGTTTTCACTAGCTTCCTAAAGGTCAGGAGGGAGGGAGCAGATCTAATTTCATTAGGGAGGGAGTTCCACAGCCGGGGGGCCACCACAGAAAAGGCCCTGTCTCTCGTCCCCACCAGACACGCTTGCGAAGGTAGTGGGACCGAAAGCAGGGCTTCTCCAGATGATCTTAACACTCTTGATGGTTCATAGGGGAGAATCCGTTCAGACAGGTAAACTGGGCCAGAACCGTACAGGGTTTTGTAGGTTTAAACCAGCACTTTGAATTGTGCTTGGAAGCTAATTGGCAGGCAATTGAGCTAGTGAAACAAGGGAGTTGTATGCTCCCTGTACCTCGCTCCCGTTAGTAATCTGGCTGCCGAGCGTTGAACTAATTGCAGCTTCCGGGTAGTCTTCATAGGCAACCCCACGTAGAGAGCGTTGCAGTAGTCTATTCGGGATGTAACCAGAGCATGGACCAGAGTGGCCAAGTCAGACTTCCCAAGGTATGGGTGCAGCTGGCGCACGAGCCTTAGCTGTGCAAAAGCTCCCCTGGCCACCGCTGAGACCTGGGATTCCAGGCTCAGCGATGAGTCCAGGATCACTCCCAGGCTGCGAACCTGCGCCTTCAGGGGGAGTGTAACCCCGTCAAGCACAGGCAGTAACCCTATGCACTGTTCGGCCTTACGACTGACCAGGAGTACCTCTGTCTTGTCTGGATTTAGTTTAAATCTGTTCGCCTTCATCCGGTCTGTTACAGCGGCCAAGCACCGGTTCAGGACTTGAATAGCCTCCTTAGTAGTAGGTGGGAAGGAGTGGCAGAGTTGGACATCATCTGCGTACAGATGACACCACACCCCGAAACTCCAGATGATCTCTCCCAATGGCTTCATGTATATATTAAATAGCATAGGGGATAGTACTGAGCCCTGTGGGACCCCAAGGTACAATGGCCATGGGTCCGAGCAGGAGTCCCCTAGCAACACCTTCTGGAACCGACCCTTGAGAAAGGACTGGAGCCACTGCAAGGCAGTGCCTCCAAGGCCCATTCCTACGAGGCGTCTCAGAAGAATACCATGATTGATGGTATCGAAGGCCGATGAGAGGTCCAGCAGAACCAACATGGTCACACTCCCCCTGTCGAGCTCCGGTGTCACACCTCAAGGGCCTCAGGCATCACTTTTACTTGAGCGGGACTATAGTCAAGGCGGCAGCAAGGTGCTGCCCAAGCCAGCTTGCTTCACTCTCAAACCTTGCCCTGGGCCTCCCGATCTTTCCCGTGAGAAGCCAGGGATGAATGCATAAGATAGGCAGCTCAAGGTTAGGCCATCTAGCCTCCCTGATAGCGAGGCGCTCCGAAGGAGCCAAGAGATCGCCTCCCTTTTGTCCAGATGGTAGCCACTAATGAGCAGTGCAAACCAGAAAGGCTGAGGTAACATAACATATAGATAACCATCAATCATGGTGCTGTGACACTCGACACAACTACATCAAAGCCAGGGAATACTATAATTGCTAAGAGATGCCCATTGCAAGTATCTCGTACCAACGCCGCGCTAAGGAGACGCTACTGGGAAAGAGGCCGCATCGGGCCTCCCAGCAAAGCTTGTGCCAGCCAGCCTACACCGGGCTGACTTGATCCAGCATTGTGCCTTGTTCCTGTTCATCGTCAAGATCCTGTGATTGATCCTGAAAGACTTTGCTAACTATTGAACTCTTTGCCTTTAAGCAAACCAACCCAGCCTTATTTACTCCGGCTGGGAACCTTTGAAAGACTTTCCTTGCATCCGGCTTGTGTTCCCGTTTTCCTCCACTTGTGATCCTGTTGCCACGAATCACACTACCCTGCTACTCCCTGACTTTGGCTGCTATTTGGAGACACCATAAGGATTGCCTCCAAACCTTTTACTCAACTTATTAATCAATAAAGCTTGTTGTACCTCAGCTGTTGTGTGGTTTATCCAGGGAGGTCAGGTCCCAAGGCCCAAGGGGGCGACATCCGGGCACAGACCATCCACTAAGGTGACCAAGGTTGTCTCAGTACCATGTCCCAGTACCAATAATTGACATCCACCCATTTTGTCCTTGGTTAGCCTCTCTTCCTTTTTCCTTCAGTTTCCCGCCAGCATCATTGTCTTCTCCAAGCTTTCCTGTCTTCTCATTATGTGACCAAAGTACTTCACCTTTGCCTGTAATATCCTTCCCTCCAGTGAGCAGTCGGGCGTTATTTCCTGGAGTATGGACTGGTTTGATCTTCTTCTGGTCCAAGGCACTCTCAGAATTTTCCTCCAGCACCACAGTTCAAAAGCACCTATCTTCCTTCACTCAGCCTTCCTTATGGTCCAGCTCTCACATCCATAGGTTGCTACGAGGAATACCATTCCTTTAACTATGCGGACCTTCGTTGCCAGTGTGATGTCTCAACTCTTCACTATTTTATCAAGATTGGTCATTGCTCTCCTCCCAAGAAGGAAACATCTTCCGATTTCCTGGCTGCAGTCTGTGTCTGCAGTAATCTTTGTGCCTAGAAATATGTATTTATTTATTTACTCAATTTATATCTTGCCTTTCTACACCAAGCCAGGGCAAACTTGGGCCCTCCAGGTGTTTTGGACTTCAACTCCCACCCTTCCTAACAGCCTCAGGCCCTTCCTTTTATGTCTCGCCTTTCTACACCAAGCATGGGCAAACTTGGGCCCTCCAGGTGTTTTGGACTTCAACTCCCACCATTCCTAACAGCCTCAGGCCCTTTCCTTTTATGTCTTGACTTTCTTCACCAGGCATGGGCAAACTTGGGCCCTCCAGGTGTTTTGGACTCCAACTCCCACAATTCCTAACAGCCTCAGCCCCTTTCCTTTTATGTCTCGCCTTTCTACACCAAGCATGGGCAAACTTGGGCCCTCCAGGTGTTTTGGACTCCAACTCCCACCCTTCCTAACAGCCTCAGGCCCTTCCTTTTATGTCTCGCCTTTCTACACCAAGCATGGGCAAACTTGGGCCCTCCAGGTGTTTTGGACTTCAACTCCCACCATTCCTAACAGCCTCAGGCCCGTTCCTTTTGTGTCTCGCCTTTCTTCATCAGGCATGGGCAAACTTGGGCTCCAGGTGTTGCATTGGTAAACTTGGGCCCTCCAGGTGTTTTGGACTCCAACTCCCACCATTCCTAACAGCCTCAGCCCCTTTCCTTTTATGTCTTGACTTTCTTCACCAGGCATGGGCAAACTTGGGCCCTCCAGGTGTTTTGGACTCCAACTCCCACAATTCCTAACAGCCTCAGCCCCTTTCCTTTTATGTCTCGCCTTTCTACACCAAGCATGGGCAAACTTGGGCCCTCCAGGTGTTTTGGACTCCAACTCCCACCCTTCCTAACAGCCTCAGGCCCTTCCTTTTATGTCTCGCCTTTCTACACCAAGCATGGGCAAACTTGGGCCCTCCAGGTGTTTTGGACTTCAACTCCCCCCCTTCCTAACAGCCTCAGGCCCTTCCTTTTATGTCTCGCCTTTCTACACCAAGCATGGGCAAACTTGGGCCCTCCAGGTGTTTTGGACTTCAACTCCCACCATTCCTAACAGCCTCAGGCCCGTTCCTTTTGTGTCTCGCCTTTCTTCATCAGGCATGGGCAAACTTGGGCACTCCAGGTGTTTTGGACTTCAACTCCCACCATTCCTAACAGCCTCAGGCCCTTTCCTTTTATGTCTTGACTTTCTTCACCAGGCATGGGCAAACTTGGGCCCTCCAGGTGTTTTGGACTCCAACTCCCACCCTTCCTAACAGCCTCAGGCCCTTCCTTTTATGTCTCGCCTTTCTACACCAAGCATGGGCAAACTTGGGCCCTCCAGGTGTTTTGGACTCCAACTCCCCCCCTTCCTAACAGCCTCAGGCCCTTCCTTTTATGTCTCGCCGTTCTACACCAAGCATGGGCAAACTTGGGCCCTCCAGGTGTTTTGGACTCCAACTCCCCCTTCCTAACAGCCTCAGGCCCTTCCTTTTATGTCTCGCCTTTCTACACCAAGCATGGGCAAACTTGGGCCTCCAGGTGTTTTGGACTTCAACTCCCACCATTCCTAACAGCCTCAGGCCCGTTCCTTTTGTGTCTCGCCTTTCTTCATCAGGCATGGGCAAACTTGGGCACTCCAGGTGTTTTGGACTTCAACTCCCACCATTCCTAACAGCCTCAGGCCCTTTCCTTTTATGTCTTGACTTTCTTCACCAGGCATGGGCAAACTTGGGCCCTCCAGGTGTTTTGGGCTCCAACTCCCACCATTTCTAACAGCCTCAGGCCTTTTCCTTTCCCCCTCAGCCACTTAAGGAAAAGAAAGGGGCCTGAGGCTTTTAGGAATGGTGGGAGTTGGAGTCCAAAACACCTGGAGGGCCCAACTTTGCCTATGCCTGGTATAGATGCACTCCTGTACTGTTAAGTCATCCTGTACTTCCTTAGCTGAGCAGAATGTGTGATTGGGAAGCCAAGTGTATTGACTGTGTTCCAAGTGGGTTGGACTGGATGACCTTCATGGTCCCCCCCTTCTGCCTCATATTGACTCCACCACACCTGCCTGTGCTTGCTACCTGCGGCTGTCCCTCTGAGGAACCCTTCCTCCCTGGCCGGGGGCCCCGCCCACCACGGCCGCCTCGCGCGCCGCCATTGGCTGCTCGGGGTGGCCGTCCTCCCTGCCCGCGAGGCAGGTTGGCGCGAGGCAGTGTCTCCTGGAGGAGAGGCGAGGCTGGGCTCTCTTGTGTGTGAGAGAGAGAGAGAGGGAGAGAGAGAGGCGGTGCCTGGCTGTAGCGCTGTGTTCCCGGCAGAGAGAGAGAGAGCGAGAGAGCGAGAGAGCGAGAGAGACGGAGCGAGGAAGGAAGGATGCTGCCGCCGTTGCCTTTGGAGACGGGCGGCTGACTTTTCCTCCCCGACCCGCCCAAGGCTGGCCGCCGCAGCTGCTTCTGGAGCCATGGGCGAGAAAGTTTCGAGCGAAGGGCAGCAGAGGCGCCTCGGCGGGCGGAGGGGCTCCTCTGCCTGCGCTTCCTCGCCCTCTTCCTCCTCCTCCAGCTCCGGCTCCGATTCCTCGGGCTCGCAAACTCTCTCCGAGGAAGGCGGCGGCGGCGGGCAACGGGCAACTCCAGCAGGCGCCGCGGCTCCGCTGCCGCCTTTCTCCCTTTGGCGCAGCGCACCCCACCGGCCGGGGAAGGAACTGCAAGCAGGCGAAGACGGGAAGAAGGAGAGGACGGCTCCGGCGTTTGGGGACCGTGGGAAGCCGCCGCGGGAAGGCGGAGGGGGCGAGGAAGGCGGCGGAGGAGCCTCGCTGGAGGAGCAGGACGAGGAGGTGCGGGTTTGAACCCTGTCACGCGTGTACCTTTTCTGTTTTAGTTCTGGTCGCCTTCAGAAAGTGAGGTAGAGTGAGATGTCAGGTTTGGGGCGATTGATTGGGTTGCTGTGAGTTTTCTGGGTTGTCTGGCTATGCTCCAGTAGCACTCTCTCCTGACGTTTCGCCCACATCTATGGCGGTCATCCTCAAAGGTTTGTTCAGAGGTCTGTGGGAAATGAGGCAAGTGGAGTGTGTATCGGGGGATTTATTGGGTTGCTGTGAGTTTTCTGGGTTGTCTGGCTATGCTCCAGTAGCATTCTCTCCTGACGTTTCACCCACATCTATGGCGGTCATCCTCAAAGATTTGTTCAGAGGTCTGTGGGAAATGAGGCAAGTGGAGTGTGTATCGGGGGATTTATTGGGTTGCTGTGAGTTTTCTGGGCTGTCTGGCTATGCTCCAATAGCATTCTCTCCTGACGTTTCACCCACATCTATGGCAGAAACCCTCAAAGGTTTCTTCAGAGGTGTGTTGGAAATGAGGCAAGTGGAGTTCTATATCTATCTATCTATCTATCTATCTATCTATCTATCTATCTATCTATTTGTCTATCTGTCGACTCCCCAAGGTGGAAAAAAGACCTCTTGTCTGTTTGAGGCAAGTGGGAATGTTGCGATTAGTTACTGGGTGCTTGATTAGCATTGAATGGTATTGTCGAAGGCTGTCATGACCAGAATCACTGGGTTGTTGTGAGTTTTCCGGGCTGTCTGGCCATGTTCCAGAAGCATGCTCTCCTTAGAGGTTGTGAGTTGAAGATCAAAACACCAGAAAGGACCAAGTTTGCTTGTGCCTGGTCTACACTCTAGACCTCACAACCTCAGAGGATGCCAGCCATGAACCAGCTCGAACCCTCCGCTCCTCGGGGGAGGCCCTCCTGTCGCCCCTGCCAGTCTCACAGACTCGTCTGATGGGCACATGGGAGAGGGCCTTCTCCTCTGTGGCCCCCCGACTCGGGAATTCCTTGCCCGGAGAGATTAGGAAAGACCCCACTCTGGAGACTTAAAAAAACCACCTGAAAACTTCGCTTTTCCGCTGTGCCTTCGGAGAATAGTTATTTAAGTTCTACTCCTCAATGCCCCCGTGCCCGGAGTCCATCCCCCATCCCCCATAAAGGATGTTTTTTCCTTGTAAAGGATGCTATTCTGCTTATTTCACCCTGAGATTTTAATATTTTATATGTTGCCTGTGGCCCGGCCTGTCTTTGTGATTTTAGATATCTCGTTGTATATTGCTTTTTATTTATATGTATGTATTTTATTGTGTTTATAGCTGATGTTTTGATTTTATTTTATTGTAATTTGTTGTTTGGGCTTGGCCTCATGTGAGCCACCCTGAGTCCGCATTGGGGAGATGGGGGCAGGGTATAAATAAAGTTTTTATTATTTATTATAGATGCAGGTGAAACATCAGGAGAGAATGCTTCTGGAACATGGCCATACAGCCTGGAAAACTCACAATAACCCAGCATTGAATAGTCTCGCAGCTTCAAAGTCTGGCTATTTGTTTGTCATGTCAGAAGTGAATAGAGGATACAGTTATAATGTATTTTTAAAAACCCACAAAGTTAAAAACTTGGCATTATACTCAATTTCCTTTGACCACTTGGAGTGCCTCAGGTGTCGTTGAAAGAAGATCCTCTATGGTGCATGTGGCGGGGCTCAGACTCCATTGTAGTAAGTGGTCTCTTCTCCACATTCATGTCGTGGACTCCACTTTGTGAAGTCCCATTTCTTAAGGTTGGCTCTGCATCTCATGGTCTGAGAGCGCAGTCTAATCTGTTCAGCGCCTTCCAAGTCACCCAGTCTTCTGTGTGTCTAGGACAGGGGTGGGCAATTATTTCCGGGCCTCCAACGGGAGCAGTCGGTGAGCTGCGACGGGTGATCGCCCTGGTGAAACGGAAGACGATCAAGTCTTCCGGGTTGCCAGGGTGATCAGCTGCCGCAGCTCGCTGACTGCTCCCGCTGCAGGCCTGGATCGCCTCCTGGGATGGCAGGCACTCCAAAGCCACAGCTCCTCCGATTGTTCTCCGGAGTGGCGGGCTGTCTGCCGACGCAGACCCCAGAGCCTGCAATGGGATGGCGGCAGTGGCACTCCTTCCTCTTGGCCCCACCCCCAATGCCCTTCTCCCCGGGCCAGACAGAATTGGCTGCCGGGCCGCATCCGGCCCGTGGGCTGCAGGTTTCCCAGGTCCGGTTTAGGAGGTAGTTTCTCATCTGGTATCAGCCACTGATTGAGGTTCTGGGTTTTTACTTGCCACCTTTGGACTCTCGCTTGTTTCGGGTGGAGGACTGTATTCTGCTTTGGTCAGTGCTGTTCATCGGGATGCTTCCGGCCCCAGTCCAGGCAGCCCCTGAGTTAACTAAAGAGCAAACAAGATAGGATCTGTAGGTTTGCTCTTTAGTTAAATTTGTATGTAAGACAGGACAGGCACATTTTAAAACTGTAATTCCAGCCAATACACACGCACACATATAGTTTTGATTGGCAATCCCGCTGTGTTGTTTGTTTGGCTTCCTGTGTTTCTGTTCGGAAGATTTTACCACACTTCCTGTCCCTGTGATAATTGGATTTTGAAACTGGGTTGCTGTGGGGTTTCTGGGCTGTATGGCCATATTCCAGAAGCATTCTTTCCTGATGCTTCTATGGCAGGCATCCTCAGAGGTTGAGAAACTGTTGTCTTGTTGTGGAAACAAGAATTGGTGTAAAGCTTCAGTGGAGACTCCCTTTCCCCATGATAATTCTTTCAGGAGTGAATTTCCCTTCCGAGGCGTAGATTTCTCTCACTTCCTGTGGTTTCACCCCTGTTCATAACTATGAGTCGTTTGTAAGTCGGATGCTTGTAACTCAAGGATTGCCTGTATACTCAACATCAAGAGTTCACTATTACGTTACTTGGCTTGAAAACAGTCCATGTGAAAGGCATCTAGCAGTCTTAAGAAGACTACAAGCCGAACAGTGTGATGGTCATCTTAAAAAGGCAATGCAATTCCAGGCTGCATCGACAGGAGTATAGTGTTGAGATTGAGGGAAGTCATAGTCCATTCTGTTCTACCTTGGTCAGGCTTTACTTGGAGTACTGTGTTCAGTTTTGACCTTCGCCATTCAAGCAAACGTGTCAGATAAACATGACCAAAATGATAAAAGGCCTGGAAGCCAAGTTTTATGAGGAGCGGCTTAGGGATCTCAGTGTTTAGCTTGTAGAAGAGAAAGCTGAGATGGGGACATAATAGCCACATTTAAATATTTGAAAGGATGCCACATTGGGGAGAGGACAGGCTTGTTTTCTGCTGCTCTGGAGACTAGGACATGAAGTAATGGGTTCAAATTGCAGGAAAAGAGATACCACCTAAACATTACGAAAAAAATTCCTGATGGTAAGAGCATTTTAGCAGTGTAATATGCTGCTGCCTCAGAGCATGGTGGTGTCTCCTTCTCTGGAGTTTTTAAAGTAGAGATTGGATGGCCATCTGTCGGGAATGCTTTAATTCTGTGTTCTTGCATGGCAGAATGGGGTTGGACTAGATGGCCTTGCTCTGTGAGTCTTGAGTATGATTCTATAACCAGACCAGACTTTTTATTAGAAAGAGGTGCTTGGTTCAGGATATTAGGGTTGAGGCTGCAGGTGAAGAAATGAATAATCCCGTTCTGTTCTACTTTGGTCAGGCCTCACCTGGAATACAGTGCCCAATTCTGGGCACCACAATTCAGGCTAGAACATGTCCAGAGAAAAAATGATCAGAATGATCAAAGGTCTGGAAGACCAGTCTTATGAGGAGCGTCTTATGGAGCTGGGTGTGTTAGCTTGAAGAAGAGAAGGTTGAGAGGGGACATAATAGCCATGTTTTAATATTTGAAAGGATGTCACATTGAGAAGGGGGGAAATTTTGTTTTCTGCTGCTCTGGAGTCTAGGACAAGGAGGAATGGATTCAAATTGCAGGAAAAAAAAGATTCTATCTAAACAATAGAATCTGGGGAGTAATGTGAGCTCCCGCTGTTGGTCCCAGTTTCTGCCAACCTAGCAATTAAAAACATGTAAATGTGAATAGATCAATAGGTACCCCTCTGGCAGGAAGGTAACAGCGCTCCATGAAGTCATGCTGGCCACAGGACCTTGGAGGTGTCCACGGACAACGCTGGCTTTGAGGTATCTTCCAACTCTGTGATTCTAGATGAGAATCATAGAGTTGGGAATTCCCAATGCTCCAAAGTTGTTCAACCTGAGATAGTGACAGTGTTTTCTTTGTGATGGTTCAATGTACACAAACCTTGTTCCATGAAAGTATTTAAAAGTATTGTGTATAAAATTACTTTCAGGCTATGGGTATAAGGTAATGCAGTGGTTTTCAACTTGTGGGTCCCCAGATGTTTTGGCCTTCAACTCTCAGAAATCCTAACAGGTGGTAAACTGGCTAGGATTTCAAGGAGTTTCTGAGGACCCACAGGTTGAGAACTACTGAATGTAAATGAATTAGGTGATTATACTTGGGTCCCATCCCCAAGTTACAGGTTGAATAACCCTTGTCTGAAATGCTTGGGACCAGAAGTGTTTTGTATTTTTCCACAATATTCTCAAATCCAAAACTGTTCACCTTTGCTTTCTGATGATTATACAGATTTTGTTGCATGCACAATGCATGTCCATTGTGAGATGCTTGGAGATGGGACCCAAGCCTAATCACAAAATTCATTTATATTTCATATGCAGCTTATACACTTACCTGAAGATCATTGTATTCACAATGATGTTAAAAGTATCTCATAATGTATATGTTTGTATTTGTTGGGGTTTTGGAATATTTGCACATACACCATGAGCTGTCTTGGAGATGGGACTCAAGTCTAATCATAAGTTAATTTATGTTTCATATACGCTTTATACCCGTAAACTCTAGGAACCCGAAAGGCCACCAAAGCCAAAATTGTTCCTACACATAGTGTGAAGGTCATTTTATTCACAATACTTTCTAATATTCCTATGCATGCAACAAAGTTCGTGTAGCCATCAGCATAAATGAATTTCATGATTAGACTTGATCTAATTTTTGTAATTGGATTATTTTTGTGATTGGACGTGAGTCCTATCTCCAAGATATCTCGTGATGTTTGTGCAAATATTCCAAAACCTCTCCTAATATACGGAACACATTCATGAGATATCTTGAAGATGGGACTCATTTCCAATCACGAAAATCATCCATGTTTCATATACAACTTATGCACATATCGTCCAGGAACCCAACATACATTCATATCCCAAGCTGTTACTCCTTTGCTTTCTACACAGAAATCTTTGCATGCACAGGAATATTACAAAGTACAATTGCCTTCAGGCCATCAGTATAAGGCATATATGAATCATACATGAATTCCATCATTGGACTTGGGGCCCATCTCCAAGATACAGTTGAGTATCTCGTATCTGAAATGTTTGAGATGAGAAGTGTTTTGGGTTTTTTTTTTGCATTGCGCAATATTTGAGATATTTTGTAACTGAGATCCAAGTCTGCTCAATTCATTGATGTTTTATATTTGTCTTATGCACATATCCTAAAGGTAATTTTATGAACAATATTTTAAATAATTTTGTACATGAAAAAAATGTTGTGTATATTTAGCCTTCAGAAAGCAACCATCGCTATCTCAGCTACCCATGTGGACAGTTTTGGATTTTGGAGGATTTTGGAATTCTGGATAAGGGAGGCCAAACTTGTATCTCATTATGCATATGCAAATATTCAAAAAATCAAAAACACTTCTTGTACCAAACATTTTTAATCAGAGCTGCTCAAAGTAGGAATAGCTTGAGTGGGAGAAGCCAAGGTTAGACTTAGCCATCAGACATGGGCTGAATCTACACTGCCATATAATGTAATTCAAACTGCATTATATGGGTGTAGATCAGTAGTTCTCAACCTGTGGGTCTCTGGGTGTTTTGGCCTACAACTCCCAGAAATCCTAGCCAATTTACCAGCTGTTAGGATTTATGGGGACTCACAGGTTGAGAACCACTTGTCTAGATAATGTAGATCAAACTACTTTATTTGGCAGTGTAGATCCACCCATGTTTGCTGCCTACTGGGCAAGTCTGGGCCACTTGTGGTAGGAAGTGGGGTGACTGCTGATCTTGACTGGTGTGGGAGGGACCAGCTGCCACCTCTGTCTGCCATTGCCCATCTCCTTAGGGCCACCCTGTGGTAAATGCCTAAGGCAGACTTGTTGCCAGGTGTTGACAGGAGGGTGTGCCTCTCTTCTGAAATGACTAATATTGCTGTGTGTGTGCAGGGTGTCCCAAAACACCCATATACATTATGAACAATGTATAATTCTGGATTTTAGGGTGATTTCCCCCCCAAAATTAAGAGGATTAAACATTCAAATCATAGAGAAGTCTCACACATATACAAGAGAAACTTTAAGTGAGGTTTGCAACTCTGTGCTTTGGCAATACGAGCAGCGCATTGTTGCACAGGGATGATCATTTGAACACCTTACATAAAATTTAATTTAAGATGGAATATATAACTGATTAGATCACTATTGTAACATTTATTCCTAAACATCAATGCATTTACTTAGCTTTCAGATAATCACCATAGCTACTATTGTCTGTTAAAGGGTGTATACCTTTTTGAGGCACCCTGTATATCTGTGTGGAGCATCTCTCCTTAATTTTCCCTGCAGTCTGCCACAAATGAGGGTGTTGGTGCTGCTTTCAGATTTGGGTCAGAGTCTACGGACACTGTAACATCTTAAAACAGATGACAGACGAGAGTTTTGTCTTCCTCTAACAGTGTTTAATGCTGAGCAATTGAGTGGGGGTGTGTAAGTGAGCATAAAAGTACAACATAAGGCAACGTGGTTTGCTTATGAAAGTATTGTGGAAAGGCAGACACAAATTGTCCCAAGAGTAAAAGAGTTTATTCCCTTCTTTCCAGTAGGAGTGGGTGTGTTCTTTTTCATTAGTGTCTGACTCTTGTTTTCGTGTACTTTGGCTCCATAGAAATTGAGTCATGCCAGGTCTATATTGTCACAGAAAGCTGGAATGAAGGTCTTGTGTTTCTCTAGGGGACAACCACGTTCTACTTGAGGTGGAAAATTCCAAGTGGATTGAAATCGTGCTATGTTAAAATTCTGTATCATACAGAGTAAACACAAACAAAAGAGGCTTGTGGCACCTTAAATATTTGTTAGTGTTTTTATCCCTAGAGCTGAAAAGTTCTGAGGAATTTTGTGTGAATTGGTGTATACATGGCTACTTTTGGAGGCAAGGCCTGTAATTTACAGTTGGAAACGTGGGGTGACTTTGTATCCATTTTAATTTCACTTGGGCAAATAAACCTTCTCTCTTCACTGCTCTCCCTAAAGAAACAGCCCACTTACCTGAGCTACTGCGTTAGGTTGCAAGGTTACACAGCCATGTTTAAAGCTATTTTCTTTCTAGAAAGCAGCTTAATAGTTAGGGCAACAGGATTACATTTGTGACAGGGTTTAATCCTGGTATCTCTTATCAAATACCTGGGCTTTAGGCTTTGCAGCAAACAAAGTAATTGCTAAGACACCAAGGAATGGCCCTGAGAAAATATATATTCAGTTCCTACATGGCAGGAGGTATAGTCTTTGTAGTCAGATCTGAGACCCAAAATCATTTCCTGAAAATAAAGCACTGTTTTGTAGACAGTACCATGTTTTCTTTTCCTTTCTGAGTAGTATAACCGCTCTGATGTAAACCTGGTGTCAGATTATATAATTACATATAACAATTCTTTTCGGAAGAATAAGGTAAGCAGAAAACTTTTATGGATTAAAAGACAGTTTTTGTGAGTGACAGCTCAGCTGAATGATATGTGCCTAAACATGATGTTTATTTGAAAAAACAATATTATATAATTTATTACATTTATAAATAACATACTGTACTTTGTGTATGAGGTGGATGGGTGATATATAATAGAAACTTCACATAAGGTGAAACCAAAAAGATATTAACAATAAAGCAAAATTTTAGACTTCTTAAAAACTATAGATAAACATCTAAGTATTGAGGTCTCATTGTAGTGTTAGGACTCTGGGACTGTAGGACTAGCACAGTTCGAATCCTCACTCAAGCATGGAAAGCCTCAGATATCCCAAATAAATCTCAGTGATGGTTTTGCCTTAGGACGGGCCTCTTTAGTCTCCAGAAGCCCTACCCAGATTGTTCAATGGTCAGAAATTCTGGGAGCTGGTTGCTCAAACAGCTGGATGGCCACAGGTTGAAGATCCTTAGGGTCTCCATAACTCTGAAATGACTTGAAGACACACAATACACACATTAAAACTGGAGTGCTGCAAAACATTATAACAGCATTATGGTCTGACATTGTTTAATACCAATTCACATGTTTATAAGAAATAGCAAATTAACTTCCTTGGGGAGGGGATTCTATTGTTGCTGAACAGACCCTCTCTTGAGTAGGAAATAACCTAAACAGAGCTTCCCCTCTGAGAGAGGGTGAATCTTTTGGCTCAGGCAGTGGTATGGGAGGGCACTTCCAAACAGTGTCAAAATGCAGGATGAAGTGGTTTTTTTTAAAAAAATGCAGGACCTCAAAAGGAGTCCAAACACAGACCAGTCAGTCCCACTGCATAGTCTCTCATTGTCCTCACAGCTGTTTTTTAAAAAGTAGATTAAGATAGAGGGCGGATGAGGGACATTGGCGGATGCTTTTTTAAAAATTCACTCCAGAGATGCACATATGAGGTCCAGCACATAATGAAGCATTTTTTTTAAAAAACCTTCCCTTAGATCTGTTTCCCCCCAATTGTTAATTTAAGCTCTGTTTAACATTGCAAAGCGTAAAGGACAGAATTTGAGAGAGTTGTTTTTGCTTTCCACTTGTACTTCCCTGAGCCACCTGTGGCTCCATTTGACAGCTGATCAGATGTTTCTGGCATTTTATAAATGCATGTGCTCTGGAGAAGTCTGCACAGGGAGAGGGAAGAAAAGCATGTGTTTTCCATGACTGCCGGGGATACACAGGCATGGAAAGGTATGTGTTTCTCAGTAAGAAATGGGTTTAAAGGGCACCTTTTAAACATGTGATTTCCAACCCTTAGCCTCTGATTCCTCCTGAACTTTGGCTAAACCTCATTTAGACATCCCATCCCCTTTTAACCCGCTTCCTCCTGGGTTTTAATGAATGTGTAGAAGGGCCCAGAGAGGCAGTGAATTGGCTATTCCTCTGTTGGGTTGACTTCTTGTTGCCTTGGTTGAACAGTGAGACTTTGTAGAGTAGCCACTGAGGCTACTCCTAAAATCTGTTTTTGCTGCAGAGACCCCATGAACAGAGGATGAAAGAGCTAAACAAGCTCAAATGTGGTGGTTTTTGGAAACTTAGTTGTCATTCAGAGTATGTTGAATACCATGGTCTGATCTTCTCCAAGATATAACTTCAATACTCATGGACACCTCTGCCATCTAAAGAGCTAAATCCAGAAGCATCTCTATGCTTTGTATCCGATATTTCAAAAAGAAGTGATACCTCATCCAGAACAGACTGTAATCTCATTTCGGTTTACACTATCTGCTGATCAACAGCAGCTGTTTTGTCAAGATAGTGGATGAGAACATCCACAGCCTCCAGACATCACTTTAAAAGGATACCCATCAGCATATCCAGCTGCGAAACATATGACCCATTGTAGATTAAGTGAATACCTCACTGTGTACATTTTGGCATATACAATATTTATATGCCAGGGACTTGGTGCAGGTCAGAATTGACAATTCAGTTCAATTGCATGGTTCTATGGATCTTCTTGTTCAAAAAACGACAACTGCTGTCACATCCCTGGGAAGTTCTGTATCCTTTATTATTCTTTTGTCCTTTCTGATTACAGTAGTTTTGTAGATTATACACTCTAATTTTCAAGGTGTTAATGATATCAAATAAAGTGCCTTTGCTAACTCTACTGGACATTGAAGGTCTGCTGCTTTAGGATAGATGAAATAATGGCGAATCAATAGAATTTGGCTTCACCTTGGAGGAAGTTGCTGCTGATACCATAACCCAATTGTCTTGTTTTGTACATTGGCAATCTCTTTTCTTGGGTATAGAGTTTTATCCTGTCTGCACTAATCAGGTCTCTTTGCAGCTTGATTTCCGGTGTGCAGTTGCAGCTGTGTATCCTTTAGATTTGTAGCATTCAGCAGATTTGATTATGGTTTAAATAGAACCGTAAAGAGTCTGCTATGCTGGGCTTCAGGTATTTATCATATAAACAAAATGGTGAGTATGCAGGTAGAACAGAACTGTGTGTGGTTTTAAATGGAATTTTCAAAGTTCACCATTTTGAAGCATCCTTTCACTAAGAAATGGCAAAAATGTTGGGCCTGTCCAATAATAGCAACAGGTCTGTTAAAAAATAAATAAAGGTCTGACTCTCAGCAAGATAAACCACTACTAAAAGTGGAGGGAAATATGTTACTGGGGGAAAGGAAATACTTTTCTGATAACTGTCAAACTGAAATCAAGCTTGTAATACTATCAAATTACAATACATCTAGGTTTTAGAGTGTGCAGTATATAAAAGCAATTTGTTTCTTTTCCTGCTGTGACATATATTTCATGTAAAATTCTTTGATATACTCCCCCTTGGTGGGAAGGAGGGATGTGAAAAGAATTTGAAGAGTGAATAAAAATGTTACTCTTTAACTAGCAAATTGTAATCTCATGTAGTTGACTTAATGCACAATATAATTGCACATATCACTTGTTCAAACCACATTATCAAAGGATGTCTGTGCCCTACACCACTGGAGAAATTATACTGTTTAGCCAGTATTGCACCACCTGACATCTGTCGGGAAGTAGCAGCCAATATTGAAACGACCAAGGCAGTGACATCTCCAGCCCATCCCTGTTCAGATATCAACCAGCAGGCTAGTGCCTTAAATCAAGAAATAGTTTTCTAAGATCTAAAGAGATACTCGCAGGAACATCTCAGCAAGTGAGAGTCCAAAAGTGGCAGGCTAAACCCGGAACCTCAATCCATAGCTGATACCGAATGAGAGACATCCCCCTGGGCACACAGAAGACTGGTTAACTTGGAAGGCACTAAACAGACTGTGCTCTGGCACCATGAGATGCAGATCCAACCTTAAGAAATGGGGCCACAAAGTGGAGTCCACGAGATGCGAGTGTGGAGAAGACTAAACCACAGACCACCTATTACAATGCAGTTTGAGCCCTGCCATATGCACAATGGAGGACCTTCTTATAGCCAAGTAGCCAGCTACTGGTCAAAGAAAATAGAGTATAATGCCAAGGTGTTTTAAAAAAAGTTTGTGTTTTTTAAATACATTACAACTGTACTCTCAGTTTGCTTCTGATACAATAAATATTTGTTCATGTAGGCTATTTGTCAAAAATGAAAAGTGGCACATGTCTTAATGCCTGTTTGGATCAAAGTTATGCTCTGGGTCTGAAAAGACTGAACAAACAAGGAAACAAAATGTGTTTCCCCCCTCAAAGAGTCACCCTGAATGCAAGTGGCAATGTAGCTATTTTAGAGGAATGAAGTGGGGCAACACTAGAAAAATGAGCATACGTTATTGTATCTGACTATAATAAAACATGTATATAATTAGTTCAGCTGCCAGAAGTGAGACAGCTATAAATGATTTGTTACAAAAATTAATGTATATGTTTACAGAAAACATGTGAAAATATATGGTAACGTATTCCTCTGTTGACACTTGAAATACAGACTAGTTTCATAAGCACAAGTGTACATTTTAACTTGCACTCTTATCAAAGACATGGAATCATAGAGTTGTATGGGCCATGCTGATACTGATGTTTGTGTTTAATTCTGTTTATATTTTTGTATATTTGTATATTTTAAATTCTGTATTAATGCTTTTGTGGCAAGCCACTTTGAGTCTCCTTTGGGGGGATAAAGTGGAGTGTAAATATAATATAATAATAATAATCATCATCATAATAATCATCATCATCTAGTTCAGTGGTTGTCAACCTTCCTAATGCCAAGACTCCCTTAATACAGTTCCTCATGTTATGGTGACCCTTAGCCATAAAATTATTTCCGTTGCTATTTCACAACTGCAATTTTGCTACTGTTATGAATTATAATGTCTGATATGCAGGATGTATTTTCATTCACTGGACCAAATTTGGCTGATATACCCGATACACCCAAATTTGAATACTGGTGGGGTGGATATTGTCATTTGGGAGTTGTGGTTGCTGAGATTTATAGTTCACCTACAATCAAGGGCATTTTTAACTCACTCAATGATGGAATTGAACCAAACTTGACACACAGAACTCCCATGACCAACCGAAAATACTGGAAGGGTTTGGTGGGAATTTTCCTTGAGTTTGGGAGTTGTAGTTCACCTACATCCAGAGAGCACTGTGGACTCAATCAATGATGGATCTGGACCAAACTTGGCATGAATAGACAATTTTCCCAAATGAGAATACTGGTGGAGTTTGGGAAAATAGGCCTTGACATTTGGAAGTTATAGTTGCTGGGATTTATAGTTCACTTATAACCACACCAATGATAGAATTGAGCTAAATTTCCCACACTGAACCCCCATGATCAACAGAAAATACTGACTTTTCTGATAGTTTTTGGCGACCCCTCTGACACCTCCTCATGGCCCCCCCCAGGAATCCCGACCCCCAGATTGAGAGACACCAATCTAGTTCAACCCCCTGCCATGCAAGAAACATACTTTTTCATAATACCGGAAATTGCATATAAAATGGTAAAGTAATGCTTGTATAAATGAATGGAGTAGAGAGAGCAGCAATAGAGATTTTTTAAAATAAAAATAAAAATTTCTAAGGTTTGACTTAAGATTTTTAACAGTATGCATTGTTATTTATCAAACCATTTACTATCAGATCTTTAGAACTGAAAATGTGTACAGTGTTCCCTCACTTCTTGCTAGGGTTACATTCCAGGACCTCCTGCAATAAGTGAAAAACCGCGATGTAGAGACACTATTTATTTTAATATTTATACATTATTTTAGTAGTTATACACTATTTTACGTCTTTATAAACTTAAAATAAAGTGAAGGAAAGGAAGGAAAGGCCCTTCAAGGCTGGAGGTAGGGAAGGAGGACTGAGGAGGGAAAGCGTTTCACAAAACAGTGAAAATACCATGATATAGGCCAGGGCTCTCCAACTGGCGCCCCCCGGGCCATATACGGCCCCCCAGCCCCTTCCCCACGGCCCCCTACCCTCCTGCAAGATATCTGCCTTTTAAGATTAAAATTTTTTTTAAAAAATATTTTTTTGGAATATTTTTTTGGAATATTTTTCGGAATATTTCTTACTAGCTTGGGGACCCGGCCCTGCCCGGGTCATTTGAGAAGTGCAGCAGGATGTAGAGTGGGTCATGGGGGCTCTGTGTGCCAAGTTTAGTCTTGATCCATCATTATTGGGAGTTGCAGTGGTACCATGAAATTACTGAAGGTAGTGCAAGTCCCATCATCTCTGTGTGTCCCGTCCCCCAAAGTGTAGTAGGATGTAGATTGGGTCATGGGGGCTCTGTGTGCTAAGTTTGGTCTGTATTGGTGAATGGATGAGGGATGCATTGTTTTTCGGAAGTGAGTGAAGGTACTTCAAGTCCCATCATCCGTGGTCCGTCTCACAGTAAACTGCACCAGGCTGTAGAGTGGGTCATGAGGGCTCTGTGTGCCAGATTTGGTGTTGATCAGTCATTGGATTAGGTTTGTAGCAGGATTGGGAAGTGAGGGAAGGTACTGCAAGTCCCATCATCCATGTTCTGTCCCCTCCAAACTTCAGTAGGATGTAGAGTGGGTCACTGGGGCTCTGTGTGCCAAGTGTGGACTTTTCGGTGTTTGTTGGGGGCCACAGTGGTCTGTGGGAACAGAGGGGTGTAAAAGTATTACAAATCCCATCATCCATTGTCAGTCCTCCCCCAAATCTCACCAGGACGTGAAGGCAGTCATGGGGGTTATGTATGGCAAGTTTGGTCTCGATCAGTGATTGGTAGAGGCACTTCAAGTCCCATCATCCATGGCCCACCCTCCTCCGAACTGCACCAGGACGTAGAGTGGGTCATGGGGGCTGTGTGTGCTGAGTGTGGTCTGTATTGGTCCTTTTTGGTGGCCTCAGTGGTCTGTGGGAACCAAAGTCTTGGAAAGTACTACAAATCCCATAATACGTGGGTCATGTCATAGAGGGGGTTATGTGTACCAAGTTTGGTGTAGGTCCATCACCCGCGTTGGTCGCTGTGGCCTGTGAAAGTGGCTGCCACATATCCACCCTGGCCTGTGAAAGTATACCGGTGTAAAACAGAAAGTCGTAAAAAAAATGGAAAAGGCCTGAATGGAATGGATTCTGGGTTGCTGGCTTTTTTCCCCTCAGTGGGAAGAGATCCTGTTGTTTGAATGTAGAGGCCTGGATTCTGGGTTGCTGGCTTTTTTCCCCTCAGTGGGAAGAAATCCTGTTGTTTGAATGTAAAGGCCTGGATTCTGGGATGCTGGCTTTTCCCCCTCAGTGGTAAGAAAACCTGATGTTTGAATGTATAGGCCTGGGTTCTTGGTTGCTGGCTTTTCCCCCAACAGTGGGAAGAAAACATGTTGTTTGAATGTAAAGGCCTGGATTCTGGGTTGCTGGCTTTTTCCCTCAGTGGGAAGAAATCCTGTTGTTTGAATGTAAAGGCCTGGATTCTGGGTTGCTCCCCTCAGTGGGAAGAAATCCTGTTGTTTGAATGTAGAGGCCTGGATTCTGGGTTGCTGGCTTTTTTCCCCTCAGTGGGAAGAAATCCTGTTGTTTGAATGTAAAGGCCTGGATTCTGGGTTGCTGGCTTTTTCCCCCTCAGTGGGAAGAAATCCTGTTGTTTGAATGTAGAGGCCTGGATTCTGGGTTGCTGGCTTTTTTCCCCTCAGTGGGAAGAAATCCTGTTGTTTGAATGTAAAGGCCTGATTCTGGGTTGCTGGCTTTTTTTCCCCTCAGTGGGAAGAAATCCTGTTGTTTGAATGTAAAGGCCTGATTCTGGGTTGCTGGCTTTTTCCCCTCAGTGGGAAGAAATCCTGTTGTTTAAATGTAGAGGCCTGGATTCTGGGTTGCTGGCTTTTTCCCCTCAGTGGGAAGAAATCCTGTTGTTTAAATGTAGAGGCCTGATTCTGGGTTGCTGGCTTTTTCCCCTCAGTGGGAAGAAATCCTGTTGTTTGAATGTAAAGGCCTGATTCTGGGTTGCTGGCTTTTTTCCCCTCAGTGGGAAGAAATCCTGTTGTTTAAATGTAAAGGCCTCGATTCTGGGTTGCTGGCTTTTTTCCCCTCAGTGGGAAGAAATCCTGTTGTTTAAATGTAGAGGCCTGATTCTGGGTTGCTGGCTTTTTCCCCTCAGTGGGAAGAAATCCTGTTGTTTGAATGTAAAGGCCTGATTCTGGGTTGCTGGCTTTTTTCCCCTCAGTGGGAAGAAATCCTGTTGTTTGAATGTAAAGGCCTGGATTCTGGGTTGCTGGCTTTTTCCCCTCAGTGGGAAGAAATCCTGTTGTTTGAATGTAAAGGCCTGGATTCTGGGTTGCTGGCTTTTTCCCCTCAGTGGGAAGAAATCCTGTTGTTTGAATGTAAAGGCCTGGATTCTGGGTTGCTGGCTTTTCCCCTCAGTGGGAAGAAATCCTGTTGTTTGAATGTAGAGGCCTGGATTCTGGGTTGCTGGCTTTTTCCCCTCAGTGAGAAGAAATCCTGTTGTTTGAATGTAAAGGCCTGGATTCTGGGTTGCTGGCTTTTTCCCCCTCAGTGGGAAGAAATCCTGTTGTTTGAATGTAGAGGCCTGGATTCTGGGTTGCTTGCTTTTTTCCCCTCAGTGGGAAGAAATCCTGTTGTTTGAATGTAGAGGCCTGGATTCTGGGTTGCTGGCTTTTTTCCCCTCAGTGGGAAGAAATCCTGTTGTTTGAATGTAGAGGCCTGGATTCTGGGTTGCTGGCTTTTTTCCCCTCAGTGGGAAGAAATCCTGTTGTTTGAATGTAGAGGCCTGGATTCTGGGTTGCTGGCTAATCAGTGGCTATCAATGCCCTCTGTCTGGTGCCTTAGAATTTTGGAGTGGCGAGGCTGTCCAATCAAAGGACTTTATGCAAATAGCTGCCACATATCCGCCCCTTCCGCCTCCGCATACACACACACATACACACATACACACATACAAACATTCCATTTTATAAAGGTATACAGATTTATTTTTCGCGGTGGCGGGGGGGGGTGAGGGGCGGGGCAGGGAGGAGGAGCAGGCTCTCTTCCTCCTACTTCCCTCCTCCCCTCCTCCTCCTCCTCCCTCCCTCCCCCTCCTCCTCCTTCTTTCTCTCTTTCCCCCTTTCATTCCTTCCCCTTTCCACCACCTGAAGGAAAGAGGGAAGGGAGAGAGAGTGCCTGAGTGAGAGGGGGCGTGGCCAGAGGAACAAGGGGCAGGGCCGAGTTTGGAGCACGGGGGTGCTCACCCATTCCCTTCCGGCTTCCTCCTCTCCTGAGGCTTCGTGCCAAGTTTGGTCCTGATCCATCATTATTTGAGTCCACAGTGCTCTCTGGATGGAGGAGAACTACAACTCCCAAACTCAAGGTTCAGTACTTTCTGTTGCTCTCATGAGAGTTTAGGTTTGATTCAACATGGCTGAGGAATGCTTTGATTGTGTTTTCCCCTTATGGCAGAAGGAGATTGGACTGATGGCCCTTGGAGGTCTCCTATTCTAGGAACCCATTGTAATTATTATTATTATATATTATTATTATTATTATTATCAGAGGCTGAATGGCCATCTGTGAGGAATGGTTTGATTGTGTTTTCCCCTTATGGCAGAAGGAGATTGGACTGGATGGCCCTTGGAGGTCTCCTATTCTAGGAACCCATTGTAATTATTATTATTATTATTATTATTATTATTATTATTATTATCAGAGGCTGAATGGTCATCTGTGAGGAATGCTTTGATTGTGTTTTCCCCTTATGGCAGAAGGAGATTGGACTGGATGGCCCTGGATGGCCCTTGGAGGTCTCCTACTCCAGGAACCTGTTGTTGTTGTTGTTATTATTATTATTATTATTATTATTATTATTAGCAGAGGCAGAATGAATATTATGCCTTATCATTCAGGGTTATAGGCCTGTGTGGAAGGGCCCTGGCTTCTTATTTGACTTCCTTCCACACATCTGAATAAAATCCCATGTTATTTGCTTTAAACCAGATTATATGAGTGTGGACTCCGATAATCCAGTTCAAAGCAGGTATTCTGGGTTATATGGCTGTGTGGAAGGGCCCTGAATCCACACTGCAATATAATCCAGTTCAAAGCAGGTTTTGTGGGGTTTCCTGCCTGGATATTCTGAGTTATATGGCTGTGTGAAGGGCCCTGAGTCCACACTGCAATATAATCCAGTTCAAAGCAGGGACTGGGACTTGAGACTGGGATTTTGGTGTTCATCTCTATCTCCAAGTCAAAGCCCCGGTGTCCTCCACAGACACCTCCAAGGTGGGGAGAGGGCGGAGCCGGGAAGGGGGCGGGGCAGGGGTGGAGCCAGGGAGGGGCCGGAGCCTGGGCGGAGCCAGGGAGGGGGCGGAGCTGGGGTGGAGCCGGGAGGGGCGGAGCCGGGGCGGAGGCAGACCCTTCGGCCCCCGGGTCATCAGTAACTGGAATTCCGGCCACAGGTCCGGTAGAAGTTGGACAGCCCTGATATAGGCTGTATTTTAAATTAATATTTTTTGAAATCTGCAAAACAGCGAGTCCACAATAAGCGAACCGTGAAGTAGCGAGGGAACACTGTATTTCGACAATAGTAGTTTCATGTTATTTGTGGTTTGCACCACAGTATCACTGGGAGTGAGAGTGGGCACTTCTTAGAACGGTTTAGACTTGCAGAGTTGTTATACTGTAATGTCATTTTGAGAGAGGGGACAGTTTTACAGAGTGCCTAAGAAGAAACCTTGCTTTTAAAAAGATAGTAAGCTTCTTATGTTTGTTCAGGGAGGATAGATTCAACACAAAACATACCAGTTTGATCAAATAGCATGAGGACATGCTAGCCTGGAAGTTCAAGTACTCCCCAAGTTACAAACATTTGACACACAAATGACACATAGTTAAGAATGGAGTGAGACAACAGGAAGTTAGAGAAATATACCCCTAGAAAGGGAAATTCATTCCTATAAGAATTATCGTGTGGAAAAGGAGTCTCCACTGAAGCTTTGTCTCTAATTCTTATTTCCACAACAAGCCAAATGTTTCAAAGTAGAATGATCGCAGGGACGGGGGGCGGACGGACGGACGGATGAGCACCCGGTGGCGCAATGGGTTAAACCCTTGTGCCAGCAGGACTGAAGACTGACAGGTAGCAGGTTTGAATCCGGGGAGAGCATGGATGAGCTCCCTCTGTCAGCTTTGGCTCCCCATGCGAGGACATGAGAGAAGCCTCCCACAAGGATGGTAAAACATCAAAACATTTGGTCATCCCCTGGGCAACGTCCTTGCAGACAGCCAGTTCTCTCTCACCAGAAGCGGCTAGCAGTTTCTCAAGTCACTCCTGACATTAAAAAAAACTCCTGGACAGAAAGTGAGGTGAAATCTTCTGAACAAAACAAACACCACAGGGGTATTAACCCGTCCCTGTGCTATTTAAAGTCATACACACACACACAGAGCTGGAGTTACACTTTAAATGCATTTTGACTTACTAATTCAACTGAAGAACAAACCTACAGAAACTATCTTCTTCATAACTTGGGAACTGTAGTTGGTTCCTTTTTTGCTTAGTATTGACAGATAACTAGTTGGTCTGCTTCTGAATTTGTTTGCAATGTTGACTTCTAATATCTAGTTCCTTATTGGCACCTTAAGCCCAAGAACTTAGTCACTAGACTTAACTGGAAACCAAACTTTGAATTACCCTGTATTACATCTCAATGGCTAGGAATTTGCCACTTTGGGAATCAATAATAATTCATTTTAGTAAAAGAAAAGAAAAGAAAAAGGTTTTAACAGTGCTAAAATGTATGCTGGTCCCCGGATTAAAATAATAAATAGGAAACTGGCAATGCATACAAGAAATGAACCTTGTATCACAACAGTTTATACACTGAAACTGTACAAGATGGCATAGAACTGTGTTTGGCATCATACTTTGCATTGGTGGAAATTACTTTTAAGCATAGAACTGTGTGCCAGTAATAGCAATTGTGTTTAAATTAACATGTATATGACATAAGTTTTAGTCCACTCCACACCTACATGTATTAGGTTTATTAGGGTGGAGGTTTCATATGTGACAGTGTGAGATGTCCTAAGCATTGCACTGCTCACAGAACATTCACTCGCCTGTATGTTTCACTTGGGTAGCTCAGAACTTATTGTGGTTTGGCAACCTTTTTTCCCAAGTCCATTGGCTATTACTAGTTGCACATAATTATTATTTATCTTGAAAGAGATATTCCCATAAACATTGTATACAGTCAGTCCTTTGTATCCATAGATTCTGCACCCAATAAAAAAATCATCATCAACATCATCATCATCATCTTTATTTACCCCCACCACTATCTCTCATAAGGACTCAGGGCGACTTATAAAATAGCACACAAAGATCCATACATGAAATACTTAATACATAAAATAAAATACATCAACATGAAAACAATAATACATTACATAAACCAGGCATATAAATTGGATAAAACAACCTCTATAAAAATAGAATCAGTTTAAAGATCCATGTAATAATAAAGCAGCCCAGCAGAATGCACAGAATTTAGTTATATAGTGCTAAGTGATTGGCAATCAGTTGTGGTTACTGTCTAAACATTATCAAAAGCCTCCTGGAAAAACCAAGTTTTTAACTATTTCTTAAAGTGTAGGGGCCAGTCTAAGTTCACTGGGGAGGGCGTTCCAGACCTGGAGGGCCACCAACGAGAAGGCCCTCTCCCTTATCCCTACCAACTATAGTAAAGATGGAGGTAGGACCTAGAGGAGGGCCTCCACAGCAGATCTTAGAGTTCATAGCGGGGAGATGTGGTCTCAAAGGTAGGCTGGACCTGAACCACCCATGGCTCGAAAATATTTTTTTTAAATTCCAAAAACCAGATTGATTTTGCCATTTTATGTAAGTAGCACCATATTACTACACTATTGCATGAAATGGGACCCGAAACTCCACAAATTTTGGTATCTACAGGGGATCCTGGAACCACACCCGAATTGGCACCAAGTGCACAGTACACTAGGCGAAAAATTATTTTGCGGTGGAGAGACAGTTTTAAAGTTTTAGCTGAATAAAGAGCCTGAAATTGCTAGCTAGTAAACAATTTCACAAGAACAAGAATTTGTAATGAAACATCTTCCCTAATTTAAATTGTGTTTTAATTGTACTAAGAACATAAGAACATAAGAAGAGCCATGCTGAAATCAGCCCATCTAGTCCAGCATCCTGTATCACACAGTGGCCCACCAGTTGTACACGGGGATCTCTAGCAGAAAGGAGGGCAAAACCCTCACCTGCTCCCGACCCCCCACAACCAGTACCCAGGGAAATCCTGCCTGCCTACTGTATGTTTATTAATTTTATTTGAGTCTGTTGTCAGCCTAGACCTAACAGCTGTAGACTTGATTATTATTCACTGAAAATAAACCATACTGAAAGCTACAAGCAGTATTGTTTTTAACCATGTTACTAGTACGTAAGTAAGCTCACTGTGACAGCTGAAATACGTTTTCTTCAAAGCTCTAACTGCAGGTGCTGGCAAGATTTCAATCTATTATATCTAATTACCTGTTCAAACATTGAATATCTATGATGTTGGCTATTCAGAAATTACTTAAAATACTGCCTTTTCATGTTCTGCCCTGTTACTTTTTGTTATCTGTAAGAAGAGCAATTAAACGAAACTGTTTGATGATCCTTTAATTGCTGGCACAGGTTGGGAAAAGATATTAATATTGGAGAATCAAATTCAAATATACTACCTAGGACACATTATTTGCTTCCCAAATGTGCAACATTTTCATAAGCAGTTTCACTACAAATGTTTAAAGGAGAGAAGGAATGGTGGGAGTCCAACATGTCTGGTACATGTCAGGTTGGGAAAGGCAATCCTAAAGCATGGGGTTTCATCTTACCACTTCATTTTTTTTCCTGACCTCCATCTCTCTTTTCCTTCTTTTGTATCATGTGTATCTTAATTTTCAGATATGTTGCTTGATAAAAGTTGCTGACAAATATGTATTTAATTTAGAGCAGTGATTTGGTGTAGGGAATTAGCAATCCCCCCCCCTCCTCTCACGTCAGTGTGCTGGGGACCAGCAACGTATTTGTGCACAGAGATTGCAATTGTTTCTATATTTCCAGGAACCTTGCCACTTGCCATGGATTAGCAGTTTATGCATTTGCTATCAGTTGACTTTGACATATAGTAGTAGCAGTAGTAGTAGTAGTAATAATAATGGTTTATTTATATTCCGCCCTATAATAATGGGGGGGTGGGAGACTCAGGTCAGATTCCAACATACAAAAAGGTAAAACATTCAATGCCTCAGTAAAATAACAAGTACCAATATAATAATCCAAAATAAATCCACATATGAAAACAACTTAAAACTTAACATCTATAAATTAAATAAAACATAATCAATCAAAAATTATAAAATGACATACAACCTGAACATAAAACATCCATATTGATTACAGAAGCCGACTAAATTTCCCAAAGCTATGTGAGTTGATTGTGTGGCTAGTGATAATAACTGGGCTAACGTGGACTGACAGAGCTGCCTACAATAATAGTTCTCAATCAGAGGTCCGGTAGTCTCTCATTGTCGAATCCTCCTCCTTTCCATCTGCTAGTGAGCAGAAATAAGTCTTCCGTTGTTTTTTGAAGAAGAGGAGGGTGGGGCCATCTTTATTTCTTTTGGAAGGAAGTTCCAGAGGAGGGGGGCAATCACAGAGAAGGCCCTTCCTCTCTCATTCCCACCAGCTGTGCTTGAGATGAGGATGGGACCAAGAGCAGGGCCTCCTCCACTGACCTCAGTGCCTGAGCTAGTTTGTAAGAAAAGATGTGGTTGTTCAAATATGACCCCTTTACGAGTAAGAAACCTCTCCAAAACCTTGTTTGTTCCCTACGCCCACAGGTTTTGCACATGGTTCCAGCTCAGCTTACCTGTCTGAACGTATCTCTCCTTATGAACCATCTAGGAACTTAAGATCATCTGGGGAGGCCCTGTTTTCCATCCTGCCTTCTTTGCAGGCGCGTCTGGCGGGGACGAGAGACAGGGCCTTCTCAGTGGTGGCCCCCTCAACTGTGGATTTCCCTCCCTAGGGATATTAGATCAGCCCCCTCCCTCCTAACTTTCTGAAAAAAGTAAAAACCTGTCTCTTCAAACAAGCTTTTGGAAATCAGCGTATTAGATAAACATGCAGCTATGAAAGATTGAAACATGGAACAGCTTAGATGATGCTACTGGGAGTTTAACAGAAAGACATTGGTGATTATATGTTTTGATGGTTTTTGTATGGATTTTTATAATGTTGTTCTAAATGTTTGTAATTGTATTTTATGACTCTTGTGACATCGAATTGCTGCCAATTTGTTAGCTGCCTTGAGTCGTCTTTGGGCTGAGAAAGGCGGGATAAAAATACTGCAAATAAATAAATAAATAATAAACTTCCACCACCACCATCATCTATACCCCACTTTATCTCCCGAAAGGGGACTCAAAGCAGCATTTATTGAATGAATGCATCTGTAATATGGTCTTCCTCTTTTCCTACCACATTATATTTCCCTAGCATTATCAATAATATACAACAGAAAGTAGTCAAGTCCACAGAGCGAGACCTATGTGAAAGGTGCTTCCTGGCCCTAAAATTTCCAAATGCTTTTCTTACGTACTTGTCTCTATGTGCATGAAGGCAGGGGTCTCTGTATTTCAGGCCTAAAAGGACTGACGTTCTGAATATACTCTATTTGTTTGAGTGTCTTCGTGTCCAGATGAACCACTTCTTCCACCCTTACTGTCATTCAATTCCAAGACTCACTTTTCCCCTTCCTTGATGGTTGTTTCTTCTCCTGTTCTAATCTGGATTCCAGAGAGTTCTCTCTCCCTCTCCCTCTCCCTCACCCTCTCCTCTCCCTCTCCCTCTCCCTCTCCCTCTCCCTCTCCCTCCCCCTCCCCCTCCCCCCCCCCCCCTCCCCCTCCCCCCCCCCCCCTCCCCCCCCCCCCCCCCCCCCCCCCTCCTCCCCCCCCCCCCCCCCCCCCCCTCCGCCTCCCTCTCCGCCTCCCTCTCCGCCTCCGCTCTCCCTCTCCTCCTCCCTCTCCTCCTCCCTCTCCTCCTCCCACTCCTCCTCCCTCTCCTCCTCCCACTCCTCCTCCCTCTCCTCCTCCCCCTCCCCTCCCCCTCCCGCCTATCCCCTCCCTAGATAAGCTGTCTGTCAATAGACCCGTGATGTCTTTTCTCTAGTCCTGATACTTCTTCTCCTTAGGCAGCAGACTTTCTTGGGTTTTTTTTGAAACTGACAGAAAGGGAGGCATCCACTGTAATGATTTATAACAAATTATAATGAGCTAATTTACTAAAGAATATTTTTAACATCAGCATTAATTTAGGAATCTAATTAATTAGATCAAGTTGCTGGACAGAAGTCCAGTTAATTAATTCAATTAGTTAGTTTGCCAGTTGTATAAGCTTAACCTATCTAAATGTAAACTGTCTATAATGATAAGCTGAATTATCCTTTGAGGCCAGTGAAAGAAGAGTAAGATATGTGTACATGACTTGATGCTAGAGGTCAGGAACTAGCAGGTAATCTCATATGCTATCTAATTATCTGTATTCACATCATGAAACTTCTAACAGCCTGGTTTATGAAATTGGCTTAGATCTGATTTTCTGAATTGTAAGTATTCCTTACTTGTAGGAATACTTCCAATGTAGAAGTAGAAGAGAGCTTTCCAAACTTTTCATGTTGGTGACACATTTTTAGATATGTATCTTTTTGTGACATGGTAATTCAGTTTTACTAGCAAATGAAATATCTATTGAGGTTTAAGCCCCCCTTAAACCTAAAGAACCCATGTAGAACTACATCTGTCCAGATACCGTTGTACCCCAGCTCCCATCATTCCATTTGGATATGGTTGTAACATTGATAAAACAGGTGATGAGAGTTACAGACACACAGAGAGCCACAGATTCTCTACATGTGTACTTCCATGGTATGATCACTGTACAACATACCATGATAAGAGCTTTTATGATATTTATCTCAAAGATATAGACATCAACTATGCTGGCATCCAATTCAGACTTAACTGAGACTATGTTTAACTGAACAAGGCAGATGTGTTTCAGAGTAAAATGTATAGGATTGCACTGTAAGGGGCACCACTTTCTTAAAACTGTCTTAGGAGATTTGGTAGCTCAACTTTGTCATGAGATTGATAGTATTACTTGTTGTCCTAACTGGACTTCTGGGCTCATTTGATAGGGGTTGTTGGATCCTGTTGGCTTTTCTGTAGGATCATACAATGAATGGCTATCAGTATGGTGACTTTACCATATTTCTTCAGTTCCCCATATAAACATCTTTAAAAACACCACGTGTCTTAGAATTGCGGGTGCTTTTTATGTGTATGTGTGTAGCTTTTTGCCTGTTGGTGATTATGATGGAACTGTACAAGTCCCAGCTCCTTTTGTTAGGCTGCCTCATCAACAGTTCGAAAATAGCCACTTTTCTGTTAGTTTTACAAGGGTGGATCAATGCTTCCTGGTTTGGATCAATGCTTGTCCACCCTTTTGCCCGGGATAAGAGAGCCATCTTTAGTTTAGGGTTATTACCACCAGGGAATCTTGGAAGCAAGATGTGTCGCAGCGAGATCCAGGCTTGGACAAGCTATTTCAAGCCAATAACTAACTAACTAACTAATCTGGGATCTCATCTAGCTATACTGGCCTACCTCTGGTCAGTGACAGTCTTTGGAGTTTCCTGACACCTTCAGCGGGGTGCCAGGCCAAAGTTGGATGAACCTTGAGCATTGGGCGTCCCAGAGGCCCTTCTACCAGAGAAAGTGAGCAAGAGAAACTTTCATCTGTCCTTTGTCACCGGAATCACCCACAACCATCAACTTCAGGAACAACCAGTTACCTTCAAACTTTAAGTATGGGCTTTGTTGTGGGGAAATCAAAGTGCCTGGGGTGGAGATAGGCGCAAGACCAATGAATAAATAGTTATCATTTCTTGAAAGCAGTAACATGGACATCGATTCTGTGGGGTTCCTTGCTTAATCAGGAAGGCAACCCAGTATCTCCAAAAAGGATAGAAAGCCAGGACACATTAACTCTAAAGACATTTTAAGGAATTTGGGTGTGACAGCACAGTGCTACTGAAATTAGTGTGCATCCTACAATCAGTGGCATCTTAAAATCAAAGAAATATGGTATTTGTTTTTTATAAAACATTTATAGTTTTATTAATTATTAATATTTGCTTTCATACTACTTCTAAATCCACAGTTATTTATAGTGTCATTATTCATTTTAACATCACTTTTTAGTAAGTTACTATTATTTCCAGTGTGAGGATTGAGAAAAGCTTTGCTCATGACCATCCATAAACATGAGTATATGAATGTTCCCCTCTCCACAGAATGACCCTCATCCTATTCCACCTGAAAATTAGGAGATTTTCACCTGAACATTAGGAAGAACTTTCTAACTGTGAGAGCTGTTCATTACTGGAACTCTGCCTGAAGTGTGATGGAGGCTCCTTCTTTGAAGGCTTTTAAGCAGAGGCTGGATGGCCATCTGTGGGGGGTGCTTTGAATGCGATTTTCCTGCTTCTTGGCAGGGGGTTGGACTGGATGGCCCATGAGGTCTCTTTCAACTCTATGATTCTATTCATGGAACGTATTAAACCCCATAATTTTGCCCCTCAAACCTGCTCTCAATTTTTACATGAGGTCAACTTACACACTATATCTTTGCTATTCCTTGATTAAGAGTAGTATTCGTTAGTAGATGTATAGTAAACATAATGAAAACTGTTAGTTATCTAACTGGAGCAAAAAAGAGTAGAACTGCATTCAATAAATGGTTAACTAATATATAATTAATCTTATACAATGTTGGTGAACTCCTACATTAGGAAAAAACAAACAGCAGAGAATTGTCTGTGCCAAATGTGAATTGAGAATGTCTCACTTCCATCTGTTGGGTCATCCGTCACTCTGTTACCATAAGAATGTTTTCTGTCATCCTCCCTTCCAATTTTACACTTGCAGTTATGAACTGTAAATTAGAAAAAAGATATTATAACCATTTAATTGTTCTTGCTGAAACTGTATCCTTGGTCTTTCACTGTGTGTTGTTGTATTAAAACAAAAGTCTAAGCCTGTGACAGCTGTGTTTTTAGTTCTGAGGTTTTTGGTTTTTTTTAAAAAAAGAACCCTGTTTTCTCACGAGCTATCCTGCTTTATGTTTGTTTGATAGCCACTTTCTGATCTCAATCCAGATTAGTTTTTTTTGTATTAAATTGGTCTCATGGCCTTATGATAGTTGTTGAAAGAATCTGTCCTCTGTGACTGTGTGTATGTGTGTGCGCGTGAGAGAGAATGGCAGGTTAAAATACTCACAGTAGACTAACAATCCCAGGCAATTCCTCTCAGTCAAGGAGATTGCTGGGCACATCGGTTAATTAGATTATATTTCTGTTTGTGAAGCCTTTTGACCCTGATAGAATTGACACACAGAATTCATTGTTATCCACTCTAATAGTTTTTAAAAGAATAATCTGGTGGATTTTATGCTAAGCAGTGTTAGGTACTGTCAATCTCTAGTTTTGTTGATGAACAATCTAAGGGTATTGATGCGGAATTTAAAGAAAATGAAAACAAGTGTATTTAAAGTAATGTATTTTCAAATATTCATAGCTTTCTCTGGCTAGTGTTTCACAGATATTATTGCACAGTCTGGCTATTTTATAACTGTTCCAACCATTTAATCTACATATCTGTTTAGTTATTTCAGGACAGAGGAGAATTCTTATCTCATTACCTTGTGTCAATTTCATGTCATAAAAACAAAACGCTAGTAAACTTCAACTTAGCTTAGATTATTATGCCTAAGACTTGTTAAGTTGGCCTTTCCCCCCCTCTTCTGAGAATTAAACAGTCTATCTGAGTTCAGACATCTGTTGTAAGGGGGGGAAATTCAGGGAAGCATTGTTTAAAGAGTAAATAAGACTGGATAAGAAACACACAGCTTTTAAAGAAATTCAGCCTTTCCTACATGGGAGTCAAGAGTGTGTATGGATGGAAATGGAACATTTTCCTGCAGTGTATGCTGAACAATGTTGTGAGGTAGGTTAGATTGAGAAATGTGAAAGGACTGAAGTCAACTAGTGATGTTTGAGTGGGATTTGTGCTTACCCTTAATATGTAGTTTGAGGCCGGGCGTAGCACATATGGCTAAACCGCTGCGCTTCAGAAAAATCCTGTTGATTAAAAGGTCAACAGTTTGAGCCCAGGTTGGGGTCAAGTACCCACCATTAGCCCTAGCTCACCTGCCTACATAGCAGGTTGAAAGTAGAAATGTGAGTAGATAAATAGGTACCACTTTTAGCGGGGAGGTAATAAAGGCGCCCTTAAGGACAAGGATCAGAGGAAAGCTCCTCAACATGGGAGATGGAGCGACAGCCCCCCCCGGCCAGAGTCAGGCACAGGCTCCAAGATGCCAGAAATAAGATGGGAAAAAACTGCCTTGACCTCTGTTTGTGTTGTCTGCCCTTGTTAATTGTATAATTGGCACTGAATATTTGCTGTATGTGTGTTCTGTAAGCTGCTGTGAGGAGGGTAAGAAGGGTGGGGTATAAATTCTGTAAATAAATAAATATTTCCAATCATAAACATCAAAAGAATACCACATTTCATGGAAAAGCAGAATATACACTGAAATAAATGAGCCCATGTACGAAAATGTACATAAAGTTCTTCATAGGACTACACAGCCCCAAGTTTCTTTTTATGCAAGTACTTAGAAATAAAACTGAACATGCAGATGTCATTAATAATATTTATTAATTATTTTCAATACTGAGTTAAGATTTCAGCCAAGGACAAGATTACATTGTTTGCTGTATAACATCTATAAAATGTATAAAATATTCTAAAATATTCAGGCTTGAACATTCATCTACTCATTTACATGTCACTGACAATAATCCATCTAGGTTTAAAAGAGATTTCTATAAAACTGAGAAGAGATTGCATTTACATCTAGAAATGTAGACCAGAATACTATATTAAGCTCAGATATGTTAATTGGAAATATATGAAATACAAAAAATATTGCTAAACAATTACAATTCTTGAAATTATAATCAAAGTAAAATTCATTTTTAGATATCTCTATTTTAGAAATATTTTCATATGATTAATTAATACTGAATTCCACCTATCCACAAATATGAAAGTATTTTGGAAATGAACACATTACAGTATTTTGAGAAGAAAACCAATGGGTAAAACACATTCTATATTCAATAAGCAAGACATCGTGTTAGTAGCTATTACTCGGTTTTTACTATGGTAGAAACATATTTGATAACTTGGTTTTATGACTTCATTTCTGTCCACAGGCCCAACGTTTCTTTTAAAAACATGCACAACATACATTGTAACTCCAGCTATAATTGAAAGTCAGTGGCAAGTTGCTATTAGTATTCAGTGGTTGTGTGGAATGTTTCTGAAATCCCACTGGCCTTGCTTTTTTAAAGGGCAAATTGAAATCAAGACTGTCTCAAAAAAGGATAAAGTATTACAAGATTGTGGCCTTTTTAGCATTTGTTCTCCAGGCTAGAATATTTGCCAGCAAAGTGTACCCTCTTCTTTCTCATTATATGCAACCAGAGAAAGAGGAAATAATCTAAATCTCTCCCCATCCTAATTTAAGTAAAAATGACAAATACAGATGTCTGTAGGAAAAAAGACAAGCATACATGCCACTATGCTTTGGGAAAAATAGTGTATGAAGAAACTGATAACAACCTTTTCCATAAGCTTATTTCTCCAGTGAAATTCATAATGCCATATGGCTGTTCTTAAATAAATAATAGTAAAATAAGTGGTGGATCATTATCATGGATCTTTTATATTGTGTTTAGATTGGCTTGAAACCCTGACCTAGTTCTTAGTGTGTGTGTGTGTGTGTGTGTGTGTGTGTGTGTGCAAGATTTGGGAATATGATGGGGGGGCTGTTTCCAGGAGGTTCCTTCTTGAGCTTTTAACAATGTACGTAATTCAGTGGAGGGACTTTCTCTCTCACTTTATATCTGATATCTAAATGTCAAGTGGACAGACATTTATGTCACTCCTAACCCCGTGATAATGTATACAAACCCCTGCTGTAAAGTTTTTGTTCCCATCTTATTGCCCACCTCTTATTTGATTAAGTGAACAGGACAAGCTTACAATAATGAAACAGAATTTTTAGTCTGGAATTCTATAGATTTTCAGATGATGTTAGTAAATTTGTTTACATTGGTTGAAAATGTTTGGAGGCTTATTGCAAGTGTCTGATGGTAAAAACAAGAAATACACAGCGGAGGTCCTAAGCAAAACCTCAGTGTTAATAAAATTGGGAATATTTCATAGCTAACTGCTTTACAGCTAAAATGTTAGTAGAGAGTGATCGAGGCAAACTCTGAACTTTTGTAAGTAATTTAAAACAGATTGAGCAACTGTATTATGTGGAATAATTCTGCATATTCAGTCAGCAAGATGGCATTATGACCACTTCCTAACAATAACCTCTGGGATTTAATATAGAGGCTGGACAGAGAAACAAATTGTACTTGGAGCACACATAATACATTTATTTTGCAATTTTTTGTGAAGCTGTAGGCATGGGGGAAAGTGCCCAGTAAAATGAAATGAGAATTGAGTAAGCAGCAGAAAAAAAATACCAAAATTGAACAGGAGCTAATAATATGATGTTGGCAAAGATCAAGTAATAGTTTAAATATCAGTGGTTATCAACCCTTGGTCCTTCAGGTGTTTTGGACTTCAGTCTCCACAATTCCTAACAGCTGGTAAACTGGTTGAGATTTCTGGGAGTTGAAGTCCAAAACACCTGGAGAACTAAAGATCGAGAATCACTGATGTGTGAGAAAACACACCCTACTTTGGGTATGTGGAAAGTCTCTATGACAGTTTTTTAGATGGTTGTTGTTGTGTATTGTCAAATCATTTCCGACTTATGACAACTCTAAAGGTGAACCCATTGTGGGGTTTTCTTGGCAAGATTTGTTCAAAAGAGGTTTTAACTTTGATGAGCCATATTCCGGTCTCACACATGATTTTAAAACTACTCATAATAGTAAAGTAATATTTTATATAAAGTAATGTTTTAGCACTACTAACATTAAAGCTGTGACCGCTGCTTAATTTTTTGGCAGTTTCTCCCTTGGCCTCTTTTCTTGCAAAGTTTCTGCACTATCGAGGACATGATCCAAAATGCAACAATTATATAGATGAATACATTTGGGCAGGGCAATACATGATCAAGGTTTCTAAAGAGGGGATATAGGCTGGGCACTCCTCAGTGTCGGTGTCTGCCGGTCACATAGCCATGGATAGGGGAAGCCCAGTGAGTGGTGTTGCTCTTGGCTATATACTGCCATAACTGTCCATGGCACTCCTCACTCCTCAGTTTGCTCCCCTCTAATCATGCAACTATAGAGGGGAAATAGAATGAGGAGTACCATAGATAACTGTGGCAGAATGTAGTCAGCAATGCTGTTACCCCTACCTTCCCTTTCCTGCCTGCATCTGCTGACTAGCAAGAAGTACCATTATTGGCTGTGCTATGGCACATCCTTAAGTTCAACAGGGAATCTAATAAGGGAAAGGAAGACTGGTAAACCTTCATAGCAAAGGTTGCACCCTCATGTTATCAGTGGAACTATCCAAAGTAGGAACTAGGAACAGGCGGAACTGGCAATGAAAACAAATAAGTGCAGAACAGAAGAAAAACAAAGAAAAATAAAAAGTAGGTTTTTAGAGGCAGAGGAAGGAGTACAAGAGGTTTTGTGGTTGGAAAGAATGAATTCAACTTTTAAACTTATATAAAATATTTAGTCCTAAATTTAAGGGCACATCACAACTAGAATAGGCATATTGCATCAATAGCATTGATTTTGGTATATTAAAGCTGGCACTAGCAAAGATTTAAGCTTTTGAAGATAGCCTTCAAATTTAGCCCTTGATCAACAGAATTGCTTTTTTAAAAATTCAGAAAAAGTACGATTACACTGCTTTAGAAATAACAAGGACATTTATTATATTATAGGTAATGCATAAATTAAAGTTTGGCTTACATCCTTTGGTGTGTGTAGCAGCACTCAGAAACAAATATATTCACGCTAAAGGAAAGATGGAGGTGACTAGGAAGCTATTGGAGAACAGTGGGCTATCTTCAGGTTTTCTCCTAACTTTAACAATGATGAGGTACTGGAAGTTTTAGTCCCACAATATCTAGGAGACAGAGTTTGAGAAGCAACCAACTATTCATATATGGACACAGTTTCAAAGTATAAAATATACTTGATTCTAAGTGGAAAGGGAACACTTTATTCTAATTGCTTTTCAATAGGATGCATGTTGAAATTTTAGTTCATTTGTCCTTACTGTCTCAGTGTTTTGTCTAGTTTACAGATACTTTATTAAGTGTGACATGGAAACTATGTGCAGGCTAACATCTATTTTCTAGGCATGAGAAAAAAGTTATGAAAATGAAATGATTCGTAAGAAATTTGTAAGAAATGCTACTTTTGAGTATTTCCGCATCTGGAACGCCAACCAGGAAGTGGACTTTCTTTATAGAACTTGGGGCCAGGATTTTCTTAAGTGTCGTTATTAGGTCGTAAGGGGGCACCCTCCTTCTCTCTCACCACCCTCCCGCCTCCCTTGCCAATAAGTATTATGGCAAGGCAAGCCCTAAACTCGCTCCTTCTTTCGGCTGGAAGCCTGGAAAAATGTAAACAGAGAGGTTTACTCAGTAAATCTGCAAAGGAGGGCACTTTGGATGAAGTGCCCTCCTTTGTGGATTTACTTCTGAGTAAACCTCTGTTTACATTTTTCCAGGCTTCCTGCCTCTCCTGCCTGCCAGGATCTAAAGCATCAAAGAGTATTGGGGTGAGAAACCAACCTAATGTATAATAGAATGAATGCTACTGTAAGTGCCTAATATTATAAGTAATCCAACTGGTCATATACCTACATTCCATGCACATGCAATAATACAGCAGTAATAACAATGGGTATAAGAAGAGGTAAAATTCAAACCGAAGTATTCTCACTGTGGTCCCTCCTCAAGCGGTGCAAACTGCAAAAGGCTCTTCTCTATGAGCCCGGGAAAAGCCAAAACCCCGGGCACCGCGTTTGCTGCCTGGGTGCACACACAAACATAATCTTGGGGGGGGGGGGGTTGCTGCAGAATCTTCTCTATGAGCCCCGGATTCTGCAGCAAATCCCCCAAAGAATATGTATGTGTGCACCCAGGCAGCAAACGCTGTGCCCGGGCTTTGGCTTTTCCGGGCTCATAGAGAAGAGCCTTTGCAGTTTTCACAGCTTGAGGAGGGACCACAGTCAGAATACTTCGGTTTGAATTTTACCTCTTCTTATACCCATTGTTATTACTGCTGTATTATTGCATGTGCATGGAATGTAGGTATATGACCAGCCTGGGCAAACTTGGGCCCTCGCTCCCTCAGGATCGGGTGAGAGAGAGGCAGCGGGAGCGAGGGGCTCCTCCTCCTTTTTTGCTGCTTCCAAGAATAGAATACCCCCTCCCTCCCTCCCTCCCTCCCTCCTTCCTATTTGGAGAGTCCCATCTAGAATTCAGTGTGATTGATTCAAGTTTTGGCCTACAACTCCCAGAAATCCCAGCCAATTTACCAACTGTTAGGATTTCTGGGAGTTGTAGGCCAAAACCATCTGAATGCGCATGCGCTGGCATACGCACGACTAACGGATTTCGTTAGTTATTACGTTTATTTTTAGAAATTTTTATTTTTTTGTAAGTCTTTCTATTACTAATCCAAAAAAAATCCCCCCCCCCCCCAGTTGATTTTAGAATCACGATTTTGGGTTCGAAACCATGCCTACTATTTTCTTATGATGGTAATGCATATTAAGTTTATGTGTGTATATGTATATGTATGTGTATTGCTTAACACAAAATACCCCTCATTCAGAAATTACTAGATGAGAAAGTTTCCATTACTAGATGGCTGCAGTCCTGGTAATGGAATTGAGACAGATTTGGTCACCTTGGTGATTTGCATGTACAGGCAGTCCCCAAGTTGTGAACAAGATAACTTATGCAGATTTATTCATAAGTTCAATTTGTATGTACGAGTCAGAACAGATACATTTTAAATGTGTTTTAGCTTTGGATAGCATAGGGAAAAGTTAGCAACCCTGTGGTGTATGATTTGCTGTCTGTGCCCCTGTTCAGAAGATTTCACTTCACTTTCTGCCTCTCTGATGATTGATTTTGAAAAAAATGGTTTGTTGTAGAAAAGGATTGGTAAGAAAACTTCAGTTGAGACACATTTTCCCCATGATAACTCTTTCAGGAGTGAATGTCCCTTCTGGGGGTAGATTTCTCTCACTTCCTGTTGCCTCGCCCCCATTTTTAACTATTGTAAGTCGCTTGGAGCACTCTGGTGGAGAGCGACTAACCAAGAAATAAGGTGAAATGAAATGAAATGAAGCTGAGTCATGAGTAAGTTGGATGTCTGTAACTCAGGAATTGCACAGGGGAGAATGCCCTGGTTGGTTTGTTTTTTCAGTACCATGATATGGTTTCTGGGTTTACAGTTATGAGACGTGGAGACACGGTTTCAAATTGCTTCCATTTCTTTCTAGAGGGGAAATTTAGAAGGTGAAGCCAAGCTCTTGGTCTGAAAAGTCCCCTTGACAGTTTTATTTTTTCTATGGTTAAACCCTTGTGCCAGCAGGACTGCTGACTGAAAGGTTTGAATCTGGGGAGCAGGGTGAGCTCCCGTCAGTCAGCTCCAGCTTCTCATGTGGGGACATGAGAGAAGCCACCCAAAGGATGGTAAAGCATTTGGGCGCCCCCTGGGCAACGTCCTTGCAGGACAATTCTCTCACACCAGAAGAGACTTGCAGTTTCTCAAGTCGCTCCTGACATGGAAAAAAAACCCCCCAACAACCATGTTTTTTGCAATGTGCATATGTATAAACCGGGAAAAGCTTTTTAATATATACATGAAACCCCTGGGAGAAACTCTCCAGAGTTTTGGGCTCTGGTGCCATTGGCATGTTGATGTCATCCATTTTATTTCTCCTTTCCAATTCAATCTTAGGAAGCTGTTTTTGGTCAAAACCAGCATCTAATGCCAGCAATGAATTGGATGAAACCAAGTAATTAAATATTAATCCAGATTAAGGAGAGGTGTTTCTTATAGTTTGAAATGCCAATCAGGGATAGAGATTGTGCTAAATGGGATTGCATTACCTCTGATTTGCAGTTTGTATATAATCCTTAATTTGCTCCTGAGTTTGAATGTCCAGGCATCTGCACAGTTAAAACTAGTGTATCAACTGTGCACATTCCTGGAGATATCTCATTTGTTAGGGTGATAACATCCCTCCATTACATCCTATTGGATTATTGTCAGGACTACATGTTTTGAAATTGGTTCAAAGACCTACAGCCAGACTATTTCCTAGTACCGATTATAGGTAATAGGCCCTCAACACATTGTCTTTGGGAAGTTCTCTAGGATGCTTCCAGAATGGTTATCCAAGGAAGCCCAATGGAGCCCATCACATGATGCACTACTTCTGGCCGGGCCCTGTACAGGAAGCAAATTTATTTCCTTGTTCGTGTTCTTGTGTTTTTCTCCTCAGATAGTATTCTTCTGTTGGAATGCAGTAGCAGTTAACCTACTTTAGTGTGTGCATCTGTGTTTGTACCTTCAAGTCTCCAGGTAATTCATAGTGATTCCATAAATTGCATATTTTTTTCTTAGAGCAAGAATTGCTTAGAGGTTTTGTCCATTCCTCCCACTAAACCAGGCATGGGTGAACTTCAGACTTCCAAGTGTTTTGGACTTCCAGAAACTCCAGCCAGCTTACCAGCTCTTAGGAATTGTGGGAGTTGAAGTCCAAAACACCCAGAGTGCCAAAGTTTGCCCAAGCATGCTCTAAACTGTAGCCTACAATACCTGGTATTCATTGGCCATCTCCAGTCCAACCTATCCATTCTAAATTCATTCTAGCAAATACGTTCCTATGCTTTCCAACTGTTGGTAGATTTTTAAAAAGTAAGGAAGGTTTGCTTTTTGAATTGATTGGTTAACAGGAAGGGATGAGATAGAATATAGTTTTCCTTTTAATTTATTCTATCTCTCTTTATTCCCATACTCCTATTAGCTTTCAACCTTCTAGTCACTGTCTCTTGAAGTTCTAAACTTTTAATCAAAAGCCATGCACTGCAGGGGATGTCCAAGGATCTATAACTATGTCCCTAGATCATCACAATACCTCCAATTTTGTACCTGAAAATGGTCATTTACGTGTTCTAGTTCAGTCAAGATAAAATATGACAACAGTTTAATGCTATCCTCCATGGATTTCATATGCTTCTATTTAAAAAACCCTGCCATCTAAGACAATTTTCCCCGAGGTTTTGTTCTCATGTGTCTTTTAAGCTTGGAATGGAGTTTTTTTTAGCAGCTGAGAGAAAGAAATAGTCAGACATTGCCATTTGTCCCTGTGTTATGCTTCATGCAAGCAGAGACTTCAGTGAGAGAGAATAAGGCAAAGTCATTTGCTGCTGAAATTAACCAAGGTCTTTTATGGGTTGTTGTTTTACTTCTGAGCCACTCAGGAAGTATAAAATTTGATAAATTTGAAGATGTCTTGAGTCGCTTTCGGGCTGAGAGGGGCGGTATAAAAATATAGTAAATAAATTGTAAATAAATAAAATGAATTAATTACCACAATCCCTGACTCTAAGGCACTCTTATTTTTATTTGCTAACTTGCTTGCTGAATGTCTTGCGAATAAAAATATCTTATTCTGTGTATCCCATCTGCCTACTGTCCTGAATTTGTTTTCTTTTATCTGAGTAATGATATAAAGAGTCAACCACCTCTAAAGTAAAAGACGTGACAGGGTGTAAATGTTTTCACGTCCTTGTTTCTAGATCACTGAGTTCACTTTAGGAAGTTTTCAGAAAATTAATCAAAATACTCAGATGACCGCCTTGTGATTTCTTTTCTCTAGATTGACAGAATTTTATTACTCTTGCCCTTTGCCTTTAAAGATACCTTAGTTGACTACTCTTTGCTTGTTTGTGTTAAGTTCCTACCAAAATAAAAGGGAAAAGTTTTTGTATCCTGAATGACCAGTAATATTGATCTGCATTACTCTCATATTTAGAGGGGCACATTTTTCTGGTTTTGGAACCATTGCTTTTATTAAACAAAATGATATATTCTGGGATTCAGAGATATGAGGGTTATCCAGAAGGAATTCTTCATAGAGAAAATCACCGCTCTTCGGCTAGACCTGCTATCCGTGCCTGAAGGTACGAGTGAGAGGGGAGAAGAACTACATACACCAACTAACCAGATATTTGACCACTTCAAAGCCCTGGACCTGGAGGCAGTTAATAAAATCATCTCCTCAGCACGGGCGACTACCTGCTCCACGGACCCTTGCCCATCCCATCTAGTTAAGGACTGCGCAGAGGGGCTCTCGATTCCCCTGATGCAGATAATAAATCACTCCCTGGAGCAGGGAATTTTCCCGGATGCCTTGAAAGAAGCCTCGGTCCGCCCACTCTTGAAAAAAGCCAATCTGGACCCAGCGATGCCAGCGAACTACCGTCCCGTCTCAAACCTCCCGTTTCTCAATAAGCTGATCGAACGCGCGGCAGCAACCCAGCTACAAAACTTCCTTGAGACATCAGAGGGCTTGGACCCCTTTCAATCAGGGTTCCGCCCCGGGCACGGGACCGAGACTGTCCTGGTGGCCATCTCGGACGATATCCGCTGCCAACTAGACAAGGGAGGCTCAGTAGTTCTGGTATTGCTGGACCTTACCACCGCATTCGACACGGTGGACCATGATCTGCTGATACGACAACTTGCCGCCATAGGGATACAAGGAACAGCTTTAGCTTGGCTTAGCTCCTTCCTGTGCGGACGTAGTCAGCGAGTTGAATGGCTAGGCCAAACATCCAGGAAATCTCTCCTCGAGTGCGGAGTGCCCCAAGGCGCCATATTATCACCAACGTTGTTTAACATCTATGTTCGGCCGTTGGCTGGCATAGCCCGGAGCTTTGGCCTAGGGTGCTACCAATATGCCGATGACACCCAGCTCCTACTGAAACTGGAGCCTGGTGCAACTTCGGTGCCCGAAAACTTCACTCGAGGCCTAGAAGCAGTGACAAAATGGCTCCGCGCCCACAAACTTAAAATAAATCCATCAAAGACGGAGATCTTATGGCCGGGCCGCCCAGAACCACCTTTCTCGCTGCCCCCCTTTGAAGGGGAACCGCTGATTCCGTCCCCCTCAGTAAAAAGCCTTGGTGTTATCCTGGACTCCAAATTGTCGATGGAGGCCCAGGTTGCCTCCACGAGCAAAAGGGCCTTCTTCCACCTGCGCCAAGAAAGACAATTGGCACCCTATCTTCCGACGGAAGCGCTAGCTACAGTAATCCATGCCACGGTTACATCAAGGCTGGATTACTGTAACGCTTTGTATGTAGGTCTACCCCGGTCACTAACCCGCAGGCTCCAGACTGAGTAGAACGCGGCCGCCAGGCTTCTCACAGGAACATCGATGAGATGCCACATTACACCATCTCTGCAGCGCCTGCACTGGCTGCCCGTTGAGTATAGAGACTTACACAAGACCTTGACCTTGGCTTTCAAAGCCCTACGGGGCCGGGGCCCAACATACCTAAAAGATCGCTTGCTGATGCCTGCTTACTCAAGGACCCCGCGGCCAGCAAACAAGAACCTTCTTCACGTACCAGGCTTGAAAGAGGCCCACCTGGAGACCAGGAGACGGAGATCGTTCTCCGTTGTGGCCCCCGTTCTTTGTAACTCGATGCCACCGGGCCAGAGAGCCTCCCTCGACCTGCCCCAGTTCCTGACCGCTCTGAAGACCTGGCTATTTAGGAAAGCCCATGGTTAATGCAGAACCAGGAACTCAAATACCGAGCCTGGCCCCTGCATTTAACCACTGAATATTTTAATCTAGTTTTAAATACTCTATTTTAATTGTGGAATTTGTTGTGTGTAAGTCACCCGGAGCACTAACGTGGAGGGCGACTCAGAAATAATAAAGTCAGTCAGTTAGTCAGTCAGCTCTCGCAGAGAATTTTCACAGGGGAAGTTTGTGTCACTACCATGTAGCAGGAAGCCAGCGGAAGCGAATAAGCAAGTGCCAGGCATCAGTAGCTCATCAACTGGCGTTATGGTGAAAGTTAGAGATGAGTGTCTTCATTCTGTTTCCCTCCAAGTGCAAAGTTTGCACTGTAATATGATACCTAAATGCTAAGGGCATGAACGCCGCCACGATTCTTCATGAAATAGTTTCAGTTCATGGAGAGGACGTAATGTCAAGACAGAATGTTTTAAAATTGGTACAGAATATATTGTGAGACCATGAGGAAACTTCGTGGAAACATCCAAAACAGGACTCTGTCTCCTTCATGACAATGTGCGTCCACACGCCACTCATGCAACACAAGAGTTGCTAGGATGTTTTAAGCCACCCCTCTCACAGCCCTGATCTTACACCTAGTGACTATCATCCGTTCACTAAACTGAAGGAACACCTTGGTGGAAAACATTTTTCTGACGACAAGGAGGTGAAAATTGAAGTGACAAACTGGCTGAAAAAGGCGGAGGGAATCTTCTATGACACAGGCATCAGAAACTCATCCCATGGATGACAAAATGTATTGCACTGAATGGTGAATATGTGGAAAAAATAGTGTAATACTTATGCTACAACCCATTTAAGTTTTATTATAATATATTTATTTGTATTTTTTAAAAAACGTTTCGGATAACACTTGTACTTATTTTTGTAACAAAATTTTCATGACAACTAGCTAAGCCTGCTGATGTATTGTTTTTATTGTGTTTATAATTTCAGCTACTTCTTTTTCCATAACAGCAATATTAAGAATGTTTTTATTATTTATCATTTTTCTTGCATTTTTTCTGTTTTTGTTTATCATATTGTCACTCGTGTATTTTGCAGAGTAAAATGCTCATAAACTGATTCCCTAAGCCTTTTAGTGGCCCAAATGGAGATGATCTCTCTCATTTTCATCTTATGTGTAGTTCTTTTTGTTGCTTTCTCCCTCAAACATTGACGAGCATAGTTTAGTTCTATTCTCTGTTGGATTCTTTTCCATATTGGTATATCTTTTCTGGTGGTCTTCTAATGTTGGGGCCTGGGCTTAATAGAAATATTGTCCCAGTGCCTGCTGGATGGCCTCAGGCAGCCTTAAGTGAAAAAGAGGGCTGGCCGCAGCCAAGCCTGAAATGGGGTGGGGCCAGCCCAGCCATTGGCCAGCTGGTCCTGCTGGCGGGAAATTTTCCCACCACACAGGGGGCTTCTGGGAAGTAGAAGCCCCCTGGCCCATAATGGCAGCGAGGACATCCTGCGCTGCAACAAGCTCGGCCCGATAAATCAGGCCAAGCCATTTCTGGTGTTTTTCTAATGTTGGATCCTGGGCTTAATAGAAATGTTGTAATGGACTGGCAGAGGTGCGGCCTGATTGGCTGTTAAAAATTGGAGGGGAAAACTTCGTAGCTGGAGGTGGGTGGAGCCTGAGCAAGAAAACAGCAGCCATTTTAAGTCAGTCAAGGAGTGGGAAGGTGAAGAAGAAGGTTGTGAAATAGGGAAGGGAGGAAGGAAGGAAAAGAATAGGGACTCGGTTGTACCTTGTACCTTGTTGAAGATTAACTCTTTCTAGGCCTCTAAAGTGCTTAGAGAGCCCTGAAGGAAGGAAGGGAGTTGTCAAAAGGTTTTTAAAAAGATTACGGTTTGAATCTTTTGTGTGTGGAACCTGTTCTAAGGAAAATTAAGTTTAATATTCCATCCTCTGTAACGAGATACTCCTGATAAGATAACTGCAACCATCACACTTACTGTCTGTTCATAAATACAGTACAATTTCCTGTTCATTCCAACTAAAGTTTCTGTGTGGCTTTTACACATTTCAATAGAGGAGGTGGCCTAAAAAAATCATAAATTGGTAGCAGCGAAAGTAAACTTTAATAAATATTTTGGAAGGAGCAAAGGCAAAATATATTATTCAGTGGCAGCTTCCCCCATGTCACGATGCAAGACCTTGGCCTGCCCCTTAATCACACACACAGAGACGGTAATCAGCTAACTACTTTATTGAAGAATAAGAAACAGTTGAAAAGGGCAATTGTCCATAAAAGTATCAAAAAGGGCCCACCTTCTCCAACACCTTGTAGGGACCCAGGAATCTCGCATCCAGTTTGCGGCTAGGTCGCTGTGTAGGCAAGTTCTTGGTAGACAGCCAAACTTTGTCTCCCACTTGAATCTCAGGACCCTCCTGTCGCCGCCGATCAGCCATCCGCTTGTAATCCGCCTTCGCCTGGTCCAATTGAGTACGTAGCAAGTCTTGAAGCGCGGTGAGCTCCTGAAGCCAATCTTCAGCCGCAGGCACTTCGCCCGACGGAGCCACCGGAGGGTAGAACCGAGGATGGTGCCCATAGTTAGCAAAGAAAGGAGTCTCTTTGATGGATTCCTGCGTCGCATTGTTGTAAGCAAACTCTGCCAAAGACAACAAGGACGCCCAGTTGTTTTGCTGATAATTGACATAGCACCGCAGATACTGTTCCAATGTGGCGTTAACCCTTTCGGTTTGCCCATCGGACTGGGGGTGATGGGCCGTCGACATCCGGACATCAATCCCCAGCAACTTCAGGACGGCCCGCCAGAACTGGGAAGTGAATTGAGTGCCGCGGTCCGTCACCAAACTCTGAGGAAGTCCATGCAACCGAAACACATGTTGCACAAACATATCAGCAGTCTCTTTAGCAGTAGGCACCCCCACACAGGGAATGAAGTGTCCCATCTTGGTGAAACAGTCCACCACGACCAGGATCGTGGTGAACCCCTTGGACTTGGGCAGGTCAGTAATGAAATCAGCCGAAATCATCTTCCAAGGAGCAGTAGGAGTCGGGAGCGGCTGGAGCAAACCGGCCGGCTTGCCCCCTTGGTTCTTAGCCCACTGGCACACAGGGCAAGAGCTCACATAGTCCTCCACATCCCTCCGCACTTTAAGCCACCAGAAGTCCCGTAGCACCAACTGTAGGGTCTTGAAGAGCCCAAAGTGTCTGGCGGCCCGGCTATCATGGCAAAGTTTGAGAATGTCCTCCCGCTCGGGCCCAGGGGAAACATAAACAGATTCGCGGTGGTAAAGCACCCCGTTCTTTACCTGGAAAGGAGCTTGCACCCCCTTAGTCAGCTGCTCTTGCACCCACAGGTCACCCCGTTGGCGAGCCTGAATCCGGTCACTCAGAGTTCTCTTGTCCCCGGGGGCCGGCGGGGCCACCGGGTTTTTACAGGGCCGCTCTAGCGGCAGCAAAGTTCTCCGCTTTGAGTAGCCGTGTCTCGGAAAGCCCTTCTCCACCTCTGACATACTCCGGCTTCCGGGACAAAGCGTCGGCTTGCTTGGTCTGCTTGGGGGTCACATAGTGGATGCGGAAATTGAATCTCTCAAAGAACAGGGACCATCTCTGTTGCCTCTGGTTCAATTTGCGCTGGGTCTTCAAGTGCTCCAAATTCCAGTGGTCAGTGTGAACTTCCACCGGGAATTTGGCCCCTTCAAGCAGATGTCTCCAGACTTCAAAAGCTACTTTAATGGCCAGGAGCTCCTTCTCCCAGATAGTATAGTTCTTTTCCGGCGCCGTCAGCTGCCGGGAGTAGTAAGCACAGGGCAATATGTCCGTCCCCTGTGGTTGTAGCAGGATCGCTCCCACTGCTACATCCGATGCATCTGTTTGCACAATGAAAGGGGTGCGGGGGTTGGGATGCTGCAGAAGCGGCTGGGTGGTGAACAGCTGCTTCAACTTCCGAAACCCCACGTCTGCCTCCGATGTCGACCGGAACGGCACCTTTCCTCGCAAGCACTGCGTGATGGGATCAGCCCACTTGGCAAAATAAGGAATGAACTTTCTGTAGTAGTTGGCAAAGCCCAGGAATCTTTGAATGTCTTTTTTGCTGGCAGGGGCCGTCCAGTCGGCCACAGCTTGGACCTTGGTATCATCCATGGCTATGCCCGTGGGAGAGATACAGTAGCCCAGGAAATCCACCTCGCGGAGATCAAAGGCGCATTTCTCCCGCTTGGCATAGAGGCCGTGGTCTCTCAGTCTCTGGAGCACTTCCTTGACATGGCGGTCATGGGTCGCCTGATCCGGAGAAAAAATCAGCAGGTCGTCCAGGTAGACTGCCAGATAACGATCTAGCAGATATCGGAAAATGTCATTCATGAAATGTTGAAAGCAGGCGGGAGCGTTGCACAACCCGAATCCCATTACCAGATAATCGAAGCTCCCCCACTTGGTCTGGAACGCAGTCTTCCATTCGTCACCCTGGCTGATCCGCACAAGATTATAAGCACCCCTCAGGTCCAGTTTAGTGAACACCTTGGCTCCCCGCATCCGCTCCAACAGCTCGGGGATCAGGGGTAGGGGGTAGCGGTTCCGAATCGTGATCTTGTTGAGCTCCCGATAGTCATTACAGAGCCGCAACTCCCCCGACTTCTTCTTGACAAACAGGATTGGCGCCCCGGCTGGGGACTGAGAGGGCCGGATGAACCCTTTCCGCAGGTTCTCATCCAGAAACTCTCGGAGAGCCTGTTGCTCTGGTTCCGAGAGAGCGTAGAGTCTCCCCCGCGGGATAGGGGCCCCGGGTTCCAATTCAATGGCACAGTCGTAGGGTCGGTGGGGAGGCAAGCGCTCTGCCTCCTTCTCGCTGAAAACATCCCAAAACCCGGCGTACTTTTTGGGCAACGTAGCAACTTGCTCCACCTCTTGAGCCTGGCAGGCCCGGGCCGTCATGCAGTATCCCTGACAATGTTCAGAAGAAAATTGTAACTGTCTCTTGGCCCAGGAGATCTGGGGATCGTGGAGCGTGAGCCACACAATGCCCAGGATGACTGAGAAATCGGACAACTTGGTCACAAGGAAAGAGATCTCCTCTTTGTGAGAGCTTGTCCACATCTTGGTAGGAGCCGTATATTGAGTCACGGCCCCAGCTTTCAGGGTTCTCCCATCAATAGTCTGTACGCCCTTAGGCTCTTGGAGATCATGGAACTGTAATCCAGCAGACTTCGCGTAGTCTGCGTCGATGAAATTGTTGGTGGCCCCCGAGTCGATCATGGCATGGACCATCATCGGCCCCTTCTCTGGCGACCAGAGGGCGACCATCACCAGGAATAATTGTCCAGTCTTGAGTTCTGGGGGGAGGTTAGCGACGGCGGCTGAGTTAGCGAACCCTCTTACACTCGGCCGACCCCTTCCCCCGCCGCCTGGATTGCTTCTTCGGCCTCTGGGGCCCCTCCAAGCGCGGCAGAGACCCAGGGGGGTCTTCCCGCGTGGTTTCTGGGGGCATTCTCTAGAAAAATGTCCAGCCCCCCCACAGTACCAACACAAATTCAGCCGCTGGCGGCGAGCTTTCTCGGCAGCATCCACCTTGGGCCTCACATGCCCTAGCTGCATCGGCTCCGGTTCATCCATGGGTTGGGGAGCTGGGGCAAACTGCCGGAATGAGAACTGACTAGCCCCCGTCTCCTTCCGGACCGCCGGCCTCTCCCCAGGACCTTTGTCCCATCGCCTCCAGGTCTGCAATCCTGCCTCCACTCGTAAGCTCACGGTGATTGCCTCCTCCAGGTCCGCGGGCCGGGCGGCCCCTCTCAGGATCTCTTGCTGCGTCTCCTGCGACAATCCTTTCATATACTGGTAACGTAGGGCAGCGGGGTCCCATTCCACTTGGGCCGCCAGCACCCGGAAACGGGAGATGTACTGGGACAACGACATGTCCTTCATCGACAACTGGTCCAACTCTCTTTCCGCCAGCTCTGCATTCACGGGGTCCCCCCAAGTCTTCTTGATGGCCTCCAAGAAAAGGGCCACCGTGGCCACTTGGGGAGATACTGCCTTGATCAGCGTGGTCGCCCATGCTGCCACCGTCCCTTCCAGCAGCGTATAAACAAAGCCCACCTTGGCTCGATCGGTGGCGAACTCCATGGGCCGCAGCTCCAGATACATCTCCACTTGTCCAATGAACACCTCAACTTGAGCCGGGTTTCCCCCGAACCGTGCCGGAGTAGCCACGGAAGGGTGCCGACCCGCTCTGGCTCGTAGTTCTCACAGTTCCTGCTGCATCTCCTGAATCTGAGCAGCGGTCAGATTCGCCATGGCGCCGGTTCGCCGTCCGCGTTTCTTGGGGCGTCCCGTGATGTGAAAAGGGGTTCGTGGAGTACCTCGGCCAACTGTCACGATGCAAGACCTTGGCCGGCCCCTTAATCACATACACAGAGACGGTAATCAGCTAACTACTTTATTGAAGAATAAGAAACAGTTGAAAAGGACAATTGTCCATAAAAGTATCAAAAACAATCCAAAAGGTAAAAGGTAATGTCCAAAAGCAAACTTGGCATGAAAGTTCCAGAGACTTGGCAAAGCTCCGCTCAACACAAGCGGATCAGAGAACAAAGCAATGTTACAAGATCCAAAACTCTCCTTGGCAGGCCACTAGCCTGAACTTAGCTACGTGGTCTTGGCTCGCTACACGTCTGCATAGGATAGACGTGGCCGAGGTACTGAGGATCCGTTCCCACGGATCCTATACTTAATCCCCTTGGCGAGGCCCCCGACGCTCTAGGCTTCTCCTCCAATCTGTGCTGCGGGACCTCTGCCTGTCTAGGCTGTGAAACCAGCCCCTCCTGCTAGCCTCAATGCTCCGTCTCCTATCAAAAGTTCGACCTTGCCTCCCAACACCTGGTTCACTATCTTCGTGAGAGTCAAACACCCCATCTGCTTCCAGGGCCTATCCCTCGGTTGTTTCCCACATTCTTTCTTGTGAACCTCGCCCCCCCGGCCGTTCATAATCTTCACTATCACTGCTTTCGAATTCCGTCTGGCCTTCCTGCATCTCGTAAGGATCAGGCCAGCCGCCATCCCAGGCCAAGCTTTCAGTGGGGGAAGAAGGCCCAGCTACCTCAAAATCCCCTTCTTCCAGCCCCTCCAAATCCTCCTCAGAATCAGCTGGCTCCAATGCAAGTGGGACCCCCGGTGCTGCCCCCTGCCCTCCAGGCACGAAAGAGAACTGGGTTGCTACACCCCACTGTTGTGTGCTGTATGAGTGAGGGTGTGCGTGTGCTTTACATTCCCTCACGGCCTCACGTGGGTTGCCTTTTTGTCCTCCATCTTGTGTGTGAGTGGGTGAAGTCTAACTACTGCCCTGCCTAGGTAGTCACTGTTAAGGGCAGTTGGTTAAAATTGGTGGCACTTGGTGGGATCTCTGTAATAGCTGGTCAGAGTCCTTTATAAACGTATAAGTATTGCTTTATTTTAAGCCCAGACATGCCATAGCTGCTGCCATGAGAGCAGTTGGAACAGCACCTTCCCCCTCTTCCTGCCCTTTTCTTGGTGCTGCTGGCATTGTGTCCGTCTGCCTTGCCTCTTGGCTCCTTTTCTCCAGTCATTCGAATTAGTAATGGCAGTATTAATGTTTCTAGCAATAATTCATAAAATGTTACGATTAGCTGTGTTGAATACAGTTCACAATTTACATTTACACTTAATCTCTATTTTAATTTCCAGAAATTTAACCTGTTTGACCACAGAAAACTTTTGAAATGAGCTTGTCATTCGGAGACCATCACAATGGTAATCTGCGCAAAATAATAAAAGAGCTGCAGTGTTCAGTTGACTAATATTATTTAAATTACTATAGAATACTTTTATCTCAATAATAGGATACTCAGTGATTTAAGTGATTAAAATTCTCTGTTGCAACAAAGACTCTGCGGAAGTCTTTGATTGTAGTGATCCTTTAACTGGTGAATCAGGTCACTCAGAAGGGGGCAAGTTTGCTATGATTTGCAGTCTTCATTTTGTATCTCTCCTCTCAGACAGTTTTCACAACTTGATGAAAGCTCCAGTTGTCTCGAACATTTTTCACCATTAGCCATGTTGGCCAAGGCTGACTTGAGCTGAGGTCCAAAAGATCTTGAAGTCATCAGGTTAAGGGAGGCTGGAATTGTTACATAATATTTTTTCAATATTATTTGTTTATCATTTTTATGATTCAGTCATTGAAATGATTGAACCATTAAAATTATTGGGGAAGTTGTGAACACAAGGACAATCCAAAATTCTGGGGCATGTTGTTTGCAGTGTTGAAAAGTCAGTAGGCTCTCAGTTAACTGGAACAGCAACCAGAATTCTCAAACAAGCAAACAGATTGAAGAAATAATACAAGCAAAGTATAAAGTCTTGGTTATTTTCTTTAAAGCCCTACATGGTTTGGGTCCAGCTTCTTCACAGGATCACCTTCACCCATTGTTGCGTCTCAGACCTGGAACGTGCCCCCCCCCCCCTAGATCACACACACATAAGCAGTCTCTAAAAACTACTTTTATTTAGAATAGAATAGTCCAAAAAGGTAAAGGTATAAGGCAAAAACAAGTCCCAAGGTAAAACTGTAAAAGTTCTCCAAAAACGGAGCAAGTCCCAAGGAAAGCAATCCAAAACGAAGGCAGGCCGCTCCGGCGGCCGAAACAGGAACTTAGAGTCCAAGGCAAACCGAAGCAACGGTAAACAGGGAACTTGATACAGCAGGGCAATTCCGCCCCTGCAAACAACTTGAACTTGGAGACTTAGCAAGGAACGTCCACTCCAAACGTAGCTTCGAGTATGTCGAAATCTTCCCAGAACCAGTCTTAAAAGGAATCTAGTTTCTGTGAGTCCACTGAATTCCCTGTCTCAAATGCCAATCTCTTCTCGTAGATCTGATATTAGCTGTTCTATCAAAACCAGCCAGCTCATTAGCCAGGCCAGGTGGACTCATATCTTGGTGAGAAGGCTCATCCTCCCTAATTCCTGGGGTCTCCGCTGGCAAAGGAGAAGGGTTCTCGTGAGATTAAAGGTTACTGGAATTCTCACTGGCAGTCTCAAAACTTAGTTCCATAGAATCTTCATTAACCGCTTCCTGGGGCCAATACCCATGCAGCCAATCATTATCCCACGATAGATCTGCATCTACAGAAGTGTCCACCTCAGGCCATTCATCCTCCTCATTCTGGCCATGATCCACTGGCACCATTGGTGCCTGGCTTGGACCACTAGGCTGGGGCACCACACCACTGGGCTGGGGCACCCTACTACTAGGCTGGAACACCACACCCATATAATCTGCCCCATCCACTTGATCCCATAGGAGATGTTTACTTCAACCACCCAGAACCCAACTGGCAACTGTCCCCCAGAGGATCTTTTCATCAGCTGCCCTGAGACCAGGCCTGTTCAACCTGTGGCCCTCCAGGTGTTTTGGACGTAAGCTCCAAGAATTCTTGACCATTAAACAAGCTGACTAGGGCTTTTGGGAGTTGGGGACCTGGAGTGCTGCATGTTTTGCAGGCCTACCCTAGACTGAAATGATCTGCTGGAAAAGATCTGACAGTGGCACAATTAAAAACCTATCTTTTCTGGAAGGCTTACCCAGTCAATTTTAAACTATGAATTATAACTTTAAATTCTGTTAGTATTGTATTTTAATCTTTTTGCTATGTATTTTATTGTATGTATTTTATTGTATAATGTTTTGTCTTGGTGTTTTAGCTGTTATCATCATGGGGTGCCACTCATGGCCAAGTATGATTGTCTTCCAAGTGTAGAGTTTTGGTGGTGGGTACATAAATGACTGTGGAAACCTATTATGGATCTGCATGATCTTTCACAATAAGGACATAGATTTCCAGGGGGGAAGGCAGTCACAACAAGAGTTTACTTGATGCTTCTTCCTCTGCCTTTCACCCTGTATTTAGGCCTCTTTAAAGTCCATAGCACCGTTGGTAACAGCTGATCTCCAGTTAGAATGGGGAGCCCTCTTAGCCCAGTAATAGCAAATTTTCATATGGAACACTTTGAGAAACAAGCCATTGAAGCAACAACAAAAAAGCCCACTATATAGTTCCATTATGTGGATGATATGTTCACCATTTGGAACCACAGAGAAGAAGAACTAAACAAGTTCATGGACCATATCAACAATATCCGCCCAAACATCCAATTTCCTATGGAAAAAGAAAATGAAGGGAAAATACAATTTCAAGATGTCCTAGTCACCTACAAATCAAACCAACAATTGGGCCACACAGTATACAGAAAACCTACTCACACCAATAGATATCTACATAAAAACTGCAATCATCATCTAGGACAAGAAAGGAGCACAATCAAATCTCTGGTGGACCATGCAAACAGAATTTATGAACCCCACCTCCTTCAAGGTGAACTGAACCACCTAAATTGGGCTCTACAGGCTAATGTTTAACTCTGCTACAGACATCAGAAGAGCTGGAAGACCTAGAACAAGCCACAGGAATAAAGAGGAAGAGCCACCTAGAGCAGTGGTTCTCAAACTGTGGGTCCCCTGATGTTTTGGCCTACAACTCCCAGAAATCCCAGCCAGTTTACCAGCTGTTAGGATTTCTGGGAGTTGAAGGCCAAAACATCTGGGGACCCTAAGGTTGAGAACCACTGACCTAGAGGGAAGGTGTCTTACCATACACCAAGAGAACTACGGGCCAATGTGGATGATGTGGACTCATACTATAGAAGGATTTTCTGTTGGGCCATCAGCAAGGAAAGAGGGAGCAGCACAGTGAATCTGTTGTCCTGCGCACTCTATCTCACAATGCTTTCCCACAAAGTATGGCCCTTGCGGGGAGGCCCTGTGCTGACTTCATTTGAGCCAGCACAACATGGGCAGCCTTCCGTGCTGCAGGGGAAGCATCTGACATCACTTTATTCCTGGTTGGGGACAGAGTTACAGGTGATGTCATCTAATGACTGCAGTGGGGCTCCGTCCCCAAAGAAGACTCTAAGCGTCCTAGAATGCTTATTTTGAGCAACGTGATGAGTTGCTAGTTAAGGTTTATCTGCATAACTACATGCCTTAATGTAAAACCAAATTGCATTCATGCCACTAACACAGTTTCCTTCAAAACATGGCACACACCCCATGAAAACCTTGGTTTTGTTGGCAAAAAACGAAACAGCACATTGAGCTGATAGTATTCAGAGAAACCTATTGCAGTCCACTTTCCCCATGATTGACCATTATTTCCTGTAGTAGACACTATTCTGTTTATATATTATCTGTAAACATACATTTGTATGTGATATTAATCAAATTATTACTTTATTTAATAAAAGTTTGGCATTTGTATTTTTCAATATAATTCAAATGTCATCTCCCCAATGTGATTTCTACTCTGATTTCTATCATTATTTTCTGCTTTTATGCATACAACAACACAGTGTTATGTCAGAGTGAGATACATTTTCCATGTTGGGTTGCAGCAGAAGGCGAATGGAAGACAAGCCACTCATTGGAGAGAACTACTTGGTTGGCTTGGTCAAGACAGAAAGCTACATGCCAGACTCAAAGGCCTAGTTTATCAGATTTTGAACAGCTCAGAAGATTTTCAATGCCGCTATCCTGTCACTTCAGTGCTCACAATAACTTTATCCTGGCTGCACTGGAAAACAGTAATGGGGCCATATCTCAGTAGCCCTTATTTTCTTTTCTAACGTCTTGTTCCATAAAATTAATACAGATTGGGAATCCGTCACTTATATATTGTATTTATGGGTGGGATTCAAAGCAGTGTAATATTTAGCAAAATATTATTATTTAATATTAATATTTAATATTAAATATGAGTGATTTATTTTCTCTTTATAACACTGGTAAGGAAATTGAGTGATGCTTTCCCTACAAAACTGGGGGATTAAATCAGCTGAAATATAACTAATTTTACCAATTTCTCCCCTTCTCCAAATGACTAAGTAAACAAACTGCTTCCTGTAAAGAACTTCATAGTAATATACCTGTTTTTGTAGTTTCAATTTGAAGTATAACAATAGAACTTGGCAGATACTAACATAAGGGATGTTAGTAGTATGTTTGTTAGGAAATTATGGTATTTGTGGGAGGAGGGTCTTCTTCCACAATATCCATGTCAAACTCTTCTTGCCAGTGTTGCCACTATAAGTTACCACCACTGCTTCAGACTGTTTTAAATTGAAACCTCTGTCCATACTCTGCTGTCTCTTCATCTCAATATTCTAGCTACTTGATACATTTGTTTACAGAAAGGATATTCCACATTTATTCAATGTTCTACCCAGAGTAGTAATGCATTATTAACATAGTAGGCATCTTAATATAACATGTTTTATTCTTTAATACTATTGGGGATTAGCCAGTTGCATGTGAAACTTGTTATGGGATCATAGAATCATGGAAGAAACTTCATGGGTCATTCAGTCCAACCCCCTGCCAAGAAGCAGGAAAGTCACATTTAAAGCATCCCCGACAGATAGCCATCCAGCTCTTGTTTAAGAGCCTCCAAAGAAGGAGCCTCCGCTACACTCCAGGGCAGAGAGTTCCATTGCTGAACAGCTCTCACCATTGAGAAGTTCTTCCTCATGTTCAGGTGGAATATCCTTTCCTGTAGTTTGAATCCATTGTTCCATGTCCTAGTCTCCAGAGCAGCAAAAACCAAGCCTCCTCCCTATGACTCCCCCTCACATAGTTATACATGGCCCTTATCATGTCCCCTCTCAGGCCTCTCTTCTGCAGGCATCTTCTGCAGGACGCCAAGTGACATGCAGTTCGATGCCCTGTTTAAAAATGTGTGAACATTTCCTTCCAAAGTAAACTTTCTGTATTTTTCAGAATTTTTTTTGTTGTGCTTATATACCACTTCAGGCTACCTGAAATATGACTTATCTCTAATCATTGTTAATGAGATCTAAAAATGGGAAGCAACAAGTTAAAATCAATGCATCTCTTTTGGTGAATAATTAAACTCCTAGAGGAGTGGGCATGATTACTTTAGGTAAGGTAATAGTTTGGTTATTACATTTTCTTTCTTATCCAGATAGATTGAGAACAAAAACAAAACTTCAGTCAAGATCCTTAATCCAGGTTATGTTTTATTCTGTTCATAATTCTAGCATGTTATTGAGTATAAATCTGCAGATTTAATGTTGTTCCACATTACCCAAATTTCCAAATTCAGAAAGTACATTAATATATAATACATTTTTCCTGAATAGCTGTCTGTTCTTCTTTCTTGCAAAATATGCAGCCAGCAGAAATATAATTTTGTCTCATATATTTTTCACTGTTAACCTCTACATCCCTCCCCGAAATTAGCAGGTGGCTGAAACTTGGAGGCCTTATTTACAACTCTCCCATGTCATGATTATAATTATATGGGGCTCTAAGGGGAATAAAATGTGCCATCTGCCTAGGTGAAGTTAAAACAATATTAAAACTACAAGTATATTAAAATGAACTCTTGAGTCTAAGCACAGGGTTTTGGAGAAACATGGCCAGAGGCAAGAAAAATAAAAAGGGAGGCCACAACCTTTTTATTTAAAGTTTGTGATTTTAAACTCTGCTTTAGAAATGTGTTAGCCTGTGTTTGTAGTTTTATACTTTAATGTAACAGAGGGGAAAACAAGGTCTAATTGAGCATGGGTTGAAGTGCATAGACCTGAATGAGCAATTAGCTTTCTAAAGGCTGCATTGTATCTGAGCAAATTAAGCTATTTTAGGTAGCTTAGAAATTCATTGGTGACAGAATAGAAATGGATTTTATAAATGAACTAAACTGAGTTGACTTCATTAGTATTCCTTGTAAATACAAGATTCTAGTTTCAGAGCATACTTATTCTCTTCTGCAGATTAAAGCATTTTTCACTAGCCAAATGACGATGGTGTCAACAAACTATGAATATGAATGATTCTCTTTAATATGTATTTAACTTTTTTTTTTGGTTAAGATTGAAAGTGACTTTGAAAGCAAGCTTGCTATGATTTTACCCTCTGGCTGAGCCCATGGCGGTGGAACTGCTGTCATTCTTTTTTTAAAAAAAATGTACGTAAATCAGTATTTAAACTCCGGAATGACACATGTAAAATAAGTTAATGATTATTCATAAATATGAACTATTTTAAATATACAGTATTATGTTAGAGTTATAATTGGAGTTTGTGCAGATTTACAAGCACAGATAATAGTAATACACTTTATTTATATTCCGCTCTTCTCACCCCGAAGGGGACTCAGATTAACTGGATGTAAAATGGTCAGATTTTCAGTATTTGTCTGAGATAAGCTAAACAGGATATTTATGTCTTGAGTAAAGGGGAATGCTCTTGCAAATTTACTTTAGGAAATGGTCGCATCTTATTCTGTAAACACTTTGTTTTTCTTCTTTCTGCAATGGGAGGTCACAATATAGCATTGTATTTCCAGCCCTTTTGTTAATGGTTGTCTTAACTCTTCTGATTTCAAGCCTAGTTGAAAATACTGCTGCTTTTCAAGACTAAATCATTAAAATACTAGCATGGAATAGCTAGTAGTTTCCCCAGCCTAGAACAGTAGTCGGATATGTTGTTGTGCGATGAATGAGATGCAAATATGTTCTCAACCTAAACTCAGGGAATAGTTGGGGTTGGTTCAGAATGTATTGTATTGTACTAAGTGTGGCTTTTATTTCCATGGTCAAAGAGGGTTGCTTTCAACTACTTCACCTTCTGCCGATACTAGAAAGCACTCACCTGTTGTTGAAGTTTGGAGATGCTCGATTTCATCCAATTTGGATGTGAGATGCTCTTCATCATTTTCTTCTTCCCTTCTAAGGTGTATCCTCTGACCCTAGTTGGATGAAGACAAGAGGATAACCTGTATTTTGCAGTCAGAGACTCGCCTCCAGTCAAGCCAGTTGTACCCAATTGGGCTGTGAAACTTTTTTTTTTGCATGATAGAAATTCTTTTTTTAAATGTAAAAATACATGATGTTTGAATTTTTTATCTAATGTATACATCTTTATTTATTTATTTATTTACGACATTTATATGCCGCCCTACTCACCCTGAAGTGGACTCAGAGCGGCTTACAAGACACACACACACACACACACAATATATATATATATTATATTAGCATAGTACAATATCAGTATTATACTGTACTAGCTGTACCCGGCACGCGTTGCTGTGCCCTTTTTAGGAGATGCGAGAAAGTCCAATCATCCACGGTGTGCCCTCCTCTAAACTGCAGTTGGATGGAGTGTGGGTCATGGGGGGCATGGTGTGCCAAGTTGGGTCTGTATTGGTCTTGGTTCTGGGCCACAGTGGTCTGTGGGGAATGATGGGTTTTGAAGTACTACAAATCCCATTTTCCATGGTGGTACTTCAAGTCCCATCATGCATGGTCCCTGTGTGCCAGGTAGGTTACTGTAAATTCAGGCCATACACAATGTCCCATGAGCTGAGGCCTAGTCAGGAACAGCAAGTTAATGAAGCCTTACTGTCAATTCAGGCCATACACAATGTCCAATGAGCTGAGGCCTAGTCGGGAGAATCAAGTTAATGAAGCCTTACTGTCAATTCAGAGCATAAACAGCTTCCCAGTAAGTGAGGCCTAGTTAGGGAAATCAAGTTAATGAAGTCTTACTGTCAATTTAGAGCATAAACAGCTTCCCAGTAAGTGAGGGCTAGTTAGGGAAATCAAGTTAATGAAGCCTTACTGTCAATTTTGGGTGTGGTCTGTGTTTTTTTGGGGTGTAAATTTTCGGTTGGAAGTGATTTGGGTGTTTGTGTTGGAGATTGGCTCAGGCCTTTTCCTTATTCTGTTTTGGCAGTTTATTATGGATCGGAATTTTCATGTTGGCTGGCCAGTGCAGCAGTTATGCAAATCTGCCCTTATTGGCAGCCAATCATGTTGTTCAGAATGTAGAGGCTGGGTGAGTCTTTGGCTGCCCCGGAGGATGCTGGTAAATGTAGTTTTATTTTTACTCGTTGTTTTGGGGGCCTTTTAGGTTTTGGGGGGGAAAGTTTCTTTGCTACAAACGTACCTTGCTTGAGGCCTATTTCTGTTGGCAAGTATTGTGTTTCTGCGTTGTATGGTTTCTTTGTTTGAGGTATACATCACATGACGTGAACCCATTTATATAATAGATATTGCTATATTGTACTATACCATTGTATTGTAATATTATTAGTAATATTACATGCAATATAAAATATATAATTATAATATTGTATTATTAGTATTATATTGTATTGCATTATACTATTATTATTATATGTATACAATATATTATATTATTAGTAAAGCACAGGAGACAAGATGGAACTGTCTCCCCCCCCCCCCATCTCTTCACTCTAGCCCAGAGCAGCAGTGGTACGCGGGGCAGGGATAGGGTATGACAGGAAAACTAAATATTTCCTAAAAAGTAAAAAATAGTAAGGAATAAGTATGTAAGCAGCATTTTGTTGTACCTAAATACATTTTATCATTCTGAACACAATGAGTTGTTGAATGCTTTCATTGCTGGAATCACTGGGTTGATTCCAGCTTTTACAGCTTTTCAGTACAGAATTGGTATTATTTGATTAATTATAATGCAGTGCCATCTGGTGGATGATCATATTCTCTCTCTATAGAGTTAAATGAGATCAGTTGATGAAAAACATTTATGTGTTCATGTTTTTGCATCTTATGTTGTATTCACTGCACATGTAAAACCTGAGTCATTCTTTATAGTTTGCTTATTGGATAATAGCTGTATGTATTGCTATGTCTTTTTTAAAAAATAAATTATTTTATTGTAAAGTAAAGGCAGAGGTTTCCTCTTGACATTGAGTCTAGTTGAGTCTGACTCTGGAGAGTGGTGCTCATCTCCATTTCTAAGCCAAAGAACTGGCGTTGTCCGTAGAAGCCTCCTAGGTCATGTGGCCGACATGACTGCATGGAGCGCCATTATCTTCCCGCCAAAGTGGTACCTATTGACCTACTCACATTTGCATGTTTTTGAACTGCTTGGTTGACAGAAGCTGGGGCTATCAATGGGAGCTCACCCTGTCCTGCAGATCTGCATTGATTGCCATGCCTAGGCGTACCAGGGCTTGCACCTGAGCACCGAATAAACAGTGCTCCTTACTCGGCGCATGGCTGCAGGCCCTGGCAGGCACAGGTGCATAGGCCCAAAGTGCCCAGGCCTGCAAGGACCTGCACCCGAGTTCCGAGTAAACAGTGCTCCTTGCTTGACGCTTGACTTTCTTTTCCCAACGCCTCCCTATTGTTTTCCTTCATCAATAATGATTCCTTGTATCTCCAACTATAGTGTGGCTTCTCCACTGTAGTGTTACTTGCACAGGTGCATGATCTGAGATTTCTAACAGACCGGTTTCTGCTTTTAGTATCTCGGATTGATTGGAGTCTCACTTTAAAATATAATCTATACGGGTAAATTTTTATGTCTACCTGAGTAGTAAGTTGGTTTTGGTTGTGTTTTTACCTCTTCAAAGCAATCCTTCAATTTCCATTTGTCCAATAACCTCATCTTATTTTTTAACATATCTAAGTTGAAATCCCCTGCTATAATTACTTCCCCTTCATAGAAGCCGTCTAACTTCTTAAATATCTTTTCTATATATTTTTTCTGGCCTTTATTAGGGACATAGATATTTAGAATTGTCATTTTTACCCCATGTATTTCTCCTTTAAAGATAGCCCATCTCCCTTTATTATCCACCATTAAATCTGTTTGTGCCACTTCTATATTATTTTTTTTATCAAGATGGCAACATCCTTTGTTTTATTATTTGCTCTTGCCTCTACCAGTGTGTGCCAACCTGAGATACTTAATAGCTTTTCTGGATCCTTTGCTGACCTGTGCGTTTCCTGTAACATTATACATCCAAAATTATTTGTTTCTATAAACCTTCTTAATCTTGCTCTCCGATAGTTTGTCGCTAAACCATTGATGTTCAAGCTAACACATTTTAGTGATAGACCCATTGGATTATGTCTAAATCCTTGATGTTTTTTCTAGGCTCCTTTTTTTGGTTTCTTATTTTTTTTAATGTCCCTTGTCAACCCCCCATTACCCCAATGTGGCCATAGCGAGGAATTAAATTCCCTCCCCTCCATTGGGTCTTTAGTGTCTTCTGCGTTTGATCTCTTTCTTTGTCATATGTTATACCCTTCCATTATTATTTTCTAATCCTCCTACCAAATTTTTATGATATCTATTAAATAATGTTTGTCTTCCTGTGCTAAGAATTCAAGTTCATCTTGTTTGCATTCAGTGTTCTGTACGTAAGTATGTATTTCTCTAAGGTCATGAGCTGTTCACTACAAATGCCTTTTTTATTGCTTTTTTTTCTATTCATAGTTGGGTTCTTGTAGCACTGGCTCAATTCTACCTACATCATTGAGACTATTGCTTCAGTACCTCTGTCCCCCCTGCCATTTGGAATTTGTTCCAGTGTGAATGAAAAGGAAGGGGTAGTGGTTAGGGGTAGTGGTTAGTGGACATTAATTGTCTTGTAAGCTTCTCTGGTAGATCCAGAGATTGAGGCACTGTCATGTACAGCTAGTTGTTGCTAGCTTTGCCTCCCAAGAAAACCAGTGACTCAGCAGACGCCAAGCCATCAACCTTGAGCTGAATCAATAAAAACGTACTTGCTTCTGTGTCCTCGTATCAGATTATTCTGACACTTCAAGACTTATACTGGTTGTCATATGCTTTCTTGGCTGCGTTCAAAATATTTGTGTTAAGTCCTAAACAGAGATGGATTTTATGTGGGTGAGAGCTTTCTTCTTGTTCCCAGATTTTAGACTGTTCTTAGAGCTCCCATTCTTTCTACTTTTAGGAAGGTTATAAAGACATGTCTTTTCAGTTTGGCCTTTAATGCAGATTGATGGTTTTTGATTATTGCTGTGTTTTACTTCATTTTATTTTTTTAATTTAAGTTTAGTGATGCTTATTAATCACCTTGAATGCTATTTTCAAGGAAAATGTGAGTGCGGAGAGTGGGAACATGTCACTTGTCTGCAACCATAGTTTTTAAACATATATTTCCACTTACTAAATTATGGTACTTGTCTTCATGTTGATATTCTCTTAAATCTAGCTAGCAAGAGGTCTGTTTTATACAGAATGGTTTTCCCCATACTACATTCAAACAGATAAAAATACTATATTTCTTTATTTACAGCTTGACAGCATATTGTCCCCACCATCTATGCCATTTCGGAAATCCAGTAACCCTGAAGTTTGTTCTGGCCCTGGCAAGTCACTGAAATTTAAAAGGCAGCTCAGTGAAGATGGCAGACCATTCAGAAGAGGAAGTCTTGGAGGAGCTCTGACTGGTAAGGAAAATTGCAACTGAAAATACTGATGGTTATACACTTTAAATCATTCCTGTGTGAATGTTTTAAAATGTAGACATCTGGAATATATAGCAGCTGGGAAATCATTGACCACTGAAGGCAGATAATTCCTTTGGTTGGTAATTATGATCCAGCTGGGCCCTTTGGCCTTAAATCCAATTGCTAATCCAGGTAGAATATACTCAATGAATCAATTGCTGAATGGCAACTCAGTAATTACTTAAATCCTATTGATTCAATTAGTTTTTTTTCTTGCTGGGATCAAAAATAGATTTTAGGCCTTTGTTCTTACATTATTCTTACCAACTCACTTTTAAAAACAGAAAATATGCAGTCTTTTAATGGATTAAAACATATTAACTTAACAGGTTAAAACAGGCATAAGCAAACTTCAGCCATCCAATTGTTTTGGATTTCAACTCCCACAATTCCTTACAGCCGGTAGGCTGTGAGGAATTATGAGGGCCAAAGTTCAAAATACCTGTAGGGCCGAAGTTTGCCCATGCCTGTGTTAAAACATATTTTAAATGTGAGAAACTGTTTTAAAATCATGTGCATGTCTGTCTTGGTTCCTAAGGTTTTGATTTAAACCCATGTTTTTACTTGGCACCAGAACGAAGCATTGTTATAACCTTCCATTATTATTTTCTAATCTTCCTACCAAATTTTTATGATATCTATTAAATATTTTTTGTCGTCCTGTGCTAAGAATTCAAGTTCATCTTGTTTGCATTCAGTGTTCTGTACGTAAGTATGTATTTCTTATGTACAGTGTTCTGTACATAAGTATGGCACCAGGTGTACTAGAGAAGTGCATTATATAATTGAGGGAATTATGTCTTCCCTATTAGTGTGACATAAAATAGCCTCATTTCACAGGTCTCAGTCCTCAGGCAGGTATTTTTGTGGAGAGGTTCTCTCTCAAGTTTTGAAGTTTCAAGACATTCAGGGGTTTAGATAATGATGATGTTATTTCTTCCCTATCATCATCTCCCCGAAGGGACTTGGGGTGGCTCACAAAAGCACTGCGAATGCCGCATATAAAATAGACAGTATATAAGCATATAAAACAAACATCATTCTAGAAAAAATGAACACACATAAAACCTCATCTAGTAAAGTTTTAAGCATTCATAAAACGCAGTACAGCCTGTGGATAAAGCTGGGCTATCTTCAATTAACAATTCAATGTCATCACATGCACCTGAAATTCATACCAGATGTGTATTCATGGACTGTACAATTCCTTTAAGACTAGTATTGCATGGTGTCTATATGGTACTCCAGTCAGCAATTGATTGTTTTGCTCTAGCAGTAGTTTCAAAGCAATCTTCAAGGGAGCCTCACATGGAGTGAATTACCATGGTCTACTCAAGAGATTATCAGTGCATGAATTACTGGGGCTAGATTATCCACTGTGGGAAAGGTGGTGGTTGAAACTGAGTAAACACATCAGGCCACTTGAGCCTCCCAGTGACAAACCTAAACTCCCCTTTGCAGCGGGGGAGAGGCTTGCGTGCCCTAGTGAAGTTGTGAGCTATGCTGGTGGTGGCATAGCCACCGGTAGAGCCTCCCATGCCAGACAGGTCGCAACCGAAGTGTCTGACAAAGAGCGTAAATGGGTAGGATGGGCTCTCTAGCCTTTTGGCAACCATCCTAAGAGAAGGAAAACTCTGATTTCAAACCCGGGCAGATGGTGCTCGTTTAACCCTGTAAGGTCAACCATCTAGAGAAGGAAACTCAAATCAAACCTATGACCTGAGGACCTCGGTGCCACCATCCTTGTTAGGCCCCGGCAGACAAATCTTTGGTTTAAAGAGTGAGGCCAGTTCTGTGCACGCTGCGCTCCACCAGAAAAATCCATTGCACAGACTCAAAGGACATATCCAACTTCCTTAGTCATCAACGCGCTTGTAGAAAGCGTGGGATGAGTCCTTCCTGAGACTTTTCATTCACAAAGTAATGCCGGGGGGGTTGCAGTGGTATTTTTTGTTGCTGCATCACACTCTTGGCTCATGTTCTAGGCTCCTGCCAATTGTTGCCAATTTGTTAGCCGCCTTGAATCGCCTTGGGGCTTGAGAAAGGCGAGATAGAAATTTTGTAAATACATAAACAAATAATATTTGTTGCCTCAGAGGGAGTGCAGTCTATCAAAGGCAAACTTTTTTACCCTATTCCTGGGAAACACCAGTTCATATAGCCTCCATGTTTCCCGTCGTGGTTATTGTTTCCCATTCACCCCTTAATCCATCCAAACAATAGGCATCTACCTGCATAGCACCAATTGACAGAGATGGGAAGGATAAATAGAGTCTTCTCATCATAATGATGTCATCTTCCCCAGATCTTTGCTAAAAACACATATTTCTTTCTGCACCAAAACAGTTTTAGACATGTGAATTTTTTCCTCTCTTTTTTAAACAGCAACAAATCTCCTCCCCCCAATCACTTTTATTCACTCAAAGCAGGAGGCACAGTATTGTAGTGGGGGTCTTTGGAGCTCCAAATGTAGTTGAAATGAGGCAGTGAGTCTCTTTGGACTTTGGAGCATTCATACAGTGCACTAAAGGTAGATAATTTTTCCCTTGGATCCCTTTTCTGATTATTTAATGTATAGTGCCTATCAATTCTGCTGCTATGTGGTAGTTAATATTTACAGTGACAGATCTTAATTTTAGGATGTGCTCCCCCTTCAGAAAAAAATGAAAGGAAACTTCCTGGGACTATCAATTGATTGGTGGAATGGGTCTTTCTGGAAAACAACAAACTATTAATACAGCTGCTAAAAGTGTGTGTGTGTGTATTTCCTATACTGCCAATGGATTGGCTATTCAACCAGCCCAGTACAGCCCTCCCTCCCTGGAACAAGAATAATAGGGTTGAAAGAGACCACAAGGGTCCTCCAGTTCAACTACCTGGCATGCAGGAACACACAATCAGAGCACTCTTGTCATATAGTCAGTGCTGCATTTAATACTAGAGTGGAATGGAGCAGAGATGGGTGAGGGGGCATAGGTTATAACCAGTTTAAGAACTGCATTATATGAGTACAACGACCATGTAATGCAGTTTTAAACTGTATATATTGGCAGTATAGATGGGGCCCATCTGACTATGGGCACACAGGGGATGTGCAGTTGCAAAGAGTAGAACATTGTTGACTAACCATAGAATAATGAGACAGGTTAAACAAGGGCTCCTTTATATGATCTATATTAATTGGACCGGAAATGAGCAAGAGGGGGAGCAACCTGATGCAGGTCCAGCTGAGGCCAGGTGTCTACCCTAGACTACTTCCTCAACTTTCTGTTGGTTGAAGGACCTGAGCCCTGAGGGCAAATTAATACCCAGTAATTGGTTTGCTCCCAAGCTTGCCACATATTGGAAGGTAAGTCCATATTACTTTGACTCAAGTAATCTTATCTCATAAATTAAAAGAATCGTCTCCTGCATTATCTTCCTTTGTGCTGGTGAAGGTATGTAATGCATACAAATAACAATTCAGAGGAGATATGCATGAAGAATTGGTTGAATTACGCTTATTATAAACTGAACAAAAGAGCTTGGACCCATAAAAATGGATAGCATGATTTTATATTGAACTAGCTGACCTGGCCACGCTTCGCTGTGGCTTTTGTGTGTGTGGTGTGGTGCCTGCTGTGTCCTCCTCCTCCTTCTCCTCCGATAGGGGACCTTCGGCATCACTGGGCCGAAAGGGGACCTTCGCCACCGGAAGGCGGGGCCGTGAGCGCCCTCCGCTGCCTCCTCCTCCGCCTCCCAGCTGTTTCTGGACCGGGCGCGCGGAGTCTCTTTCCCTCTCTCTCCGCCTCCTGCCCCCCCTCCCGCCTCCTGCCCGCCCTCCCGCCAGGCTGGAACCGGGCGGCGGGGGGAGCGCGGGAGGAGGTGGGAGGGGCTAGGGAGGGGAGGGGATGTCCCGCCTCCTGCCGCCCCTCCCGCCAGGCCTCGGAACCGGGCGGCGGGAGGAGCGCGGGAGGAGGTGGGAGGGGCTAGGGAGGGGAGGGATGTCCCGCCTCCTGCCCCGCCCCTCCCGCCAGGCCTCGGAACCGGGCGGCGGGGAGGAGCGCGGGAGGAGGTGGGAGGGGCTAGGGAGGGGGGAGGGATGTCCCGCCTCCTGCCCCGCCCCCTCCCGCCAGGCCTCGGAACCGGGCGGCGGGGAGGAGCGCGGGAGGAGGGGGAGGGGCTAGGGAGGGGAGGGATGTCCCGCCTCCTGCCCCCGCCCCTCCCGCCAGGCCTCGGAACCGGGCGGCGGGAGGGCGCGGGAGGAGGTGGGAGGGGCTAGGGAGGGGGAGGGATGTCCCGCCTCCTGCCCGCCCCTCCCGCCAGGCCTCGGAACCGGGCGGCGGGAGGAGCGGGAGGAGGAGGGGAGGGGCTAGGGAGGGGGAGGGATGTCCCGCTCCTGCCCCGCCCCTCCCGCCAGGCCTCGGAACCGGGCGGCGGGAGGAGCGCGGGAGGAGGTGGGAGGGGCTAGGGAGGGGGGGCGTGTCCCGCCTCCTGCCCGGACCCCCCGCCAGGCTTTGGAACCGGGCGGCGAGGGATGCGGCAGGTAAGGAGTCGGGGCGCGGGTGGGGTGGGAGGGAGGAGGAGGAGGGGCGGGGTGAGGGGAGTCGGGGTGGGAGGGTGTTTTGGAGGAGGTGGAGGGGCGGGGAGAGGAGGGAAAAGAGGTGCCGGGAAAAGCTTCCCCTCCTGCCTCCTCAGGGATCGGAGAGAACCGGGGTCCCGATCCTGGCGGAGGTGGGAGGGAAGCTGCCGGGACGGCTGCGGCGAGGGGGGTGGGGGTGCGGAAGGAGGTGGGAGGGGCTGGGGGAGGGAGCCGTTTTCCCTCCTCCTTCCAGGTCCCCCGCCGCCGCTCTTCCTGAGGAGGCGGAGGGCGCTCTAGCTGCCATGTGCGAACGTTCTAAACGTTCACGCTGGCAGCGAAGTGGCCGGGTTGGCATTTTTTTGGGGATCGTTTTGGGGTGCTGGGAGGTATGTAGGTCGGGTTTTTTTGCTGTTGTCTGTAGCGAGTGTAATGGTCCAGTAGGCTGCCAAGTTTGGTGCCTCTGCGAGCCATAGTTTCTTTGTCTATATACGACATCCCACGACCACTCGGATTATATATATATAGATGTAATGTTTTTAAACATTTTAAATGCTGAATATGTATTAATTTTAACTTAATTCTAACTTTATTAATTTTAACTTAATTAAAAATATTTTTTAATTTTAATGTTACTGGAATTGTGTTTTAAAGGCATTGAATAACTGCCTCATTCGGAGTTTCGGAGTAAGGTGTTATCTATACGCAGATGACGTCCAGATCTGTCACTCCTTCCCACCTGTCACCAAGGAGGCTGTCCAGACCTTGAACCGGTGCTTGGCTGCTGTGTCGGACTGGATGAGAGCTAGCAAATTGAAACTTAATCCAGACAAGACAGAGGTCCTCCTGGTCAGTCGAAAGGCCGAACAGGGCATAGGGTTACAGCCTGTGTTGGATGGGGTTACACTCCCCCTGAAGATGCAGGTTCGCAGCTTGGGAGTGATCCTGGATTCATCGCTGAGCCTGGAACCCCAGGTCTCAGCGGTGGCCGGGGGAGCTTTTGCACAGTTAAGATTCGTGCGCCAGCTGCGCCCGTACCTTGGGAAGTCTGATCTGGCTATGGTCGTCCACGCTCTGGTCACATCCCGAATAGATTACTGCAACGCACTCTACATGGGGCTGCCTTTGAAAACAGTTCGGAAATTACAACTAGTCCAATGGGCGGTAGCCAGACTACTAACTGGAGCTACATACAGGGAGCATACCACCACCCTGTTGTGTCGGCTCCACTGGCTGCCGGTCCAATTCCGGGCTCAATTCAAAGTGCTGGTTTTGACCTTTAAAGCCCTATACGGTTCTGGCCCAGCTTACTTGTCCGAATGCATCTGCCGCTACGTCCCACCTTGTACTTTAAGGTCATCCGGTGGCTCCCCGTCTGTGGAATGCGCTCACTAGCGACATATGATCAATTCCATCCCTCCTGACATTTAGGAAAAAAGTGAAAGCCTGGATGTGGGACCAGGTGTTCGCATAGTAGCACAGGACAGCACTTTAGTAGTTTAATGGAAGTTGGTGAATAGGGCTCAATGCTTTTATGGATGGAACACTGTTTTTAACATAGGTGAATGCATAGGATGTGTGAATATAATTGTATTTTAATGTATTTTAGTGTCGAATGCTGGAGGGTTTTATATTGTGTTTTTATACTGCGATTGTGATGTAGGCATCAAATTGTGCCTTTTGGAAGCCGCTCTGAGTCCCCCCTTGGGGGTGGAGAAGAGCGGGGTAAAATGCCGTAAATAAATAAAATAAATAAATAATAAATAGGGCAAATATAAATAAATAAATAAAATGGCCATGAGAAGTTGGAACCACATAATTACTTTATAAAGTTATGAGTAATATGTCTTTATTGTTTATAAATATTTTTGATAGTGACTTTAAAAGCAAATTCTAATTTTGCATAGTGTTATACACACACATACAGAGTAGAGTCTCACTTACCCAACATAAATGGACTGGCAGAATGTTGGATAAGTGAAAATGTTGGATAATAAGGAGAGATTAAGGAAAAGCCTATTAAATATCAAATTACGGTATGATTTTACAAATTAAGCACCAAAACATGTTTTTACAACAAATCGACATAAAAAAGCAGTTCAATACACGAAAACGTTATGTAGTAAAATTACTATATTTATAAATTTGTATTATTGGGTGTGTTGCTGTTTTTCCGTTTGACTTTCTAGGCCGCTAGGCACTCACTGGGAAGGGCGAAACACAGCTGGTGTAGGCTGGACACTGTGCGTGATGGGAAAAGTGTGCCGGCCACAACTTGCCCTGTTTGTCTGTTTCTCAGAGGCAACCCCTCCAAGCCCCAGATGCTTACCGGGAAGCAGGCTTTTCCCTTCTCTGTCCTGGCAAGCACCGGGGGCTTGGAGGGGCTGGCCTAACCTTGCTGAGAAACAGCTGTTTCTCAGAGGCTGCCGGCCTCGGCACATGGACAGACCAGGTGGCCGGCATGTTGGATAATACGGATAGTGTGTGTGTGTAATCAGTTTTTTTCTCTTGCAACATTTTGTTGCTTTTCCGTAACTTGTTGAAAGAAACAATAGCCTATTTCCCTGAAGAGTGAAAGACAAAGTCAAATTCCTAGATTCACTCTGCCATTCACACATACATTTAACTGCTTGCCTGTCTGAAAACTAATATTGATCTCCAGAGAGAAGCTTTGTCAGTCAGGTCTCTGAAAAAAATATTCATGTATTGTAAGGTTAAATGTGTTGGGGATGGATAACCATTTTCAGCATATGGCATCGTTAGCTATTTTGCTGTTACCTTCTGAAACAATTTGTACAGTTTTTATAGCAAATTCCATATTGAAATTAAGTAAATCAACACACGTAAAATATGCAAATTTTTTTGTTAATGCCCTAATTGAATTCAACCTTTATTTATTTTATTCTTTAATTTTCCTTATAAATATAAGAAGTACAGAAAATGAGGCTGATATATTTTTTCCTGTCACAAAGGAGAAAGACTTGCTAACTGCAAAGCTCCTTTGGTGCTGTGAATGGGTTTCATGAACTGAAGTAACTTCAAAGAGCTTTATACAATCGCTTGGGCTTAAATTGTCAGAATCAAGAATGCTCTACAGACTCAGCTGGCTGTGCTAAGAATGGATTCATGATATAAAATAATGGCTTTCTAAATGCTTTGGAATGAAGGGCATTGTATCTATTCAGACTCACAGTGATCTAAAAGGTGTGAAATAATTTCCTTCCTATTACTCATTGTAGAGTGTCATTGCATTATATTAAGGTTTATACACGATGTGTATACAGTACAACGTTCATATCCACAGGACATATGTTTCTGATCTTACTGGGAACTACTGGGCTAATGGGTTCATTGAATTTATCTGCCACACCTTTTAATATGCTATTGTTATTTTTTCTTTAGATCAGTGGTTCCCAAACTTTTTGGCCCCTTTCCAGAAAAAAAATTACTCACCGCCCCCCTAGAAATTATTTTTTACATTTTTTAAATAGCAATTAAACAGAAAGATATATGTATTAATATTTCTACCTTTTTCATAAAATATAATAAAGAAAGTTGTAAATTAGAAACATTGAAGTTTGAAATTATGAAACTATTTATTGAACTTGGATTGGAAAGGTAATACAAAAAAAGTTAAAACATTCAAAATCATCTTAATGAGAAGGATGAAACTGGTATGCTGCTACCAATCTAGTAATCCTCGGCTCTATTTTCGTCAGCAGTAATCTCAAATCATCGCAATTGACTATTTTGCAATCGGTTTCTTTTTTTGTTAATAAATTGGTTACCGCATTGAATCCATGTTCCGCTAAATATGTTGAAGGACATTATTATTGTTATAAAACTCAACCAGTTGGAAGGGAACCCCAAAGGTATTATTATTATCCCTTGCTTGCTGAGAGGAGGAGGACTGGGCAGGAGGAGGGAAGAGAGAGAGAGAGAGAGAGAGAGAGAGAGAGAGAGACGCACACATAGAGATGGATGGTAGCCTGTCGCCTGGCTCACCCACCACCCCCTTACAGGGGTTCAGCGCCCCCCAAATTCTCCTGAGCCTTCCAGGGCCCCCCTAGATCACCCCACCGCCCACCAGGGGGTGGTACCGCCCACTTTGGGAACCACTGCTTTAGATAGGCTACTTGTTTGTTTTTAAGTGATCTGTGAACTTTTTGAGGATTATACGATTTAAAACAGTTTGTATTGTTTCATGGGTGTGTTGTAAAAGGAAGGACGAAATAAAAAACCTACAACAACACAAAGATGAAAGTTTTTTTTAAGACCATAAAATCTGATATAATCATATCTGTAGAATTCAAAACTGTGTAGATTTTACATATCATAGGAATCCAAAGAGGTAATGATATGATGGAACACATGCAAATGTGTTTAGGAAGTTACTTGTTTTGTTCTCAGGTCCATTTGGTCAGATGTAGTGAACTGTGATAATTCGTTCCAGACATGGACTATTTTATTCGGAGTAGAGTGACTCTGTCACTTACTTTCTAAGCCATTTCTGAAGTAGTTTCATATATTTATGCGTATCATTTATTGGCTTAAGTGTTGGGCTAAAGTTTATTTCTTCCTTTATTACACCTCAGTTTGAAAAGGTAGTAGAAGCATTTTTAATGAGGAAAGGATTAAAATAACACTAATTGTAAATGTTAACTGTGCAGTTATTCCAAACTGCTGTGGATATTTTAGCACCTCACTAATGTGCACTAGATAGGTTTATTACAGTGCAAAGAAAAAAAAGGGACATGAAAGTGCTGAATTTTGTTAATGGGGTTTAGTACAAGTGTTTCTCTTGCAATAGCCAAGGACAACATAATGAAGTCAGCTGTAATTCTAGCTTTGATTGAATTATATCAGATTTACTGGACAGATTGGAGGGAAGTGTTCATCTCTGTTTTAAATCTGGCAGAGAAAGTAGTGTTGTCCATTAATTTTAACCATATGCAGCTGACTAATACACTTGACAGATGCTAATTTCCTTAAGTTGTAAGCAGCAAATGATGCATGAATTAGCCAGCAACATCTTTTTTTAATGTCTGCTGGTATTCCTCACAAATTGGATTTAAATAAAGTTTTTTGATGTAACCACAAGGAAATAAGATAACATAATGAAATGTTTCATAACAATGGTTCAAAATTAATCCATTTGTTTTATTTTCCCATTAAGGCTAATAGAGATTGTTATAGTCTATGTAGATGGGCGTGAGAACACTAACATGTGTATATTCCACATTATTTTCTTTTCTGCCTAGAGCTGGAGTTTTCTGAAAACACATAATAATCAAGCACAACACCTTAGGGTCATCATTTTCTGTGAAGAGATACCTATTCTTCCTGCCACTGCTTCTTCCACACCCATTATCTTTTATTTTGAAGTCATATGAGCCAACCATAGCAGCTTTTGTTTGAAAGTAAATGTAGACTTTACTTTCTGAATTAGTATACTTTACATAAGTGGTTTTCAACCTTCCTAATGCCGCAATCTCTTAATACAGTTCCTCATGTTGTGGTGACTATAACATTATTTTTGTTGCTACTTCATAACTGTAATTCTGCTATTGCTATGAATCGTAATGTAATGTAAATCTGATGTGCAGGATGTATTTTCATTCACTGAGTGAAATTTGGCACAATACTCAATATGCCCAAATGTGAACACTGCTGGATTTTCGAGAAAATAGACTTTGACGTTTGGGAATTGTAGTTGCTGGGATTTATAGTTCACTTACAATCAGAGCATTCTGAATCCCACCAATGATAGAATTGGGCCAAATTTCTCTCACAGAACCCCCATTACTAACAGAAAATTACTGTGTTTTCTGATGGTCTTTGGCAACCCCTCTGACACTCCTCTCGTGACCCAAAAAGAAACAGATCCTCTTATTCCCGGGATTCAGATTCCCAATAAGTATTTCTGTCAGTAGTCTTTCATTTTCACATGCTACTTTGAAGATGGAGTCCATGTCTTCAAAGTTATCTCTAAAACATGTCATGTTTTCTTCTGAAAGCCCATAATTGTCCTCCTACCATAGGTCCATGTTGTGTGCATGCACATACAAAACATTGACATATAGTCATTTATGTTTACTTTGTGTAGGATTATCTTACTTTCACCACATAAGAATAAAGAAATTGCTTCTATTATTATTTATAATTTTTGTACACAGTAAAACCACACATTACAACTGTGTTACAATAGAATTCTATTACACTGGTTACGGTATATTGCATACAAAACTATATAAAGGAAATACACAATTACAAAGGTGATACTAAACTACTTTACCAACTTGTTTATCTAATCACATTTACACCCCACCCTCACCTTGACACATGTGATTAAGGAAGTCCTTTCTCATAAGATTTTCAATCACTACAAAGAAAGGAATAGAAAAAATGGAGAAAACAAGGTGCAAGGTGTTACAAATTAACTTTTTGACTAAGTAGCATATCTTACAAAAGAAAGTATACTGTAGGAAAGGCAGTTAATGCCACATTATGAATAAAGCAGCCTATCTCTTTATTAACAGGGTAGGATAAACCAGCATGTCATATGAAAATAGAAAATTAACCCAACAAGTTATCCCCATACTTGTGTATCACTAGCATGAAGTTTGCTCACTGTAATTTGAAAAGTAACTTAAAAGCTTTATGTGAAAACATACAAAAAAGGTTTGTTTATATGCTGCTAAATTAGACCAAATATATCTGTCATGTTCATAGCTCTGAACTCCAACCAGTGTTTATGTTATAATACATTGAATAGTTTTTAATGGTATCAGAAACTGTTTTAATATTTTTTCCCCAAATCTTTGACAGGTAGGTACTTGCTGCCAAATGCTGTTACACAACAATCGTGGCAAAATGGAGAAACTTCCAATCTTGTCCGAATGCGCAGCCAAACTCTGGGGCAGTCAGCGCCTTCTCTAACAGCTAGTTTGGTGAGTCATCTTTTAAAATGTTTGTTTATTCAACCCGTCTCTCCCTTCAGTGTTAAGATAACATTATGCCTGGTAGTTTCTTTGTACAAGAGTCAAATAACAAGAGAGACACACTATTTCAGCGACTTTTGCATTACTGCTGTCGATTACTGTATATAATGGCACTAAACATCTTCAATGTATCTGAATTACGTTTGCTAGGGGAGCTGTAACTTTGAATTGCTTTCCTTGCTTCCTATAAAATCTCAATAGGAATCACGTGTCACTATAATCCCTCCTGCCCATTTAGGTTTAAGAAAAAGAGATAGTTGTACAAAACACTTTTTACAAGTACCTGGCTTTTCATAGGCAGTCTAGAGGAGTATAGTATAGTATATTGTGTAGTCTCCCCTCTCCCCTTTTGGCTGGTAGAGCTATACATTGTAGATGCTCCTAAATTTGAGTGATTTTTAAAAGGAATTTTAGGAACATTTGTGGAAAAAAGTTAAAATTTTAGCTTTTTAACCACCACCTGACTCTGGAAAGAAATGAACTCTATGAACAGAGACTTACTGTTTACTTGGATCAGAAAAAAAATCTATTAATTCAATTGTCCATGTTCATTCTTGATCCTTACTGATATTCTTCTTCACTCCTATGGACTTTCCATTTATATCTATTAGTGTGGATGACTTTTTTTTGTTATACAAAGATTCATGTCTGACGAATGACTTTTCCATTAGTATATTGCAACCTCTTTCCAGATGGTAGTACACACGCACTTTAGTTACTCCCATGGATATGAATATAAAAATGCCAGTTAGGTCGTAAATGCTGTTAGTTGCATGTAGTCTAAAAGACTTCCATTATGTTTTATGTTTTCTTTCCCAAAATAAAAAAGGTAATCATATCCCTCAGGAGTTACAAAATAATTGTTTAGGAACATAGCACATATATAAATAAGTGTTCCATCAGATACACTCAGTAGGAGTGTCAAACAAAGAGTATCTAATAAAACTTTAATTTACACTTTAAAATGATTTTGAACATTTCTAACTGGGTTTTTGATCGAAAGTACCCCATATAGATTGAGAAGAATACAAACAAAAAGAAAAAAACACCAAAAAACCAAAGTGTTGAGATTTGGCTCTTTTGGCAGATCTCTTCTACAGAATATCCTATTCCATATCTGCACATGCAAGCAACATTAATTGGAAACAAATTCTTCCCTGCAGACAAATGTGTAGTGAGTTTCCTACAGCTGGTTTTCTGAATTGATGGCTGGACTCACCTGGTCTTTTCCTTTATATCGTGGTTTTCCTTGGAGAGAGGTGTACACCTTTCGTAGTGGCCATTTTTCTTTTGCCAATGGCAGGCCAATATGTCTTTAATCATTGAGTTAAATAAGGTTTATGATTATAGTTATCAAGAACTTTTAATTTATATATTGTATATAATTTCATATTGTAAGTATTGGAGTCCACGAGACAGAGATCTTTCTCCATTGTGGCCCCTGTCCTGTGGAACTCTCTGCCGCCAGACCAAAGAGCCATCCTCGACCTGCCTTCATTTCTGGCGGCACTTAAGACACAGCTATTTAGAAGAGCATATGCATAAGTGACAATCAGTGACCTGGAATCTGTCTATTCCAATATTTTAACATTTTAATATTTTAATATTTTAGTATTGTAAATGCCAAGCTGTGTAAGTCGCCCGGAGCACATTTGTGGAGGGCGACTCATAAATAATAAAATTAGTTAGTTAGTTAGTAACCTTGTACTACTGAGATGTAGCATTCATTAATAGCTTCAAACTATCTTAGTTGTTGTAGAAGTTACTTCATACTTACACAGATGATTAAATATTTTGTAAGTTTTCTAGAAGGATTTATATGAAACAGAAATGTATAGTGTATTTTTAAAACTTTTATGTATAAGTATCTTTTTGAGGGATAAAATCAGTTGCAAACCTTGCTGAGTAGATTAGTTCAGTTGTTTAAAGTTAATTTTAACCTAGATTAGCAAGAACCTAGTTAGTTTTTGGCATCCATCTCATTGGCAATCGATGTAGTAGCTAGATCAGGCATGGGAAAACTTCAGCCTTCTAGGCGTTTTGGACCTCAACTCCAACAATTCCTAACACTTGGAGGGCTGAAGTTTGCCTGTGCCTGAGCTAGATGAATTGTGGCACAGCTGGGGAAATATTTGTTTGTTTAGCCTATAAATATCCAGAAATCCTATGCCCTTGAGAGATCTTCTAAATCATATATCATGAATGTACATAAGAATATGAACTCCTCCTCGAAAGCTTCCATTATGGGTAATGCTATTGGCCAATAAGATAAAAGAATATTCATAGAGTTATACTGGTTTCAATTTGACAACTAATTCTGGTAAGCACCATCGAGTAGTCCACTAGGTGGCACAAGAGCCAAATGTGTAATGAAAACCACATTTATGTTTTGCAATATGTGTCTTTTTGTTTGTTTTCATTTTAGCTTTTTTGGTAGTCAAATTGTATTTCCAATCAAGTCCAGTGTAATGATTGCAGAAATTGAAAAACTCTTGAAACTGCAGTGATGAAATTCCTCATGTTGTCAAAATGTAGTACAATACTAAATACTCTAAAGCAGGGGGTGTCCAAACTTTTAAAGCCAAGACCTAGTTCACAGCCTGTTTTTTCCCTGGAGGGGGGGGGGGCATAGTTAGAAAAAAATGAACATATTGCTATGTACACTGCATACGTCTTACTTGGAGTGCAAAAGAACCCCATGAAATAACAATACAATATATAAGACGAAGAACAATTTTGACTAACGTCAATGTACCAGTCTTTCGGTTGGAAGTGTGAACCTGCTTTTGGCTGATGAGAGAGAGTCAAGTTAATTAGGATTGTTCCATATGCTGCCTCAGAATCTGGTGTAATCTCCTTCTCTTGAGCTTTTTCAGCAGAGGCAGTATGACCATCTGCCTGGAGGGCTTTGATTGCGGCAGGGGTACTCATAGTTGCTGCCAGGCTCTCCCCTTTTCTTCCCAAGGGAGGGCCCTTTTTGGAAAACATGGGGTAGTGATGTGGAACTAAGGTCGGGTGGAGAAGGAAGGGAGGGTAGCCAGGCAGGTGCTTGGCCTGCAGGGCCCGCTTTTCCTGGCCATGCACCATCAGTGACGGCAGCAGATGTAGTAAGAGCTTGGGGCAAGCAGCGCAATTGGTGAGGCTTCCTTTGCAAAGAAATAAAATGTTGTGGGGGAAGATAGAGAGAGAGAGAAAAGGCCATTGGGATGGGATTCCCGAGTCCAGAGCCACCTCAATCAGAGTGAAGAGACGCAAGAGACCACAATCTCTCTTCCTCTTCTCCTGAGGACCCGTCTTTTCCAGTGCCCTGATCCCCATGAAGGAGGGAAGAAACGAAGAGAGGAAGGACGTCAAAGAAAGGAGGGAGAAAGGAAAGAAACAAGGGAGGGAAGTAGGCCTGGGGAGAGAGGGCTGGTGGAAATTTAAACATGTGCCACAGTTGGCCCCTGGGCTGGACTTTGGACATGCCTGCCTTAAAAGCACCAGATGCTGTCTGATATTGGAAGTTAAGCAGGACCGGTTTGAGTTTGTATTTGGATGGGAGACTGCCAGTGAATGCCAGATGCTACAGGCTACGTTGAGAAAACAAGGCAGACATTTGATATGGCATGTTCTGTCATATTAAGTTACTTTATTATGCCACACTGTATTCATATGTATTTTGTAATAAGACAGTTCTGAAATCCTTAGTGGTGCAAAACAGAACATCATTCTGTTCATTGATGGATTTACACATAGGGAGGCAATTTAGAAAGTTTAAAATTTTAAACTCAGAACGTATTGTTTTACTCAGTTGCTGTGAGTTTTCCGGGCCATGTTACAGAAGCATTCTCTCCTGATGTTTCACCCACATCTATGTGGCTGTGAGGTCTGTTGGAAACTAGAACAAGTGAGGTTTATATATCTGTGGAATATCCAGGGTGGGAGAAAGAACTCTTGTCTGTTTGAGGCAAGTGTAAATGTTGCAATTGGCCACTTTGATTAGCATTTATTGTTTTAGTTTTCACAAATACTATAATAAATTTATTGCTGCCCTGTAGTAAACCATTAGGGGCACATTTAAAACAAATAATTACGCCGACAAGAATTTCAGTCTTTTAATATGACTCTTCTTGAACTGCATATACCCCACTATTTTTAGTCCCAAACTATATATATTTTAAAACTCTACAGAATGAAAAAAATTAAAGTATATACTGTATAGGTCAAGTTGCATGTGCACCAGCCTGTTTTGAATATAAAGTGCATTTAAAATTATAAACGTAACAATTTGTAGACGTTATAATGGTAGGTCAGAATGATGGCTGATAACATTACTATGAATAATGAATGGTCTAAATAAAATTGCTTGTCCCAACTAGAGTAAACTCATTAAATCATATATATTTAGCTAATTGTCAACTTATAAATCTCCAATTGATTCAGTGTGTTTACTTAGGTTTAGCAATTGGCTTTACACCTTTATCTTTTTCTGCTCTTCAGTATTGAGAAAGAAATGGATTTTTGAATTTTTCAAAATGCAATTTTTCTTTCAAAGTAGCTATTATTAAATATCACATGAGCTGAGCTTCTAGTAATGCGTATAGTTCAAGTGAAAATGGGATTATATCCCTCTTTTCAGTCATCCAGTATATCTTCATCATAGCCCGCAGGTACATTGAGGGCAACCACTATAACTCTGAAGGATTTAGTAATAGTAATTTTACCAACATTTTTTTATTTTTTGATAAGACATAAGTGGCAGATTAAATAAAGCCAAATAGCTGGAGGGCACTCAAACGGAAGATAAACCTGGCAGAAGAGTACTTTGAATAATAAAAGCACTGACACACATTGACCAACAAAATATATTACGTTTTGAAACATTCATATCAAGAATAAGTGCCCTGTTTTTTATTCATTATAGCACACTATTAAGATGTTAGTTTGATTTGTTGGAAAAAAGTGAAATTATATTCCTCCTAAACTGAGAGTTTGTTTGAATTGTTCGAGTTTCCCTAGGAATCAAGTCCTAGTCCAACATTCAAACCTCAGCACACTATAATCTTCCTCTAAATTTATGACCCTAAAACTTTAAATTTGTTGTGCTCTGCTTTTGTGGCTTTTGGCAAAAAGAACACCATGTAAAACAGCACGTAAATACCATAGTGATGTAATCTTTGAATTGGTGGAAATGAAATGTTTGCCTTTATGTGCCTTTTTCCAGACCACTGATATTAGAGATTCTATTAAACAAATATGTGTCTCTGTGCTTGTATAGTACCTTAATTTCACAGCTTGAAACCTCTGTTCATATATTAAACTTTTCTATTGTAATATGTTGTGGTTTTGAGATTTGTAAGCTAACCTGTATATTTTTGGAGGTCCCTCTCATTACTTTTTTTTAACCTGTACTGCCAACTCATTTCCAACACTCCGGTTAGACATTTTTGAGGTATGGAAATATCAAGGTATTTGTATGGGAGAATGAGTAGGCAGTGTATTGATCTTTTAGGCTATATTATTGAAAAGGACAAACCATACACACATTGCTCGTCTTAGGGGGAAACACAGATATCTCATTATCTAGGTATATAACATACATAAGGCTGATTGTATTAATACGATAAACTTTTTTTGGTTTTTCATTTCAGGTTACCTGCTTACTGTTTTCTCTTAACTTTTGATTGTGGGAAAAAGCAAAACAGACTAACTCATCCATCATTTAATTTAACCCCTAATTTAACAATAGTCTTGTACCCCACAGCCATGTTCACTTGCAGAATTTCTTTCTTTCTTTTTCTTACCCAAGTCTTTCCATCCTAACAGAGAGGACTAGCCTCAGTGTGATGCAATGGTTCATAAATGCATTTCTGAATTTTCTTCATATGAAGAGTTGGGGATTGATTGCATAACGGGGCACATTTTCTGGGTGTATTCAGAGATGAGACCAACCTCTCTTACTGGGAGATTGGATCCTGCTGTTGTTCAAGCCACAAAAGCAGCAGACATGCGTAACTGTGTTGCAAGAGGAGGGTCTCAGCAACTCAGAAGCGTGGAGAAGGTGATTATGGCAGTGAGTATGTTGGATGTCGCTGTTTGGTTCCCACCCCATGTTATTGAAGAACAATTCTCCTCAGAATTGTGTTGCTGGATTTCATTAATTGTGCATCAAGCTGTGGGCACCCATGTGTTGGTGTGGGGAGCAGAAGCCCTGGAGGCTACACAGGGTAGCAGACAACCTTATCTATAAAATCAGGCACAGAAAGCAATGAAGGCCTGGCGGAGAGCTTTCAAGTAGTGGCAGTCCCTTTAGTGGCCTGAAGTGCTCACTCGTCCCCACCTGAAAGAGGGGAATGCAAGGCAGGTTCTTCTGTTGTGGTTTCTCTTCCTTGTAAAAATAGACAGGGTATGTCTCTACCCTTACTTCTATGGTAAACATTGACTTGTGTCTCTAGATACCTTAGATAAGAAACATTTAGAGTTATCGTCTCATGTTGAGGATTCTCTTTCTAAATATGTTTCTGTGCATTTATTTGAGGCAGATCATTTTCCTGTTTCTTAAGAAGGAAAAAAAACTTAGTGTTGACTTCTACTAATTAAGTTTCTTTTGGAACTGCTGATTGGGAAGAAGTCAGGCTAAGATTAAGCAGCAATAATATCCTGCACCTTTTCTTAAAGTTTTATTCTGGATAGAGTTTCAGTTTATGCTAGATTTATCTGTATACTACTCTGAGATCATGGAAACCATGAAACTTCATCTTATTGATGCCCGTGTAAAGATGGTTGCAATGATCCTAAAAAGTAAGAGGACTAAAGATTGGAGGATGATGGATATGGTGACCACTTCTGTAGGTCCCAACCTTTACCTTCCTACACTGGAGGAAAATTATACATTGGTATTTGCAGCCCGTCCCACCACCTGCTCCCTCGACCTGTGCCCCTCCTGGCTTGTTAGATCTTGCCTGGAGGGGTTACGTGGGCCTCTGTTGAATATCATAAACAGCTCCCTTGAGCAAGGAGTCTTTCCAGAGTGCTTGAAAGAGGCGGTGGTAGCTCCATTACTGAAGAAACCATCATTGGACCCTGCGGTTCCCTCCAACTACCGACCAGTGTCGAATCTTTCGTACCTGGGCAAGGTAGTTGAGAGGGCAGTAATGGAGCAATTGCAGTCATTCTTAGATGATGCAACGTGGCTAGACCCCTTCCAGTCCGGCTTCCATTCGGGGCACGGGACGGAGACGGTCCTGGTCTCCATCACAGACCAACTCCGCTGCCAGCTCGACCAAGGCGGGTCTGTGCTGCTCGTGTTATTGGACCTCACGGCAACGTTTGACACGGTCGACCACAATCTATTGATCCACCGCCTGGCCATGGCTGGAGTGAGGGGGACTGCCCTTAAATGGCTGACCTCCTTCCTCCGCCAGCGGTCTCAGCGTGTGAGGAGGGGCGAGGTGGTCTCCGAGAGCTCCCCATTAGTTTGCGGAGTTCCTCAGGGGGCCATTCTCTCCCCTCTGTTATTTAACATCTACATGCAGCCGCTTGCACAGCTGGTGCGGAGTTATGGGCTGGTTTGTCACCAGTACGCTGATGACACCCAGCTCATTCTGAGGATGGGGGGCAGGCCGGAGTCCGTCCCCGATAATTTCCAGCACTGCCTCGAAGCTGTTACTGGATGGCTGCGAGCCAGTAGGTTGAGGGTGAATCCGGCGAAGACGGAGATCTTGTGGCTGGGTCGCCCTGGAGGGGTGGGTGCCCGGCTTCCTACCCTGGACGGTGCGGCGCTGTGCCCAGCGCCGTCTGTGAAGAGCCTGGGGGTCCATTTGGACTCCCAGCTGACCATGGAGGCCCAGGTCTCTGTGGTCAGCAAGGCTGCTTTTTTCCACCTCCGCCAGGCAAGGAGGCTGGCCCCCTACCTCTCCCGGAACGACCTGGCCATGGTGATCCAAGCCACGGTCATCGCGAGGCTAGATTACTGTAACGCACTCTACGTTGGCCTTCCTCTGTCGTCGATCCGGAAGCTCAAGCTGGTGCAGAACACTGCCGCCTGGCTCCTGTCTGGTATGCCAGCAGGTAGCCGTATAACACCTGTTTTGCAGGATCTGCACTGGCTACCTATTGAGCACCGGATCGCCTTCAAAGTGTTGGTTCTTACCTTCAAGGCTTTATACGGTCTGGGGCCAGCGTATCTGAGGGACCGCCTCACCCCCTACTGCCCATTGACAGATCACTACGGTCTGAGGATGCCAACTTCCTGGAAATACCATCTCCAAAGTCGGCTCACCTGACATCTACCCGCCGGAGGGCGTTCTCCGTCATAGCCCCCATGCTGTGGAACGCCCTACCGGCCGAAACCAGAGCCCTGAGGGATTTACTTCCATTTAGGTGGGCCTGCAAAACCCATCTGTATAGGCAGGCCTTTGGAGAGTAGGCCCGTGTACTCTGGGTATTGTGTAGTGGCAACTGTTTGCTGCTTGCTGTCTTACTGCCTGCTTTGCTATTGTTCTGCTACTGTTTTAATTGTTCACTTGTTTTATGTTTTTAATCTTTGTTTTATGCCTATGGCTCTTGTGAGCCGCCGCGAGCCTCCGGGAGTCGGCGGCATAGAAGCCTCAATAATAAATAAATAAGATTAAGGTTCCTTTTGTGCAGTTGTTGAGAGGGAATCCTTTCCACCCTGGTTGATGGTGCTTATTATTTTGAAATTTCTGGAGGTATATATATATATTCATTATTTGTCTGGAGCTTTGTCATTCTGGAAAAAATGATTGACATTAAATGAAGTTCTGCCTACAAGTAGTATAGGGGAAGTAATACCCTAGGAAAGGATTCCTTCCCCACAGAAACCATCACGGTAAATATCAGTGCTACAACCTATTACATATTACCATTGGGATATTTTTTGTTCCACAAAATGTCATCTCCTATGCTGTTTTATGTTTGAAAAAACAATGCAGAGAAATTGGTGAGAGTGCTTACATGAGAGCCAATCCCACCTCCTCCTCAAAGATAGGAAGGCAGCAAGCACATGCTCACTTGATTCTGTCCATGAAGAAAAAAGTAGATATAGTAATGCTATGAGATCAGCAAAAAAAAAAGACCTATTGAGTATATTTTTTATTTGATTTGTGCCTTTTCTGTCTATTGTAAGCTACTTACAATATTAATGAAAAACAGAACATCTAAAACAATATGAAATACCAAAATTTAAAAAAGCATTAAACCACACACTTCCCTAAAAAGCATACTAAAACAATAAATGTGTGCAAAGTACATGTAGTTTACTGAAAACACCACATCGAATGTACATATCATTGTGCCCTGGTCCGTTAAAGCAGAGGGCCGGTGTGAATAAGAAGGTCTATGTCTGCTGGTGAAAAAACAAATCAGAAGGACTAGATTAAACTTCCGTTTGATGGAATCTCCAAAGCTTGGGGCATGTCTTCACCAGCTGACTCTGGAAGCATAGTGGGATAGAGAGAAAGGTTTCCCTTGAAGGCTTATAGGGGGAGATACAGGTTTTCAGTTAGTCTCGACTAAAGTCACTTAGGACTTTATAAGTCAAACCAATGCTTTGAATTGTGCCTGAAAACAGATAGGTAGTGAAGCTATTTCAGAAGGAAGTTATATGGAGTATCTGCCATAGATAGCCATAGATATCAGGCAGGTTCATGAAACCTGCATCTGAACCTGAACCATATAGGGCTTTATAGTCCCAGCAATTTAAATTCTGCCTGGAAACAGATGGACACCCAGGGAGTTGTGGCTCCCTGTATGCAGCCCAGTAAATAATTTGACTGTAACCCGTTACACCAGGTGAGATTTCCAAATACTCTTCAAAAGAACACCCCCCCCGGGGGGGGGGGGTAAAGCTCATTTACCAAGACATTTTTCACTGTGGCCCAGACTGATGTCTTAAAGACTGGGAACAGCTACAATACAAGCTTTAACTATGGAAATGCACTCTTCATTATTTCTAAGACTTGAGCTTAACCCATTAAAATATATTGCAATTTCCCAAGTGGTCAAAATATCAGAAGTAATTCAAACTAAGCTTTTTAAAAAAAATAAATATCTGAATGAGTGTTAATATAGCTAGCATAATTACTTCAGTTTGTGTGAATACTTATGTAAATATTTGTCACGTAGTTAAGGGACAGATTTTTCTTTGACAACATAGGTTAAAAAAGAATAAAAAGTTGCATTGACACCCAATTCTTAGCTTTGAAAGACGCAATGACTGTCTCCTGATAAAAACTGCAAATAAGCTATAAATAATTTGGTTTCTAATAGGATTTAAAACTAGGGTTGGTCTTTGAGATTCTTGTGAAAAGTAGGCATTTAATTTTTGTATCTGACAACTGAATATGAAATTTCTGAGAAATACATTCAATTCTCTTTTCAAAATTGACAAATTGACTTAAAAACTAGTAATTTTATATTTGAGTTTTTGTTATATCTGTGTTTCTTTATATACAAAATCTGATTTCTTGTGTCTTGTCAAAAAGCATAAGCAGGTAGCCAGCAGTAATTTTATTTCACTTCTCCTTTTTTCATACACTGCCCAGAGAACACTCTTCTAGTAGCCTTTTATTTTATCCTCACATGTTTTTGCCTCAGGTCTTTCTCTCTCTGTCTCTCTATATGAGAGAATGTAGGTGCACTCCTTCTCAAAGCAATGTTTTCTGACAGGAAATCAATACTTTTTCCTATTAGATTTGGCGGTGTGATTGTCATAATCCTTATCATAGACTTTGCTAATGGCTAACTACTAACTTGGGTTTTTAAAATCTTTTTTTGGCCTTTGGTAAGAAATGTACCTTTCACCTCTGCTGCAACATGTCTCTGTGAACCATATGAAAAGTAGTATTAGAACCAAGATGGTTGTGTAGAGATGTCTTAGCAGTTCCATGGGAAGTGCAATATTTCCAGTTGTATAAATCTTCCTTCTCATATTAGGAAAGGCCCTCCAATGAACCCTGGTTTGGCAGTCACCGTCACAACACCTCTCCTTGATGTCTTCTGTATATCTAGTCAACGGCCACCAAGTTTAACATAATGTCACCAAGATACTAATATCTCCTTTTGGAGCAAGATTACAAAGAAGAGGAAGCAGAACTGCTTTTTCCTGCCCTACCATGTAGGACCATCTCTACCATGTCTAATGGTTTTAAGCTACATGAGAGTAGATTTTGATTGAACATTAGATGGAACGTCTTGACAATAAGAGTGGTTCAGCAATGAAATCAGTTTCGTAGACAGGAGGTGGATTCTCCTTCTCTGGATGCCTTCAAAGAGTGACTGGACAGTGATGTTGATATACTTCAGCATCTTGCATTGAACCTTGACTTCTCAGTGGCTTTTTGTTAGCCTTGTTTATTTATCGGATTATGTCATGTAATATGTTCTGCAGTTGATAGTTGTTGGTGATGGAAGGGTTAATGTAAGAATTAGTTCTAAAGCGTTGAGTAATCTGTAAGTAAGAGTTCATGGGTGAAAGTAATTAGGGGTGGAGGTAGTCAAGAGATAGGTTGCAGCTGGGTGTTTCTGGATATAAGGAGTGGAACTCATCTTTGGGAGAAAAGTGTTTATTTTGGTGGTAGATGCTGCTGGTTTTGCCCCAGGTTTGTGGATTTTCGGTATCCTGACCTGTCTCCTGAACCCTTGGAACCCTGGAACCTTGAATCTTGGGACTGGCTTTTGACTATGGTATAGACACTTGATCTCTGGAGTTCGGTCAATGAGCTCTTGGCATTTGACCACTGGACTGGACCCTTTGACTACGGTGCAGTGTTTCCTATCAGTTTTTGTTTATTCTGTGACTGAGTGCTATCTCTATGCTTTATATTTTGGAATATTAAAACAGCCAGAAAGTAAGTGCTGTTTTAATTAAACTGTTTTATACAAACTGGGTATTTGTTTGATTCATCTCTAACTGAATAAGGCAGAGCCCTGGCGATGTGACAGATTCACTCTGTGGGTTAGACAGTATGATTCTCATATAATAGTAATCTGTATCTGTATACCTTTATAAAACGGAATGTTTGTATGTGTGTATGCAGAGGGCGGGAGGGCAGAAGGGCGGAAGCAGCCACTTTCACAGGCCAGGGCGGATATGTGGCAGCCACTTTCACAGGCCAGGGCGGATATGTGGCAGCCACTTTCACAGGCCAGGGCGGATATGTGGCAGCCACTTTCACAGGCCAGGGCGGATATGTGGCAGCCACTTTCACAGGCCAGGGCGGATATGTGGCAGCCACTTTCACAGGCCACAGCGACCAGCGCGGGTGATGGACCTGCACCAAACTTGGTACACATAACCCCCCTAACCCCCTTTACGTCCTGGCGTGGGTCGGGGGACATGACCCACGGATTGTGGGATTTGTAGTACTTTCCAACACTTTGGTTCCCACAGACCACTGAGGCCACCAAAAAGGACCAATACAGACCACACTCAGCACACACAGCCCCCATGGCCCACTCTACGTCCTGGTGCAGTTCGGAGGAGCGTGGACCATGGATGATGGGACTTGAAGTGCCTCTACTCACTTCCCAAGTCCGCTGCAACCCTCATCCAATCACTGATCGAGACCAAACTTGGCACACATAACCCCCATGACTGCCTTCACGTCCTGGTGAGGTTTGGGGGAGGACTGACAATGGATAATGGGATTTGTAGTACTTTTACACCCCTCTGTTCCCACAGACCACTGTGGCCCCCAGCAAACACTGATAAAAACCACACTTGGCACACAGAGCCCCAGTGACCCAGTCCACTTCCTACTGAAGTTTGGAGGGGAACAGAACATGGATGATGGGTCTTGCAGTACCTTCCCTCACTTTCCAAGACTGCTACAAACCTAATCCTATGATTGATCAACACCAAACTTGCCACACAGAGCCCTCATGACCCACTCTACATTCTGGTGCAGTTTGGAGGAGGGTGGACCATGGATGATGGGACTTGAAGTACCTCTACTCACTTCCCAAGTCTGCTGCGACCCTCATCCAATTACCGATTGAGACCAAACTTGCCATACATAACCCCCATGACTGCCTTCACGTCCTGGTGAGGTTTGGGGGAGGACTGACAATGGATGATGGGATTTGTAGTACTTTTACACCCCTCTGTTCCCACAGACCACTGTGGCCCCCAACAAACACCGAGAAAGTCCACACTTGGCACACAGAGCCCCAGTGACCCACTCTACATCCTACTGAACTTTGGAGGGGGGCAGAACATGGATGATGGGACTTGCAGTACCTTCCCTCACTTCCCAATCCTGCTACAAACCTAATCCAATGACTGATCAACACCAAATCTGGCACACAGAGCCCTCATGACCCACTCTACAGCCTGGTGCAGTTTACTGTGAGACGGACCACGGATGATGGGACTTGAAGTACCTTCACTCACTTCCGAAAAAGAATGCATCCCTCATCCATTCACCAATACAGACCAAACTTAGCACACAGAGCCCCCATGACCCAATCTACATCCTACTACACTTTGGGGGGGACAGGACACACAGAGATGATGGGACTTGCACTACCTTCAGTAATTTCATGATACCACTGCAACTCCCAATAATGATGGATCAAGACCAAACTTGGCACACAGAGCCCCCATGACCCACTCTACATCCTGCTGCGCTTCACAAATAACCCGGGCAGGGCCGGGTCCCCAAGCTAGTATAATATAAAAACTACTTTTGTACCCAACCTCCATCTCCTTGAAGGGACTTGGGGTGGCTTACAATGTGCCCAAAATGACACACAAAATAAACACACAATGCAATAAGAGATCAAACCAATAGCATATAAAACAATAATTTAAACTTAAAACAGCACCCAATAACCTATGGAGTGAACTTGGAAGCTTCAATTGGTTCAACGGACAGCAGCCAGGTTGATAACAGGAGCAGAACCCAGGGAGCATAGAACTCCCCTGTTGTGCCAGCTCCACTGGCTACCAGTTTACTACCGGGCACAATTCAAAGTGCTGGTTTTGGACTTTAAAGCTCTAAACAGTTCTTTTCCAACTTACTTGTCCGAATGCATCTCTCCCTATGAGCCATCAAGATGCTTAAGATCATTCGGAGAGGCCCTGCTCTTGGTCCCGCCTGCTTCGCAGGCGCATCTGGCGGGGACAAGAGACAGGGCCTTCTCAGTGGTGGCTCCTCAGCTTTGGAACTCCCTTCCTAGTGACATCAGATTGGCCCCCTCCCTCCTGACATTTCGTAAGAAAGTCAAGACTTGGCTGTTCGAGCAAGCATTCGCAGACGAACTTTAATTAATCAAGATCAAAGGTTTAATATGACGAAACAAACTGATTTTAAGATTGTGGAGCTGATATTTGTATTTTGTAGTTTTAATTGTTAATTTATATGGTTTTATATGATTGTTTTTATCTTATTATGATGTGTTGTATGTGGGCACTTGCTGTCGCTTGTTCACCACCTCGAGCCGCCTTCGGGCTGAGAGAGGCGGTATAGAAGCATAGCAAATAAATAAATAAATAAATGAATAAACTGTCGTAAAACATGGCTGACTGTATACAGGAACAAGGTAATAGGATAATGCAAGTTGTCACCCATAAACTAGGGCATGGGACAAAAGTGCAGTGCTATGTCATGTCATTAATTGCGGACCATTGGGGCTAGACCTGCACTTTGAATTGGGACCGGAAACTTATCAGCAACCAGTGGAGCTGTTTTAATAGGGTCATTGTCCACTCCCCAAATTAGCTCCAATTAGCAATCTGACTGCTGATCTTTGCACCAGTTGCAGTTTCCAGGCTGTCTTCAAAGGCAGCCCCAGGTAGAGTGTACTGCAGTAACCCAACCTGGGTGTAACTAAGGCGTGGACCACTGTGGCCAATATTCACGGGATCAGCACTCCCCATTTCATGTGTCAATGTTGGATAAAATATATAATCTCTAGGCATGTTCTAAGTTTGCCAGTGCAACTTTATGGCATCCTTGGCCCAGAAGTCCTTCACTTCATTTCAATAGGTTTTGCTATTATCCATGCTACCTCTTGATACATTAAAAAAGCATAGATGTAACCAAAATGGAACCCTGAAAGCCTTTGACAACACATTTCTGAAAATATTCACCCCTATTGTTTATTTTCAGTGATCTGAATTAATCCCCTAATACTGAAAAGATTGCACCTAAAATAAAGAAATGTCAAAATCTTTGCTAATTAGGAAGCCATGGTGATAGGGCTGAAAGAATAACTTGTTCATGATGAATTTCATTTATTTATTTACTATCTATTTATATATTTGTACAAATAGGCTATTATCTCTAGTATAAACTCCTATCTACAAGAATACAGCTTCCCTCCCCCACACAACAGTTTTAAGTTATTTTGACCAGATATGTGAGCTGTAATCCATCACTTGCCAGAAATCAATCTTCATGAAGTTTCAGAAGCCAAAAGCCAAAACTTTCCTGGAAGCACCACCTGTGGTGTTGCCCTCTACTGTTCATCTCTCTCTTCCTTGACTGATCCTTCAGCTAGGAGGAGAGATGAAATGATAACCTTCATGAATCCGTGTAATATCCTGAAAAAATGCTTTGGTTCTCATGTGGACCAAAAGGAAGAAATTATGATCAGTAGCCTTGGTAAGTTTTGTCAGTTTCTGTTACATCACTGATTTTTTTTTACCACAGAGAGACAGCAGAACTCTTGAGACATCCAATTAAGCCTGCAAAACACTGCTTCTGTTCATGTGTCCCCTACCACCACCACACATCTCCTCTGTGCTATGGCAAGGACCATTCCGTGTGGAATATATTGGCTATGAAGCATATTTCCTCTAAAATTCTGTGTGTGAAAGCAATCTCTTTCCTACTGATAGGCATTATTTGTTGTTGTTGTTGTTGTTGTTGTGTGTGTGTGAGAGAGAATGACATTGTTGATGACAAAACTAATTTACTATTGACAAAACTTTCAGTCCTATACCATGTAGAAATAAGACAATAGATTACCTATTCCTGTCAGGGAAAGGTACTGGTTGCAGCAGATGTTAAGGCCAAGTTGTAAGATCATCCACATTCTTTTTACCACTTTGTTAGTAGCAAGTCAGTCCTGTTGAGTGAACAGTCACTAAAATTGTTACTTTTTCTGTCTTGGCTGTGATAATACCCACTGTGGGAACTGATTGTTCTTTGAAGCTATCCTCTAGGCCTTTCACTGCCTCAGTCATTTTGTTTGTGCCAGGAGACAGCTGGTCTTGTCTATATCTCTACCCAAGTCCAGGTAGTACTTGGTGTTAAGTGCAATAGTCACTAAAAAAGAGATATACTGTATATGACATCTTCAGTGCCTTCCATTTTAATAACATGTTCTTCTGCGGCTGATCACCTTTTCACTTTCTTACATATATTTTGCTAGTCATTCACATTGCTCCCTTCAGTTTTGGAAAAGTTGCTCATGAATGGGATGCATCTTGTTCAAACTACTGACATCTTAGGAGATAAAAGCAATTGGATTGTGGTCTTCACACAAGTTAGAGAGTGCTCTCATGCTCATTCTTGTCCACCTATAGTGTCCTGTGTTGTAATTATAGCTATATACCTTTCAATGCATGGTGTTTTTATTAATTCTAGAGTCTTTAGAAAGTACCCCAAAAGAAAGATGAAGTTCTTCCTTGCATGCAAAGAAGCTTTGTACTTCCCAGCTAAGTTATGTTGATTGGCTTGCCAGCCATTTGGCATTTTCACCGAATCGCTTGACATAATGGGTCTCTCTGTTAATGCTTGATGCTAGCTCAGATTTATTGGTATCTTCCTTTCCTCCAAGAATGTGGAATATCCATGTGTGTGTTTTTGCTGCCCATCTCTCTTTCATTTGCTCTTCATACTGATCTGTTGGTGTGCACTTTTTATGTAGCCCGGTTTGAGAATCATTCATCAAGTTCAAAATAAGCATGAGACTTATCTTTACCCACCAAGTTTCTCAATCTCTTTTCTGGTCCCTGATTATGAGGTTGTCACCTCTGATACATTTGATGTAGCAGTTGAACCAGGACTAAGTACAAGAATGACGATGATGTGATGGAAAATGATTTCAACGTGACGCTGAGACTGCATTTGTATGTTTTAATTGTTAATTGTTATGTTATATGGTTATTGTTTGGGTTTGTTTTGCTTGTGTTTTTGATTGAAGGGCAGAGACTGCCTTATGTAAACTGCCCCGAGTCGCCTTTGGGCTGAGAGGGGCAGTATAGAAAAATGATTAATTAATTAATTAATAAAATGTGCATGCCCAAGGATTAATACTTACAGATTACTAGAAAATCTGCAGCTACATCAACATTTTTTTTGCTCTCATCAAGGTGTCATAGATTAATGAATGCTCTGTCTATAATACAGTACCTCAGGTAGTGAATGGCAACATTGCCAAATATATTTTACCTTCAAAAAGTGGGATTTAATAGGAACCATGGCTTGTTTAGTTATTGAAACACAGGGATGGCAATATTTCAATAGATTTAGTCGATGTACAATTGGTCCTCTACATCTGAGCATTTGGCATTTGCAATTTCAATAATTTGCAGGTTTGCTGCAGCTTCAGGGAGTCAATTACAGATCAACGTAACAGCAGCACTAACTAGCCATGTTAATAGAAGGTATTTTGGAAATTTGATTGTAATAACTGGAGTTTCAATACCAATCTGTAAAGGGATTATGTAGTACCTTTGAGGGAAGTAGAGGAAAAGGTTGTTGGAAATGAATTGCTACCAACTTTTTCCTCTTAAGTTAATCTTAAAGGTGCTACACAATCCCTTTGCAGTTTCCCAACCAACATGACTAAGTCTTAAAGTTCTGATCGTTGTCCAGTATGTCACAGCCTTTCTCTAATGTATCCTCTTGTTTTTACACATTGCATTTTGTAATATGTGACAAACTCTCTCACTAGAGCACTTGAGTTTGGTGCTAGTATTGTGATATGTGTCATGTTAGCATGTGTATGAATTTATTAAAAATAAATGTATAAGTCTTTTTTTTCTTTCCATATAGGGACACACAGTTCATTTACAATTTCCTTTATAGAGTTGTTTTTTCATTTCATTTCATAAATGTTACTAATCTTTAGTCCATATAAGCTCTGTGAACCTAGTACACCCAACGTCAACTTGATGTGTGCACTAGAACTGAAAAAATACTGTGGAAGAACCATTCTTATATATATAGGAATATATAGGAAGAACCATTCCTATATATAGGACAAGAGAAAAATATTTCTTTTTTGTAGTGGGAGGGAAGAAATTATCCTTCCATATTCCCACTGTTTGTTCCAGGGCAGAGTTGGTAACCATATAGAAAATACTTTGCTTGCTTGCAAGGGTATGTAGGAGAGAGGAAAAAGGGGAATGTAATATGTATTTATTTTACTTATATTTTAATCTTTTATTGTTTTATGATGTTTTAAATTATAATTTGGCATTGAATCCTTGCTGTTAACTGGCCTGAGTCCCTCTGTGGAGGTAGAAAAGATCGGTATATAAAAGTTTTAAATAAATAAATAAATAAATAAATAAATAAACAAATAAATAAATATTGGATTTGACTATGTGCTTCACCCAATGCCTGATAAAGGCTCATGGTTCCCCCACCCCTGGGCACTTTGCTTGTCCATGAGCACACAGAAATGCAACATCCTCTGAACTCTGCGAGTGCACAATTTTTTCAAATAATTCAGAGAGTGTTCAAGGAGTGGGATATTCATAGATATACCAAGACTTGTATATAAAGCTATTATCCTTCCAACTCAATTGTACACTGGTGAAACATGGGTCATCTACAAACGTCACTCTCAACTCCTGGAACAATTCCATCAGTGTTGCCTTCAGAAAATCCTGCAAATCTCTTGGGAAGACAGAGGGACAAATGTCAGTGTTCTGGAAGAAGCAAACACAACCAGCATTGAAGCGATGATCCTCTGCCATCAACTTCACTGGACTAGCCATTTTGTCCGAATGCCTGATCACCATCTCTCAAAGCAGTTATTTCACCCTCAAGAATGGAAAATGGAATGCCAGTGGACAGCAAAAGAGATTTAAAGACGGGGTTAAAGCTAACCTTTAAAAATGTGGACGAAACGATGAGAAATGGGAAACTCTGCCCTCAAATGTTCTAACAGGAGGTCAGCTGTTACCAACAGTGCTACGGATTTTGAGGAGGCACAAATAAAGGGCAAAAGGGAGAAACATGCCAAGAGGAAGGTGTATCAAACAAACCCTTTCTGTGACCGCTTTCCACCTGGAAATCTATGTCCTTCTTGTAAAAGACTATGCGGATCCAGAATAGGTCTCTACAGTCACTTATGGATCTACCGTCAAGTCTCTAGCCTTGGAAGACAATCATACTTGGCCGTGAGTGATCATCTATAGATTTTGACTACATGCAAGGGAATGTAGGAGAGAGGAGAAAGGGGGATGCATACTGGGTAATTGTCAGGAACCGATATTCGGGGCCTGGATTTTGGCGCCCGAAATCCGGATTACTGACAAAGACACAACATAGATAAGGGCTTGGACTGTGGAAACAAACAAATCGCGACTTTGGCGGGAAGGTGTGCGAAAAGGGGAAAGCGGGAAAGAGGGATTCAAATGTTGTGGGAGTGTATATAAACCGGTGCTGAGTGACGGGTTGTTACTTTTGGCTTTGTTCATCTTAGTACTCTACAGTAAAGATTTCAGTAATTCCCAGGACGCCTCCTGTGTGGTTATTTGGAAGCGGCTGTAGTTAACTGACAGTAATACTTTGTGCTTCACCCTATGCCTGATAAAGGCTCATGGTCCCCCCACCGCTGAGCACTTTAGTACTTGTATAAGGAAAGTAGTATGTGAAGTGAGTCTTGAAATCAGAACTGTTATTAATGTCAACTTGTTAGTATATTTTAAGGGGTTTTCTCTTAGTGGCGATTTAAATTTCTGAGCACTAGAATTTGTTCTCTAATTCTCAAGGGAGATGCAGAGCCCTTTTCTGAAGCATAAAATGCAATCGATTTACTTGGTGGATAGATTCTTAAATCCCTAAGCAATTTTTAATGACACAGTGTAATCAATTGATATCAAGCCTAATAGCCTGATGACAGCTTCAAAAAAATCAATAATTGGGTTAACCTCAGCTGTACTGATAAGGCAAATCAAATAGGCTTCCCTTCCCTTTTTGAAATACATTTGTGTAGAAATCATGAACTCAAAACGATGTGGTTGTGATTAGGAGGCAAGTTGGTTTCCATTTCTCTTCTTTGACATTTAGTCCCCGTTGTGTTGTCTATTGAAATACAGGCATTTGGATGCATAAAAAAATTCTTATCAGATGCTGCTATGTCACACTCTTGCTGTGGCAATCGGCAGGCAATAAAAATATTCATCTCTTTGCTACCTTGAACTGGAGTGAAATGAAAATGATGAGAGTAAACAAGTGGAAATAGAGTGTGAAATTATGCATGATGAGGGAAATACTTTTTCTGTCTGCTAGTTCATCTCCTGAGCATAGGTTAACTGTATAACTAATAACTGAATTTTATCAAATATTAATATAATATTTTGAATGTTAACATTTTAAATGCTTTGGTATTTATACGTAATAAATACTTAAGAAGCTAAGAAATGATTGAGATTCTTAGAATAGCTGTCAGTGGCAGCTAGAAGTCTGTCTGTGCAGCTCTCATGTTCTGTATTTTCTTTTCTTTGATGTCATCGAAACGATGAGAACCAGACCTTGTTGTGTTGCTTCAGTGACCAGCTATGCTTCAGTTTTTCACAATTACTCTCGGCTTTTGCCTTCACTTTAGGTGTCACTGCTGATTAACTCAGACACTTTGACCTTACAGCTTCCTCTCAAAGGCTTGACCTGATGTCCGTGCTTAGAGCTGTTTGCTGCTAGCACAGGATGCTGGGGTTGTTTCTGAGCATTAGACTGCTCTCGCAGGATTTCCTCCCTTAAATATCAACTCCAGCCTAGAAAAATGTGCTAGGTGACTGAAGCCCACTTGCTGCTTTGTAACAGAGTACGGCAGGCGTGCATGATCTCAGAAGTTGCTGAGTGAATAACTGAATAAAGTCAGCTGACTCTTTCACTCCAATCAGATAAACCGTGATGTAAGTGTTCAGCAGCTGCTAGGATCTGAATAAGTGTGCTGAAGTCTGAGGTTGTACGGCATGGTTATATTGTTATCAGAGGAATGAGGGAAGCAATGGATGAGTCCAGCATTCTGAGGAGGCGAGGGCTTCAGGTAAGATACACAGTTCATGAGTTGTGTTCTTTTTCAAATGAAGGATTGTTGTTGTAAAAGTTTAGTTTGCATTCATGTACTGTGCAAAAATGTGGGAACAATTTTAAAGTGTGGATTGTTTTCTCTGAAGAATAGCATGATAAATTGCTTAGCAGAGGAGGTTTCCTTGTCAGAAAACTGCCTTTTTTCTTTCCTTAGGAGAAGTGAAATAAGAATATCTTAAGCAAACCAAACATAGGCTGACTCGAGGCAAGGCACCTTGAAGTGTGATATTTTGCCAAGTAGACTAATAGTGCATTAACTGATTTCATAAAATCGTTTCCAGAAAGAATATTAAGCATGGAAACATTAAACACTGAATGAAATTTAAGGAGCTGCTGACAATGGTAGTTTTCAGTATTAAATGAAAACTCAAGTGCCTGTGTTTTTTTCTTGGCAAGTTTGTGAAGTTTGTAGTAATATTTATTTTAAGAATAGAGTACTTAGTACAATGCGATTCATTCTACATATTAGGTGCCCAATGCTTTCTGTTAAAATGTGGGCAAGTTAGTAGAGAGTGGGACCCAATTTCCTGAGATTGCCAGCAAAACTATGGGAGTATTTGAATGTATTTTCAAAGAAAATTTGCAACAAACATTCTATTTTATGATATAAGTTCAGGCATGTTGTGCCTTTTGTTGTCTGGACTTGGGAATATCACAAAGATTTTTTTCTTTTTAAAGTATTAGTTCTGCTAAGTTAGTGAACTGAATACCCAACTCTGTATTTATATAAACCATTTTGATGTAAACAATAGTTTTCACAACTGAAGGTGAATTCTACATTCACCTTTACTACATTCAAACTTTAGTTTCTGAAATATATTATTACCTTAGGCAAAACATTTTTCCTTGCTAGTGTTTCCTTTAAACCCATATTGTTTCATTGTAGGAGGAAGAGGTTTCCTATTATACTGTATCCTCTTTCCATTTACAGTCTGCTGGAACTTTTTTAACTTTGCAACTTACAGATGCAAGTTCTTATTGAAGGATGCTTTCATGGCATGAAGTATAGCAAATATGGTATGAAGTATGGCAATTTTCATGTGTGAAATCATTTCAGAAATCAGTGCTTGTCAAACCGTCAGAGAGATTTTATAAATTGGCTTTTTAGAGTGTGGAGACCTTTCAAGACACTATGGTTTCCTTTGTTTTCATTTGAGCTATTGGTCACAAGAATAGCTAATGGTCTGACTTTGAATTCATGTGTGCTAAGTGGGTTTATTTTAATCCTACTGTTTTGGAAGTAGTAATAGATTTCTTGAAAACATAATTTTAAGAGAAGTAGGCTATTTCATTTGTAGCGGATATAATTTTTATTAGTAAAATATACTTCAATGTTTCAGCATGCGTTAAACACTTGCTCTGTAAAAATATAACACATTCTAGTTATTTTCATTGTACTTAAGGAAACAAAGAGAAAAACTATCCCAGTAGGTTTTAAATAGATTAGTATTGTTTCCTTGTTTAATTATAGTTCCAGCAATTTTTTATATATATATTTGTGGCTATTGCTGCTATATTAAGCTTTTCATGTCTTCCCCTTATTGTGCAAGGGGACAGAAATCAAGGCTGTGCTACGATATGGACTAATTCAGAGATCCTTCTTGTTTGAATAGATGTTCATTTACAGAAGAGTTTTTAAAATCAGTGCTGGAGCATATGGCTCATTTGTGGAAACTCCCAACCAGCTGTCTTGATGCTATATCTCCCTCAATGTTCTGTCCCCCCCCCCCCAGACTACTTTATAATTTTGGGATGCGATTGGATGGTGTTTCTGTGTACAGTACTGCTTATTTGTGTTTGTCCCAGTACAATATCAGAACTCTCAGTAATAGGAGTGGGTTGAAGTCTGTAAAACAGGGCTGGGCATATTTAGGATCTAGAAGGCCACATCACTCATTTTTCAGCTACTTTGGAGCTTTGTAGGGCTGTGGCTGCTATACTTGCAACCACAATGATGTCATGTTGCTCAGGATCTCCTTTTGGGCTTTGTTTGCAGATAAAAATCCTTTCGGTTTTTGGTTATCCCTCAAAAGAGCACATTAAATATTTTAAAAAGTTAATTCTGTAAGACAAAAATATGGTTACACAAGAGTCATAGAATATACAAATAAGCTTTAATATTATTTTTGAAAACTACATGCCTACATTTAACCTAGTACAACCAGCACTACAACCAGGTACTTACTAAAAACAGAATGTGAACACTAGAATGAAACACACAAATAAACACACATACACAAAAACAAAACCAACAAGACAAAAAACCTAATCTATGAACCTCTTATTCCCTAACTGATGGTGAGAACTTTTATTAGTCTACTTGGTTTAAATGATATAAAGTCACACTTTTAATTTTAATGGCATTATTCTAATTCATCCACCTCAGATCTTTCAAAGGATACTTTTTGCTGAAAGAGAGGTGGGGAGTTGCTCCCATGTCTCTCACACACCCAGCACTATACTGTGGTTTGTGAAATGGGCTAGCAGTATAAAAATAAGTCAAAGTATGTGGGGTCTTTTAAACCTCTTCAACTTCTCCCCAAAATACAATATTATGAACCTGGATGTGACTTATGATTATTGGGCCCTTCTTTGTATTTACTAATGGCTCCTTCTTTGTATTTTTAAAGTCTTAAAGAGCAGTAGTTGCATGTGAGACAATTCTGATACAGCTGTGTCTTGGAATTGTAAGAGCCATCTTTGTAGAATCTGCCACACAAGTGTTTTGAAGCTGCTCATCAGAAGGGCAGGTGACATAGGCTGTTGTGTTGAAGCACACAGGTTATAAGAGCATCTTTTAAAAGACGGGTACTATAGCTTTGTATACCTCGAAGAAAAATCATTTTCCTGGTGCATAGTTCAGAAAAACTGTCCCATGTGATGAATGGCCCTGAGGTCTATGACTTGAGTCTAATATACTATTGAATCTAATACACACCTCAGTTTTCAATTCCCCCCAAAAATATTTTCTGCCGAATGCAATGCACAGCGGTAAAAAGTGTGCTCTTTGTAATTTGTAGTTCTAAGTTGCTGCCTACTTAGAATTCCTTTGTTATAAACAATTGTTTTAGAACACCGAACCTTCCAGCAATGGAAAAAATATTGGGGTGCATTTCTGCTGTAGAGTGAATCCACTTTAATTGCCTTGGTTCAATGCTATGGAATCACGAAGACTGTCGTTTTACAAGGTCTTGGGCCTTTTCTGCCAAAGAATGTGGGTCTGTCACCAAACTGAACTCCATGGCTATTAGATTAGAGATGATGTCCCTCAAAGAGGAGCTCCTGGAGTATCTTTCTCTTTTGCTTTGGCTCAGCACTAAGATTACTGTATGACACAACTCTAATGTGAACCCCAGTTTTGGCAAGGTGATTTAGCCCCAAAAGGCGGGCATTTGATTTGAGTCAATATGGTAGATCCATAATTGTTTAGGATATACAGTTCTATTTAAACCTAAAGTAGTATGGTTTCTACTTAAACTATACACTTACTTTCTAATTTGTGATAATCGGATAACTAAGTACTTTATTTTGGATAGAATTCTGTAATATGTACTTACAACATATGTAAGTATTGTTGAATTCCTATTTTTGTATGGGTTATTGTATTTTGGAATATGATACTGAGATTCCATTTTGTAATTTTTATAAGTTAATTAAGCTGTGTTTAGTGAGAAAACTTTACACAGCTGATCTGTTTTTGTACTTCAGTAATTCTGGATATAGCTGCCTTCATAACTAGCAGAATACAAACCCAAGAGTCTATACAACTACAGATCTCTGTCTTCTCTCTCCATCCTCACTGTGTCTTGTCTATTTGTTTTTCTTGACAAGGCTGTTGTATAAAAAATCTTCTACAGAGAACTTTTCTTGGAGAAAATACTGTTCGGGTGTGAAGTTTGAACAATACAAATGATCTGGCCATTGCCATTTGTGTCTTTATGCCTTCCAGGCTTAACATTTATAATACGTTCTTATTAAGGTTGTCCATATGGTTTGAAATTGAATAAAATGTGGTAGAAATTGTGAGGGCTCAATATAATTTGCTGATTTTAAAGCAGAATTGCCATTTTAACCTGCTGTTCAGATTCAGAAACCCCTAAATCCTTGAGGATCTAGAACAGGGGCGCTCACACTTTTCCAGCATGGGAGCTCCTGATTAAAAAACCAAGTCCCAAAGATCACTTACCCAGAAATGTAAAACGTATAACTATTTTCTTATTTATTTATTTATATTTATTATTCATTTTTATGTACCGCTCCTTCCAGCAGGCTCGGGGCAGTTTACATAAAATGAAGTTATAAAACATCCACATTTCAATTTAATAACAATATAAAACAGAGCATAAAAATACATCCAACCACCCCATTTCTCCCACACTGCCATATTACCACACATATTATCAGCCAGAAAGTAAGAAGAGAGGCTTTTGAACTGCAAGGCCATTTAATACTCAGCAAGGTAAGCAAGGTAAACAAAGGGGCATGCAAAAATACATCCAACCACCCCATTTCTCCCACATTTCCATATTCCCCAACATATATTTCTCAATGAACAAAGCAAGCAGAGAGGCTTTGGAGCTAAAAGGCCATTTTTAAAAATATAAAGGAAACAAAGAGACATGCCACAGTACAATCAAGCACCCACCCAATTTCTCCCACATTTCCATATTCCCCAACATATATTTCTCAAGGAACAAAGCAAGCAGAGAGGCTTTGGAGCTAAAAGGCAATTTTTAAACATTAAAAATAAACAAAGAGACATGCCACAGAATAATCAAGCACCCACCCCAAAGTAAAAAGACCAACCTTTGAGATGCGGTAAGGAAATGATCCCAAAGCATCCTTCTTCTTCGGGGAGGAGCAATGACGGAGGACTTCTTTGCAGCGTGCAGGCGCACGTGAAGAGGACCAACAGCAAAAAAACCTGGTCAGGGGCCTGAAGATCACCAGGATGATGGCCGAAGATCATCCTGGTGATCGCGATCACCGGTCTGAGCACCCCTGATCTAGAAATAAGGAACTAATTTTTACTCATGAACCTGCCAGTTCAGGGACAACATGAACTGATAACCTACCCTTCAATTAATTCATGGCTTATGAATGCAAATAAAACATTTTCAAATACAATTACTATTCAGAAACTTGTTCTACATCTTGTTGCCTTCTTAAATAATTCTAACTAGATGTGAGACAGGGCCATTTAGATTGCATATATCATTCTTAGATCTGTTTTGCTCCCTCCATATTTTGAATTTTGAAATATGGGCTCATCAGAATTATGTTGAAATGGGCCTCAGTGCTTTCCTTTTAATATATTTTAAAAACTTCTAGAAGTGAACTTCTAGACATTTCTGTTTTTTTTTTAGTTTGTGTGTGTGTGTGTGTTTGTGTTGGGGGAGGGTTGAATTTGTTGACTCTCTTGCTGTCCTTGGAAGGCCCCAGGCACAGAAAAATCATTACAACACAGGAAGGGAGGAGGCAGAATATGTGCTTGTATAATCCACATCTTCTCTTTCTACCTTTTAAAAAATCATTTCCTAGCACGCTAGTAGAGGGAAGAGGTACTTTGATAAACAGAGGCTCTCCAGAGCCCTCTGGTCAGGGTGAAGAAGGGAACAAGCTTAGGGATTGAACAGAATTGGTTTTTCCTTTTAGAAGTCAGAGTTTGAGAGGGAAAACAGTATCTATTCCTTGGAATATGCTTTTGGCAGGCAAACTAAATTGCTCACTCCTGTTGAAGAGGGTGTAGATATACATCTGCTATAGCATACATACAACACCCGCAGTAATAATACAGATAAGTTTGAATAGCTAATGAAGTAGTCTTTAGTTAATTCATACATTTCTCTCTATGTGTCATCCTTTCTTCTGAGTGAAAGGGAATATACTGATTGTACCCAGTTCTAGTTCTTCTTTCCTTCTGATTTAGGTAAGCCTATGAAGGTGTATAATGATACATGAAGTCACTAATGCATGCAAACAAATTGAAGTTCAGTGAAAGTGTACCACAGTAGGTGATTGTTTGATTTGGAAAGAAATGCATAGCCTTTTCTGAATGATATTGTACTCCTTAGAGGAGCCGATTCATAGCTTGGGAGTACTTTCAGATCTAGTTTTATTCAGAAGCCAAGGTAATTTCCATGGAATATGGGACCACCTGCTGAGGCTGGTATACTGGCTATGATCCTACCTAGAAAGAAGGAATCTAATAGCTTATCAATTGTTTTGCTAAACCTGAGATTGTGTGCTATGTTTGAGTCTGTCTGTGAAGTCTTCTTCATCATTGTTTATGACTTACAGTGACCCTAAGGCGTATCAATCACAGGGTATTGTTGGCAAGATTTGTTCAGAAGGACTTCACCTTTCTCTGAGTTGTGGAGAGTTTTCACTATGAAATGAGCAAAATGATCACCCAGTACATTAGTGGAAGTTGAGGTGTCCAACTGTTTTCCATGGCGATGGGAATTAGGGCCTTCATCAGTTGAAACCTAAACCTCCTTGTTTGGTTATTTGATTAATTTTGCTTACTGGTGACACATGAGTATATTTAGTGTGTTTGTATCTGAAAGTGAATTTTGGTTAGACTAGCCATCTTCATCCTAGTGCATTCAATGCATTGACCTAAAATGCCTATGACAATTGTTGGGAGGTCTCACACTATTCCCATTTTTATCACTTTAATGAGTGCTTTTAAAGATACCATATTGAAACTTTTAGCAACCAAACAGGAAAGCAATAAAAGTATTTCCTGTGGCAGGAATTTTAAATCTATTGTCAGTTTTAAGAAAGTGCTGGTTTTATTATTTTCCTAGACTTTGGGAACAGAAAGATATCGAACAGAGGAAATTCGTGATCCAGGTATGATCTCTGTTGTCATTATCTGTGCATGAGCACACCATGTAGCTCTCTACAAACAATCTAAATTGAGTGCTTGTAAACTAAAATATACGGTTATTATGAGTCACTGTGTATGTTTACAAATTCAGTTTGAAATATACACTGTTAGAAGCCTAAATGATCATAATTTACTAAATGGTGTTGTTTGTATGCTTCTATAAGAAAATACACAATGGCTTATCTTGGCCTTTCTCCTTTACTAATACCAGGGTATAGGCCTTGGAAAAGTTAGTGTTTTTGGATTGGATCTCCAAGAATCCTACCTAAGCTAGCTGGAATGTGGGATATTTTTCTAAAAAGAAACTTGACAGAGCTTTCCCAAGGTTTGGAAAAGAGGGATAATGAATGGTCTGATTTTGAATTTCACAGTTCTAGTTTGGGCAACACAATAGTAGCTAAATCAAAAATATGTAAATTGAGAGAAAATTATCAAGTTTCTTAACAGCTGTCAAATTGAGTGTCTAGAACTTCTGTTTAACATTTTTCTGTTATGTTTTTATCAGTGGTTCTTCTACACCTTTTCATTTCAACATTCTAATGTCTCTCTTTCTCCCCATGTTGAGTTAGATCTCTCATATCCAAGATGAGGGTGATGTTATTTCTAGGCTGGTTCAAAAGTTTCAAAAGTTCCTTAAATTGGATTAAAATTTGTAAAACCTGTACTTCCGAAGTGATTTCCGACATGCACCAGGACTATGGCGCAGCTGGCTGAGAGTCAGCTGCATTAAGATCACTACTGACCGAAAGGTCATGAGTTCGAAGCCAGCCCGGGATACCAAAATTGTATATCTTGTTGTCGACCTTTGCAGCCCGAAAGACAGTTGCATCTGTCAAGTAGGAAATTTAGGTACCACTTTGTGGGGAGGCTAATTTAACTGATTTACGAGGCCATAAAAATCTCCAGGAAGTATGCAAAGAATGAGGAAGCGACAGCTCCCCTGGTGACCAGAAGCTGGAATGTTAAATAGCCTCTGAGTGTCTGTCTATATATGTTATGTGTCTATGGCATTGAATGTTTAGCATGTATATGTACATTGTAATCCGCCCTGAGTCCCCTGCGGGGTGAGAAGGGCAGAATATAAATACTGTAAATAAATAATAAATAAAATGTAGGCATGGCCTGCACCTAAAACTTGAGAATCAAAACTTTTCCAACCTTTTTTCAATTGTATTTTGTAAATCTTGGAAGGCACCTTCCCAAATTTAGCTTGATTTTCATGGCAAGCAAGCAAAACAATGACAAAAATACTAATTAGTCTGTAAATTAATGGTGTCTCACAATTATAGGAGAGGGAAAGCAGGGAGTAGTATTCACTGGAAAAGAAAGCACAGAACTCTGGGAAATGTAGTTTGGGAAGGCGAGGAGCCCTATGGCAGAGAATGCAAAAGACCCTGCCAAAAACTACATTTCCCAGCATTCTGCTTGCATCGTAAAACCCAAACAGGAGTGGGAGAGGTTTGTTCCTCTGTAGCAGAAGCCAGCCAGAGTTCCAATAAATTGTTGAATTTGCAAAAGGAGGGCGGAGACTAACTGATATTTCTAGTAAGTAAGTCTCTGTGCTCTACTTGGGGCTCCTTTCAACTCAATAGGCAAAGCATATCAATTAGTTTAGAGGTTGGATGGCCATCTGTCAGGAGAGTTTGGATGGTGCCTGGGAGAAAGGAGTTGGACTAGATGGCCATTAGGGGCCTTCTCCAACTCTAGGATTATATGAAAATGTAGAATTGGTTTTGGCTTCTATTGGTGAATATGAGAGACATTCAATGTGATAACTGTTGTGGCTTTTTAAAAAGGTTTTGTCAAAACTTTAACAAAAACTCCCCAAAATCAGTAGATGTATGAATATTTCTGAAAGTTGGGAGGAATGATCCCCTGTTATCTTGTGCCATTGGATAGAAAATTCAAGGAGATAGCTCTTGTAGTTTTTTAAAATGTTTATTAAAAGTTTGAAAATTTCCCAGAAATCAGTGAATAGGTTAAACATTCTGAAATTTGATGAGCTAAAAGTGGTAAATGTGTTCTACCATTGTAGCAAGTTTAACCTCAGTAGCTGTTAAAATGAGGGAGAAAGCAGCGCCTGAAGTTTCCCCAATTACAGAAATTATGCACAATTACTATAACAAAAAAGTAAAGAAATGTTGTTATTGTTATAGTAATGAAAATTTTACTAATTATACTTTAGAAACACTTTAGAGATGAACCACCAGCACTCTCAGTTTTGTAATGACTTCTGAACCATTTTTAATGAATCACTCATGCCTAGTTATTTCCTTACAACACGCTCTGTGTTTGTTAAACTTGATTGTGATCATTTATTTTACCTGGCCAGTGTCTCTGTTTTTTGCATGGTCAACAACCACATTTCAACTTTACCAATTTAATTCTCTAAGTGACTAGGCTTTACAGGTAGACCATGAAAAGCTATGGATTGTTTTTAAAGAAATGGGTGTGCCGGAACATTTGATTGTCCTGATTTGTAACCTGTACTCAGGACAAGAAGCCATTACCAGGACTGGATATGGAGAAACAATGTTTTCCAGTTGGCAAGGGGTCAGTCAAGGCTTCACTTTGTCACCCTATCAGTTTAACTTGTATGCTGAGCACATCACACATAAAACCGAATTAGGCTCAGAGGAAGGAGTGAGCCTGATCAACACCATTTTGACAATAGTTAGCATCTCCCCATGGCCTATTTTGTTTGTTGAATTCTATGATTTATATTTTGCTAGAAATGCTGTATTTGCAATAGTATGTGCCCAGAGCCAAAGTTCAGAAATTATGCCAGGTCCTGAGAATATTCTCATAAACATCTGGCAATATCTGGATACATTCTGTTCTGATCATATAGACCTCAGATAAGGATTACCATGTATGCATTAGATACTGCTCATGCACACTTTGTCTGCGTAACTCTGAAGTTATATCAAATACTGACACTTGGAATAAACTTTATCTACCTTGACTAGTCCTGTGGGGAGGTTGGATTGAAGCCAGTATAGTACTTGGTAGATCCTTTGGTCAAAGTTATTATTTGTTGTCCATTTGCCTTCCTGCTCAGCATCAGGGTTCCTCCTGGCTTTGTTTTCTACCTGAGGAAATGCTATACGGCTGATATTTCAGTTCCGCCTAACCGTATGATCCTAGCTGGGAACTAGAAAGGAATTGTGATAAAATGAGCAATAAAGCACTCATGAGGTTACTTAGCATTATCATATTTGTGATGTGCCAAGAAAATTGTTTCTGTTCAACCCACTATTTATGGCCTGGAGTTTATGAATATATCTCAACCCTGCTATTTCTCTTGTGAATCCCTCTTTAAAGATCTTTTCCATTCAAAAACTGGTATTCTGAGAATGAAGTGTTCTGCATTATAATCCAGTTCAAAGCAGATAATCTGGGATCTTATTCTGCCATAAAGATATAAAAAGTAGTTGTAAATAACATCCTTGTTTGGCTTCTAGCATAGTTTAACATGTCTAGTCCTGAGAATGCATGTCTGTGTGGGAAAGGAAGCTTTACATCCTGTTGCTTATAGCAATTTTTTTTGCAAGGTACTTGAAATATGCACATGGGGCATTCAATTACTATATGTATTAGTGAAAAACATGTTTTATATCTGAGGAAGTGAGATAAGAGAAAATTCCAGACACTGTATGCAATTGTTCCTTTTGTTCTAATTTGGCATTGAGAATTAATGGTATTTATTGTAGTTACAGGATTGTGGAGAAAAAATGATAAAAGAAAAGAAGTGCTTATTAAAAAACTGGTGAAGATAGAGTATTTTTCATTCACAAGAGAATCACTAAAGGTTTTAATGCCTTAGAATAGTATTTAAAACACTTTTTAAAGGGACATGAGGACACTTTTCATGGCCTTTTTTGTTTAGTTGTGGGGTTTTTTGGCACGAGCTTAACGTCAGTAATAAGTTTCACTGCGTGGTGTCTCAGAACAGATGAAATTGTTGCATTGTTGTCATAATGTTTAAGTGATACAAAAAAGTTATCCCCATACAGATTCTTAATTCTGACTGATGTTAGAGCTTTTAGATGAAACATCTGTATGTTGCGAACATCCAAAAATTCTTAGCAGTACCATTTTTCTTGGCCTCCAGTCCCGCTCTTTGAAGGAATCATAGTCTTATTTTTCCCTATGATATGTGCCTAGGGTTCACCTACATTCATACTAATTTTACATACACATTAACTGAAGGCTGACATAATTATTGATGAAATACATTAATGTTCTATAATATGGGCTCTCTGCCTTTAAAAATAAGAAAAAAATAGTGTATTTTTAAAAGCCCACTGAATAAACTGATAGGAAATTGTAGTGGTTAGCTAGGACCACGAATAAGAGGATATGTGCCTGGTAAGTATATGCTAAACCAAAAGGGCCAGAAAAGAAAAATAACTCAACAGGCTGAAGACAAGCCACATAGATGTAATACAATTTAGCCAAAAGGGATGCAACTACAAGCAAGATGCTTCAAAAGTACAAGCATAACATACAGAAGAAAGCAAGACATCTTATACAGTTTGACAGCTATTCAAACCTCCCACTCCTGTTTTGATTAGCTGAAAGAGGATCCATGCTCTGATTGGCTGGTAGCTCCATTGACGTCTCTATCTCCAGGCAGGGATTTCCTTGGCAGGAAAAATGATGGCTGAGGATTGGTCAAGCGAGGCACAGGAAGTCACCTATCTTTGCATATACACAGAGCCGGCCTTTGCAATTCCGCAATATATGCGGCCGCGTAGGGCGCGACTGGCTGGGCGGGGCGTCACTGGCTGGGAGGGGCGCCGCCGTGCCACCCTGCCTCCGCCGCCACCTTGCCTCTGCCTCTGCCGCTGCTGCACAGCCGGCCCCACGTGCCGGCTGCGACGCACCTCCCACAGCACGGACATTTCTGCGCATGCGCAAATGTCCACTGGGTCCCGAGCGCGCCTGCGTGCTGGCTCCAAAGCTGCAGGCGCGCTCGGGACCCAGCGGTCATTCGCGCATGCGCAAAAATGTCAGTGCTGTGGGAGGCGCGCAGCCGGCGCATGGGACCAGCTGTGCAGTGGCGGCGGCGGAGACGGCGGTGGAGGTGGGACCGAGTGAGGCGGCGGCCGGGGGGGGGTGGGCGCCAAAATTTTATTTGCCTATCCCCCTGGAAAAGGTCAGGCCGGCCCTGCATATACATAAACAATTGGCACAATTATTACCTGGTTTGGGAAATGGCCAGAGGGGTTTGTCCAGCCTTTTAGATTGTTTCTCAGGGTCATGGAAGGTTGTCTGTCTCTGGGCTACATCTTTGATACATTTTATATACAGCTTATATACTATTTATATAAGAAATAGATACAATATATAGTTGAAGGATAGAAGTAACACAAACAATCATGAAAATAGATACAATTTCTTAAAGGGTTAGATATGATAGAGTATTTAGAGGAGGGAAGCTGCTGATGGTCTGCTCCTGGCCTCTCGATGCCTCAAACTTTTGAAAGTCCGGAAAAGATTTTTAAAAGAAAAACAATTATTCTGGTGAACTATAAATCTTGGGGGGTGGGGAGAGTATTGTAACATGGCAAAATGACTTTCTGATGTTGCATAGAGCACTAAGCAATCATAATACGACTCTTGTAGTTGCACAGCATCAGCAGTTCTATCCTGCAAAACACGTCCTTTCTAATAATTTTTCCACATCCACCAGATCATTCTATGATGTACTATTTCTGGAAGTTACTAGAATCTTGCTGGAGGACATAGCAAATTTCTAAAGAGGAAACTTCTTTAGAAATTTTCCAGGTCCTCCAGTAAGATAATTTCCCCCAGAGACATTTATTTCAGTATGGTTCATTATCCACAGTTTCCCATTTCCACAGTAAGTTCTGGAATGTATCGTAATCTAATATGGAGGGCATATTATATTTTGCATAGACAGGTTTACTTGCAAGGAGGAAAGATAGATTTCTTTTACATGTATTTCTTATTTGGAAGTTTGGGCATCTTAAAATTGTGTCTATTATATTTCAATTAATTCTTAATTTCTTATTTGTTGTCACTTCTACGTCATAACAAGATAGTAGTATGTTTATTTTGTCTTATATTTGCTGCCAGGGTATCTCAGAGGCTGCCTATCTATAACAGGCTATCATTAAAGCTATTAAACTTCAAGAAAGGGTTAATACTGTTTCTCATGGGGTCAGTCTTTCTGTAGTTCTGTGGAGGGGAGTGCTATGCTAATAGCAGGGGTATTTGGCATTCAGCCAGACTAAATGTCTGCAGCCTGTATAGTACTTCTCATTAATGCCTTTTGATAATTGCACCAACATTTCTTGATAATGTTCACAATATGTTACAGAGCTGACTGGTTGGTGTTCTGTTTGAAAGGAAAGCATAAACCTAATGTTCCTTCATGTCAAATCCTTTAGCGAGCAATATGTCTCTATAGAGGAATCTGTTCTTGGTTTGAATCTAAATCCATTGCACTTTCGAAGGCACACTAAACATAATTATTCTAGTTTTCTGCTTACAGTTAGCTGTATTTTCCTAGACCACAAATGCATTGCTTAAAATTTAAACTTTTTGGTATGCATGTGTGTTTATTGATTTTCTTCTTTTGGAATGGCTTTCTTGAAAACAGCATAAAAAAAGAAATTGACTAAATTATCTGGTTCATTAAGTTTTCTAATTAGATTTGGCAAAGGTAAAAATAACTGCTGTAGTTCCTACCTTTTGTTTAAGACTTTTAGGTTGTTTGACAACATAATAAAATTATAGCTCTTATTCAACTGCATAAAACATTAAAATTTAAATTATAATTTTCCTTCTGCTCTTTTTGGGAAGTTTTCTGTAATGCACTGTATATTTTATTCAAAACATGACTTAGAATGAATGTTTGGTCATCAGTCCACAGCTATTTTTGAACTTCTGGTACACATTTCTTTCATGACTCAAGGGATGCTTCCATTCGAAAAATAAAGTATCCCACTTCTCATTGTACAACACTCTAGTTAGATTGCAGCAATGCCAATTATCTGTCTCACTAATAAAATGACCTTTGGGAAATGCATTTTATTGTGAAGTAATTTCTTTTGAGCTGTTCCACATCTCAGCAGATTGATTAAATAGTAAATGAATTACAGTATGGAAAATGTCTTTTGTAAAGTCTATAAAGATCCTGGAAAGAGAGTATACTATTGTGTTGCATTGTGTTGTTGCTGTGTGCTTACAAATCATTTCTGACTTATGGCAACCCTATTATGGGGGTTACCCTGCAAGATTTGTTCGGAATGGGTTTGCTGTCGCCTTCCTTTGAGGCTGAGAATGTATGATTTGCCCAAGGCCACCCAGGGTTTTCCATGGCTGGGTAGGGATTCAGAGTCTATCACCAAATCATAGCTCAAAGCTCAAAGCATTACATCAAGCTGGCTCTTTTGCTGAAGCTACTTTCTTGAAGAAAGTATTATTTTCTATATATTTGACACTCTTGCTGAGCAGATCTCAGGCAAAAAGAGTAGTTTGTTGGCTTCTTTATTTAATACATTAATGCAATCACAAAAGTAGACCAGATGTTCTCAAACTTTTTCAGCCATGGAGCCCCTTTTAAAGCAAAAGTTTCCTGTGGAGCCCCAAGAAATGTTTATATTATCTGTCTGTCTGTCTGTCTGTCTGTCTGTCTGTCTATCTATCTATCTATCTATCTATCTCTATCTATCTATCTAGCAGATGAATGGAGAGTATTTGTGTAAGCTAATTTACACAGTGCAAAAAACAAAACAAAACAAAAAAACAAAACCCCAACCTCACAATATGTAAAATGAAGAACAATTTTAACCATCATAAACTTAACAGTATTTCAATGGAAGACCCCCCAGGTCATCCAATTGAAATCCCTTCTGCCATTCAGGAAAAACACAAAGCATTCCCAACCAGATGGTCACCTAGCTTTTGTGATAATGATGATGATAGCAGAAAGTCATGAAGGAAAAACACAATCAAAGCACACCCAGCAGACAGTCCTGAAAAAGAGCCCCCCCCAATTTTCTGCAGGTCAAGCAGAGTCAGGGATATGGGAACTATAAATCCCTCCCTTGCTCGGAACAGAGTTGGAGGGAACACTAGCACTCTTTGGCAGTAGGCCTTAGAAAACTATAACTCCACTGAGGAAGGGGAGGGGAAGAAAAGATCCAGCGCAGGAGGGAGGGAGGGAGGACAGCCCTCCTGATGGCCTGCCTAGGGGCCCACCCCACATGAACTGCACAATCCTAGAGTGGGAAGGGACCCCCAAAGGCCATCCAGTCCACCCCCTTCTGCCAGATAGGGAGGCAGCACCCAAGCCCTCCTGTGATGCCAGGCTCCCCTAGCTCTTCCTCCTCCTCGCCTCCCTGCCTGCAGCACCTGTTGCTGCCACTGTCAAGAAAGTGGAGGCCAAGAGACCCACTGCCAAGGCCCCCGCTGCACCCAAAAAGGCGGTGGCGCATGTGGTGGGTCCCTTTGCCTCCTCCTCAGCAAAAAATGTCTTTGGGAGTGTGGGGGCTGACAAAAAAGGCTTCTGCAGAAAATACTTTAGCTGTGCTTCATAAAAAGGGATAACCAGCCTGTCTAGCAAGACTTGCAAATGCTGATTTATTATCAGTAAATGTCTGATTTTATGCTTACGTTGTATATCTGTAAACCTGGGATCATGTGAAAACTTCTCGAGTGGAAAGGGGGAGTGAGTGGAAAAAGTTGAAGACGCTCTGGAGTAGACTGCACTGAAGAATGTATGGCCTTTCAGATATTTTTGGATTGTAACTCCAGTCAACTAAAGATAGCATAACTAATTGTGAGGTTATGGGAACTGCAGTCCAGAAATAACTGGACATGCATGTCCCAGTGTATCTTTTGGCATCAGAAATGAGACTTCAGTTGGGACCAAATCTAAAAACTATCAATTAAATATGTACCAGAGGGACACTTTTACTACGGTAATTAGACAAATGTGTCCAAAATAAATGTATTACCATAGTTGGGATGAAAAAATCTGCTTATATAGGACAGATTTTGAATAATTTCTGAAAACCATGCTTGAGATATATAGGTGAATCTTGTTGTTAAGAGACAATCAAGGATTGGGGGCTAGCAACAAATGTTGGATTGGAAACTGACATCCTGAACTGCCAGTGAGAGAAAAGTTTGTATGCATATATTTCAATGGATATATTGAATTATGCACTATCCCAACTGCATACTTACCACACTTTTATTTTATAAATCTCCCAGTGTATTAAAGGAAGCTTGAAATAAAGTTTTATTTAATATTTAAAACCCAGAAATCACGTTTCATTTATGGAGATTATATATCACACAAATATGGATTATATATGACATAAAGTACTTACCTAAGCTTTAGCGGAGCCCCCAGTGGCGCAGTGAGTTAAAGCGCTGAGCTGCAGAACTTGTGACTGAAAGGTTGCAGGTTCAAATCAAGGGAACTGTTGTGAGCTTCCACTGTCCGCCCCAGCTTCTGCCAACCTAGCAGTTCGAAAACATGTAAATATGAGTATAATAATAGGTACCGCTCCGGCAGGAAGGTAATGGCTCTCCATGCAGTCATGCCGGCCACATGACCTTGGAGGTGTCTATGGACAATGCCGGCTCTTTGGCTTAGAAATGGAGATGAGCACCACACCTCAGGGTTGGACACGACTAGACTTCATGTCAGGGGGAAACCTTTATCTAAGCTTTAGCATGCCCTTCCAAAGGTTGTAGTTGACACTGGTAGTTTTCTGAAAAGTTTTCTGAGAACTTTAATTTTAAATAAAGTTTTGATTTTGTGATTTTATTGCTATTTTTAATTATTGTTTCCTTTTTACTGCTATTTCTTGGGATTTTGTGTTTCTAATTTTCAGTTATGGGGAATGTTTTAACCATCTATAACTCTTTAGAAAACAGACAGGATCAAAATGTTTCAGTCAAGTCAAAATAAAATTAGTTAAAGACAATAACCAGACTTTTGCTGGTCTTACATATGAATTAAATGCATAACCCAAAGTGTGTGAACATCCATACAATGTACAGCCTCTGCACGTATACTGAAATTACATGAACAACCTTATTTCCACAAACTTGAACTAGGGCAAAAGTGTCTAACCATTTCTGTTGCAGAGTATGAATGTACATTGTATGGATGTTCACACACTTTGGGTTGTGCATTTATTTGGACTTTTGATGTCTTGGTTCAGTTATGCAACAAGGATTGCATGACATAATCAGTACAGAGCTCTCCACATGTGGAGATTTATGCTGTGCAACCCCAATATAGACTTGTGGCTAGTCCATTATTTCAAAAAGGAACGTTTCAAAAGAAGTCTGCAGTGAGGCAAATGACAAAGAAAGAAACAATTCAGATGCAACCAGACTTGTACATTTCCAGGAGTTAGGGGAGCAGGAGTAAGACAAAACTGGAAAAATCGGTTTCGCATATGGATACTATATCTGGTGAACTACGGTAATTCTGCTTGCTGTCTGAATGACCACTGAAATGAGCTCAGGAAAACTGCTGCTCCAAATATGGAAATATGTTAGATGTTGGAGCTGGCCAAGGAGCTGTTGTGCAAAGCTCTAATATAAAATGTAAAGTATAGAATGACAATAAAAGAAGAGAGATAATTCTTTGCAAAGCTAGCAAAAAGATGTGCTTATAGCAAGAAGAAAAATGTTCAAAGTCTTGGAAAAATAAACATGTTTCTGCTAGAGAATCATGATATACAAACATTAACTTCATTAAAAAAAACAATTTCTGAATTGAAAAGTTCCTTTTGTATGTTTTGAAAGGATAAATATTGGATTTATCTTTAAGAATACCTTTATATTAACCATGTCATTAAAATCTAAACTGAAGCTGTGGTTTCTATCAGACTATTGAGCTAATGGATGCTTATACTACTACCGTAGTAATCTCTTATGTTCAGCAGTAGCTTCTCTTCTTCAGGGAAATTATTTCTAGTTCTTTTCGTGAATTTGTGGGTAGATGGGGATCCCTTGGCATGTTGAGAGGAAAGCCTCTGCTACTGTTTTACATGTATGTGAAGTGGGAGAGGCATTTGGGATAGTTTCCTTTTTTTCCACAGATAAGTTTTTATTGCCTTAGCTTTCTGTTTTTCAAAAATGAGCATGGGATCATTTTATGGTACAGTTTTACATCTTTTTATATGTACAATGTTACAACTGTATTGGTAATAAATGAGAGTAATGATACTTTTTATAACTCAACATGGTGCGTTTATAAAATGAATTCATCAAAATACATTTTGCATTTGATAATAAATAAAGTCCAGCCAAACCAACCTACCTAGAGTTCAAATTCACTCTGACAGGTTGAAGTGTGGTATACAGTCCATTACGACTATTAATCTTGCTAGTTTCATGATTGAGTGGAAATGTTTTTCTTAGTCTTACTTTGCCACTGGATTTTGGTAATACAGTATGATCCCCATATCTACAAGACCGGTATCCCCAGTTTCATTAATCGACATCTAACAAAGTCCTCTTTAGGAAACATATAAAAGTTCAAAATGAAATTATCCATAAGACAATTAAAACCTATTAAATTATGAATGATTAAAAGGAAAACAAACAAATAGAAAATCCAGAACCTTTTCTCCTTGTGCAAAGAGTCTCCCAAAGTCAAAAAACCCCGTAAGGACAGTGTCAATCTAACATCTCTGGAAAGAGAGCTCAAAAGCCTTCTCAGTAGAATCTTCCTACTGAGAAGGCTCTTTTCCATGTTCCCACTAGATTTACCTATGAAGGTGGAGGAGCAGAGAGAATATGGGACAATATGCTCCTTCAAATAATCTGGAGCTGAGTTCTACAGGGCTTCTGAGGCCCAAGCATTTCTGTCAAGTAAGCCTATATCGGGAAAGCAAATGAATAGGCAAAGGACATTCCATTTAGTGAAGATGATTATTTCTATCGTAATGACGTGACCTCATGCCATACCTTACTATGGTTTATCGTATCTTATTTTACAGTTTGTTAAAGTATTCTTTTAATCTCAGTTTAAAAGAAGTAGGATAGAAATCTTAAATTGGAGTACTGTTGGCTTCGCTGGCATATTTATGCCACTAGTGGAGGCAAAAGTGATGGCAACAGTAAAAAGGTCATAGGTTTTACAGTAATGAACAAAACAAAACTTATGGTAAAAAAGACAACTGCTAGCTCTGACATTTATTTTTGAATTTGTGCTTTGTGCATGTAGCTTGTACAATCCTCTGTGCCACTGAATGATTGAAGCTGCCCTGCTAGAATATCTTAGATCTGAGAATGTCTTGGCCTCAGAAACGAGGCATTAAAACACAGGTGGTTTAGAGCTTCTCCTTCCTGTCTGCAGGAAAATCAAAAAAATAAAAGCACTAGTGTGATCAACTTTTATGCTAGCATAGTTCACCAAGAGGATTCAGGTCTTAAATAGTAGAAATTGCAATAGTTGGTCTGAATTTTAGATGATTACTTAATTGGTGGAATCCACAGAACAAGATGATATTAGAACTTATTTTAACATCATGAGGCCACTACCCTGTATGTTTTACCAAGACTTTAAGTGGTGCGTTTTTCAACTGTGCTCTCTATTTTCTCTCAATAATCCAGCCATTTTCTGAAGTATTCTCCTCATGGGTGTACTCATTTACATATTAATGAAGAATAAAGTACACAAAATACAAGTAAAATAGATAAAATATTTCTGTAAGAAATATGTGTGTGTGTGCGTTTAGGAACTTTGGTTAAAAAAATCTTCCAAAAATGTGTTGATTTATGGGTCTGTGAAAGTGCTGTGCCTTAACTATTATTAGGCAAGGAACCACTCCCTTCTCTGAACAGAGTGGTAATGTGACTTGGAAGAGCATAGAAGAGGCACAGATCCTAACAAATGACCCTCCCCCCAAACAACCATGAAAAATGAGGAATATAATGATAAGTTTATGCTACTTATTTATGGATAAATGAAATATGCCTCTCTCTGACATGTATGAGTCTTGGATTCTTAAGCCACAAATAGATCTGGCCTTAGTTGATATGTGGTGATCCTCCTTGCAAGATATCCTCTCAAAGTCTCACAAGCTGTAAACAATTTAAATTCAATTGATTAGATAGGCTTTGAATTCCACAATCTACTGGAGGCACTTTGCAAATGAAAAATGTTAATATTATTTACTGTGTTCCTAAAAAGTTATGGTATACAATGTGTAAAGTTATGGTATACAATGGAGAAGATGCTCTTATCAGCTTAGTAAGATCATACATTTCTGATGTTTGGATAGATGTGTACATCTGAGTTCCCAGAGGACAGAATTCACCACAAAATGAACCAAAGGATGCTCAAAGTAATCTGCCAAATGCCAACTCAGACTGCAACACAGTCTCTTTCAAGCAGTGACATTGTAATCATTAACACAGAGGACAAGAGGGGAGCAGAGATGTAACAGAGGTGTTTGCCCTTTTCCCATCTCTCCTGTCAGCCTTAGCACTATTGACATTTTGACAGACATGATACATTATTGGGTAATATATCAGCAAGAGCTTTGTTTGTGAGAAGAGTGGGAAGCTGTGGACAAACTAACTGTAAGAGTATATCTCACTCTTCCCCTCCTGGATATGGAAAGGAAGTCCTCCCGGCCCTTTGTTGGTATGCCCATTGTATTTAGGTTATGTTGGTTTCCTGATTATTGAATGACTTTCTGGTTGCTGAATGTTTTTAAATGCTGAAATCATTCAACTAGCAAAGGCCATTATTATTTCATTTTTTTGTATGCTGTACTAATATTGAACTTGTGGCAACACTTTAAAAACCTAGATAGTTTGAAGGTGACATCACTCAATAGTAATGGGCTCCATAAATAAGTGGCATATAATAAAAACAGTAAAATCTTTTACAGTGGATACTTTCTTCTTTCATGAGACCCATTAGGACATATACATTGCAAAATATGTGATTCACCCACCCCGGAGAGCAATACTGCACTAATGATAATGGAGGTTTTGCATGTAAGAGGTAGTGCTGTCATTTTTTTCTAAATTCTTCTCTTATACAGTGCTAAAAGTCACAAAAGGGCAGGTCATTTTTGGAAATGAAATAGTTCTTTACAGTCCTATTATGGTTTTTAACTTTGAATATGTTTGATGGATTTTAACTGAATTTTAAAATACTGTTTGTGTTTAATTATGTTTTAATGTTTTGGATATTTTAAATTGGATACCAATGCTTTTATGTCAAGTTGCTTTGAGTCCACATTGGGGAGATAAAGTGGAACAACAACAACAAAAGCCCCCAATTGAGTCTGGAAAAAATGATGAAAGAGTTATAGTTTGGAAAATGATTGATTTCTTCCTTCTAACATCGGTCTGCAAAGGAACTTGTACTTCAGTAAGATTAAATCAGGCTACACACTTACATACACAAATAAGGCAAGAATTATCCTGTGTCCTCTGCTGTTAGCTTTACAACTTAACTGCTAGTAAATGTCCCTTTGGTAGTTGGACAACTATCAAAGAGATCATAATCAATCAGACAGCAGTCCACAGTTCATACACATACCCTATATAACAACCAGGATGAGCTAAGCTCTTTCATGTCTGGGCTGGACAGAGTGCAGAGGGGGTGGTTTAATCATCAGTAAGCAAGTGGAAAAATCACTTCCCCTTTGTGCATATCACCTCCTGATTCATAAGTTGCTGCTGCCACCTGTTGTTGTTGTTGTTGTTGTTATTATTATTATATTTCTACCCCACTTTTCTCTCTTGATTGAGACCCAGAGTGGCTCACAACATTAAAAATAAGACAATTTAAAACTTACAAAATGTAAAAATTAAAATGTAATTAAACATACAGTGATTAAAACAAGTCTGTTAAAAACATATTAAACAAGCAAAAACTCTTAAAATTAAAATACCATACATAATACTCTGGCTTGTTCTTCAAAACTTTATGTTTTAAAAGCCTGCTTTAATAAAAAGAAGTTTTTGGCCGATCTTCAGAAAGACAGCAAGTAGGGACTATATTCGTCTCCCTGGGAAGGGAATTCCAGGGCAACCATCGAGAAGGCCCTCTCTTTAGTCCTCCTCAACTGTGCTTATGATACTGGTGGGACTGAGAGAAGAGCCTCTCATGAGGATCTCAGAGCCCAGGCAATTTTGTAGAAGATCTGCCAAAAAGCCTGCACCTGAACTATATAGGGCTTTAAGGTTCAAAGCCAACACCCTGAATTGCCTGAAAACAAAATTGCAGTTTCAAGTAGAGAACATTACAGTAATCCAAATGGGATGCAACTAACTAAGGCATGTACCACCATGACCAGATTCAGTTTGTCAAGGAACAGACATTATTAACACACAAGTTTTAAATGTGCAAAAGTACGCCTTGCCGCTGCAGAAACCGGTTAATCCTGAGTCTAGGAGTACACCCAAACTGCAAACCTGTGACTAGCACAGGCTTAATCCTTACTCCCTGGTCTGGCTTCTGACTGACCTGGAGCACCTATGTCCTCTCTGGATTAAGTCTCAGTTTGTTTGTCCTAATCCAGTCCATTACTGATGATCTTAGCTGGAAAACAGTCCTGCTCTGTTTTTTTCTCTAACTCTGGCAGAAGTGGCACACTCCTGTCTCCAGCTCCTGGGATCCTTGGCAATTTGGGAGCTAGACGAGAGGTGCACAATACCAAAGCTAGAGAAGGAGCCAGAACAAGAGTGCAAGTCCGGATCCTCAGCCAAGGAGGGGGCAGCAACAGTAGTTGCAGCAGCAACAATGGCTGAGATAGGAGGTTGTGTTAGAAATGGAAGCTGAAGATCAAAAACCAACTCTAGTTTCCAAATTCCTCTGCAGTCACATCAGTTGTTCCTGTCAAAAAGTTGTTTATGAGGAATTCATTACTTTGTTTACTTCTACATGGAAACTTTGTAACAGTGTACAACTAATTTTTTTTCTTAAATTGTTCTTCTACAAACTGGAAGTTTTAATACATTGGTTATGTTAAGGATATAGTTTGAATAGTTGAATAAGACTTGGTTGAAGGTGTCTAAATAAGATTTTCACTACTTTCTGAAATATGCATTGTCTTTAACTTGAGTTCAATGTTTCTGAATGGTATAGGTAATAATTTTAAAGTAATAAAAATAATTGGTTTATATTATATAATCCAGTAGAACAGATAAATTTTCCTCCTGTATAGTCTTGGTATCAATTGATCATAATGAGTAATGCTAACAACACAGTAATAATTTGATGAATGTCTGTATGTTATAATATTACTATGGGTGGCAGGTACATTATTTATAAAACACTTTAATTCACTTTCCACTTTGCAGTGAGCCTGCTGGTTTTAATGGGTGAAGCAGGTCACCAATATGTGTATGTACATAGTGAATTTGTACGATTGCACCCATAGTAATCACTGGCTACATGGTTTGAATCTATTGTAACAACTTGCTGCATAGCACTACTTATTTCATATAGTTCTCCAGCATTCATATTTCTTGATTGCTTAATTGAATTTTTAGAAATACATTGGAAATATACTTTAGTTAAATACTATCCCTCTCCCTTCTCCAATCATTTCCCATTCCATCCCCTCCCATGTTTCATCATCCCTCTTTTTGCATTTCCCCCTCCCCCTTTGCTATGTTCTGTTCACTGTTAGGAAGGGACACCTCAGAAGAGCCATTTCAGCTCAGCCCGGCATCGTCAGAGGCTAGCAGAACCAGCGGCTGCCAAAGTGAGTGGACTTAAGGCAAACTGAAATATATTAAACAAGGGAGTGATTTTTTGGCTAGTTTCTATGTACTTCATATTGGCATTTCACTTTGTTTTAATACATCCCTGTTGTTCCTTTAGACTTACATTAGAACAGATACCAACAGTGAATTCTTAATTTTTTTAAGCTAGTGTTGCTAAAATGGGTAATGTGTAATTAAATAAGTAGCTTTAATATTAATTTCTGTTGAATGTACTTGTTGAACCTTGGATTCCTTATCTTTTGACATAACTGCCCAGAAAAACAAATGAACAGTAAGCAGGTAGGAAATACAATCCCCATAACCGTAAGTTTCATAAAAATGTAAACAAAGTGATGAATCAATGGAATCTTAGAGAAGAGAATTTCACTATTTGGATGTCCAAGAAATCATGGCTATCAAGGAAGAAGGTGGTGCATTTCTTTGCAAAACGTGCTTAGGCAGAAGGACAGAAAGACAGCTTTTCCTATCTGTCCCTCTGACTCAGCATGGCAGTCTTTCCTTGCTTGTTGCTTTCACATGAGCAATGAGCATATGAAGATCCATGCTGGTTCAGACCAGTGTTCTGATAGGCTTATTGAATTGCAATAACATTGTGAATAAGTTAATTGCTACTCCGAATATTATATTACCTGTATATATTGGTCAGTGCCCAAGGTACTAACACATACAATGTTATGACATGTTTTTGATTATTGTGATCCTGGAAAAGGTTAAATAAGCTACAGGAAATTTGTTCAAACTCAATGAATGTAAATGATTGATAATACTTGAATGAATACATGATATGGATATATGAATGCAATTTGTTTTTTTGTTAGAAAATAACATATTGTCAGATGAAAAGAAAGGCAACAAACAAAAAAGCAGGGGCACATAAGACCAGTTATTAATTGACAAAATGATTCTGGAGAACTGCAAAAGCCGAAAACCAATCTTCACGTGGCTGGATTGACTATAAAAAAACCTTTGATTCACTCCCACACAGTTGGATCATCAAGCGCCTAGACACCATTGGGATTTGTAAAAATGTTGGCATTTTTATTGAAAATATGATGAAGCACTGGATAATTGAACCATTTGTTGAAAATGAAAACTATGGACTTGTCAACATCAGGAGAGGAATTTTCCAGTGAGACTCATTGTCCCCACTGCTTTTCATCATTATAATAAATAATAATAATAAAACTTTATTTCTAACCCGCACCCATCTCCCCGGTGGAAACTCGGAGCGGCTTACATGGGGCCCCGAACAACACATCACAAAATATCAGAAACATCAAGAAACAGTAAACACAATAAAAGCACTACACACAATCAAATACACAATAAAATGTGAAAACACAACAGCACAAATGACTTCAAAGCAGAAATGACAGGGCAGGCCACATGTGCATATAAAATATTTAATGTCACGATCTCTCTGTCAACAATCTTACAGAAAACAAACCTTGGCTAACAAACATCTAAGAAATCTCACAAAATTTCACATCTGCTGTACATGGACGACCTGAAGCTGTATGGGAAAACCAAAACTGAAATCTAGTCTCTGACTAAAACTGTCCGAATCTTTAGCACTGATATCAATATGGAGTTTGGTTTGGAGAAATGTTTGACAGAGGCACTGAATAAGGGAAAAATCATTGAAAGTGAGGGCATAAATATACCTAATGGCCAAATGATAAAGTGTCACCAGCCAGAGAGGCCTATAAATATCTGGGCATACTACAGCTGGACAACATCAAACTTGAAAACTGTGGTCGGCAAAGAATACATTTAAAGGGGCAGAAAAATTCTCAAAAGCAAGCTCAAATACCATCAGGGCCATAAACACCTGGGCCATACCTGTAATAAGATACACTGCTGGCATCATAAACTGGGCGCAGGCAGAACTGGATAATTTGGACAGAAAAACATGAAAACTCATGACCATTCATAATTCACTGCATCCTCGCAGTGATGTTGACTGGCTCTATCTGCCTAGAAGATCTGGTAGCAGAGGGCTCTTAAAAGTCAAACAAGCAGTTTAAAAAGAAAAACACACCCTGGCAGAATATCAAGGAAAGCCAAGAACCTGCTTTAATTGAAGTCAGTAATCAGAAACTTCTCAAAGCACAGCAAACAAAGAGACAGTACAAGAAAACTGCACTCCAAACCAGAGCGACAGCTGGCACAAAAAAGCATTACATGGACAGTTCCTTAACAAAATTGAAGTTGGCTCATGAATGGAACACTGAAGAAGAAGCCAGAAGGCCTGATTCTTGCAGCCCAGGAGCAAGCCATTAGAACAAATGCAATTAAGGTCAGGATCAAAAAATCAGCTGATGACCCAAAATGCAGACTGTGCAAGAAAGCTGATGAAATCATGGACCATATCCACAGCTGTTGTGGAAGAAAATCACACAGACGGACTACAAAGACACAACTCTATGGCCCAAATGATTCACTTGAACTTATGTCACAAGTACCACCTGCCAGCAGTAAAGAATTGGTGGGATCATAAACCCGCAAAGGTCCTGGAAAATGAACTGCAAAAATACTGTGGGACTTTTGAATTCAGACTGACAACGTTTTGGAACACAATACACCAGACATCACAATTGTGGAAAAGAAAAAAGTTTGGATTATTGATGTCGCCATACCGGGTGACAGCCGCATTGAGGAAAAAAACCAGGAAAAGCTCAGCCATTATCAAGACCGCAAAATCAAACTGCAAAGGCTCTGGCATAAACCAGTACAGGTGGTCCCAGTGGTCATTGGCACACCAGGTGCCGTGCCAAAAGATCTCAGCCGGCATTTGGAAACAATAAACATTGACAAAGTCATGATCTGTCAACTGCAAAAGGCCACCTTACTTGGATCTGTGCACATCATTCGGAAATACATCACACAGTCCTAGACGCTTGGGAAGTGTTCGATTTGTGATGTTTTGGCACGAAATCCAGCATATAGATCTTGTTTGCTGTGACATACTTTGGTTTTGTTTCAGTAAAATAATAATAATAATAATAATAATAACTTCAGGCAACTGGCTGCTGTATGAGCAGTATGCAGTTCTGTATCATGTTATACAACTATTTGAAAGTTCATGGAAGCAGTCAGAATTTGTATGATCCCATATTCAGAACTGTGTAACTGCTAATTAGGTGCACACCATTTGGATTGTTTGTAAATGCAGAACGAATAATTTCATTATCCCTTCTATGAACCATCTTTAAAAAATATTTTTGAAGTATAATTCTCATCACTAGTGGATGACGGCAGGACAGCATGTTGGAGGGAAGACAAGCTGGAGTGTGAAAGCTAATGCTTTCCACAATTTTGGTTTGGAAGCCATCCCCACCCATTCAATATTGCAAGGGACAGTACAGGCTCCTACTTGTCAGTCATAATGATGCAGATGTTGCTGTGTGCTAGGTATTGAAAAACATCCCGTCACATCTCTCCTCACTCAGTTGTCTTCTTGCCAGTTGCTCCAAATTCCAGGATTCCAGGATATTGAATCATGACAGTTAAAGAGCTATCAAATTGCATTTATTCTACAGTGTAAAAACACCCTAAGACTAATTAAAGAAAGCATAGAACTAATTATGACAACTTCACTACAAACAGCCAGCAATTGAGTCTCAGTTTGGGAGAAAGGTGGGGTGTACATTCAATGAAAAATAATAACAAAATAGATCAGTTTAAAGTATGTGTCAAAGTGTTTTAAATGGTTGTTGAAACAAATTCTGTTTGAATAATAGCATTTTATTTATTATTATTGTGAGCTGCCCTGAGTCCTATCTTGGAAAGAAAAGCGACTATAAAGTAGATAATGACACCAGTAGTGGCTTTGTATTAAATTCTGAAAATCACCCAGGCTTCATAGTATGGTGGGCCCAGTTTTTTATTTTGTACTGGTAATATTTGGAGGGCTTAAACATTTAAAAATACTAGATCCTGTCAGATCTTGGAAGCTACACAGAGTCAGTCCTGGTTAACACTTGGATGGGGGGCACCAATTAATGGCAGGTGCTGTAGACTATATTTTAGAAGAAGAAAAGCCATCTGTGAGCATTCCTTTTCTTAGAAACCTTATGAAATTCATAAAGTCACTATACATTGACAGGCAACTTGAAGATACAAAACCACATAATGGTAAAACTAAAGCTGTTTTTTGTCCTTCTTTTGGCCATTTGATGTAGTGACACAATGACAACATGGCTAGTATCTTCAAGGTCATAACTTTGATACCTACTAAACCTGTTATATTTTCAAGAGAGAAAACAAATGGATTCACATTGTAACTTTCAGCATTACCACTTGTCAAAAATAGTAAAATAGTGTCTTATGTTGCAATGTTTGCGGGTACTTGAAATGATAGGAAATATGTGAGTGTGAAATGATCAGCTGCTGGTCAGCTGTGTAATCTTTTGTGGTCAGAAGTAGGAATGGGAGATGACAGGAATAACAATATCCTTTCTATTGTTCTTCCTTGGAAAAAAAACCCCAACCCTAATCTATTGTATGCTTTTGATTCTTCTTCACAGTTTTCTCAATTTTCTGTGGCAAGGTATCTACAACCATAGAAATTGTAAATGCACGACACTGTAGAAATTTGTATATGGGAACACATTGTAGGATTACTGCCCTAACAGCAAGAAAGCTATATTAATTAGAGAGAAAACTGACATTATTGAAATCTTTTTTCATTATATGCTCATTTCATGATTCTGTTTGGCTTCTGTTATCTAAGGCCTCAGCAGGAGGCTGTTTTATCAAGATTGTTGTGTTCCAAAGCACGTTTCTAATATTTCTATGGAATCTGACCTTGCAGCAATTTACTACTGCAAGATGTTACCTTGATATCAGTTCTTGAAAGAAGATCATATATTTGAAGAATATCTTGAGTGGATAAATGGGATTATCTTAAGAAGATTTACACTGTTGAGAATTTCAAATCTTTTTTGTCTGCTGTCATAGAAGGGCATTATAAGGTTATGGAGAAGTATCAGTTACTACATCCCCATGGATATGTAGGTATTAAAGATGTACTAAATGATCTTCTAGGTTGTACTTTTTACCTGGCCGCCAGGAATAAATGGACCTTCTTTCTATTAGTTCAGAAATCAAGCTCTGTAGTAGCAATTAGGGTAAGTAATTACTGTTGTAATTACTTCTAACATTCAAGCAATTACTGGATAATATAAACCACTTGCAGGAGACTTCCATTATTTCTTACGTGAGAAGAAAAGGAAACTTATGAGAAATGCTTCATACTGCCTCTTTGCCAGAGAGTCTGTTATGGTTCCAAGGTGATGGGTGGGGTTTTTTTTTCCAACATTATTCTGCTGCACTGGTCTCAGAAACGGCAAATTTACATATTTAAGGTTTCCTTTGAAAGAGAAGTGATTATTTAACACCAAATCAGGTGATGCCTTTTCCAGGACTCAGAAAATTGAGGTAACATATAAAATAAGAGTCTGTGCCATACAATGGATCTTCAAGAATGGTTGCTTATTAGGAATACTGATTCCTATCAGATTTCCTACTGTTGGGGCAACTCACATGGTCTCCTGCCAGTATAGATATCAGAGATTCTTCTCTATACCTAAAGTTCAAACTATGGCTCCCTTAAAATTGGAAGAAACTGTGAATTGGAAGAATGTTCCCTTTACATTTTTACTGTTCTTCCTCACCCCTATATTAATAAATTTATTTTGCTAATGCATGGCGAAATGTTGTGACAAATTGATGGCATCTCATAGTCAATCAATATGGCTATGTTGTGAAGTTCACTCCATGACCCTGAGATGGGGTATTACATTCTAATGTAGATTATGATTGACTGGAGGCAGAAAAAACATGGCATAATTACAAAGACACAATAGTGCCAGTTCTGCCAAAGAAGAGCACAATTTTGAATTTGGGCAGTAGATGACATATTTTGGATCTCCATGAGATGAATGACTTCCTAACAACTGAGACACGTGTCTTTGGAGAGTATTTTGCCCTTACATCGAAGGGACTTCTTCCATTTTCAGATCGTTACACCCCTGCCATGATGACAAAATCAAATCAATTCAGTGGTTTCTGACTTGATATATTTGTTTAGCTGCTGCTATGTTGGAACAACCACATAGTTATTGTCAGAGGCAAGTTGGATTTGTCAGCTTTTCCATGGAAATAATGATTTTCCCTGTTCCGTAATTCTGGGTGTTGCCAACATAAATTCTAAATGATACCATCCAGCTCTAAGAAAAAAACTAGCATCTAGTCAGCTCAAACCCAGGAATGGACAGAAAATTTAGAAATAGAGATAGAATTTGTAGAGACAAAAGCAACTCCTGCCTTACTTAGGCGATCCCTCATTGTCCGAGTAGGATTGTCTTCCAAGATTGGTGTACTGGCGGTGGGTACGTGGGTGACTGTGGAGCCCTATTCTTGATCTGCATGTTCTCCTGCAGTGAGGGCATTGGTTTCCAGATGGAAGGTGGTCCCAGTCGGGGTTGGTTTGATGCATCTTCCTCTTGGCACATTTCTCTCTTTTGTCCTCCATTCGTGTCTCTTCAAATTCTACAGCACTGCTGGTCACAGCTGACCTCCAGCTGAAGCACTCAAGGGCCAGGGCTTCCCAGTTCTCGGTGTCTATGCCAGAGTTTTTAAGGTTGGCTTTGAGGCTATATTTAAATCTCTTTTCCTGCCCACCAACATTCCATTTTCCATTCTTGAGTTCGGAGTAGAGCAACTGCTTTGGGAGACGGTGGTCGAGCATCCGGACAATGTGGCTGCCCCAGTGGAGTTGATGGCGGAGGACCATCGCTTCAATACTGGTGGTCTTTGCTTCTTCCAGCATGCTGACATTTGTCCACTTGTCTTCCAAAGAGGTTTGCAGGATTTTTTTGGAGGCAATGCTGATGGAATCGTTGCATGTGACGTCTGTAGATAGTCCACATCTCGCAGGTGTATAGCAGGGTTGGGAGGACAATAGCTTTATAAACAAGCATCTTGGTATCCCTATGGATGCCCTGGTCCTCAAACACTCTGTGCTTCATTCGGAAAGATTCTGCACTCTCAGAGCTCAGGTGGTGTTGTATTTCGGTGTCAATGTTGACTTTTGAAGAGAAGTGGCTGCCAAGGTAGCGGAACTTGTCAACATTTTCTAATGTTAAGTTATATTTCTGGCATTGGAGAGGGATTGGCTGGTGACTGCTGGAAGAGTACTTTGGTTTTCTCCATGTTCAGTGACAGAAATAGATATGGAACTTGTAGAGACAAAAGCAACTCCTGCCTACCAGCACCTCCATGTGGCCAGTTCCTGAAGCTGACATTCAGTGGGACTGAAGTCTCTTACTGAGTGTATAGGAGGGTATAGGTAGGAGATAGTATTAAGCAACAATGCTACTAGACCTAAGAGCAAACTGACAAGGCAGCCAAAAAGCATTTGGTTGGAAGTAGACAGTAAAATACATTAAAAGCACTATAATTTGTCATCTGATTTTGAAAGCTAAACAGGATCAGCCCTGATTAGCATTTGTATGAGAGGTCACCTATGAATACCAGGCCCTGTAGGCTATATATTAGAAGGACGTCACAAAATCACTGCAGAATATTCCTTGCCTAAGAAAATCTTACAAAATGTATGGGATTACTATAAATTTATTTATTTATTTATTCAATTTGATATACCGCTCTCTCTGGCTCCCAGAGCGGTTCACAGAAATGAACAGATAAAAACACATAAAAACACATGAAATGCAATAAAACAGAAATTAAACCCCCCCAGTTAAAACATACAGCCAGTAGCACTACGGCAACAATACCAGCATGTTGGCATTGGTTTAGACGGCAAATGCCTGTCTAAAGAGCCAGGTCTTTACAGCTCTGCGGAACGGCATTAAGTCCCGAATAGCTCGTGTCTCTTCGGGGAGAGAGTTCCACAAAGTTGGCGCTGCTACAGCAAACGCCCTTTGTCGCGTGCTGGCCAGTCTGTAAACCCTAATGCCCGGCACATCCAGAAGATTGAGCCCCTCTGAACGCAGTGATCTCCTGGGTACATAAGGGGTAAGCCGCTCCCTCAGGTACACTGGCCCCAAACCATATAAGGCCTTGAAAGTTAAAACTAACACCTTGAAGGCAAATTGACAGGTGGCTTGAAGGCACATGCACACGCAAATACACACAGGCAGAATATGCATAATAACCTTTCCCTCATTTGGTCTATTAATGTCTCCCTGTCTCTGAACACAGTAATAAGTACAGCCTCATTCTCCTTATAATTAACCTGTACAATCTGGTTAATTAAGATTCCAGTGGCAGATAAGACAGGCTCCAGATGTCAGCTGGATTTTCTTTGGCAAATGGTATAGGCTAATACTTTGTCAGTCAGGGTGTCACTCCTTGCTCTCTGGACTGTCTCAGAGTAACCACTAAGAAGAAACTAGCATTTAGAAAACCTCCATTTGCTCTGTACTCTTCCTGTGATTTCCTGTTGCTGGTTTCCAGATGCATTCGGTTGAACATACAGAAAGTTCCTAGCTTCACTATAAAGGTCCTGTGCAGTGGAGGTCACAGTACTCCATGCTTTTGGACTGTGTGATTTTATGTTATTTTAAGTGATATCTTTTAATTATGTGATTTTAATGCTTATGTTGAAGGCAGCAGAACAATCCAGAAGGATAAATCGGAGAAGGCACAGCTTTGAATTTAAAAGACCTGAGTAGGGCTATTGATGATTGGGGCTTTTGGAAGTCTCATTCATAGGGCTGCCATAAGTTGAAACTGACTTGGCAGCAGATAACAAATGAATTGATGAGAGTGGTGTGTCAGACTTGCTCCTTTTAGACAAGAGACCTGTAGATGACACCATCACAGTTTGAATGGTGACCAATACGAGATATGAAGTCATTTTAAACCTTTATTTTTATTTATTTATTTATTTATTTATTTATTTAATTTTATTTATATTCGGACTTCTATCACCGCCACTCCCCGAGGGCTCGGGGCGGTTCACAAGTCAGGCAAAAACAACACAATCAACAAACAAAACAAACAATACAACGGTAGAAGAAGAAAAAAAAAAGGGGGGGGGAAGGACAGAGGTAGGGAATAGAAATATGGCAGTAGGGTGCCCAGCAGAGTCTAAGCGGGCCCTGAGACACTATTTGTGAACATTTAATAGTAAATACCGGTAGACCCTATATTCTGTGGTTTTTATATATTTGGGAGTTTTACACTCTTTATATAGTTGTATCTTAAAAATTAGATTAGCAGTTTGGTCATGTGCCACCCCATAGTGAAGAATACTTTGGTTAGCTTGTAATACACTACTTTTTGCCAGTAGTTCTGGAATCCTGTAGGATGGCTATAAATAAAGAGACCATTTTTGTTATTGTGAGGAAATCAGTGGACCTCGGGTGAGGCCCTATAGATGTGCATGACTGTTTCTCCAATGGCAGACTTTGCTTCCCACCTCAGGTGATGGAAGACCATTATATTTTCCAGAATAGAATAAAGAGTTGAAAGTATATTGTGAGGCCAACATTATTTATATTCATTTAATCTAATCTATATCTTGTTGTGCTGCTGGCATGCAGGGAAATTACACAGCAGAAACATTCCTCAAGGTGCTCAATTGATGGATGTTTTATTGGTTAATACATTCTTTAATGGCAGTCCAACATACAGTAAATGCCAAAGGACAATGTGAATAAAAGCTTGCCAGTGAAGGATAACACGCTTTGGTTTGCTTTGTTAAAGGCCTTAGTCATCTCAGAAGTGTTGCAGGCATGAGAATTTGTTTTGGGAACATATGTAAATTATGTTACTAAATACTTTAGGATTATTTTAGTATTCATGGATACTCATTCCTGTTATAAGACTTACTGGTTTTAAGATAAGACCTGATTGGTGTAAACAAATGGTATACAGGAGAGAAGCATTCTAGTCCTTTTGCTGATGGGGTCTGGCATCTCCTCACAGTAGAACTGAGGCCCTACACAACTAAATGTACCAATAGCAGTCTATCCCTGGCAATTGAATTCCTTGTGACAGGCCAAATAGGTTTCCTGGGCTGGGACACAGTCCTCTCCCATGCGAGGCCAATGCACATGGCAGAAGCAAACAATTGAAAGTAAATGCTGACATGTCCCACCTCCCCTTCCAAAGCTATGAAAACGATATAAGTAGAGCCAGTCTGGTATAGTGTTTTTAGTGTTGGCCTATGACTCTAGTGATTAGGTTCAAATCCCTGCTTGGCCATGGAAACCTACTAGATAACATTAGGCATCTCTCATATTTTCAGCATCCAAGGAAGGCTATAGCAAAACTCCAGTGATAATATCTTGTATAGAAAACCCTAGGATAGACGTTTCACAAGTAAGAGTGAATTTGAATGAATCTACAACAACATTGCAGAATTTTGTTTAGAAGAGTAAACAGCCAATCCAGAATTGGGGCTGATACTCATATGAGATAAAGTGAAGAAGTCACCTTAAGCAGCTGATTTGGGGTGTCCTGAAAGCAAGGAAATTATTAGCGATTTTGCTGTTTCCAGGATGAGGATCTAGGCCTTATAGATGCCAAAATTCAGAGCCATAGTCTAGATTAGTTTGCAGATGGATTTTGTAGCACCTCTAAGACTAACTGGGAGAAAGAAGTGTGTAGCATAATTTTTGTAGATTGAATCTACTTCATCAGTTGCATGGAGTGAAGTGACTATGGACAGATAATGATGGACAAGTATGTGTGTGAATAGTAATAAAATGCAAAACATGTTGGTATGATGATGCAGTGATTGATTAGTTCCATTTTAACAGTGTCATGAGGGGAAGTGCAGTCAGATGCCATTTTTCATCCCAAGGATTTGAAAACAGTGCAAATAGAACTGGTCGTTTAATGGTTTGAGCATTGGACTTTGGAAACCAGAGGCTGTATCTCCATTTGGCCATGAAAACTCACTGGGTGGTCTTCGGCAAGGGAAACCCCTCTAATCAGATCTTGCCAAGAAAATCCCATGATAAGATTCTTTAGAGTCTTTATCAATCAGAAATTACTGGAAGGCACACAGCAGCAGAGATTAATAACAGAGCAAGTTTACTTCCTCACTTCCTTCCCTGTCTTGAACTACAAGTGTAAATCAACATACCATAGCAAAGCTGCTAAAAGCCATTGACACTTTCTGTAGCACTAAACAGCTATTAACTTGGCCACAGCACTGGCAAGAGCTCCAAAACTTATATCCCTTATGTCAGATGCCAAACTCATTACATTAGCTTTGGACATTAGCCTTTCTGACATGAAGACTTGCTCTGTCTTTTACAAAGTATACTAATCCATAGTGAGATTCCCAGTTACAAAATTCTGTACTTTTGAAACCATACATGTATTCTATAATATACATTTAGAAGTTAGTCAGTCAGCCACTCTGTATTTTGTTAATGAATAGCATATAAATAACTAAACAGTATGTTCAGCCATTTATACGGGTCATTTAGGTACTTATTATACACTGGAAATTTTATGTATAATGGCCATTTGCTTCTCTTACAGAAGGAGCTGAGCCTTCCAAGAAGAGGAAGTTTGTAAGTAACTGATTTCCCCCCTTTCATTGTGTTCAGTGTATTCTGCATGATCCTTGTATGTTCCTATATGTCTTTCTTCTTTCAGTGCTGGATGAAGTATTAGTTGATTTTGCACAAAGAAAGTTAACATTGTAAACTAAAGTCTTGAGGCCCTTGTTCTCTGTTCCTAATATAATTTAGTGATGGACTTCAAAATTCTATAGTATTAATACATTGCTATTATCAGGGAAGAAAAGTAAACAAAACTGTAAAGTATGTTATTTGGAGTTCTGTTATTATTAGAGTGCCATATAGTAATTACATGAATAACTGCCACTTCTGTACATAGCCATATTTTTATGACTTTATTTTAAATCTTTAATAAAGATTTTTGTTATTGTGCTACCTACATAGCACATTAAATAAAATTAAAATAAAACAAAAGCAACATTGATTGCAAAAAAATATCAACTTACACACTTTGATCTGCTGTGAGACATATCCATTCATGTCTGATTTTGGACAGTGGGCAGGTTTGATTACTTTTTGAACTAGACATCCACAGAGAGCTTCAGGTAAGTTTAAGAAAAGTTCCTGTCAGGATTTACAATACAGGGCTTGATGGATCAAAGGTCTGATAAATTATAAAGCCCCTATCTTCTTGTGAAATTTAAACAATTAAAACAATTTCAAACTAGTCTACCTAATGTAGTATTTACCCAGTTAAAATAAAAGTTGTACTTAGAGCTTTGCAATAATTTTAATTTGTTTTATTAGTTTGTTTAAATTAATGACAATCTGCAAATATGATACTTCATTTTAAAAACACTTTTAAAAGAATGTATTAAAATATAACGGCACGTATAACATTAAAATGAAAGTATATAATAATGAGAACAAACAAATGAATATGAATGAAAGAAGAGATTTAATAATAAATACAAAAATAAGTCAAATAGAAAGCGGCCTATTTGATTCATTCTCTTGTTTAAACTATTGAGATGTCAGAAAGTGACAAGGAAAAAGAAGGCTGCCAATAATTAGGTTGCACAGGCATCCAGAAGATCTGAGATTTTGAAGTTAAATACTTGAAAAAAGCTGTTATAACAGCTATCCAATTGTGTAATGAAAGCAGTCAATTTTTCCTGCTTTTTAAAAACTGCAGGTAACTTGAAATTTTGTTCTTGTATTTGTAACACCAGATCTTAATATAGCATAGTGATGTTTCATTTTTTAAAATGTCTAACTTATTCAATTCTGCTTTCTTTGTTGAGAGAGCAAATAAAATTTGTGAATCACTTTGTTGTGTTGAGACCATTTAAAAAAATTCTGTTAGAAGAATTTTTAAAAAATCTGCCTCCTAACCCCCTCTCCCCTCAAGACCGGTTTAAGATAACTCATCAAAGTACTTCTGTAAACCTAAGCACAGAAAAAAAAAAGTTTTGTATTTGAAAATTTTGTTTAATAGGTCAGTTGAATTAAAGTGTCATATTTTGGTATGTTGCTATTTCTCTTGTAAGTTCCATGTTAGAATAGAGGAAGGGTGACCAGAACAAATTATGGGGTCTAGTGAGACACTGAAATTTTTATGTAAGAGACCTTTAAAGGGCTACATATTTTTAAAGAGGTCATTTGTGGACGATTGAGTGATTGCATTGGAAAACTTTGTATATCAAATTGATATATTGCTAAAAATATTATAAGATGTTGGAGATGTGGTGAATTTAAAATTATTAAACAAAAGACAAAAAAGGTTATAAAATACATGAAATTTTATTGGGAATTGTGGCTTTAAAATTGAGAAAAATGTGAAATATTTAGGTATTATTGTGTCAAACAAAAACTCAACATTTTTTCAAGATAATTATGTTGAAACCTGTGGTGAAATAAAATAAGATGTTGATAGAAGGGATAAACTAAAGTTGTTACTATTAAGGAGAATTTCAGTATTTTCCCCCCAAAATGTTATTTTTATTCTTGACCATATATATATATATATATTACTTAATAATGTTCCACTCAAAAATGGCAGAAGGATTTGTCAGAGTTTATATGCTGTGGATAGGATCTAAAAGTGGAATTTCTCCCATGATGCCAAGCAAAGAGGAGGACTAAGTATATCGGATTTGAAATTGTATTTTTCTGCATATTGTTTGGTTTTGTTAAATGTTTGGATAATATTGAAAAATGATAAACTTCTGGATTTGGGGGACATGGTTTGAAATGTATTTGCATGTTTTTATAGTACGGTAATGTGAAATCAGCTGTGGATTTTAATAATCATTATGTGAGATGAGGTAAATATAAATCTAGACTAAATCATAAGGCACATTTATGGATTTCTACAGAAGAAGCTTTTTATAGAATTGGCAAGAGTACAAACAGAAATAGGTAACATACTAATATCTTTCACTGTTTGATCAGGACAAGTATAGAATTAAAATAAATGGAAAACCAATATCTGAGGGGCATAAAGTTCTATGATTTTTTAATGGATTCAAAACTATGGTTCCCATCATAATAATTTGGAATTTGAATTACAATTATGTGGAAACAGTGACCATTTGATTGGTAAAATGTATAAAATGTTATTAAAATTGAGATGGAGTAGAAACAAATTAGAGATTGTTTGGTAAAGTGGGCACAAAATTTGAGTTACAGTATTCAGATGGATCAACGAGGAAAATGTGTCTGAGGTTGTTGCAATTTGTGTTAAGACTTCAAGGGGAACTGTTATAAAATTGGTTTTTGTTAGTATTTGGCTTCACAGAAAGTAATCAAAAAGTATAAAGGGGTTACTAATATATGCTGGAAATGTAAACATATATGTTTATTATATGTTATGATAGACTTGTGGGAAAACACACACACACACACACACACAGAAATGTACTGTGTTTGAATCAGAGAAAGTGAAAAATCCAGTTAAAACAGACTTTTTTTGTTGAGACTATGGATGAACAAATAGAGAAGCAGCACAAGAGAGTGGTACAATATATTATCATTGCAGCAAGAATATCATAAGCAAAGACATGGAAGACTATGGAAATTCCAACACAGGAAGATTAGATAATGAACGTCTTTTTTGTTGAAAGAAAAGTCATTGGGCAGTTTTATGAAATATTGGGACTCATTAATTAATTATATTTTTGCAGAGTAGAGAACTGTGGGATCTGATAATTAGTAGTTTAGATTAAAAAATAGAAGTGTAAAGTTATATGGAGGAAATAAAATTTAGTATCATATATACCATCAGTTAGCACAAATTGTTAATTGGAAATAAACTGTTAATTATTGTTTACTTTTGGTAATGTATTCTTATGTATGTATTCTTTTTAGTTTTATGAGTTTTTGTTTGTAGTTTACCAATGGTTAGGAGTGTGTGATTTTTTTTTGTATTATATGTGTTGTTTCATTATGTTATGTAGTTTTCAGTATAATAATAATAATAATGGGAAGAAAGAAAAATTAAATGAACAGAAGAAATAAAATAAATCAATTCAATTAACTTAAAATGGAAAAGAAATGGAAAAATGGGAGGGTGTTAATTACTCTGTATAATCAAAGCAAAAAAAGTTGGAATGGCTGTGAATTTTTCATGAAAAATGCATTAATGTTAACTTGAATAGGTGGAGAATAGAGAGGTTATGTAAGTCAACGCTAGAAGAAAAAATAACGGAATAAATACAAATTGATCAAGTTGGGATCAAATAGCTAACGTGGGAAAAAGGAGCAGGAGCAAAAAAAATCCCAGGAATATTTTGACAATGAAAGAGTTTCATGTAAAGCAATAATTTTCAATGGTTGTCATCAAACATTAGTGAAGTAGAGAAATTGTTGTATATTCTGTGAAAATAAAACTTAAAAGAGAAAAAAAGTATAATGAGTTTTCAGATTAATATCAAGATTGATATTCAAAATTTCTGGGAAGATCACACACATAATGCAATTCAATTATGGCATTGGATATGAAACTACAAATATATTGTTCCCATTAAGTGTGAGATACCAGAAATTCAAGACAGTCTGGATTAGTACTCAACAAATAGCAAGAGTCTTTCAGAACTAGCAACATCTACATGCCCAGTATGGAAAGTGGAAGTGCAGCAAGCAGTTAACATGGTGATTTGTCTGTTAAAGAAGAACTTGAGAAGAACTTGAGTCACTCTAAGGGCACATTACCACAATCAGTCATTGTAAGGATCTAATTGATCTTTTGTTTTTGTATGATAATCTTCTATCTGGATTTTTGATTTAGCAAGGATGTTTTGAATAAGCATCTTCAATTCTGATTTCTTCCTCCAATTTTCAGGTACATGTACGTCCAAGAACTCACAAATAGTTATATCTTGTTAATGGCAACCAGAGAGTTATTAGTCTTGAAAATAATGGTTTTTGGGAATCCTCATCTATATTTTATACCTGTATTGCACACTAAATCAGCTAGGGGTTTGAAAGATTGGCTTTTCTATTGTTTCAGGAGCAAAGTCCTGAAAGATCTTCATTGTATTATTTTTAAACTTCATTGTTTGCATGGGATAAAGTTTTTGAAGAAACTGAGAGAAACATAGCACGATATCTCATGGAACTAAAGAAATATAACTAATTGATTGACATGCTCATTCCATCTCTGTTTCTGTTAGAGCCTATTTAAGGGAAATTTAATTAATCCAAGTAATCAGAAATCTTTGTATGTTATTTTGTTTAGTATATTCTGAAACCCGCAAATTCTGAGATTCAGGTATCTCACTATATTTTTTCAAATCCTTACCCTTACTAGAGAGAATTTCATTATTTAATTCTAATTAATGTATTTTTGTTCATGTTTGGAACAAGGCAATAAGGCAACAATAGGATCCAGTATGGCTGATCTGAGATGGTTTTAAACAAGTGTTTTTAAAGTGGAGATAATTGATTTTAGTGTTTATGTATATTTATAGTTTATGTTATGTTCCGGCATTGAATGTTTGTTGTATATAAGTTGTGCTTTGCCCTGAGTCCCCTTCGGGGTGAGCAGGGCAGAATATAAATGTTTAAAATAAATAATAAATAAATAGCTGCAGAACTGCTTTAGCAGCACCTGCAATGCCACCAATGTTTTCTGTCAGTGTTGTAATTTTAGAATGTACTGGTTGGGACTAGTCTTTTTGTAGGTCCTTTTGAATATCTACTGTGAACTTTTGAAAGAGTTCTGGTATTGAATTGGTGGCTGAGGAATCAGACATGGAATGTGGAACAGGATGGTAGAGCACTTTTCTGTTTCCCTCTTTTGTTCTTATGCATGCCTGGAGACATGTTGAAATCTGCGGGAAGATTGTTCTCATTCGCAGCGATCCAAGGTTCTTTAGGCAGAAAATACAAAATTTAAATTCCCTTCTGCTAAACAGTCCACTGACCTTTTAGTTCCACTCATCAAATCTTTCTAGATCTCAATTGTTAACACTGTTTTAAAAGTTTTGAATGTATTAATTAGGAGTGGCTTTGATCAGTGCTCAAGTTATGCATCCACCATTTTAGGCAGTTAGCCACACTCCCCTGATACCTCGTAGTTAATTGCATTGCTTATGCTGATGTGCTTTCTTTCTCTTCATTTCTCTAATAATACAGCCTCGTTTGTCATCTAAGAAATAATTCACACTGTGTCCACTGTATATTTGTTTTTCCAAGGCATATAAGCTTGAGTTTAAAAAATTCATTTTAAATTGCATTTTAATGTTTGTGCTGCTCTTCTTTGTTAACTTTATATTTTTATCCTCAGGATGCATCTGCAAAATGAATACACTATACCCTATGACAAAAAGATATTATATGATAGATGTCAATGTCTGTGAAAACTATCCAGTATAGAAGTGACACACAACTTCAGATGTAACTGATTAAATTAAATATATTTTATTACATTTTAAGCAACAATTGATGTCTGAGGTGGATCAATGATGTGCATATCACAATTGATGTTTCCTGTCTGTTGCGAAATATGAAACAAGAATATTTCTAAGATATAGTCACTTCATAATGTGTAGAACCAGCTTCTTAGCAGGATGTTCTGAAATGGCTTTCCTCTTGAAAATTGGGGAGGGATATATTTCAGGGGGTTTGTGGGCAGGGCTAGGGCTTTATTCTGAAGGGGAGTGATGAAGCATTTGGTAGCGATATTCGTATCAGTGCACTCTCTTTTTCGCCTTCATTTTTCTATTTGCACAAATAATTTGTTTGAGCTCAGCCAGTTGCAGCTAATACAAAGACAGTGACTTCATTCTGGAATACAACTGCTGTCCCAAAACTACCTTTATATATTTTATTTATTTACTATGACTATATTTCTATCCCACTCTATCTCACCTTGAGGGGGACTCAGAGCGGCTTACAATTTGGCAAGATTCAATGCCACATTATACATACAAAAAGCGATACATAACATAATTAATTAAAATCAATAAGCATATAATTACATATTAAACCATTAAAACAATATACAAGTAAACATCATAAAATATTAAACATTGCACCGGTCCATCAAACCTTTGAAGAATTTGAAAAAAGAAACTGACAGCCAAACATTGGTGTGAGAAATGATGTTAGAAAAACCTTAGCCATAGGAAAAAGTATTCTTAAAAAAACCCCAAAATAATGGCAACCACTTCCTAAGATGTTACAACCTTCTTCCTGTAGATACAGAATCTTCTTGTCAGTTCTATAGAAACCTAGCATGTAGTCTTTAATTATTTTTATACCTTAGAAACATTCCCATTGTTTGTAAATAATATTATGTGATGATGTGATGGAATTTTGGAAACGTATTAGAGGGCTTGGGCTACAAGGTACCTATGTTTCTGTTTTCAGCACATTTTCACATTCATTTATACTTTTTGAAATTCATTTGAATAAAATATGCCAAATTTCATCTGTAAAAAATGTCCATGGAACCATTTTTGTTCTAGTATCTTAATCGTATATAGGTTTTCGTATATAGTATACTATGCCTTTTGCTGGATTGCCACATAATGTTAATAAACTTCATTATATGTTAGAAGAGAAGTCGATGATATCATCATTTGAGGGGCTAGACAGAAGGCCAAATGAATACAACTTAATAGAAATTGTTAAGCTTCTTTTTGCTTAAGGCTTGACAGTTTTCCCAGAAGTTATAAAGGTTTGTAATTGGCCTCTTTATCAGTGATTTTGAGTGTGGATTATTGAATTACTTTAGGAAAGAAGAGATAAAGGTAGGAAATAGAATGGAACCCTCTGGCATCCAAACAATATAAGAACAATGAAACAATATTACATATTTTTATGCAGAAGCTTGTATTATTCTGTTGTTAACTATGTTCAGCTCTACAGGTTTGGTATCTGATTTTAGATTTGGGCCGAATGGAATAAAAATTGTGTTTAGAGCTAGTTTCAGGCTTGCTTGATACTGCTGTATTGACCTAGCAAAGCGGGGGACATTTCTGTCAGTTTTAAGATAGTATCTTAGGAGAACAGTAATTAGCAGAACAGAAGCAGAATCTTTCCTCGTGTACTTTTGAATGCTGCATGCAATATTTGCTTTACAAGATGTAAAAAACTAAGTGTGAGAAAAGCAAAGCACTAATTTCAGAATGCTCAGCCACAAAACAAGGCAATTGTCTCTTCTGCTAGAAGATTAGATGAGAAGTTGCATATTTTATAGGGGATTAAATATTATTTAGCCCATAAGTAATAAATGAGAAATTAGTTAAAAGTTGAATAGAGTTTCAATTTAGATGTAACAGGTTTAAAATCCCTTACGAAATAATCATTTGAGTGTTTAGTGTGCATATTTCCCATTGATTGTTTGGTGACATATGGAAAAATGTTTTAGAAAGAACGAAGAGAGTCCATCAACCACATTTTTTTTAGAAGCCATGTTAATGTATTTACTACTACTGGTATATTCCCAACTTTTGAAAAGAGCTATCTTCCCTTTCCTATAAACTTTGTACTATTACTTTTTCTACTTTATCTATGAGAAATGATAATATGGCAGAAGGTATTGATGAAATTTATCTGGGTGTGATCTCATAGAATCATAAAATCCTAGAGTTGGAAGAGACCTCATGGGCCATCCAGTCCAATCCCTTGCCAAGAAGCAGGAAACTTGCATTCAAAGCACCCCAACATATGGCCATCCAGCCTCTGTTTAAAAGCCCCAAAGAAGGAGCCTCTTCACCATACTCCAGGGCAGAGAGTTCCACTGCTGAACAGCTCTCACATCCACTTTGAGGAAGACTAAGGAAGTATAGCTGTGTCGAATCTCAGTTATGGGGCAAAAGTAGGAACTGCTACTATTAGTAGATAATGATGATAATTTTTAAAATATTATGTAGTAAAGCAGCACATATCTATTGTATGAAATTATACAGAATATCAGACCAGACAGTAATATCCACATCTTCATTTTGGAATCAATTTTAAATTGATTCCAATACCAACTGGATTTTTATACTTTGTGATGTTTTGATATTATAATTTAGTATTTTATGGCTGCTTTTGTTTTTTTTATTATCTGTGTTGTTTTGGTTGCTATTATTACTATGTATATTGTATTTTCTGTTGTAAGACGCCCTGAGTCCATTTTGGGGGAGAGGCATCATAACAATATAACAATATTAAAGTGTATTATTGTTATATTATTATTGTGTTGACTTTAAAATAATCCTTGTTAAGCACATTAGGGCAACAATTTAAGTAGAGTGGAATGTTTGAAATTGTAAGAGCGATGAACATAAACATAAGATGAAGTATCTCATGGGCATTTGCTGTCAAGGTAGTAGAGCTAGTTTTGAAAATCCCGTATGTCAATTCCATTTCTGTAGTTAACAAATAAAAATTCAGAAATGTTTCAATGATACTTCAGTACCAGAGAACCCTCATGGCAGAGTGTTAAAGAAGAAAATGACAGAATGAGCAGACTGCTTTGTGTTTAACACCCTTTCATCTGTTTTGTGCTGCCTCCTCTTGTTTGTTCTGAGGCAAACAGTTCTTCCCTACTATTACCCCTTGGCATCAAAAAAGTATAACTGTTTACTCAATTTTTTGCATTTAGATTGATTAGAAAAGATGATTCGTTTATTCGTCTGCAACAGGGTTGGGAATCATGAACCATGAAAATGTGGTTGGAATATAACTCCTAAAATGCAGCCATATTGGTTATGCTGAGGAGGGCTGCTGGGGATTGCAATCAAACAATTGCATATGGGGCCAAATGTTTCCCATCTTTGTAATACAGTAATATTTTTATTTATAATTTATGTGACCACCACGGTTCATAATGGAAAAACTGCTGTTGCAACATCAAGTAATACCGCTTAGCATGAAATACAATGGGAAAGAAGCGTGCTTGCCCTTCAACCTATTGTCTGGTAATAAATTGTACTCAGGTTTTTGAATAACAGGATATGATATAGAGAATGCAAAGCGACGTATCAGAAATTCCTATTAATTTGAAATAGGCAGCTGTGAAATAAGGAACTATAGATTTTAGTGAACATTCTATATTTCTGAGTTCACCTCTTCTTTGTACAACATCCGAGTTCCTGGAGAAGTGTATCATTATTTAAAAGAAAGAAAGAAAGAAAGAAAGAGTGAACGAAAGAAAGAATACCTGCAGGTAAAAGGTCTCTAGCAATTGCTAACAAGACCCAATAGATGAACCTGACAATATTGGGCAGGAAACAGCAAGCGGGAAAAAGTCAAAAGAAATGAAGCAGACCACCTGTCAATCCTATTTTGTGTTATACTTCAATGATGCTTTTTCAGTCTCTTTGACTGCTTGTACAGTCTCTTTGAATATTTCGGAGACTGCTTCTACTTGTATACTTGCCCTGTCCTTTTGCCCTGACCTGCTGATCCCGCATTTTTAAAAATGTTCAACATTTCATTGTTTGGCTAACACACTGAGAAATAGTGAAGAACGGAGCAAGACCAGCAGAAGTAATAGACAGAAGAACGTATTTAGTGGATAGAAAAATTGCTGCTTTCACATAGGAGAAATTTCCCCAGACAAAAGAAAACTTTAATATGAGATTTTGTGTGTGTTTGTATGCGTTTTCTGACATCAATTACATCTGGTAGACTATATCGTATGAATATCTGAATTTGGTATAATAAAATGTGTTTGACTAAATAAGAAATTAATTTTATATATTGTGTACAGGTTTTATACAAACACAAGTTTGAATCCCATAAAATGTCACTTAAGAATATTACTAAATTTTATACACAATCTAGACACATCTGTGGAACGCACTCCCTATTGATACACGATCAACCCCATCCCTCCTGGCATTCAGGAAAAAAGTGAAATCCTGGTTATGGGACCAAGCGTTTGCACATTAGCACGATACAGCACTTTAGATTGGACTGAAATGGCAAACTGGTGGACATGACCCAAAGCTTCTATTATGGATGGAATACTGTTTTAAACGTACGTGAATGTATGATGTACTTAATGCTAAGTGTGTTTTAATGTATTTTAACTTTGACTGTTTTGGGGTTTTTATTATATGTATACTGTGTTTTTGACATCGCATTATTGCCGTTGTTAGGCCGCTCTGAATCCCCCCTAGGGGGTTGAGAAGAGCGGGGTAGAAATGGTGGAAATAATAAATAAATAAAATCACTCCTGGATATCCCCTCTCACGGAGCAGAGTCAAACCAGCTCCTTGGTTTTCCAGAGAGTTGGTAGTGATGAAGCTAGTGAGACAGGGATGAAGACTAGAGCAATGTTGGTGGAGAACTTGATGTGAATCTCATTGAGCACAGGCTAGAGCAGGGGTTGGCAATTACCGGCCCTCCAGGTGTTTTGGACTCAACTCCCAGAAATCCTAACAGCTGGGCTAGAGCGTATTTGAAAACCTGCTGTATGTAATTGCATGCTTATGTTTTTATGTTAAGCCACTTTGAGTCTCCTACGGGAGAGATAAAGTGGGGTATAAATAATAATAATAATCTTGTTGTGTATCTAATAATAATAAAATAGAAATAAGTATTCCAAGTTTGTATATAAAGAATTTATTTCCATTTGAAAATGAATGTGAGTACATTCTAATTAGTCTTGACAATATGCCTTAGGTCTCCCATAATAATTGAAATACTTCTGCAGTGTCTTCAATGGCACACCTGTTATATATATATATATAACATTTGTAGTTCATACACAAATTTACAGTAGCATGATTGATACCTTGCATGCTTAATATGGCCAGGCTTTACCATAGCTGGTTAATCATCAACAGCAATAGATCTTCCCCAACTGAAAGGTTGGCAGTTTGAGCCCGGGTTGGGGTGAACACCCGGCATTCAGCCTAGCTTACTGTCCACCTAAGCAGTTCGAAAACAGCTGTGAGCTGTAAGTAGAGAAATTAGGCACCACTTAAGCGGGGAGGTATTTTACAGCATCACAAGAAGCCAATGATCAAAGAACAGGAGGAAAGTCTGTGATCATAAAAGGCTCACCGTCATAGACGATGGAGTAAGACCACCTCCCTGTGGCTGGAATCGAGCATATCCTCCAGGACGCCAAAGTTGGAAAAATGGTAACACATCCCTCTGTCTGTCCTGTATGTTTAATGGCATTGAATGTTTGCTGTGTATGTGTGGTCTTCCCCGAGTCCCCTTCGGGGTGAGAAAGGCAGAATATCAATGCAATAAATAAATAAATAAATAAATAAATAAATAATAGATTGTCCCTTTGGGGAGATAAAGTGGAATATAAAGTTTTATTATTATAAATGGCGGGCATAAATATTGATCAAGGACCGTGGCAACTACGGTTCAGTTTAAATTTCCAGCCATGAAAACTCACTGCGTGAATTTGGACAAATCACACACTCTCAGGCTCAGAGAGAAACAATGACAAACCTGCTCTGAGCAAAACCTGAGAAAAGAAGTTGTGATAAGTTTGTCTTAGGGTCACTGTACATCAGAAATGACTTGAGGACACACAAGAACACAGCTTTAGTTCCATAGTTAATGAATCGATAAGATCCAAATGTCTTCACATACATAATGTGTGTTGCATCTGAAAAAGTACGACTAAATCTAGCAAAATATATGCTACCAACTTCTCTCATCCAAGGTGCTACAATACGCCTCTACATAATATATGTGTGTTGGCAATTCAAATCCTTATTTCGTTTTTCTGTTGCTTTATGTTTACTTGAAAGCTATACATATATGGCTATAGTCATAATTTTCATGTAGTCCATATTCACATTCTGTAACTGTTAGTTTTTTCACTGCCTTGAAAATGAAAAGAGCGATCTCAGCAGTTTCACTTTAGCACAATTCCTCAATGGTTCTGTGGAACCTCAGTAGAATTTTTTCACTTGAGAGTCTGCCAACATTCAGCTGGCTGCTAGAGACCGAAAAGTTTGATTGCAAACTTGCTGAGTCTGATATTAAACTGTAGAATGAAGTGGGAAATATCCTGACCCATTGCAGTATCTTTTCTTATTTGATCTTTTTGTGTACAAATAAAAACCTTGTAATCTTGGGAGAAAATGAAAATATTTAAATTCTTGGTGTAGCTGTTTTTTGTACCATTTTCTATGAATATTTTAAAACATTGCTGTAAGTTTGGCACATCAAAACTACCATTTACAGATTTGACTATATCCGTCATTACTATGATGTTTATACATTCCGGAGTGCATGTTTATTCCTCTGGGATGCTGTCAATTTGTTTGGATCAAAAAGTCCACAGTAAGAGAAATTTAAAAAAATCTCTGTATAATGCCATCTGTCATAAAATATCATGAATTCGAGGCACTGAAATATCACCATAAATACTTGTGTATACGTCAAAATATTCATGTAAAAACCTGGTTTAACTTTTTTACATGGGTCAATAAGATATGGCATTGATATGGCACTGTTCCTGGTCTTTTGGTAATGGTGGCAGGGACAGTTCAGCGGTAGAGAGAGCAAATGGGGGCTGTGTTTTTAAAAAGCTTTCCCCAGATGGACTAACCCTTGCCTTACTCACTCCTAGGAGAAGCTGAAAAAAGCCCTAATCTACACTCTTCTCTCCACTGTGGTGGCAGCCCTTTGGTATGTCTCCTGTGCGGAGGTTAGAGAAGGTCAAGTGAAGCAGAAAAAACTCCTTTGATAACCTTTGATGCTTTGTACACAATTATTTTATTTTACCATATAAGAGTCACAGTTGGACACCCCCTTCCAGCTGCCATCTTAAAGAGAAAGAGATGCAGCCAAAATGTTAGTGTCAAGTTTGGGAGAGTACGAGTGAGGCAGCTTCCCCCTCTCTCAAATCTCTGAGAGGTCTTTGGAAACTGAGTAAATTTTAAGCTCCCTCGTCGATTTTTGTGACTACCCCTATGTAACCTGGGACCTGACTCTATCCCTGCGAGCAGCAGGATTGCATCTACAGTGAAAACAAGCAGGCACAGAGATGGGAAAGTTAGTAGAAAAAGATTAACAATTACTTCATGATTAAACCTGTTTAAATATAATTTAATTGTATTTACATTGGAAGATAAATTGCCGGACTAAAAGCCATTCCAGAATAAAAATGTATGGTGCCATCCATGTTTTCATCCTCTTTACTTGTCCTTATTTTGAGTTTGGAAAAGGATGGTGAACACTTGTATGGGTTTTGGAAAAAATTAGCCAACACAAAACCATTCCTTTACTTTCACTTATAATTTTATTTCTTTACCCATTCCCTTCCTTTTAGCCTATTGTTTCCCAGGATTAAGTGCTTCAAAATTCAACTTCTTTGAATGGATGAGGAGCACTTATGAGATTTGTGACAAAGAACACAAGATGACTTTTTGATTATTTATTTATTTATTATTTGGTCTTGTATTCTGCTCCTCCCTGCAGGCTCGGGGCGGGTCACAACATATAAAAACAAGCTGCATGTGATAGCCATGCAGCCGTACAATAAAACAGTAAAACATTTAAAACAATTACAAGTCACATCACAAGGCGTTTGCAAGGAACATAGAGCATTTCCTCGGACCCGAGGCACAAATATATTAAGGGACTGTGATAGCAGCCGCCCCAGCTAGTGTGCCTGATCAAAGGCCAGTCTGAACAGTGTAGTCTTAACAGCCCTCCGAAAGGGGATGAGCTCCGTGGCAGCCCGGACGTCGTCTGGGAGGGAGTTCCAAAGCATCGGGGCTGCCACGGAGAAGGCTCTCTGCCTGGTTGTAGACAGATGGCAGGAGCGGATTGATGGTACTAGTAACAAATTTTGTTCCTCTGAACGTAGTGATCTCGGGGGAATGTATGGAGCAAGGCGGTCTCTCAGGTACGCAGGCCCTAGGCCGTGCAAGGCCTTAAAGGTTAACACCAACACCTTGAAGGCAATTCGGTGCTCCATAGGAAGCCAGTGCAGTTGCCGAAGAATTGGCATTATGTGCTCCCTTACCGGCGTTCCCGCTAGCAAGCGAGCAGCGGCATTCTGCACTAGCTTGAGCTTCTGAATTGTCGACAAGGGAAGGCCAACGTAGAGGGCGTTACAGTAGTCCAGCCTCGAGATGACCGTCGCTTGGATCACCGCAGCCAGGTCGTCCCTGGACAGGTAGGGTGCCAGTCGTCTAGCCTGTCGTAGGTGGAAGAACACCGTCTTGCTGACCGCGGAGACCTGAGTCTCCATGGTCAGCAAGGGGTCCAGTTGGACACCTAAGTTCTTAACAAGGGATGACGGGCTAAGACGCTCGCCATCCAGGGTAGGCAACCGGCACTCATCCAGCCCAGGGCGACCAGGCCACAAGATCTCCGTCTTCGACGGGTTCACCTTCAGCCGGCTGGCACGCAGCCAACCAGTCACGGCTTCAAGGCAGAGATGGAAACAATCGGGTACGGTGTCCGGCCTGCTGTCCATTCTCAGCAGAAGCTGGGTGTCATCAGCGTACTGATAACACTCCAGACCAAAGTCGCGGGCCAGCTGGGCCAGGGGGCGCATATAAATGTTGAACAATAAGGGAGAGAGGATGGCCCCCTGGGGGACCCCACAATTAAGTGGGAGTCTCCTGGAGACCTCCCCTCCCCCCCCTCCACACGTTGTCCCGGTCCCGGAGGAAGGAGGCCACCCATTTAGGGCGGTCCCCCAACTCCGGATGCGGCTACACGGTGGGTCAACAAAGCGTGATCTACGGTGTCAAACGCTGCTGTCGGATCTAACAAGACAAGCAGGGCTGATCCACCCTGGTCCAGCTGGCGGCGAAGTTGGTCTGTAATGGTGACAAGCATGGTCTCCGTCCCATGCCCAATACGGAAGCCGGACTGGAAGGAATCAAGTCCAGCTGTGTCTTCTAAGAACTGCTGCAGCTGATCTGCTGCTGCCCTCTCAATTACTTTGCCTAGGAAAGGCAAGTTGGAAACAGGCCTGTAATTGGAGGGAGCCGAAGGATCTAGGTTCGGCTTCTTCAGCAGCGGTCTTACCATAGCCTCTTTCAATCCCCCTGGGAAGACTCCTTGCTCAAGGGAGCTATTTATGATCACTCCCAGGGGGCCTCGTAGCCCCTCCTGGCAAGATCTAATGAACGGAGTGTCGAAATCTTGTCAGCAAAGTAATTCTGAAAAACCTCAGCTGTTGGAGCCAAACCCCTATCGTTTGGGACAGTCGGGATTGTTGTCAAGGACCGAATTATCTTAAAGAGTTGAGCTGGGCGTGAACTGGCTGACTCTATCAAGGAAGAATAATAGGATTTTTTCACTTCCTTGATAGCATGCTCATAAACCTCTTTAAACTGTTTATAAGCCGATTTCGATGCTCCGTCACGGAGGCTCCGCCACACGTCCTCAAGCTGTCTCTTCTTCCGTTTCATCGCCCGCAGCTCCTCGGTGTACCAAGGTGAACGATTTCTACGGGGGATGAGAGAGCGCCTGGGGGCGATCTCGTCCAGGGCCGTGGAAAAATTGGTCCTCTTATGAAGGAGATGGAGACAGAATGATGAAAGAGAACAATGGCTGCATGAGCAGAATAGAACTGATAGTTCCAGAAGATGAAGTTCTTTAAAAAGAGCTCCTTAACAACAGCAAAAATATGAAGCTGCATTAGCAGATGATCTTTTATAGACAATGTCAGTGATATTTAAGGCCTTACACGGTCTAGGGCCTGAGTACCTGAGGGACCGCCTTACCCCGTATGTTCCCCCGAGATCACTACGCTCAGAAGAGCAGAATCTGCTACTTATCCCATCTGCCCGCTCGTGCCACCTGTCTTCAACAAGGCAGCGTGCCTTTTCTGCTGCGGCTCCTGCATTGTGGAACTCCCTTCTGGACGATACTCGAGCTATGTCAGAGCTAGCTCCCTTCCGGAGGGCGTGCAAGACTGCCCTTTTTAGACTGGCTTTTAATTGAGATGGCCCGGCTTGGCATGTTTTATCTATCATTCTCTGTGAATTTTATATTGTTTTTATGTTTTATTGTGTACTACATGCCTATTGTATGTTGCATGTTTTATTGCGTACTGTGATCCACCCCGAGCCTGTAGGGAGGAGCGGAATATAAGATCCAATAAATAAATAAATAAATAAATAAATAAATATTTTAGCTAATTTTTCTTGGTATTGTGCAAATGGTGATACTGGTAATTTGTTTTCCAGCACTTTCTCATTTTATTTGGATCTCTGCATTCTGAATTATCTTTCCATTGTGTTTTCAAAGTAAATGGTATTCAGAAATGGAGTCCCCATGTCAAAGGGCATAACGGGAACATGAGAAATGAGAAGCATGAATAATTGAGAGCTAGAACTTATAAAACAAAAAACGAATGTACAACTTGGCTGAGTGAACTAAAATGCATAGGAATAAAACATTTTCAGTCAAAAAATTACATAGCATTTTTCTCTGAAATAATAAACTAAGAAGACACTAATGGTGAGTATGATGTACCTAAATCAGTCAAGAGCTATAATTCAAAGTCTGACCAAATAGCATCAATATGACTACATAGAAAATATGTTGGTGTAACTGTAGTTCAAATTCATGTTTCATCGACAAAGGCAGGAGGAGAAAAATAAAATAAAATAAAGGTATCTAGGAAGAACGTGACCATACACCAAAACAGCATATATTGATAATCATAGATGATGGATATGAAACAGACTATAGTATAAAGAAATGAAGAAGGAGAATGACATCAAATTTTGTGAAGCCAACAGTTTGTTGTAAATACATTATTCAGAAAACTGAGCCGATGATTGTATACATAGAATATCACTAGATGACCAGTATATAATTCAAACAGACTATATAAATGGAAAGATGGAGAAATTATATTCTCTCTGCAAAAACAAGAACAGGATCAGATTGTGATACTGGTTATGAACTGCTAATACCAAAAATTAAAGTAAAGTAAAACATTAAATCAATTATATTGCTAAATGCAACCTAAAGAACATACCTGTTGAATTTAAAGACTATGTAAAAAGAGACAATGTAAAAATGGAAGAACTGTAGCCAAAAAAGAGAAGATTGCAAAAATACGCTATTTCTAACCAAGAACAAATAAAAATCTCAATGAATGACTGATAAAACTTTTTCAATGGTTAAAGGCAGACAGATACCATATCAAAACCGTCACGATCACAAATACAAATATTCAGTGACTTGTGCAGACAAAGCAAATATTTACAACCATCGGTTCCAAGAAATCAAAGACAGCAAAATGGTTGGAGCATGAGACCTTTTTCATAAGATTAAAAAAAGGAAAGGGAAATTTAAACTATCAGATAGTGAATGATCAGCAACACATTATTGACTTGCTTGGAGTCTCCTTTGTGCCTCCTTTTTGGAGAGAAAAAGTGGGGTATAAATAATAATCATCATCATCATCATATGAGCAGGACAAATAAATCAAAATTAGAAGCAGGCAAAGTTGACCCTCCACATTTACAGGTCTTGTTTGCAGATTTCATTAATATATTGTCTCTAGGAATCTCTAGGTCCTCCAATATGACCAACCTCTGCTGGAAAGTGACTATAGAGTCATGCTGTAAGACCTAGATATTCCTAGAGATGTGTTCTCTTCAAAGTTTGGTGTCTCTTTTATTCATGGCCTTCCTACTTCTGAAGGGGTTCTGCACTCCTAACCCCTGAGAATGCAGACAATAGAAAAGACAAAAAGATGAAAGAGTTCTTTGAGGTACTTTTGCCATAAGCTTTAGAAAGTTATTTGAAAAACACTCTCAAAGAATTGGAAATAATAAATCATCAGGAACAGATGGCGTACCAAAACTTTTTAACTGATTTACAGATTTTCATTACTTTAAAGATGATGATACAAATACTGAAACTCAATATTTTTTGTAGTTTGACTTGCACATTAGTCAAAGGGAAAACTGTAGTCAAGAAATCAGAAGAACATCAAGATTGGGAAATGCAAGTTTGAAGGAACTACATAAAGTTCTTAAGTATAAGGACATGCTGCAGAGTATGAAAGTTACCCATACCATGGTATTTCCTATTAGTATGGATGCAAAAGTTGGGCAACATTGGAAGCTGTCCCTCACACAATCCAATGTGCTTGAAATATGGTGCTGGAGAATTTTTTTATAGATACCATGGATCACGAAAAAGATACATAAATGGGTCACAGAACAAATCAAGTCTGAACTCCCACTAGGATTCAAAACATCATATTTTGGGCATATTGTGAAAAGCATGTCTCAGAGGAAAAGACAATAATGCTAAGAAATGTTGAAGTAGGAAAACAAATAAATGACAGATGGATAGCAGTGGAAATATAAGGAGAAAGAAAAAATTGAATTTCCCCAAGCAGGATTTTGTTAATATATTTGCCAGAAGAACAGTCTGGAAACTGATTGCCCCTTTTTCAAAATATAAAGAATGTCAAATGTATGTTCTGAATGCACAAAGTTTTCATATTTGTCACAACAAACTCTATACTGTTCAACAGTGGAATATGTTGCTTTGCAGTATGATGGAGTCTCCTCTGGAGTTTTTAACAGAGGCTAGATGGTTATTTGTTGGGAGTGCCTTGATTGTGTGTTCCTCTATGACCAAGGGGGTTGGATTGGGTAGCCTTTGTGGTCTCTTTCAAATCTGCAATTATTTGATTCTATAATATGTAACTATTCTTTATATCAACAACAACAACAAAACTTTATTACGGTCACTGACCAGCACAAAGCGGGCACATATTCTTTATATCGTATATACTCTAATATAAGCCGACCCAAATATAAGCCGAGGCACCTAATTTTACAACAAAAAACTGGGAAAATGTATTGACTCAAGTATAAGGCAAGGGTGGGAAAGCTGCAGCTACTGGTAAATTTCAAACTAAAAATAGACACCAATAAAATTACATTAATTGACACATCAGAAGGCTAAATGTTTTTGAATATTTACATAATACTGTAATTTAAGATAAGACTGTCCAACTCTGATTAAATCATTATTCTAACCTTCTTCAATATAAATGTGCTTGCGTCTTTCCAATAATAATAAAAAGTAAAATAATAAATATAATAGTAATAAAAGAGTAAAACAATGGAAATGTAAGAATGACAGTAATAAGAGTAAAATAATAAATGTAATAATAATAGTAAATAGCGTAAAATAATGTAATAATAACAACAGTAAAGTAATAAATGTAATAATAATAGAGTACAATAATAAATGTAATAAAATAATAATAATAACAGAGTAAAATAATGAATAACTCTTGAATATAAGCCGAGGGGAACCTTTTTGGCCTAAAAAAAGAGCTGAAAAACTAGGCTTATACTCGAGTATATACAGTACTTTGTTGTAGAGAAATGGAAGCAGAGAGGCTATCTCTTCCACTTTACTCATATTAACTTGCCACCGACCCACACCATTTCTCCTATTTTCTTTGCTTTCTTCCTGTGAGAACACAAAGATGCTTTGCCATTTTCCAATACAAACACATGCAATAAACTATGTTCTTACAAAGGGACTCGGTAAATTAATGGATCAAGGTAGCAATGGTACAAGTCATGGTGGCTCTACACCAGTGGTTCCCAACCTATGGATTGTAGCCCACTAGTGAGCCATGAGTCCTAAAATAAGGTCCGCAGCCAGGGTGCATGCCACTGTTGGAGGAGAGTGAGAGAGAGAAGGAGAAAGAGAGAAGGAAGGAAGGGGGCCAGTGCCATGGCCCTCGACCTCTTGCCTCTCTCGCGGCTTCCCTGGTGCCGTTGGAGGAGAGCGAGAGAAAGAAGGAGAGCCCCCAAAATAATTATTATTGCCCTTAGTAAGACCCTGTTTAGTCCCGCAAAGTTGTTGTTGTTGTTGTTGTTGTTAATAATAATAGTTCCCATTGCCACACATCAGTTATAATGGGAAAGCAGCTCTTTGTAAGACCTGTTTAGTCCCCCAAAGTAATTATTATTATTATGATTAAAGCTGTTAGAGACAGTTTCCTGGGTCTCGTGCTCCACTTTTTGTTTTTTTTTTCAACCTCAGCCTTAGCCCCCTTTTAACACAAATGTTAACAAAATCCATGTGTAATAACACAGTCCAACCATTAAGTTGCCCCTTTACATTCGAGTACTTCATTTAATTGTTAACTTACTTGATTTTAATTAATTCCTATCATTGGTATAGGCACGGTGTGAATGGCATAGTCAAACTATAGAACACAGTAAACAGATCTGGGTTGAGGGGTGGAGGCTGTAGAGACCTGGTTAGTTGAACAACTTGCATTGCTTTGATTACTAGACTCGAGACTCTCACTGGAGGCCCAGGTTGCTGCGACAAGTAAGGGAGCTTTTTTCCACCTACGCCAGGCACGTCAACTGGCACCTTACCTTCCATCAGATGCGCTGGCTACTGTGGTCCATGCCACAGTGACATCACGGCTGGACTACTGTAATGCCTTGTACGTGGGGTTGCCGCAGTCAACCACTCGTAAAATCCAGCTGGTGCAGAATGCAGCCGCCAGACTCCTCACCGGGACATCACTGAGACGCCATATCGCGCCATCTCTGCAGCGCCTGCACTGGCTGCCAGTCGAGCTCAGAGCCATCCACAAGATCCTGTCGCTTACCTTTAAGGCCCTCCATGGTGCCGGTCCAGCTTATTTAAAAGACCGCTTGTCCGAACCAGTTCATTTAAGGTCGCCGCGCTCAGGAAACAGGGACCTTCTCCGCATCCCAGGTGTGAGTGAGGCCCGCCTCGACACCACGAGACGGAGAGCTTTTTCCATCGCGGCCCCTGTCCTTTGGAACTTGATGCCGGCAGATCAGAGAGCTATCCGGGACATGCCCCAGTTCCTGACCGCATTGAAGACCTGGCTCTTCCGAAAGGCTTATGGCTAAGGACACCTCCCAGACTTAGCCTGAGCTACTGGAACTATTTTAATTAATCTTTTTATTCTTTTAGCTTTTAACTATTGAATTCTTTTATGTGTTTTTGTGTGTAAGTCGCCCGGAGCACTGACGTGGAGGGCGACTCATAAATAATAAAATCAATCAATCAATCAATTAGTTCAGGTGGCGACTAGTCTGGTGAGAGATCTGTGAGCATAAATTGCCTTTTGCACATAAATCCCTTTTTGGTTTGTGGAATAGATATTTGGAAATGTTAAAGTGGGAACAAATTTCCAGAATCTGAATTTAATTTAATTTATTAATGTATTTATTTATTTATTATTTAAAACTTTTATACCCCGGCCTTCTCACCTCTGAAAAGGGACTCAGACCGGCAAACAGCAAGTATTCAATGCTAACATTTAAAATCTTAAAACATCATAAATTTACAATAAAATTATCAAATACAATACAATAAATACATTTAAAAAGCCTTTCGCTTGGCGATCTCCTCCATTCTGTGAAGGCCTCATTGCACAGCCATGTTTTCACCCGCTTCCTAAAAGTCAGGAGGGAGGGGGCAGATCTAATTCTATTTGGGAGGGAATTCCATAGCCGGGGTGCCACCACAGAAAAGCCCTGTCCCTCGTCCCCACCAGACGCACCTGTGAAGGTGGTGGGACCAAGAGCAGGGCCTCTCCAGATGATCTTAGCACTCTTGACGGTTCATAGAGGAGAATATGTTCAGAAAGGTAAACTGGGCCGGAATTGTACAGGGTTTTGTAGGTCAACACCAGCACTTTTAATTGTGCTCGGAAGCTATTTGGCAGCCAGTGGAGCTGGCACAACAGGGGAGTTGTGTGCTCCCTGTACCCTGCTCCTGTTAGTAGTCTGGCTGCTGCGCGCTGGACTAATTGCAGCTTCCGGGCAGTCTTCATAGGCAACCCCACGTAGAGAGTGTTGCAGTAGTCTATATGGGATGTAACCAGAGCGTGGACCACCGTGGCCAAGTCCGACTTCCCATCATTTGAATATACTTTTCTGGCAATGCACATAAGATGGATAAAAATGATGCACAAAATGAAACAACAAAGTGGAAACATTATTTCAAATGGTTTTTATTAGGCACTATTCATTGTATGAGCTTCCTAAATTGGTTTCCTCTTCTTCCTCTCAGAACTTGAGGGCCTTTGAGTATCTTCTTGTAAGAAAGTGGGAGGGACTACCCTGCTGGAGCCATCTAGGTCACTTTGAATTTTGTTTACATGTGATTTCAAAATTCTTAATGCTAGGTTCTTGTTATGTAAGCTTATATATACAGTTATGATTTCTGGAAAAAACAAACCCAATATTCTTAGTGGTGGTTGTAGTTGTCTCATTACTGTACATTGTAAAAAATATACATGAATCTTGAAAAAAGGGGATATTAATAAGCTTTCTGTCAGGTTTCCTTTCTTGCTCCTATCTCACTGTAATGAAATATTTATAACAGTTCTTTTATTAGCAGTCAGGTACATGCTCCTCCAAATCAGATTATTAACTTTCAATCACGTATGAAGGAATACCAATGTTTCAGCATCATGCGTTTCTTGCAATGATTACCAGAATAGGGTGAAAAGGGACCCACTTTGTATCTGATTTTGTGTGTGCAAAAAAATCAAATTTTTTTTCATCCAAAAAGAATAAGATGATGGTCATATGCTCCTTGACAGGATAGTAAAGTGTAAGGCATCTTAATTCAGTGCAGAAGAGGAATGTTTTAAGCATATACTATTTCACTTCTTGTGGCTTTTTAACTACCTTTGAATATGTAGTAGTGTCTCTGTCAAAGGGAACGGCCCTTTCTCTAAAGCCTGCATGCTAGCAAAGAAATGCTTCTTCAAATACTGGGAATGAATAGACTGATGCTCAGACTTGAAGCCTGCTTTCTGCTAGCAAAATCAGTGCAGTGCGCTTTGCGGTTAACCTGGAGAAAAGCAGCTGACATTTCTTCATGTCAGCTTGAAGTGGAAGGACCCAAACTTGCTGTGCTCCCTCCCCCAAGAGATTGTTAGTCCATTCCTTTATAGTGGCTCATTTGGGCTCTCTGTCATCACCAGGATGCTGCCACTGAAAGTGTGTCATGGTTACAGTAGAATGTGGTAACGTAACAGCCATGAAAGCCCAACGGGAAAGGCTGCAAATTCCAGGGCTGACCTTGGAGTAAGTATCGCCTGCCTTTTAATATTTTAATGCTTTCTGCATGGCTCTCGCTTTTGTGCAAGCTGTGGTTATTTAACATGCGTTTATGCTGACAGGCTCAGAGCACTGCAGCTTTAGGTCGCAGGAACATTTTCAAAATGCATTGTAGTTGCTTTTAGCAAACGTATGAGCCTGGAGCTAAGATTTTGCAGCATATTTTACATTAAAATACATTGCAGATTTAAAGTTACTGCATCTGAATGCATGAATCTGGGCATCCTAAAAGCATACAGTGAAATAATGCTTCGGTAGGCCATGCCAGTGTTTTTTTTTCCTCCTCCTCTCTCTTACTGTTTGTTTATCCCGGTGCTGCCTTTTTGAAAGGCCTCTTTCTCTGCTGAATAACAGAGAGCTCTGGATGAGATTAGAACATAAAAGGAATGCTATTTGTGAAAATGTGTTGCGTGTGATCCATGCTTTAGCCAGAAGCAGAATATCAGTAAATATTTTGCATTCTGACATTTTGGTTTGATATTCTTGTCTTTGCACTAAAAATCAATCGACTCATTTTAATGATTCCACTGTGCTTTTAGGTGGCAGCTATTTAAAACATGCAGATATTTGATTTATTATTAATATGTTGGCTGTAAAGTCTGATTTAAAAGTGTCACGCAGTGGTTCTTCTTAATCTGAGAAACAAAAAATAAATTTATACATGTGTTACAAATATAATTTGCTGCATAGATATGTATGTCTACATATAGACAGCATAGTAACAAGATTTTATTATGGTAAGGATTTCATAGATTTTAGTTGCCAGTTTTGTTGTTTTGCAGAACAGAACAGGTTAGCTGTAAGGTCAAGTTATCACATTATCCAGCATTTTAAAACCAGAAAATCACTTTATATATTCATAGATTTATATGTGCGATGCCTTTCCAATATCTTGTAATTGTCATAAAATATTATATTAAAGAAGATGTATTCTGGTAATTTTGAACACTTCAGATCATATTTGTATGTAACAGAAACCTTGATTATGGAACACAGTAATTTGTCCTGATACTTGAATTAGGCTGCAATGCAATGCTGGGAGGAATACCCATTTAATTGAATGGGATTTATATATAAAGTAGATACATATAGAGTTACAATGTGAGTGTGTTTTGTTTGTAGATAATGTCCCGAGAGAAGTACATAAATTTACTTTTAAAGCTTAAAGTGGGCATGTCTTATTATAACATGGATGGACTTCATAGCTTTTTGATATGTTGGTATTTAGAGTTACTTTTAATATTAACCATGTATGCACACATACATGCACACATATGCAGAAGTTCATTATAAGAGAATTTCTATATGTACAGTATATAATTCATTAAGTTAATAGTGGTTGTGACTGAATATTGCTCTATAATAAAAATATCAAATTATTTTTTATTACCAAGTTACTATTTTTAAGGAGCCCCCAGTGGCGCAATCGGTTAAACCCTTGTGCTGGCAGGACTGCTGACCAAAATGTCTGCAATTTCAATCCAGGGAGTGGGATGAGCTTCTGTCTGTTAGCTCCAGTTTCTCCTGCAGGGACATGAGAGAAGCCTCCCAGAGGATGGTAAAACATCCAGGCATCCCCAGGGTAATGTCCTTGCAGACAGCCAATTCTCTCACACTAGAAGTGACTTATAGTTAAGTCACTCTTAACATGAAAAAAACCCATTTAAAAATGGTCCACAGCATTACTTTATCTGTTGTACTGGGAACTTGGTAAACTCTCATCCTTAATTGTGGTTTGTTTTTTTTAAAACTCAAGAGTCAACTGCATAATGTGTAATTTCTTGGATGGGGTGGGAATGTTATAGTTGTCTGCCCTCAGTACTATCAATACTGGAGGATGGTTGACTTTTCTTTAGAACCTTATTCACAGTTGACTTGGGTAGTCTTGAGAGTCTGTAATTAAAATATGAAAACATTTTTCTTCTAAACCAAAGAAAAATATTTCTGAAAAAATGTATCATGTTCTTCTGGCCTACTCCAGTGGTTAACGTTTTCCCTTTTTTGTGTGCATTATTTTCTAGCTTCTCACAACTCAGCTTTGCCTAATTTGTCTCTGAAATGTACTATTACATTGTTCAATGTGCTTTTGATGGCATATTTGTGGCTGATCTGTTGCCATTCCTCTCATCATTGTCATTGGGCCTGATGGAGTTATTAATAGAATAATTAGTGGTAGAAATCTAGAAAACAATTAAATAAAAATGAAAGGGTAGAATCAGGCTTTGAAATATGTTTATATTAACCTAAATTTACTTCAATAGGAGTTACCTAAGCAGAGTCATAGTTGTTCATATTGTTGAAACTACTCTGAGATCCATTTTCATCTGAAGATCTAGATTGAAATGGTTTTAGTAGTAATAATTTTATGCAAATCCAGACATGCTGAAGATATTTTTCACAAATAGCATTCTCATAATAAAATTTTGAGATTTTTTTCATTTGATCTTGGCTGGCATCCTGTTAGTTACAATGTTGTAATTCCATCTAATGCCAGTGGTAATCACATTTTTGGTCATTTTAGAGATTGAAATTCTGCTCTGGCTGCAGTGACCAAAAATCCCCTCCAAACCCATGTTTTCTCTGCTTTGACCCCTTTTCAAGTATGGCCATTTCCTTGCCAATGGAGAGTGTAGGGTAAGTGACGTCATCTTCAGGGAATCCCAGGGCTCCCGTAGAAGTCTCTGGAGATATATGTGACTTTGTGTCCAAGTATAGGAAATATAGCTTCTTGAGGTGGGGACAACTGGAGAGGAAGGTGAGTTTGGGGGAAGATTATACTATGTCTCTGCACCCTTATTTTGTTCTTATTTGCCCTCTTTAGGCCATTTGCTGAATTTCTTCAGCAGATATGGTAGTGATGGTGGGAAGGGATTGCAGAGACTAGTATCCCAGACAAGGAGGTTAATCAAAGGCATGTATCGATAACTGAAAGTTCCTGTGCATGGCAATTCAGTCTTGCAGCCATTGATTTCTCCCAGAAGTTTTATAATGCATTAACTTCTGCTTCTAAATTTGTACCAGTTTCATTTGTATAAGCAATGAATGAAGTTAGGTTTGTTCAATAAACTTTCCATGTGCTTGGTTGCTTTTGTGTATGAAAACAACAACATGTGCATGCTTAAAAAGGTTTCTTTGCCCTTTCATTTTTAACATAGTATGGGATTTGTTGACATTCATAGACAGATTTTTATTTCATGGAGATCCATGGTAGAGGTTGCTATATCGCCTCTTTTTCTAATGTGATAGCTTTTATCTACTCTTAACATTTTTACTTTTTTTATCAGAGTGGTAACAACTAATTGTTTGTCTTTAAGGCCGAATCCCCATACTCAGTAATACTATAAAAGCGCACTTCGATTTACTAGAGATGAAATTATTTTAATTTTCAGTCTCACCCCAAGAAGCCTGAGCCCAACCCCAACAAGCCCTTGCAGTCCATGCAGTCCTCTGTTCGCTTTTCATTTTTGGAGGTAAGCAACTATACTTCCATTCCACATTTCTCTTCCTTCTACGGAGTGAGACTAAATATTTGAATCCTTTTATATATGCATGTATAGTATAGCAAAGATCAGTGGCTTTTTAAAATGTTCCAAAGCAAACTCTTTTGTATATATAGCTACACTGTACTGGTAGAATCAGACATTTTGAACTATGTTTGGATTAGGAAAAATGCAACATTTATGGATTGTTTTCTTAACAATGGGTAACAGGCCAGTTCACAATGAAGAATAACCAGCATCGATGTGCCTTAGTGAAACAGCTGTAGTCTGTGAAACAGCTGTCCTGTGGAACAGCTGTGAGGACATCAGGGCACAAAAGCAATATGTTTGTGCGTAACCAAAAATAACAACAAAACGAGGAAACAGATTTGTGCAAAACGTGCACTTACTAATTTACATATAAAGAACCAAATTTAGACCTAATTCATCCAATGTATACATTAATGCAATACATCTGCCAGCAGAGGACAAAGCTGTCAACAGGTGGCCTGTGTATGTCTTCTGTTTGCTATCCCAGAGGTAAATATTGACGGAGAACCTCAAGCACTTCAAGGACCGCTATCATTTTTTAAGAACTTTAACTTAAATAAAAATAACTTGACTTGACTCTTCAACCCTTTAGTTAATGGACACTTAAAATAGAGAATGGTCTTCTGAAAAATTTGGCACATGACTCTGTAGTCCATGGTGTGAAGTCTACTTGTAGTAGCTAAGATTAACCAGGATCATGTCAAAAGTGGTGAGTTAACAAAAAAAGGAGAACATTCTTGTTCGAATCTGCTGGAGGAGTATGAGGAAGCAGCAAGCATGTGGGACTAAGGCTCACTGTGACTTGTTCCAGTACTTTTCAGTTTTGTCACTGATGGCTTTGCATCTGCTTTCCTGTTTTGGTGAATGTTCCCCAGTACAGTATGTTCTAATGGAAATTCATGAATTCGTTTTTCATTTCCAGAGGATATTTTAACCACTTGTGAGTGGCTCAGAAATGTTGAGAGCACATAATTTTAACATGTCATAACTGCCACCATGGGACTATTTTGATATTTTGAATATATTGCCTGTGTATCTTTGGAATCCTGTGATATGCTTTATAGTAATAGTAGAAATATTCAAAGTAGCTTTTTCATTGGATATCCTTATGAATTAATTTTAGGCTAAAACACATACATGGCAAATATGTATACAGTGATGTTTCATTGCTCATCTTCTAGCAGAATATGAATACTGATTTTATTTGAGGCAAGCAAATGTACTGTGTCACATCATCATGTTGGGAATCAACACATATATTGTGTTACGTTGGAATTGTAAATTTGCCATATTGAATTAGGCTGAAATAACTATTCCATGAGGGCAAATTGGGCCAAGGTATCCTGAAGATGTTTCCTGTACTTCCAAAGCATTTATCTGTCTAGAAAGATCCATATTTGATAATTTGATAATTTAGTCCAGTACATGGTCATAGATGGGTTGATGATGCATCATTGTTGAAACTAAGTGTGCATAAATGTGATTTTAGATTCCAGAGAGCACAGTGATATAAAATAAAATCCCATTTTGAGGATAAACATTTGCTATTGAAGTGTTAGATTATTTAACACACACACACACACACACACACACACAAGCTTTGGATAGCACAGGGAAGAGTTAACAACCTTGTGTTGTTTGTTTTGTTGTGTGTGCCCCTGTTCAGAAGATTTCACTTCACATTCCCTGTGATAATTGAATTTTGACGAAGATCTTGCAGTCTTTGTGGACAACAAGTTGAACATGAGCCATGGGCTGAATCAAAAGAAGTATAGTGTCTAGATCAGGCATGGGCAAACTTCGGTCCTCCAAGTGTTTTGAGCTTCAAGTCCCACAATTCCAAACAGCTCGTAGGCTGTTAGGAATGGTGGGAGTTGAAGTCCAAAACACCTGGAGGGCTGAAGTTTGCCTGTGGCTGGTCTAGATCAAGGGAAATCTTGGTGTCTCTCTATTGTGCTTTGGTCAGACTTCACCTAGAATACTGTGTCCAATTCCGGGCACCACAATTTAAAAGAGATATTGACAAGCTGGAAGGTATCCAGAGGAGGACAACTAAAATGGCAAAATGTCTGGATAGCATGCCCTATGAAGAGTGGCTTAAAGAGTTGGGCATTTTACCTGCAGAATAAAAGGTTGAGATGAGACATGATGGATATGTATAAATATGTGAAAGGATGTCATAAGGAAGAGGGAGCAGGCTTGTTTTCTGCTGCCCTGGAAACTAGGATTTGGAGCAGTGGGTTCAAATGATGGGAAAGGAGATTTCATTTGAATACTACAAAGAACCTGACTATAAGAGCTGTTCAGCAGTGGAATGCTCTGCCTCAGAGTGTGGTGGAAGCGCCTTCCTTGGAGGTTTTAAATGGCTGGATGGCCATTTGTCAGGGGTACTTTGATTGTGCTTTTCCTGCATGGCATGGGGTTGGACTTGATGGCCCAAGTGGTCTCTTCCAACTCTATTCTATGCTTCTATGATTTTAGGGATAGACTTCTCTCACTTCCTATTGTCTCAACCCCGTTTGTAAGTCGGATGTCTGTAACCCAGGAACTGCAATCCAGGAAGCAAAGCTTTTTTAGCTTTAAGTAAGAAGTTAATCTTCAAGGTTTCATTATTTACAAAATGAAATAAATTATTGGATTGGCTGTCATGTTAAGAACCACCTATAGCATTGTACTAATATAAAGAAAATATGGGGATAAACAGCCTTGGTACATTGATTAGCAAAAAATAATTCAACAGAACAATAACAAAAAATACCACAAAACCTCCAGTTAAGATTTTTTGAAGCATTTTATGTCTCATGTTTTTGAGAGACCTATTTCTAACCACTCATAGATAAAATTACTTTCTCCTTTTTGTGTAGGTTTAGTACTTTTCATGGTTTGTTTGGTTTTTCCATCATATTGCTTCAAATGTTGTCTTGTCTCTCACTCAATTGTATATACTCCTGGTTGAGGCATGCTGACCACTCCCTGTGATGATTCTTTATGGCTTACCTGTTTTCAGACATATCTTTATATCTCTCAAAACTTTTTTCTGAGTTGCTCACTTCAACATCATGAATACCTGAATATTTTTTTTTCACATAGAGCAATTTTGTGTGGGCAATAATGGTTAGTGTTTGTGAACAAGGAACTGTGTGTAATATAGATGGGAAGTAAATACTTGGGAGGAAAAACATGAGTGGTGGAGACAAAGCTAAGGGCACACTTGGATAGTCACATAGTTGGCTAAGATCTGACCATCTCTCCATATTCAAAGTAGAGTTATGGACTTCTCCTCCAAGCTTCAGTCTGTCATTGTTCACTTCAGGATATATGAACCAACTGACTCTTTTTAATGAGTTCTCTTCCAGTCATTGGCTTTACTAACAATGTATTAGTCCGAACCTTATAGTCGATTTTTAAAGCTTCCTTTAAAAAGTAGCATATTTGACATAATATGTGGTGATTGATACAAGCAAATTCAATAGTGTGGTGATTGTTGATGTTGAGTAAATAGTATTGTGATCCCTTCTTTTCTGTCTTGTGAGTAAATTAACCTAGCAATAACACAGAGAAGTGGAGTGATTTGTGCAAAATATGTTGCTTAGAGCACATTAACTGTTCAAACACTTTTTCTGAGTTCCAGAAGTCCCCATGGTGCTGTATTTATCAAGCCTGTAAACCTTTTATATTTGATAGTAAATAAAAATGGCAGCTTATCTTTTCAGAACAGTCTTATATATTTAATGAAATAAGCATTCAGATTTGTTTTGTTCTGAATGGTGACCTAATTTCCTATGGCTTGTAAAGTTGGAGAGTTTGAAACAGAATTAATTTACTAGCTTCCTGATTAATTTATACTAATTTTACCAACTGTGCAGGAAATGTATTTTTTTAAATACAAAATAGGGATTTGTAGTAAAAACAGTGTTGTAACAACTACCCAGATTTCCTAAGATGTGTTGGTTCAGTGTGTTTTGACGATCTCTTATCACCTTGTCATGTATCATATTGATCTCCTCCCACTGTCTCTGTGCTATATTGCCTCACTTCTCAGCTTGCCAACACAGTTTGTTAATTAAAATAAATTCAAGTGACTTTTCACATGCTAAACATTGTCACAGGATCCTGTTAGGTCTAGCCTGGCCCTCTGTGCTGCCATCTCACCATGCCAACATAATGGCAAAATTCCTTCCACTTCTGCCAAAGTTCCTTGTTTCCACTGACCCAATGACTCACATACAACCAGTTGAAGGAAAGGAAAAGAAAAAAAAACCCCAAGGAGCTAGCTAGAGAGAGGAGAAGTGTGAACAGCACGTGTTCCTATTTGAAACAGATGTTTATGAGCAGCCCATAGTATCAGCTTTCAGGCCATTTTTCAGCCTTTTGTATTTGTGGGTACTAAGTGTTGCCACAATTTCACTCAGTTGAGAGATTGGCAGCATGGATAAAGGGACCAAAGCAGTGCTATGTTATCAGAATGAAAGTAGGACAAGTATTTTAAGAAGTTGGAAATACAGAATATGAATCTGTTACATGTTAGGTGCCTTGTTAAGCCTGGAATTGTACATTCCTTTGCTTGTCAGTCTCACAGAGAAATGTGTTGTTCTTTGCAGGTATACATAATCTGGGGAACGATCTCATGATATGATTATGGAAATTGATGAAACTGCCAATCCAAGTGAGCTTGACTTAAAATGTGGATGTGTTAGACTTATTTTTAAAGTCTGTTTCCAAATGTTTTGCCACCTTTAGGAAGATGATCTTTGTCAAAATACTTCACAAACATTCATTCAGTTAATACAATTTAAAATAATAGCAGTCTTCGACTTCTTTTTCCTTATCTGCCTTCCCATATGGATCAATGTAGGGAACCTTTAGTGTGTGATGGGCCATGGGCTAATAGAAGTAATTTAGGGATCATACATCATGTTTCCATTTCTTGAGTACTCTCGGGGAGATAGAGTGGGATGCAAATAAACTGTTATTCTTATTTCAGTACCATAAAACCAGAACAAACAGTAAGTGTCTAGATCGAGGGCCCCCAAACTGAAGCCCACAGTCTGGATGCAGCCCTCCAAGGTCATTTACCTGGACACTGCCCTTGACTTTTGATTTAGGATTGCCCTAAATCTGAAATGGCTTGAAGGAACACAAGAGCAACAATCCTAATTAACTTGGCTATCTCATCAGCCAAAAGCAGGCCCATACTTCCTATTGAAATACTAGTAAGTTTATGTTGGTTATAATTGTTCTTTATTTTAAACATTGTATTGTTCTTTCATTTTTTTGCACTACAAATAAGATATGTGCAGTGTGCATATGGATTCATTCATTTTTTTTTTTTAAAAACCCCCTATAGCCTGTCCCTCCAACAGTCTGAGGGACCGTGAACTGAATCTCTGGTCTAGATAGTTTAATGAGTTAGGTAGAGGAATAGTATGTAGTTTATCAGCTCTAGAGCTGGTTTTAGGGTTTAAAAAACAACCACCAGTATTTTGTATTGGGATCTGAAGTGCACTGGCAGTCACTGTAAGTGTTACAGAATATACTCCATGCTTTGTAGTAATTTAGTCTGGAGTTAAGCAGGATATAAATAATTAGGGTAAAATTTGTTTTGCTGTCTGTTCACCTATTCAGAAGATCTCATCTCGCTTTTAGTCCTGTGACAATTGGGTTATCGTGGAAACTATGATTGGTGATAAAGCTTCAGTGGAGACATCTTTTACCTCATGATAGCTCTTACAGGCAAGCCTGTAGTCAGGGGTGGGGGTGATGCAAGGGATTCAAACCACTCCTGAAATTTTTGAGGTTAAAAAAACGTGGTTTACTCATTAATTTTAACCAAATCCCCATGCTAACTCTATGAGAAGCAAAAATTAAAGAGTCCTTCCACAACTACAAGCACGATCTCAATCAAATTTTGACTATTTATTCACACTGTCATTGCCTACCTTTCCACCTATTTCCAATGCAACAGCATCAATAACAGATACAGTAGATACAACCAAGTTGGCTCACCCGCAAACGGCAGGCAAACCCTAAAGCCGGACACCTTTAATCGTTCTGAATGCTGAATTTGTAGTAGCCATACACATCCTAAGAAAGCTTCTGTCATTATCTCTTCAGCTTAGCAAAACATTACAAATAGTAGATATGGACATTTTTGGTAGTTTGCAATATGTCAACAGTCTCTTAGAAAAAGCCAGGGAAATGCATACAGAATCTGTGAAAGAATTTCTGGAGATCTTTGACACAGCAAGATCAGTGGTGGACTCTATGGGTGGAGAAGTTAGAATTACTCGTACTCACATCTGTTCAAGGCAGACTTGTAAAAGCAACATGCACTAAATTCACCAATACCAATGGAATATTATCGGCTAAATGTGCACATCCCATTTCTGGACTTTTTCTGCAGTCGGCTTCCAAGAAAAGTTTACAAGGGACAGGGAAGCAGTTCAGGAACTGCAAGTGTTACTCCCTATTAATTGTGGTGATTTAAAATCCCTCAGCAATGGCTCCCAAAGTGACATATTTAAAGTGGAATCGGGTGTCTTACAGGGATGTATTACTGCCCCAGCCTTATTTTCCATTTTCATCACTATGATACTGCACCTTGTTGATTCACCAGTGTGAAATTCATCTATTAGACAGATTACAAGTTATTTAACCTTATCAAATTGAAAGCCAAAACCAATATCACAACAACGTTTGTTACAGAACTCCAATATGCTGGTGATAATGTAGTCTGTGGTCATTCAGAAGACCTACAAGCCACTCTAAACATATTTGCAGAAGCATATGAAAAGCTTGGCCTCTCACTGAAGATTGAGAAAACCAAAGTGCTCTTTCAGCAGGCACCAGCCAATCCCTCTGCAATGCCAGAAATACAGCTTAATGGTGTAACGTTCGAAAATGTCGACCATTTCCACTACCTTGGCAGCCACCTCTCCACAACAGTCAACATTGACACTGAAATACAACACCAAGTGACCTCTGTGAGTACAGCATTTTTTCAAATGTAGAAGAGAGGATCGGGACAGTGATAAAGATACCAAGATGGTTATTTATAAAACTATTGTACTTCCAACCCTGCTATATGCCTGTGAAACGTGGACTATCTACAGACACCACTATCAATTTCTGGAATGATTCCATCAGCATTGCCTCCGAGAAATCCTGCAAATCTCTTGGGAGGACTACCGGCAGACAACCAAAGACCACCAGCATTGAAACGATTAACCTCTGCCTTTAATTTACCTGGACTGGTCATGTCCTAATGCCCAATCACCGTTTCCCAAAGCAGTTATTCTCAACTCAAGAATGGAAAATGGAATGTTGGGAAAGAGATTTAAGCATGAGCTTAAAGCTAACCTTAAAAACTGTGGCATATACACTGAGAACTGGGAAACCCTGGGCCTCAAGTGTTCCAGCTATAGGTCAGCTGTTAGCAACAGTGCTGTGGAATTCAAAGAGGGACGAATGGAAGGTGAAAGGGAGAAACGTGCCAAGACGAAGAAGGAGCGTCAAGCCATTCCTTATCAGGAGCATCAAGCCATTCCTTATCAGGAGCACCTTCCATCTGGAAATTGATGTCCTCACTGCAAAAGAACATGCAAATCAAGAATATTTATTTATTTATTTACATCATTTGTATAAGAAATGCATTCTCAACAGTCATCCACCGCCAAGACCCTACACTTGGAAGGCAATCATACTCAACCACTAGGGATCACCTTTTATTTAAAATCCAACATGAACAAGTGCACAGAACTTTACAATGAATGCCTTCAAGATACAGACTCACTGATGGAAGAATTTGACCTGTGGTGTAGGAAATGAAAAAAAGATTGCACCTGCAGAAGAACCATCAAATTCACTGGAAGCATATCTTGTCTGAGATGGACGGTTTTTTCCTGATGTGAATAAAGTTCTTCAGATTTCTGCAACATTGCCAGTGTCAACAGCTACCAATGAAAGGTCATTTTCAACTCTGAAACGTTTGAAAACATACTGTACATAAGAAGCACAATGTGGCAAGGAAGACTGATTTGACTTGCACTCTTGAGTGTCCATCGAAGTTTATCAATGGAGCCTGATTTCCTCTCACTTCCTGTTATCTCACCCCCATTTGTGACTAGGAGACATATGTAAGTTGTGTGTTTGTAACTCAAGGACTGCCTGTATAGCATAAGCTCTGGGGGCACATATTAAAATTTTGTTTTATTCCAAGCTGACATCATCATCAGTTTCTCACTTGTTAATCGCCCTCCATTAAAATGCTCCAGGCGATTTACATAAAACAATAGCATTTAAAAATACACAATACCAAATAGACTGCATTAGACATTAAAAGCTCTGCTATAAAGCCAGGTCTTGAGAGCCTGAGCAAAGGGTCGCAGGTCACACATGGCCCTCAAGTAGGGAGGCAAGGAGTTCCACAAGACAGGGGCAGAGATGGAGAAGGCCCTACGTCTTGTGGTCTCGAGACGTACTTCCCTGGGGCCTGGAACATACAGTAAGTTTAGTTGGAGGAGTTGTGGCGACCACTGGCGGCAAATAGGGGAGAAGTGGTCTCTGAGATATTCTGGCCCCTGACCATAAAGCGCCTTAAAGGTCAAAACCAACAACTTAAACAGGGCCCGGAATTCTGTTGGAAGCCAGTGCAAATGTAACAGAGTTGGAGTTATGTGGCATCTCAAAGATGTTTTTGCAAGTAGCCTGGCAGCCGCATTCTAAATAATGCGGATCCTCCGAGTAGTCCAAGACATGTGCTGGACATATGCACAAGAAGCATTTTACTGTGTCCCTGGATTTGTTTAGCTTTCCTCTATTTTTCAGTATTTGGATTATATCTGAAAAATCATTAACATGTACTTATCCTTTGAATGCTATCTTACGGATAAGATTTATGAAGCTATGACTGAGCCTCGCAATGTTAAATAAAGCTGTCACTAGGAAATAATTAAATGTAGCACATTAAACTTGTTTAATAAGCTTGTTTTTGCTTTGTAAACTTTTTTATCACTTCTTTTGTATAGCTTTGAACGGATTAATATTTATTTTGAAAAATTATCTTTGTACAGCAGCTGTGCTTTTTCTTTTCACAGCCCTTGAGAAGGTGAGGGCTGAAACAAAATGCTGATTTCATAACTCTTAATCTCAGCTACAGCAATAGTATTGTTTGGAGGGGTATGTGGATGAGTGGTACTGACGTGGCTTTGCTTGGTTGAAGGAGTGCACACTTTTGTTGATAGAGCAGTTATAAAAAAACAAACATGCTGCCAAATTTAGAGCTAAATAAAAATTAAAACATTTCTTTTAATCAGAAGTTATATATGTCTTCCAGCTTTATTTAATTTTTTTAATTCCAGCATGATTGTTTTTACTGGATATTTTCCTCCTTTACCATTCTGTGTTTTGTCCCCAACTCCCCAATGCCTTTATTTTTGCTACAGATAATATAGATTCCACTATGAAATATACATAGACGGAACTCACTGATACTTGAGCCAAAACAGGTGGCTTCACACCACAGGGCCACCTGAATACACAAATATTTGTATATTGTAGGAAACATACACACACACACATGTATAGTAAACATGTAACTGCTACAGAGCTTGTGAAAGTTAATTTTGGACTAGACCTAGAATTCCCCAACCAGCATATGCCTAAAACTATTTTTTTCCAAGCTCTAAAAGGATTAATAGCTATTCTTAAATCTGCATTGGGTCATGTATTTGGAGAAATGTGATATATTTTTCATGTAGTTTCTGTTTAATATGGAAAATACAATCTAGCACCATTACCAGGAAAGAGAAATAATTGTAACAATGGGCATAAATTTAATTGCCAGTCTCCACAGCAGAGAAGCTCTGAGCGGCAGTGTTCTATGGCACTCTGTGATGCTTCAGAAGTTTATCAGGGCTCCTTAATTAGAAAGTCACTTGTGGTTAATACTTGGATGGGTGACCACCAGTGAATACTAGGCTGTATTTCAGAAGAACTAATTAGCAACCCCTCTTCTGAGAACTCCTTACCTAAGAAAACCCCATGAAATTCATGGAGCCACCATAAGTCAGCTTTATTATACTGATGCACCATTGAATTTTGAACCCCTTGTAGATTCTGGGCAAGTGTTGAATTTGTTTCCTCAGCCTGTCAAGTTTGCTCTCACTTTATCTCAAGCAAAATTCTCTAAAAGCAAATGATTAAAATACAGCAATTAATATTACAAGGTTTCCTTGCATGCCGTCAAAGCATTTCTGACATATGACAACCCTAATGCTCTATCCTTAGGTTCTATCATGGGATTTTATTGTTCAGATGGGTTTTCCCTTTGCCTTCACCTTGCAATGCAGGTGGCCCTCCACATTTGTGGGTTTAACTTTTGCAGATTTGATTAATATGTTCTCTCTAAGAATCGAAACCAGAAGTCACCCTGGAGGCTGTAGAGCAGTGGTTCCCAAACTTTGGGCCTCCAGGTGTTTTAGACTTCAGCTCCCACAGTCCCTAACAGCTGTTAAGCTGGTTGGGATTTCTGGGAGTTGAAGTCCACAACACCTGGAGGCCCAAAGGCTGGGAACTGCTAGAGATTCCAGGTAAATCCCTAGAGATTTACCTGTTCTCAAGGAGGTTATTCAAAGTTTCCCCCCTTTTGCGGGATCCTGTGCCCCTAATCCCCACGATAGTGGGGGGGGGGGGCTATTGTATTTCTACAGCATTCTATAGTGGGATTTTTATGGATGTTCATAATAAGAAATAAAAACAAATGTATCATCATGAGAAGAAAATTAAATGGTTCTTATTAATGTAAGCTGAAATACAGGCCTGCATGATGTGCTATTCAAATGTTGCTTGCATTAATTAATGAAATCAACTAATTAAATTTTTGATAAGATACAGCTGGTATTTTTCTCACATTGAATACTTTCAGAAGATGCAGATGAAACATCAGGAGAGAATGCAATCACTATGAGATGGGCGAACTATTTTGTTCTAATATGCTTTCTATTTTCAGCAAACGAGTATGATGGTTTTAACATTTCAGGTGACAGTACTGATTACTTGTAAGTTTCTTCCTTTGTTTTCTAGTACACATCTCATAAAATTTAAGCTACCAGAACAGTTGGAGATGAAAAGATAGTAACATTCTGTGGGCTTTTTAATATGTCTTGCTATCCCAAGGGCTTTGGACCCACGCAGTATATAACTTAAAATGCATGCTTCATGTTTCTTTTACCACAGAGAATAAATTAAGCGAATCCTAAATGCTTTATTCTAGATATCAGACCTTTAAGAAGGTAGTAGTACTATGGTAGGTGCTGTATGCTTTATTTCAGAGGAAGGATTTGCCAAAACCACCTCTTGAGTATTCTTTGCCTATGAAAACCCCATGAAATTAAACAAGTTGTCATAAATCAAGAGGGGACTTGAAGGTTCAGACACAAAGTATATAACCACTAGAGGGAGTAAGAAATCAATCATTATGCCTTGGGTAAATCAGAAAGAAGTCCTTACTCATTCTTCCACTCATGAACATGGATCTCAAATGGCCATGTTTTAACTTGGTGTGTTTAGAAATATATTTCTAGAAATATGTTCAGATGTAAAATGCTGCATTTTCAATTATTACTTGAATAAATAAAATACAAGCTATTTTTTTGGCCTAAATCCAGTGTCACATTACTGGACATTCACTAGCACACAAAAAGTTTTCTTCTCCTTCTGGTGTCTTTCAGTCACCAGATAGGCACAAGATTCACCACTTCTTGGCAGTCTGGAACACCTCTTCCAATGAAGAAGGCCTCATAATAGTAATGCATTTTGATATTATTATTTAAGCAGTGTATTTAGACAAAGGCTTTCATGGCCAGAATCACTGGGTTGCTGTGAGTTTTCTGGGCTGTATGGCCATGTTCTAGAATGCTTCTGGAACATGGCCAAGCAACCCAGAAAACTCACAGCAACCCAGTGTATTTAGGTTACAATGATGGCAGTGATGGGAATTTTATTTTTCAGGTTGTAAAGTTGGTTTATTTCTTTTCATTACGTCATACATCTCATCTTGTGAACATTTCTGTGGAAGGTGTTTGTGGACTTGGCCTAATCCCCCATCCTTTTAATGTTTGGTCTGAAATAAATGGTACTTTATTGGAATTTAAAATGTACAGTTTCATAAATTGCCATTACAACATTTTTCTATGAACTGTAGGACTTAAAACATATTTGCTATCCCCTGTAGTTTGGCACTTTCATACCCTGATATCCTTGTAATACCTCAAATGACCACTACCATGTTGTGGAATCATTAGGGGTTTCCTAATCTAAAGGGATTAGTATACCCAAAGTGGATCATTCCCATTTTAATACTGTTCAACTACATAGGATTTTTAAAGTACAGCTTATAGAAAATAAAGAGGAATTAATTTGGAGTTGGGGCCAAGAGGTTAAATTACGTTTACAATGCAGTAAAACTAGAAAGTTGTGCAGGGGAATCAATTATGTTTGATTATGCTTCCATGTCTAAGAAATCTCTATGAAATTCATGGGAGCACTATAGGTGGGCAGGCAACTTGAAGGCACATAAATAGAAGTGTTTGATATGTTTTTGTACAGGCTCTACTAAAGTAAATTCATGGATGTTGATCTGTAATTATTTTACAGGTATTGCATGTTGAAAAAAAACTCAATACACTCAATTTCTTGCATTTTCAGCCCAGTAGACTAGCTGTCCTCTTAATCACAGTGTCATAGACCCAGAAGAGTATCTCAGCCTCTTTCTTTTAAGATATCCTGAGAGATTCCAAATTACCTCCCTAGGAAATTGATTTCATTGCCGAATACTTCACATTGTCAAGCAGTTCCTTCTAATAGTCAACCAAAATTTACCTTTGTATAACTTGAAACCATTACATTTAGGACTACACTGACCATTTAATGCGGCTCCAAACCAAGTTGAAACTGCAGCAGCCACAAAATGCATGCTGCCAATGTGTGCTGCAGAAAGGTGCAGGAAAGTCTGAGTTAAGCCCTTTAATTAGCTGCAGCAGATCCTATTATGTCTCAGATCCCAGGACAAAATCAGATTTGCAGCATGTGGAGCACATTGTACATACCTGTCCTGGCTGACTGAAGGGGTCAGAGAGCTAAAAAAAATGCCCCATGGGAATCGCTGGCTAGTAGGGGGGCTAATTGGCCCACTGAGATACTTCAGTGATTGCCCCCACCCCTCATAGTTGCCTTCCCCCTTTTTACCACCTCCTATGCCTCTGGAGTGCTGGTGCACATCTCTGAAAATGAACAATTGAGTTCATGTTCTATGGCTAATGTAATAACCTTCCTGGGTCCATACCAGTTCCAGAACTGTTAATCCAGTCTTCTGCACAGTGAAACCAATTCCTCCCAAACTGGTTCCAAGCTGCATTGTAGTGTCAGTGTAGATGTACTTTTAGCTGTACCTTCTGAAGCAGCAGAGAACAGTCATCTTTTTTGTGACAGCCCTTGCTGTTACCATGTTACTCGCAGTCTTCTCTTCACCAAGCTGATCATGCCCAGTTCCTTCAACCTTTCCTTGTGTGTTTTCTTCTTTGTACTTATCATCTTTGTTGTCTTTCTCAGAACTCATTCCAACCTGTCTATACCCTTCCTAAAAATGAAGTTCCCAGAACTGAACACAGTACTCCAAAGCATGCCAGGCTCGTGTGGAATATAGGGGGCTATTACTTCCCTTGACTTGAATTAATGCAGGCTAAAATGGCATTTGCCTTCTTTGTTGCAGCATCACACTACTGTCATCTTATTTTCAATAATCCCAAGGTCATTTCCTCGTGTAGTACTGTTGAGTCAAGCATCCTGAATGCTATGCGTGTACATTTTATTTTTATAGTTTAAGTGTAGAACTTTTCATTTGTCTCTGATAAATTTTATTTTATTAATTTTAGTTTAGTTTTTTTAGTTTATCAAGATCCATTTGAATTCTGCCCCTATCTACCAATGTTTAACTATACTGGGAAAGACATATAGAGAGGGCATTCCCGGCTCTGGAATGTCCCCCTAGAGAGATTAGGTTAGCCCCCACTGTCCAAGCCTTTCATCTAGCCTAAAACATGGCTTTTTAAATGGGCCTTTGACCTGGGGTAGACTTCAGTGGTGACATATGAGGACTGATTGTTCACTCTGGCATTTTAGCTCATTAACTGAAGACAAGCAGTTTTATCTACAGGCATTGCTGCGTTTTATAAATTATAAAATTTATTATGTGATGTTATGTACGTTTGTTGTCTTTGTGGTTGTAATTTTATGTTTTGTTTTATGTATTGTTAATTTTATGTGCACATTTGTGAGTTGCCCCGAGTCCTTCCAGGGAGGTGGTGGCAGGGTATAAATAAAGTTTTATTTATATTTATTATCTCCCCCCCCCCCCGGGTTTTCTTTCCTCTTACTTCTACTGGGTTGGATGCAAACTACTTTTGGACTTTGAATTCAGTTTGCAGCTACTGAAATAACATGAGAACAAAATGGGAAAGGGAGACAAGGAAAAACAAACTGGGGCATATTAAAAGCAGGTATACAATTGGAATTTCTACTCTCTCTACCAAATTGGGAGACTTGGGGTATTATGACATTAATATAATCTTATCTATCCAGTGTTGAAATGATAACTAATCAAAATCTGGATAAATATTGAGAAGATGAAACATATATAATAACTGGATTCCTGTTGGATCACTACATTTAGTTACAAAAGAAGAGGTACTTTTTCAGTGGTTTCATAAGCAGGGCTGTTAGTGCAGCCAATATTTCAAAACAGCCTTCACTTTGGTTTTTCATTTGGTGAGTGGGAAGCTGCTTAAGCATCATAAAAAGGGCTCAAGGCATTTGTGCCTGCTGTGTAGTCAGCTGTACACTTGCATGATCTATCATAACGATGCTGGTATATTTTTAGGCTAGACTAGAAGTATGTAAGATTTTGGCTAATACATATACTGTAATGGACACACTGTGATTGCTGTTGACTCTTCTGCCATGACTCATGACTTGCTTAGGGAGATATACATTCTAAGTTATATTCAGTCTTTTAAGGCCATGTTATCTGGTTGTAGTTCAAAGCTGAATCAAATCATGTGAAAAAGGCTATGGGTAAAATGTATTGGATTGGTGCCTTGACTAATTTTGATAGAATTAAGGACCACAGAATATTGACATGAATAGATATAATAGTATTGGGTTCAAGACAAGTAAACAATATGGATTTCTTTCACCCCACTTTACTATATATCTGCAGGTGCAATATTATCTTGTTTGTTGTTGTGTCACTGTAGGCATCGAGACCAAAAGGCAATAGTGAGTCTAGCACAGGCTTCTCCTCATTTTTCTTTGCAGCTAAATATATTCAGTCAGATCAATACTGTTCCCCCTGACTGGCATATAATGTTGGGTTTTTTGTGGGGGGGGGGGTACAGTTGATTCAGAGTTTCCTAGAAAATGCATACTATTATGTAATTTCAAATTGTTAAAAAACTCTGCAAAGAAGCTTCTTTTTACAAAGTCTTTTTTACATCCCACTTTTTAACATCTTTTCTTTCTCATCCTTTTTAGCAGCACATACTGGTATATTCACGCCCAGCTCAATTATTTAAGATAATTCGGTCCTTGACAACAATTCCAACTGTCCCAAATGATAGAGGTTTGGCGCCAACAGCTGAGGTTTTTCAGAACTATTTTGCCGACAAGATTTCGACTCTCCACCGGGACATTCCTGCCACTCTTGATACAGTTAGTGAACAAGAGACCCCGCCGCCACTCGGCGGGTCCACCTTCACCCGGTTCCAACCGCTGGACGCAGCAGCTGTCGATAGGCTACTGGCTGCAGCTAGACCAACTACTTGCTCCCTCGACCCGTGCCCCTCCTGGCTTGTTAGATCTTGCCGGGAGGGGCTACGAGGCCCCCTGGGCACGATCATAAATAACTCCCTTGAGCAAGGAGTCTTCCCAGGGGGATTAAAAGAGGCTATGGTGAAACCGCTGCTGAAGAAGCCGAATTTAGATCCTTCGGCTCCCTCCAATTACCGGCCTGTTTCCAACTTGCCTTTCTTAGGCAAAGTAATTGAGAGGGCAGCAGCGGATCAGCTGCAGCGGTTCCTAAATGACACAGCTGGACTTGATCCCTTCCAGTCCGGCTTCCGTATCGGGCATGGGATGGAGACCGTGCTTGTCGCCATTACAGACCAACTTCGCCGCCAGTTGGACCAGGGTGGATCAGCCCTACTCGTCCTGTTAGACCTGACAGCAGCGTTTGATACTGTAGACCACGCACTGTTGACCCACCATTTAGCTGGCTCTGGGGTCGGGGGGACTGCCCTTAAATGGGTGGCCTCCTTTGTCCAGGGCCGGGGACAACGTGTGGAGGGGGCGGGGAGGTCTCCGGGAGACTCCCACTTAGTTGTGGGGTCCCCCAGGGGGCCATCCTCTCCCCCTTATTATTCAACGTTTATATGCGCCCCCTGGCCCAGCTGGCCCGTGACTTTGGTCTGGAGTGTTATCAGTATGCGGATGACACCCAGCTTTTGCTGAGAATGGACGGCAGGCCAGACTCCGTACCCGATTGTTTCCATCTATGCCTTGAAGCCGTGACTGGTTGGCTGCGTGCCAGCCGGCTGAAGGTGAACCCGTCGAAGACGGAGATCCTGTGGCCCGGTCGGCCTGGCCTGGGTGGGTGCCGGTTGCCTACCCTGGATGGCGAGCGGCTTAACCCATCGCCATCGGTTAAGAGCTTGGGGGTTGTGTTGGACTCCTCGCTGACCATGGAGGCTCAGGTCTCCGTGGTCAGCAGGACATCATTCTTTCACCTCCGGCAGGCTAGGCGACTGGCACCCTACCTGTCCAGGGACAACCTGGCCACGGTAATCCAAGCGACAGTCATCTCGAGATTAGACTACTGTAATGCCCTCTACGTTGGCCTTCCCTTGTCGACAATCCGGAAACTCAAGCTAGTGCAGAATGCCGCTGCTCGCCTGCTGGCGGGAACGCCAGTGAGGGAGCATATTACACCTATCCTCCGGCAACTGCACTGGCTTCCTATTGAGTACCGAATTGCCTTCAAGGTGTTGGTGTTGACCTTTAAGGCCTTGCACGGCCTAGGGCCTGTGTACCTGAGGGACTGCCTTACCCCGTATTCTCCCCCGAGATCACTACGCTCAGATGAACAGAATCTGTTGTCAGTGCCACCAATCCGCTCCTGCCATCTATCGACGATTAGACAGAGAACCTTTTCCGTAGCGGCGCCGGTGCTTTGGAACGCCCTCCCGGACAGTGTCCGAGCTATCTCGGAACTGGCCCCTTTTCTTCAATTAGGCACACCGGACTAAGAACTATGTCGCATGTCCTCCCATACCTGTGTGGTGATGTAATGTGTTTTAAATGTGTTTTATGTTTTTACGCTTTTAATGTAGGGCTGCATGCTGACATGTGGTGACATGTTGCCCGTTATATTTGCTGTTATCCGCCCCGAGCCTGCTGGGAGGAGCGGAATACAAAAATGAACAATAAATAAATAAATATATTTGAAGTCAACACAGTGTAGTGGTTTGAGTATCGGACTACGACTCTAGAGACAAAAGTTTGAATTAGTGCTTGGCTATGGAAACCCATGGGGTGACCTTGTCCAAGTTTCACTCTCCCAGCCTCAGAGGAAGGCCCTTTGCCCTCTCTGAACAAATCTTGCCATGAAAGCACTGTAATCAATTCACAATAGGGGTACCATAAAGCAAACTAAGTCCATCCCTGGTTTGTCGTTGTACAATTTGCGAGAGAATCCCTTCGGCCACATTGGAACTGCAATTAAGTAGGTTGTGGCAATGCTCTTTCCAATGTAGTTCAATTGATATTTTGTCCTTCAGAAGCTCATGAGCATTGGGGGGGATGCCATGATTTCTTGGTCATAGAAGACCTTTGTGGCATGAAATAATACCCGGGACATCAGCAAGGTGTTGGATTTCTTCAGTCTTGTTTGTCCATCAGATGTTCTTGAGTTCTCTGGTCCTTTGGACCTCAGCTTTTACACTAGTGCAGATCTTTGTCTCTCTGCCATGTTTGGAAGGCTTTCCTTTTTATAAATTAACTGTTGGATTTCTTTTTCATTTTCATCAAATCAGTCTTGAGGCTTCTTAGTTTTTTCACAGGCTGTGATGATGGAGGTCTTTGGTTTGTACCAATGTTCCTCAATATTTTCAGGGTACTCTATGGGTAGATGATCCTTGAGTGTTATTTGGAGAAGGGCTCATTTGGAGGGCTCTTGAAGGTCTTGGGTGTTCATTTTTTACCTTATCTTTCTTCCTTGGAGTCTGCTTTTGTGGTCGATTTTGATGGCTATTGTCGATTGGATTAACCTGTGGTCTGCCCAGCAGTCATCAGCATCAGTCATGGCCCTTGTGAGAAGCACATTGCGGCAGTTTCTGGCACATATAATTATATAGTCTTAAGAGGTCCAGTGCTTTGACCAGGGGTGCTTCCATGATATCTTAAGCTTGTTTTCCTGGCAGAAGAGTGTGTTTGCGATTACAAGGTTGTGTTCTGCACACTTGGTGAGAAGCGGGATGCCATGTTTCCAACCCCATCTTTTCCTATGGTCCCTGGCCACAGGTTGAAGTCTCGTCTGACTCTTGCATTAAAATCCCCCAGGAGGATGATTTTATCTTCCTTGGGCCTCTCTGATAGGATCGTGTCCATCTGACATTAAATTTTTTGCTTGATATCTTCATCAGCATCTCGTGTTGGTGCATAGGCCCTTATGATGTTTACCTGCTGTTTTTTGGCAAGGTTAATTTGGAGGATTGAGAGTCGTTCGTTAATGCTGATTGGTGTTTTGGACAGATGCTTTACCAGGTCATTTCTAATAGCAAAGCCAACTTTGTGTATTCTTCATTCATCTTCAGGCAGTCCCTTCCAGAAGAAGGTGTAGCCTCCTTTTTCTTACTTCAGCTGTCCCTCTCCTGCTCTCTGGGTCTCTTGATGTGTTGCTATCTTGATGTTAAACTGCCTACATCTCTCTATAGCCTCTACCAGTTCCACAGTCCTACAGTGTTTACACATTCACTCACTTTCTCTTTAGGAAACACATCCTGCCACCAGTTGGCAGCATCCCCAACTATAGCAGCTCTTGAAATATAGCATCTGTATTGACTTAACCACATCTGACAAAATATTTAATCTCTCATCAAAATATATCATTTTTATGTCCTCTAAGGAATTCTGTGGTATACTTGTGCTTGAGGTTGACCTTAGAGTCATGCTGAAGGAGATTTATTTTATTTATTTGTGGTATTTATATACCACCCTTCTCAACCCCAAAGGGGACTGAGGGCAGGTCACAGTGTTTTAGGGCGGTTCACAGTGTTAGATAGCAATGGCTAGAGAAGTGTCCCCTCTAGGCCTTACTTAGGCCAGTGTTTCTCAGCCTGGGAGTTGGGACCCCTGGGAGGGGAAGTGACGGGGTTTCAAAAAGGTTGCCCAATACCATCATAAAACAGATATCTCTGATGGTCTTAGGAACCCCTTTAGTAGAGAAGGCTGAAGATCCCTCCGCCTGTCCTTCTTTTCCTTTTTGGAAACAGACTGTGAATCCTCCGTTATGATTGGCCGACCTCTCAGCCAAGGGGAGGGCTGTTTCTGAGACTCTAACGAGGAGGGGAGAGCCAGCATGCTCGATGCATGGCATCGTGGTGCACATGTGTAAGCGAGGGAGAGCGTGCAAGGCAGGAGGGAGGTTTGCACCAGTGAGTCCCTTCAAGGTGGGGGGGTTCTGTGTTGAAAGTTTGGCCCAATTGTATTATTGGTGGGGTTGAGAATGCTCTTTGATTGTAGGTGAACTATTAATCCCAGCAACTACAACTCCCAAATCTCGATGTCTATTTTCCCCAAACTCCATCAGTTTTCACATCTGGGCATATTGAGTATTCGTTCCAAGTTTTGTCTAGATCTATCATTGTTTGAGTCCACAGTGCTCTCTGGATGTAGGTGAACTACAACTTCAAAACTCAAGGTCAATGCCTACCAAATCCTTCCAGCATTTTCTGTTGGTCATGGAAGTTCTGTGTGCCACGTTTGGCTCAATTATGTTGTTTTTATTGATTTTTAATTGATTTTTGTTTATTGGTTGCATTTTCTGTGTTTGCTTTTAATCAGTATTCCTGGGCTTGTCCCTTTGTAAGCTGCCCCGAGTCCCTATGGTGAGATGGAGGCGGGGTTTAAATATATATAATTATTATTATTATTAGATGAAACTAAAGCTGTATTTATATTGGGACTGCTGAGTACGTGAGGTATCAAGGTGTTTCAGAGTGGAAGAAAATATGGGGTGTGTAGCTGTAGTCATTAAATAGTTGCTCCTGCCCCACCCTGAAATCTGACTTTTTAAAAGAAGTTGGAATGGTGATGAGCTCTACTTGTCAGAGCAGTGTTCTCCCACTCACGATCCACTCAGCACACCCCACAGGACACCTTATTTTCCCATTTATGTTTATAGTCTTGGCAGTGCAAGTCAGAAACTTAGCATTGTAAAGGGAATTGAACATAACTTTCCTAAGTTCTATTCTCTATTACATTTTTAAAGCATGCAGAGAAACCAGTACTGTGTTTCCTTCCAAAACCTAGACACGAGAGTAGCACTGACTGGATATACAATGGAAAGTGTTTCAGTTTTAAATGTGGCTGATGATTACAGAAAATTGGCATCAGTGAAATGTTTTGACTATTAGGAAAGGTATTCTTGTTTGTGAGTTCCTGCCAATTTATTTCAGTTCTCTTATTCAAACTCTCTTTTAAAAATAGCAGCAACTCCTCAATTTGTAAGAATTGTATAGATGCAGTGGAAAGTTTAAAGAAGGTAGTGTTATTTTTCTCCAGTGGTAAAGAAAGCCCGTTTTCATTCTCAGCCCGTAGTAAGATGAGCTCGACAGGGATAGGTTCAAGTCTTGGAAAAGTCTCTGATAGATTAGCTCATTTACAAAGTTGCTTAGGGGTACAATTGTTTGATCTTCTTGTTTCTTGTAACCCGAGGATGAAAAACAGAATATTATTCACTTAATCATACTTCTAAAATAGAAATTCATGTAGAAATTATAGTAAGCAAGAGAACTATACAAGGAAAGGAAAAAGTACAAGCTCCCCCTTCTGTTGACTCGGAATGGTATCATCCAAACAGATGACAAAGTACCTTTGGTTGAATCACACGTCCAGGGACAGGGCTTGCAGCAGAACGGGAGGCTGAACGCTTTTGTAATTTGTATTTAAAGCCTGGCAGCACACACATCAGAGAGCTGACAGTGGGTGGGCGAGGGAAAAGTAAAGATTTAAAAAGAAAATATTGAAAAATATAGAAGTTGTTTACTACCAAGGAAGCCTAGAGAAGAACCCAGTTGCTTTGCTGTGCTGTGCTGTAAAACTGCATGGAGTGGAGTTAATGTTTATGCTTTCAGTGGAGAGACAGAGAATTCAAGAGTTTAGTGTGATCAAGAGAAGAATATGGATATGTCTGATCCACATTTTTGGACTGGGCTCTCAAACTTTACATTGCCTCATTTGAGAAGCGGAAACAGGCTCCGGCGAACACAAAGGTAAAACTGATCTCATGAGCTTTTGTACCTGCTTGTCTCTGTCTTTTCAGTAAGGTTTTCAAACATGGAATAAACAGTTCTTATACAAATGCAGTGGATACATAGTTTGTATGCAGGTAAACACTGCTCCAGTACTTCCTGTTTCTTTGTTTGAGGTTTCATGCTACTTTTTAACTCTCAGGAGACTATTAGTGTGTGGGCTTATGACTACCTTAAGTATGGCAGTAGGAGGAAAATTTCAGGATTTGTCTAAGATCATAATCACTGTATTTTTTAAGCTTTTCAGAAAAAACCACTTTAAGATTCTGTAGAAAACCCGCAATATGGGGCAGTTAAGCAGCTTTTATTTCTGAAGTTTCTTACTTCCAATATGTTTCCTCCCCCCTATATTTGGTAACGAAAAATAAATTGTAGGTACATTTTTTGATAACAAGATAATGGTTAGAAGCTCATGAACTGAAATTATTGTGGCAGTTCTGCATATTTGCTTATTGAATCTGTGACACAGGTTTTACTGAGTAGTCTTGATATTTATTTATTTACTACATTTATATACTGCTTTTCTCCCCAAAGGGAACTCAAACTGGTTTCCAACATTATAAAGGCAAAATTCAATGCCGTACATACATGTGAAAGCGAAAGATAACAGCAAAACAATAACATATAAATTGACCTAACCAAATCAAAACATAAACATAAAATAACATTTAGACATAAAGCATAAAAAATTAAACATTAATAATCTAATAACACACACAAACCTGCACATACGCATACCACACACACACACACACCTATTGTGTCAGGAGATATTTGAGAAACTGCAAGTCGCTTCTGGTGTGAGAGAATTGGCTGTCTGCAAGGACTTTGCCCAGGAGACGCCTGGATATTTTGATATTTTACCATTTTGTGGGAGGCTTCTCTCATGTCCCCACATGGGGAGCTGGAGCTGGCAGAGAGAGCTCACCTGTGCTCTCCCCGGATTTGAACCTCCAACCTGTTGGTCTGCCAGCACAAGGGTTTAACCCATTGCACCACCAGGGGTTCCAACGTTTCTATTAAAACCCATCGATAAACAACACAATTTTAAAACAGTCATTAAAATCATGCCACCCAAATGTGGCTGATAATGATAGAGATGTTTATCATTTTTAAAAGCAATGGTCATGGCATGTTCTAGTGAGTGAGTTTTGCTTCGTGACTATAAAATTGAGATTGTCTTCTAGAACTAGAGCCTCTCACTTCATTCAGATGCAATAAAAGACAACTGATTAACACCACAGCATTTTTTGTTGATATAAATAAATGAAGATATACAATTAACACAATACTGTCTTGAAAAAACCTTTTATTTTGCCTTTGTACTTAGTTTAATGTAAATGATGATTTACTTGTTAGACTCATTTACCCATCATGCTGACTTCAGCACTTGACTTTGGCTTTTCAGTAGCTTTTCTTAATAAAAATTATTCAGAAATACCTATGAGTACAAACCTTTCCTAAAGTACATCAGTTTACAACTTCTCAATATTATATTTTTGTCTATGCATATTTTTATTTAAACACATTAAACACCTCTATTTTATAATAATATAATAATAAAACTTTATTTATATCCCTCCCTGTCTCCCCTGGGGGATTCATGGCGGATTCTAACAAACAAAAAGGCAAACATTCAGTGCCTCAATAAGTATAAATATAATAACCCAGAATAACGTCACATAAAAGAAATCTTAAACATAACAACTATAACTTAAATAAAACATAATTATTGAAAAATCTAATGTAAAACATGAACATAAAACATTCAAATTAATTTACAAAAGCACCACAAAGGTTTTTAGATAAACAAAACGTGAAATCCCTAGCCCAAGTTCATGTTACTTTGCTTTCTCTGTGGCTGCTACATTTATTTATTTATTATTTGATTTTGTATGCCGCCACTCCCCGAGGGCTCAGAGTGGCTCACAATCCACATAAAAACATAAAACAGAAATAAAACATCCACTTAAACTCAAAACAAAGTTACAAGTTTCAACATTTGAGACATTTGGCCTGAAGAGGCAGTTTTAGTGATGCCTTGTTCCTCCTTAAGAGTTTTAAGTGACAAAGGAGAGAATCCAGTATTTCAGTTCTGCTGACAGAATAGGAAAAGTGGATAATTTTTCCCTGTTATGGTGCAACCTTTCATATAATCCCAGAAGCTATTCTGGAGATCTGGCAACCTCCTGAAACTCGGTTTTGGGCATGTCCAAGGTGGTTTGGGTGTGCGTGAGAGAAATGAAGTTCCGTAAACCTGGCAATCCAGTGCCATGTTTGATTCAGGCCAGAGTTCCCATTTGCCACTTATTCTATTTATATTTGGAATAAAACAAGACTGTAAGCAGCAACAGCAAAAAGGGAAATGAAGTGTTATCATCTTATTCGCCCCCCATATATCTGTGTGATTTAAAGCAGCTTGTGTAACAGATGGAACTCTCCTAGAATGAAATGTTACTGGATAAGTGGCTAACAACATATCAATCACAGTAAATACAGAGGTCAAAATGGGAAGCCAAGTATCACACACTTCCCCCTCTGAGGTCTCATGTACATGCGATAATAATTATGTTTAAATCACACCCCTTTATGTCTAAATGCGATAGATTTACTTGAATTGCCTGGAACTATGCTTTGCAAACCCAATGTACACTGTGATTGTAAAGCAATCCTGGTCAACTTTAACCATATTAAGCAGGGATGTGAACACTTTGGTAGACTGTGGTTAGAGACAGTGGAAAATGGGGTCAACTTGTTTGTGAGAAGGTGATTGTGGGACTCTCAAATTAATTTGAATATCTTCTCTGTTCTCCCAATTGGAGTTTGGGTGTATAGAGTATTATTGCTGATATAGGTAAGGTAAAGGTTTTCCCCTGATATTAAGTCTAGTCGTGCCCGACTCTGGGGGTTGGTGCTCATCTCCATTTCTAAGCTGAAGAGCCGGCATTGTCCATAGACACCTCCAAGATCATGCGGCCAGCATGAGTGCATGGAGCGCGGTTACCTTCCCGCCGGAGTGGTACCTATTCACATTTGCATGTTTTCGAACTGCTAGGTTGGCAGAAGCTGGGGCTAACAGCAGGATCTTACACCACTCCCCGGATTCGAACCTGCAACTTTTTGGTCAACACTTTCAGTAGCTCAGTGGTTTAACCCACTGCACTACCGGGGCTCCATTATATCTGATATCAGTACTAAAAACGAATATTAAGGCATACTTACATTTTGCAGCAAAATAAGATTCTGAAAATTTAAAAGTTGGGCTGAACTTTAGTGATTCTCAACTTAAAAGTAAACTTTCTTTTTCCTTAAGTGGGTATGTATAATTTGAGATAACAGATCATGTAGTTCTTTGGGTAGTGAGGAGTGTGTTAGGAGCCAGGTGAGGAATGTAAGTTAAGCAGGGGCCTCTAACTCAGAATTTCATCGTATGCTTTGCATGAAAGGATTCCAGTTTCTTTCCCTGCCATCTCCAGATAAATATGTCAACAATTCTTTTGTGAAACAACCAGAGAACAGAAAGCTTCTGTACTAGTCAGTGTAATGTATGTCCTTCAAGTTGTTTGTCAATTTATGGCAATCTCATAAATTTCATAGGTTTTTATTTGTTAAGGAATAGACAGAGATGGATTTGCCTGTTTCTTCCTCTGAGATGTAGCCCACAGCATCTGGTATTTGTTGGCAGTCTCTCATTCAACTGATGACAGTTGACCCTGCTAAATTTTACTGAATTAAATTGAAACAACTCAGTGTAATGACATATTCCTGGCCTTTGTTAGTAATATCAGTTGTTAACATTTATCAGCTGTGGCACTAATTCAAATGAAAACAAATACAGGCAGTCCCCAAGTTACAAACATCCATCTTACAAATGACTCATAGTTAAGGGCAGGGGTGAGACAACAGGAAGTTAGAGAAATCTACCCCTTGGAAGGAAAATTCACTCTTGACAGTGATATCATGGGGGGAAAGGTGTCTCAGCTTTATCACAGGTTCGTTATGTGGGGTAATTGATAGATCTCTGTAGCACAAAACATAGGAAAAATACAGGTAGGTGATTATTATCTGGAAATAAATAGAATATATTACAAATGTACTTCAGTATATTTGAATTACCCAATATATACAATAAACCCTTGATTTCTGCAACGGTTTGGTTCTAGGACTTTTGGATACCAAAATCTGTGGATGCTCAAGTTCCATTATGTACTGGTAAAGGATTCCCCTTGGCATTAAGTCTAGTCAAATCAAACTCTGGGGGGTTGGTGTTCATTTCAATTTCTAAGCTGAAGAGCTGGTGTCCGTAGATGCCTCCTAAGTCATGGGGCAAGCATGGAGTGGAGTTACCTTCCTGCAGAAGCAGTACCTATTGATCTTCTCATATTTGCCTGTTTTTGGACTGTTAGATTGGCAGAAGCTGAGGCTAACAATGGAGCTCACCCCGCTCCCCGGATTCGAACGGCTGACTTTTCGGCCAGCAAGTTCAGCAGCTCAGCAGTTTAACCTTCTGTGCCACTAAGGGCTCCTCCATTATGCCATACAATGGCATAATAAAATGGTACCCCTTATATCAAATGGCAAAATTAGAGATTGCTTTGTTCAAATTTTGTTCAAATGCTTTGTTCAAATTTTGTTCAAATGCTTTGTTCAAATATTGTTTTGAATATTTGCAAGTCACGGATGGTTGAATCCATGGATATAGAACCAACTGTACTAACAAATCTGTTTGTGTCTTTTCTAATAGTTCCTTACAAAGGCATTCAACTGTCAAATAAGCTATAGTTCATACTATCTTATACCAATCAGGTAGTGGTAGTACCTCTAGTTTCTGATTGGAATGTAGGCTATTTGTTAGATTCATAGTTATGACTTCTTTCCACTTTTTGTTCATTTGCTTAGTTGATTTTTCTTTTTCATTAATCCCTTCTAAATATGTGGAGAAATCTAATGCATAAATACATCCTGGCCTGGATCCAGACCTGCCCATGCAGAACAGAGCAAAGTATGACACTCAGGCCTGTGAGGAAAAACTGAATCATGGCAGATAGTTGGCCCCTCCCCTTGCCCCAGTGCAATCAGAATTTAACTAGCTCTGCTGTTTTGATTGGAAGATAATCACTCATAAAAGCTGTGAGATGTTTGCCTATTTGTGTAGTCTTATTAAATAAAAAACTTATATACTTTAGAAGCTATTCCCTTTAACAGATGTCATATTTCTTCACACGGAACTGTGGTCATTATTCTTGTTTGCTTATGTTCAACTGACTTGGCTCTCTCTTCACTTTATTCAAAAAAACATTCAAAGTCTTTGCTGTTTTCTCCTAGTTAGCATAGTATCATTTGCATGTCCAGTTGAGGTTCCTTCCTCCAATTTTCACACCTCCTTCTTCAGAGTCTAATCCAACTTTATGTATGGTGCACTCAAAGTGAAAGATAAGCTTCTCATCCTGCAAACAGGTTTACACATAAGGATAAGCCAATGTTGCAGTACAACTATTTCTTTAAGAATGATCCGTAGTTTTACATAATCCTCATAATCAAAGATTTTCTGTTACTTTCAAAGCATAGGTTGATTTTCTTCTGAAATTCTTTGGTGCATTCCTTGTGATATCTCTCCTTAATATTAATGCCGTCTGATTTCTTCTTCAATTTTTGTTTTTGAGTAAAATATTGTGCATTTATTTAACTGAAAATGTCCTATTCCTATCCATTTTAGCTCGCTCAACAAGAATATTGCAACATTTATATGTTCCATTTCTTGTTTTACAATGTCTAGCTTGCCCTGATTCATGGTTCTCTCATTCTATATTCCTATAATATGTGTTGTGCAGCTTTGGACTTTCGTTTAACCTCTTTAGCATGTCAACAGCTGAACATTCTTTCAGCTTGAGTCTATTCACATCATTATAGAATCATAGTATTATAATGTTGGATGAGACAACAAGGGCCATCCAATCCAATCAAAAGTGCGGTATATGATTTTAATTTACATCTGTTGAGTGAATCATTGAAAGATGAGAGAAGCCAGTATATTGATGCAGCCTAGAATTGCAAAGGCTTTTAAAGCTACCACATCATACTGTTGACTTGTGTTCAATGTGATCTAAGACTCTTAGATCCCTGTAATATGTACTGTTGTCAAGCCAGTCGTCATTCATCCTATATCAGTGCTTTTTAATTTTTCTGTCTAAGTGTGTATTATCTTTCATTACTCCTTGTTGAAATTCATATTGTTAGTGTTGGCTCAGCTCTTTAATTTGGTAAGGCCATTTTGAACTCTGATCCTGTATTCTGGGATATAAGCTGCATCCTATAGTTTGGTGTCATCTTGCAAATTTAATAAGTGTGTCCTCTGTTCCATTACCTAATATGCTACTGGTAGTAGTCCTGTGTTCTTCCCCAGTAGATTGTTGACAAAATTATCACTTGGCACTACCTCATGTTTCAGTTTGATTGTACCATCATAGGGTTTTCATGGTTAAAAAAGTGTCTCCTTCTTTGCAATCCTTCACCAGTGCCATCCCCCTGCTACTCTACAGTAGTTGTTTGGCACATTTGGTCTGACTCCTCAGCAAAAGCCTGCCTGAGTTGCCTTCCAAAAGCACACAATCTCACCACCACAGAAAAGTATTGCCATGGTGCATGCTTAGTAATCACAAAATTATGCTATCCACATGAAAACCCATTTCATTGTGGAAGACGGAGGCTTATGGGTTTTTCCCCCTGAATAGAACTGTTCTGCTTGGAAACATCAGGGTTGAACTATGCAAGCTATTAATAACTTGTTTTAAGGTCTCTTCATTGCGTTCAATTGTAATATATATCCTTCAATAATTTTGTATAATATCACATTTGCTAAACTGGTGTTAAAATTAATTAAATATGCTCTTTCCTTCTCTTCTGTTATCGTCTGTTTCTCTTTCATTCCTTTCTTGCATTCCCATTGCCACTGCCCTTTGAGCTTTCTTCCTTTTTGAAGGTTCAGAGCCTTAGACTTCCCCATGTTCACAGGGAGAAAGCCCTCTTTCTCAAGATTGTACAGACTATTTACCTTTTTCAAATCCTTGAGCTATGAAGCAGCAAAAATAAAATGTTAAAAGGAACCCTGGACTCATAGATCAGCTTCAGGACAGTATCTTGATACTAAACAAGAAAGCACCATACGCAGTCTCCATGGCATACTCTCAAAGACTGTATGGTTGATGAATCAAGGCACAGAGATCTGTTTCTTTCCTAAAGAACAATTCAATCAGAAGGAAATGTTTGAATGTCTTATACTGCTGTCTCACAGCTGTGGGTGAGATGTGGTTTGCCTCATTTAATTATTTATCTGGTGTTTCTGTGCTCATCAAAATCAGATCCTAAATTCCTAAACCACAGCTTCCAAGTTGAGATGTCATAGACAGGATGGTTTAAATAAGCTACAGTGTCTGTGCATATAAGCTAGAGATGAAGAGGGTGGACGCAGTGCAGGATTCCTGTATTTGAAATAGGCGGAAAATTATTTTATCTCTTTAGTCTTTATTAAAATTAGTATATCAATTATTTACATGTGCAATAAAGAGTGCAAGGCAAGAAACGTTTTATCTTGAAATTGAATATGAGGGACACATTGACTTATACACAATATAATCATGCCTTGTGCTTTTTAACGCCCACCTTACATATTGTAATCTCTCTCCAATGTTTTATTATTTTCTCTGGCAATCTCTTTACCTAGCATTAAATTTAACCGATAATTCTAACCCTGTTGGCTGTGACTGAAACAACTGGTTCTGATCTTTTGAATTTGCACATATTTGTGTAGCCCTTACCTTCAATAGCAGTTCCAAAGTTGAGTGAATCTTCCAATGATATTCTTTGGACAGAGAGGAAAGTAGTTGCAGGCCAATGGGCCTGCAACAATGACAGGTATCTCTTCTACATAATGTTTTGATTTTCTTCTTCTCAAGAGTCTGTGTGGTTTTTGCTAGCCCTCTTGGGTCAGTGAGCCATCCAATTCTTGTTTGGTTGGCTGGTGCGTAAACTTGGCTTAATACATGGAGATGGAAAAAACTATCCATGTACGGTAAGTATCTGCTGGGAGAAATGAAAACATTTCCTTGGCACATTGCCCACAATCATGGTACAGTTTGACCAGGTTTGGATATATCCTCTACTCCTGAATTTACTAGAGACTTAATGGTCCCTGGACTATTTCGCATCTACATAAATTCCAGTCTCACTTATTTGGTACTAACATGTATTGTTTATTTTTTGATCTCCCCTTTTTGCTTTCCATTACCAAAGGCTGTTGCATCTTATTATTGACTGCTTTTTACACAGTTCATCATTGTGCTGCAGATTGTTGTTTATTGACACTTATGATTCATGCCACTTTATTGGTGAATAAATGCTATAGGTTTTGTACCAGTAGTCTTTTACTTGCAGCATGTACCCTCCACCATGCAGCTTAGCTTGCTAGCCTCCAGTTGTATTATTCACAGAGACCATGAAGAAGTCTCTGTTGCATGTCTGTAACTCTGTTTCTTTGAGTGGTCATCTATGAAGGCAACCCCCCCCCCCTCTGGTCCATGCCTTAATTAGATTTCTCTTTTCGACTGTAACTTTCCATCATGGAACTGAGGAGACTCCAGCATTGGGGCAATTTATGCCCTAGTATTTGGGAGGGTTACTGTTAAAATTCAAACTCTAGAGCAGCGGTTCTCAAAGTGTGCTCCGTGGAGCCCTTGGGGCTCCATAAAGCATACTGAGGGGCTCCATGGTTCCCTCCTCTTCCCTAAGCGTTCCCTCCTCTTTCCTCCTCTTCCCCCTCCCTTTCTGCCAAAAGTATTTTTCCCTTGGGCCCCCTTGTCTCCAAAAGCCAGTCCCCCTTGGCTCCTCCCCCCCCAAGCCTTTTTCCCTTCATCTTCCTTGCTGCCCTGATCCTTTCTTCCTTGCCTTCCTTTCTTCCTAATCCCTATTTCCCTCCCACTGCACAGAGGGTGCTGTGATTGTACTTTTACTGCATGGCAGAAGTGGGTTGGACTGGATGGTCCCTGGATTTCTGCCATTATAATATTACAAAGGCTGAATGTCCATCTGTTGAGGGTGCTTTGATTGGGCTTTTCCTGCATGGCAGAAGGCGGCTGGACTGGATGGTCCCTGGGGTCTTCTACTGAAATACTGTTAAGTTTATGTTCATCAAAAAGTTGGCCCATGTCTGATATATACACATTATATATAATATATATAAACATTTCTTGGGGTTCCACAAAAAACTTCTGCTTCAAAAAGGGCTGAAAAGATTTGAGAACCCCTTCTCCAGAGCACACATATCAAATGCAAGGCCTGTGGGCCAAATCTGGCCCACTGTGTCATTTTATGTGGCCTGCAAGGCTTTTAATGCCAGGGCAACATAGTTACATTTATACAGTGTTATAATTATAAATGGCCTTTTGAAGGCAACCATAAGGCTGGTATGTCCCTAGGTGAAAATGGGTTTGAAACCACTGCTCTAGAGCTTGAGAAAGATTCCGTTTGAGCTTGTGCAAGTACAGTATAACTCAGTTGGGTGAATTCACAGATGACCACGCCAAGAAACACAGAGATATGCAACATGTTCTTCTTCATCTTTGGAAATTGCAATCCAAAATGTCTGAAGGTCACCACAGAGTGTTAAGCACTAAATGATCTCATTGGGTAGGCAGGGCCTTCCACAAGGCAAACCTTACAAAAATAATTATGCTTTGAATATTTATTTATTTATTTATTTCGTTCGGCTTCTATGCCGCCACTCCCGGCGGGCTCGGGGCGGCTCACAACACCGAGAAACACAACAAAAAACAGCACAGAGTAAAAACAGGGCATAAAACATCATTAAAATATCACTAAAATAACATAATAAAACACAGCAGTAAAAACAATGACCTGGAGTATGAGTCCAGGTAGAAGGTGACCCTAAAGGTTGTAGCATTACATGTGAATTCTGCCATAAGCTGGGAATACTGTTTCTTTAATAGGAAAGGGGAGATACACAGTTTCAAAGAGCTAATTTCTTTGAAAGTCTCATTTGAGCCACAGATGTTCCCCTGGTAATGTGATAAGATGTTCTTACTCCATGCTTAGGAGACTTTTAGTATGTGTAGTGAATGTTTGCAGATAGCCAAATCTGTAATAACAAGAGAGGATAAGTGTGTCTGTCTGTGGTAATATAGCTAATTGGGACATTGTTCTAGATTGCTCAAAACTTGATGCAGTGTTTTCCTTATTGTCATCCCTAGTATCAGGAAAGGGGGCTTACTATAACTCACTCTAAAAATATTTTAAAAGGCTGTAAAATAAGAAAGATAATGCTTTTGTTTTTGTGAAAAACTATTTGACATGTTTTGGAAGGACTGCTAAGATTCCGGAGGCAGGAAAACAAGTAGAAAACTGTAAGAGGGCTAAAGCCCTGATGTTAAGATAGAAAGACAGAGAATGTGTACAGGCCTGCCTGAGATCTTGTCCTGAAGTATTTTTGGTTTGGGACAATTACAGACTTTGGCAGGTAAAATTCAGTTAGAAAATAGCGTGGGCCCTCTTAGGAGTGGACTCTCTTAAGCATTGCTGCTAAGGTTCCCAAGGTAGGGGAAAACAGCATAGAAAACCATTGAGGCAACAATTATAAGAATTGTGAGATGAAAAAATGTGAGAGAATGGGAAAAGGCTCCCTGAGAAAGAGCTAGTAAGATATCTCAGGTTAAAAAACAGTGAAAAGGGGGAAACTTGATTTCCATTTCTCCCTTCTATGAGAGCTTTGTAATGAATCTAGACAGCCTAAATATTCTTCTGTTAATAATATTAAAAGAAATGTGTTTTGATACCTGGCAGGTTGCTTCCCAGGTATATAGAGAAATCCTGGCAACAAGGCTGTATAGTATTTACTATTAGACATCAGTTCATACAAAAGTGGAATCCAGCATGCGGGGAGGGTGAACTTTCTCTACCTTATTGTAGTCCCAGAGCACTTCCCAGGCATGCTCCAGAAGACTAGAGGCTTTTCAAGATAATGTTTTTGGCAGCAGGAAGAGAGGGCTGCAGGGACAGGGAGGCATGCATTTCAAGAAGCATCATCCAGTACATTAAGGAACCATGTAACACAGAAATGTGTTCAGAAAGAACTGACAGTTTACAGTATTTATTTGTAGTTTGTTTTAGAGTGATTAGCTGTTTCCTGGAATCTTGTGTAGATTTCCTCTTACTTAATGCACGTAGCATAAAATCACCCTGGAGGCATTTGTAGTCCAAATTGTTCCAGGACTTGTTTCCGATGTATGAAAGTAAACCGTTGCTTGACAGCTGTATTGGGCAAATAAATTGAAAATTAATTCAGACAAGACATAGGTTGTCCTGATCAGTCAAAAGACAGATCTGGTGGCAGGATATAAAAAAGTTGTTATCATCATCATCATCATCATCATCATCATCATTTAGCTGCCTTGAGTCCCATTATTAAGATAAAGGCCAGATATAAATGAATAAAAATTAAAATATAATTTAATGCTTAGTCAATATTTGATCAAGGAATACATGTATTCTAGTATAACCATTTAAAATATTCTATTTTTTTCTAAGTAAATTCTTCATATTTTTTACATCAAGGACTTGCATATTGCTCCAGCTGCTAGTATTTAGCAGAGACGGTATGTATCTCAATACTGGTTGCTGGGGAACAGAAATGGATGAATGCTGTTTCGTTCATGCTCTGCTTGTGGTCTTTTCAGAGGCATCTGGTCAGCCACTATGGGAACAGAATGCTGAACTACATAAAATACTAATCTAATGTATTCACTCATTGAAAATACTTTACAGAGCCACTAAATAATATTATTAATAATAATAACTATTATTATTTATATACCGCCATATCCCCCCACTGGGGCCCAGGGTGATTTCCAACATGTAAGGCAAAACATTCAGTTGAAGGAAAGCAACCATACAGACAATTATATCAAAATAAACACATTTGATAATATAACAAACATAATTAAACTTAACAGACAAAGTAACAACAACTGAACATCATAAAATATAAAAAATATGCTAAAACACATTAAAGCTAAATAATATTAATTTGCATTCATGTGCTTAATTTTGTTCTTTGTTTATTTGTAACCTTTACATTCCACCCTTCACCTGGGATAAAAGAGTAATTAAAAACCCCAATATACTCTTTTATTAAGCAATAAAAGAGTATTGGCTGCAGTGAAGAAAGCAAGAAATATGTAGAATAGTCCACATATAACATTTTGGTTTTAGTTTGAATAAGTTTGAATAAATCCAGAAGCCAAAACAGGGGTGAAGAGGCTTCTGGTTTTTGTGAAATAATAGTTTGTGGTATTAGACCTGCTTCTACAAATATGCCTAAATCAAACACAAAGTTAAGCATGCGTGGGCATGCTTGATTGCAATAGGTTTAAGCATGTCTAATCTTGCTTTGGACTTAGGACATGATCTTAAATGCGTACATAAAATATCTGCTTAATCCAAGAGTTATACAAGCATTTGGCACATTCTGATCAGTTGGTTCATCCATAGACAGACAATTACTTTCCCTTAGGCCAATATGTACGACATGCACCTTGAAAGATATGCATACTGGAGTTATCTGTACTACAGTTACGAAGCTGTGTATCTGAGCATCAACTTCTAATAGAAAGTGATACAGGTTGAATATCCCTTCTCCAAAACACTTCAAAATCCAAAACTGTCCATATAGGGGTGTAGATAGTGACACCTATACTTTCTAATAGCTCAATGTACAAAAACTTTTATTTCATGCACAAAATTATTAAAACTATTGTGTATAAAATTACACAATAGCTTTAGGTTCTGTAGGTTTGTTCTTAAGTTGAATTTGTATATAAGTCAGAACAGTTACCTTTCTTAAATTCTACTACACACACACACATGTAAAGGTAAATGGTTATCCCTGACATTAAGTCCAGTCATGTCCAACTCCTGGGGTTGGTGCTCATCTCCATTTCCAAGCCGAAAAGCCGGCGTTGTCCGTAGTCACCTCCAAGATCATATGGCTGGCATGACTACATGGAGCACCGTTATCTTCCCACCGGAGCAGTATCTATCGATCTTTGAACATTTGCATATTTTCGAACTGCTGGGTAGGCAGAAGCTGGGGCTGACAGCGGAAGCTCATGCTGCTCCCCAGATTTGAACCTGTGACCTTTCAGTCAGCAGCTCAGCAGTTTAACCCACTGCATCACCGGGGGCTCCATATATATGAAGACAGCAAAACAAACACCACAGCGGTGTTAACACTTCCCTGTGCTATCCAAAGCATATGTGTGTGTGTGTGTGTGCACGCACACGCACACACACACACATGCATATACTTTGGATAGCACAGGGAAGTGTTAACACCACTGTGGTGTTTCTTTTGCTGTGTGTGCCGCTGTTCAGAAGATTTTCACTCCCGAAGATTTCACCTCCTTTTCTATCCCTGTGATAATTGGATTTTGAAAAAAAAAAGACTTGTGGAAACAAATTTTGATGAGAAAAGTTCAATTGACACCCCCAATAACTCTTTCGGGAGTGAATTTCCATTCCTAGGGGAAGATTTCTCTCACTTCCTGTCGTCTCACCCCTGTTTGTAACTATGAGTCATTTGTAAGTCGGATGTTTGTAACTTGGGGACTGCCTGTTTATAAACAATAAATGAATGTCTTGTTAAGACTTAGGTTCTATCTCAAAGATATCTCTCTGTATACAAAAGTATTTTTTTAAAAAGAACACTTGCTATCCCAAGTATTTCAAAAAAGGAATACTCAACCTGTAATTTTTGGATTGCTTCACAGTTTCAGGTCTTTTACATTTATACTGCTATTGATTTTCTTCATATAAAGATTTCTCTTCAGAAATTACAATACTGTAGTTCCAATGTGTCAATTAACTTATTTTTTTGTTTATTTTCTTGCTTTAAGAGTACGATATTGTGAGGTTAAACTGTTTAGTGAAGTTGGTCTGCAGGCTTTCAAGAACCGATTAGCCTATGCTGACCTACTCAGTTTTACAAATACAGTTGTCTGGCTGTAAGGTATTGATTTGGAAACTTTGCTGAACATTTATATTCTTATCATAAAAAATATATTTTACGGGAGATGTCATTTGGACTTTTCGTTGTGATGTCATCAATATGAAAATGACAGTCAACTCTACTATCCCTTTCCATCCCAAGCCAAGTCTTGGTTCTAAACCAGTACTTCTACCATCAGTAATGCACTAGATGAAGGAAAGTGAATTGAAAATCAATCCTGACAAGACAGAGGTGCTCCTAGGGCCCTTCCACATAGCCCTATATCCCAGAATATCAAGGCAGAAAATCTCACAATATCTGCTTTGAACTGGATTATTTGAGCCTACACTGCCATATATTCCAGTTCAACGCAGATAATGTGGGATTTTCTGCCTTGATATTCTGGGTTATATGACTGTGTGAAAGGGCCCCTAGTCAGTTGAAAGGTCAATCAGGGAATAGGGATTCAGTCCATGTTAGATGGTGTTAGACTCCTTTTGAAGTAACAGGCTTGCACTTTGGGTATATTCCGGCACTCTGCTTTGAACTTGGAAGCTCAGATTTCTATGATGACCAGGATTGCCTTTGCACATTTAAAGCTTTTTTTGCTAATTGTGTCTGTTCCTTTAGACATCAGATTTGGCCATGGCTGTAAATGTCTTAGTTACAATCTGTTTGGATTATTGCCCCTGGGCTTCAGAATCCTCTTCCCAGGGAGACCAGAATGGCCCCCCTTGTTCTTCTGCTGGCAGGCCTAAATACGTTTATTTAGACAAGCTTTAAAACTGAAATGGGCTGGGCTGAATTGCTTTCAACAACTTTTTCTTTATTTTAGAATTGTATTTTAATTGAATTGTTTTAATGATTGACTTAGTTTAGTTCTCTTCAATTTCTCCTTTTTATATGTTTTCAGTATGTAGTTTTGAGTTGATAGCTGCTTTGTGTCCATACTTGGGGGAACAAGTGGGGTACTACCTCTATTAATTAACATTAATAATTTTTTGAATATGTATGCCTTTTGTCCAAAATCAAGAACATGCCATCTCTCTCTCTCTCTCTCTCTCTCTCTCTCTCTCTCTCTCTCTCTCTCTCTCTCTCTCTCTCTCTGTGTGTGTGTATGGATGTTTTGAAAAGGCAAGACTATACGTACAAGCTTTAGTAGGAGTCAGTTCAGTGACTCATAATGTTATGAGCAAGATCTGTGTTTTATCTCTTTACCTCATTTCCTGATTGCTTCATTTCTCCAGTCTTTCCCATATGTGAACTGAAAAGAAGCCTGGGTTTTAAAAGCCTGAAGGCATTGCTCATAGTAGTGTCAGGTTTTCCAGCCCTTCCTTCTTTGACTTGCGTCCCACTCTGCTGCTGGAAACCGTCCTAGGAGAATTTCCAGTCTTTGAAGCACTGTTGTGGGACTGGAGGAGGAAGTACTGTAATCCCCCAGCATTACCTTCCCTGCCAAACTGCTTCTAGGGGGGCTGTGATATATTTTAGCACTATGTTATGTTAATCATTGGTTGAGTTGTAATAACTGAGAAAAGAGTTTCATCTAGAATAAAATCCTCTTCTAAATAGGTATTTTCTACCACCTTTTGTACTATCGGAGGTTTTGTATAATTAAATTGAATCTGCTTACATCAGAAACAAATCCCTTAGCATAGAAAACTATGTTCGACTCTGCTTGTCAATTAAATCCAAAGCTAATTCTTCTATATCCACTGATATGTAATGTGATTTTTAAAGTATTTTAAAAAATCTATTCTATCTGGGTCGCTGTGAGTTTTCCAGGCTGTATGGAAGCTCTAAACAGTTCTGGCCCAGCTTACTTGTCCAAACGCATCCACCCCTATGTCCCACCTCAAAATTTAAGGTCATCCAGGGAGGCCCTGCTCTCGCTCCCATCAACAGCTGTAATACGCCTGGCAGGGACGAGGGACAGGGCCTTCTCAGCGGTGGCTCCCCGCCTATGGAACACACTCCCAACAGACATTATTTATTTATTTAAAACTTTTGTACCCCGGCCTTCTCACCTCTATCAAGGGACTCAGACCGGCATAACAGCAAAGATTCAATGCTATACAATTTAAAATCTAGAACAACATATTAAAATACATAAAAACCCAGCATAAAACCACATCGCCATTAAAACAATTCCACTCAATCTGTAAACGTGGTCATACATTCAGATAATAGCCAATCTCAGCCTATTCTGGGAAGGCTTGGTTCCATATCCAAGTCTTCACCAGCCTCCTAAAGGACAGCAGAGAGGGGGCAGATCTAGCATCACTTGGTAGAGAGTTCCACAGCCGAGAGGCGACCACAGAGAAGGCCCTGTCTCTCGGCCCCACCAGATGCGCTTGCGAGAGCGATCTCTTCTCACCTAACTTTCCGTAAGAAAGTAAAGGCTTGGCTCTGGGACCAGGCGTTTGGTCAATAGAAGTAGCAGCACCCTAAAGGGATAAATCTGGATTGATGTTAAGAAGGATGACACTAGTTTAGGCTTTTAACTGATGACTGTATTTGATTTTAATTATGATGTTTTATTATGTTGTCTAATTGTTGTGATTTTATTGCAACTGTTGAAATAGCCTCTTGATGGGGCTCAATGTAAGCCGCCCTGAGTCCCCCTTCGGGGGTTGAGAAGGATGGGATAAAATGCAGTAAATAAATAAATATGGCCATGTTCCAGTAGCATCCTCTCCTGACGTTTTGCCTGCATCTGCGGCAGGCATCCTCAGAGGTTGTGAGGTCTATTCTATCCGTCTTGGTCATGTCTTCAATTCTATATAATTTTACTTATTCAAGGACAAGTTAGCAACTTAAGTTGATGTGCTTCTTTTGTTGTTATTCCAGAAGGTGTTCTCATGCTATCTTAACATGCTGGAAAAAGAAGCAAAACAGGTTTTGTGACTGACTAGTTTAGTTTTTACTTAGAAGGCTTATTCTGAAGCATATGACTAATGTGCCACCCGCCACCCAAAGATTAATAATAAATAGGTCATGCTTTCCTTTACTGTGGATGCAAGAAGGGACGTGTAGAAAGCAGGAGACAGTTTTCACAGAAGATTCATTCTGTCTCCAGGCGTGATGACTCGCAGTTTTTCTCTGCTACTTCTTTATGTCAAAATGAATCTAGAATGATGTAATGACCTGTGAAACCATTTCAGAGCTGAACAGAAATACCTTTCCATTGACACCTTCCTCTATTTCCTCTTTACACATTCAGGAAAGGTTTTAAGAGGGGCTTCTTGTTTTTACCAAATAGATTAGCCACACTGAGTTAGAAAGCAGGAAGAGCTTTATACGTTAGTAGAGTAGTTGCCACTTTCGCTTCTTTCAAATGTTTTGCTGCATGCCAAATAGAAATTCAAGAAATACAACATTATGGTTTGGTTTTAGTATAAATCGCAGGATGCTTGATGAATGAGAACCTTTTTTTAATGAATGAATACCAAGCTAGTATGAATAGTTTATTTGTAGAAAGGGTACATCATTTTTAAGTGGTAAGAAATCATAAAATACTGTATTTGCTTGAATGTAATGCACATTTATTTTGACTTAATCGCTTATCAAAAATGGAGATGCACAGTACATTTGATGGCGCCTTAGAATTGTGCACCAAAAGGTGACTGCTCTCCTCCGTCAGGATGAGGGTAATGGATTCACCATCTTCAACCTGAGGGAGGAGCGATGGCTTTCCAGCTGACCTTATTCATGCTCAGAATGAGGCCAACTGAAAAGTCACATCCCTCATCCGAGTCAGCTTGGCACGGTGGGAGTGAGTCACTTCTCCTTGCCTCCCAGCTGAGACACAGGAGCCCCCGGTGGCGCAATGGGTTAAACCCTTGTGCCGGCAGGACTGAAGACTGACAAGTCGCAGGTTCAAATCTGGGGATGAACTCCCTCTGTCAGCTCCAGCTCCCCATGCGGGGACATGAGAGAAGCCTCCCACAAGGATGGTAAAACTTCAAAACATTTGGGCGTCCCCTGGGCAACATTCTTGCAGACGGCCAATTCTCTAACACCAGAAGCAACTTGCAGTTTCTCAAGTCGCTCCTGTTATGAAAAAGAGAGCTGAGACACAAGGGAAAAACACCTCCTTTCAAAGTGTGCTTTCTTTAGTTTCCCCTTGAGGGGCTAAGGTAAAGGGACACATACCCCTTCCCAAGTTTGTTTTCTTAAGCCTCCCATTGAGAGGCCAAGGAAAAGGCACAAGTCCCCAAATCCCCCCACTCAGCTATTTTATTTAGCTTTTGAAAAAGGTCCCATTTTTACATTGAAAGTACCAAAACATGCCAGCTACCATGGCTTTTAAAAAAAGTAACTGTCTTGAAACAATATGTATTATAAAAAAAGATTAAAAAATACTTGAACAAGGTAGATGCCACTTTTCCTTACTTCTCTAGCAAATCAAGTTTTTCTAATGCGTATCTCAAAATTGCAGTGCACATTACAATCAATGGCACACTAGATTTGAGTCAATATGGGTGCTATCCTTTCCTCATTCTTGTTTTTAATACATTAATAAAATAATATATTTTCCTGCTGCTACTGCTCAGTTCAAAGAATACTGGACATTTTGATGCTCTAAAATGAAACTTGTGTACCTACCCTTTTAAGGTTTCTAGTATCTTATTGTTGTTGTTCGTTTTTGTGGCGTGGAGAGGCTGGAAGAAGGGCCAGAGAAAAAGCTCATAATTTGTTCTTATAGAAAATGTACAGGGATAGTGTTCAAAAAGATTTACACTTCCTTGAAGTAATTACTACTCATGAAATAAGTGATATAACAATTCCTTCCTTCCTTGGGGGAAAATAGTTATGACTCAGATCAAAAGAAAAGGCAGTTAAAACAAGAAATCAATTTAAATTCTTACTGTAATACATTTCTGGCCCAGCCTACCTGCCCCAACATATTGCCCCCTATGAACCATCACGGAGATTAAGATCGTCTAGGGAGGCCTTGCTCTCAGTCCCACCTTCTTCGCAAGCATGGTTGGTGGGGACGAGAGACAGAGCCTTCTCAGTGGTGGCCCCTCGGTTGTGGAACTCCTTCCCTAGCGATATCAGGACAGCCCCCTCCCTCTTAGTGTTTAGAAATAGAGTCAAAGCCTGGCTCTAGGAGCAGGCATTTGTAAAATAGAGCAGTGCAGGAATGTTAGTATGGAATATGTGCAATTTGACTATGGATTGGCCTTTAGACTATAACTCTGCATGATGTGATTCATTGGAAATGTATTTTTATTATGCTTATTATGTTTTAATGTTTAACTTCTGTTTTAACTGATGTGGTATGTTTTAAGGCACCATGGACATGCAATTGTAAGCTCCCTTGAGTCCCCCTCGGGGTAGAAAAAGGTGGGATATAAATAAGGTAAATAAATAAATAAATAAATAATAAATAATGAATAAGGGTGATTAGTGCAGACTTGTCCTACAGAAAAAAGAGTTGTGAGATGCTCTGGAGCTTCCTTGCACTTTCTGGTCTGGTTCTGCCTGTCCTTCTGGCTTTTCATATCTGGTGACGACCGCCAGACATGAAATTGGCAGTGGTTGTCACTCATTGCATCCAGTGATGTTAGCCAGAGTACGAAAGCAATAAGAAAAAGAAGGAAAGGAAGGTGGGATTCCTACTCCAACCTCCTTCTCTCTCTAGTGCTCCTGAATGCGACGAGCGAGGACAACCACCAGTTCTATGTGTGATGGTTGCAACAGAGCCCAGAATCACGGTACATGTGCGGGTTGGTGGATCTGAACTGGTTCTGTGTTACTGGACTGTGCATATACCATCCAGCTGCCAGTTCTATGTCCTTCTGTACAAACACCCACTACCCAACAAGCTGGTTGAACAGCTGGCCTTACAGACTCCAGTGGTGCTGGTATGGAGCACACCACTCTAGATCAGTGTTGCCTTTTTTGGCATATGTACACACACACACACACACACACACACACACACACACACAGTAATGTGTTCATTGGAGAGGGAATACATTTTTGTTATTAGAAAAAAATAGATTAAAACTGTCTTGATGGAGAAAGACATCTCAAACCTCAAAGACAGATTAAATCTGTCTATTAATTAGTGAAACATAAGCTTCATTACTTCTGAACCAGTTTAGGATACTTCATCTAATGGCTCAGAAAATCTTTCTATTTGAGAACTGCAGAATTTCAAAGCACTTTGCTTCTTCGTGTGACTTGTAACTTTAAAAAAAAAGCTAAGACAGAAAGATTAAAGCATTTGATTGCTTACTCATATAGTTTAAACCAATTTTCAGTTTTCCAATAGAAGTGCCAGGTATACTTAAGCAACAAATCTCATTGATGTCTTATCCCATCATATGAAAATTCTAGCATTGTCATAAGCTTTTATCTCACTTCATATACTTCTGTTATTTGATAGGACACAAATGAGGGCACAACTGACCCCCCATACATGTAATATCAAAGGTGACAGTAGTGATCTGTGGCAACAACATGTTAAATTGCTGGGTATTCGAATTTCTTGGGAATGGTTTGAATCACATTTCTCCTTGCTTCTTTTTCAGTTAGTCTTTCAGAGGTCACATCATACTATCTTTACGCTAAGCATTTGATAAAGACACTTGAGTGTATAAATGACTGTTATGAGCTGATTAAAAAGAAGATATTGCAACAAAATAGTTGAGCACTTCTGTTGGACGAAACTTGTGAAACAAATGTCAAGAAAGGTACAGCTTATCAAATGTTCCTGAAGTAACAGTCTTGAACTCAATCACCCTGTTTACACATTCAGAGAATGACTCAAGGCTTTTAAACTACTCTAGTCAGCAGAAGGATCCTGAGCTCATTTGTCTTTTATTCCGTGATCACAGAAAGAAAACATAATTTCTGTATCAAATGTTTTGTGTTCATAGGAAAACAATTTGTTGGATCTAGCATTTTATTCTATGTATGGTAAAGTCTACTGTGTGGAGTTGGGCTGAGCAGGAAGGGCCTTTGGCAGAACAAGCTGAAAGAGAGGCAGAAGATTTTTAGTGATTTTTACAGCCGCGCAGTTCCACCTTCTCCACTGTTGCAGAACATCCTTTGTCCTTCCAAAACGGATTTTTCAGAGTATAAGTTGTGGCAGAAAGAGATAGGAAATGCAGTGTCATCTTTGGTTTCTGCAGTAGAAATGCCATTCTGCCACAGACACCATCTATGGGTATAAAGAAAGGAGATAAGTTGTCCCTGTTCATAGAATCATAGACTTGGAAGAGACCTTGTGGGCCATCCAGTCCAACCCCCTGCCAAGAAGCAGGAAAGTCACATTCAAAGCACCCCTGATAGATGGCCATCCAAAGGTTCCAAAGAAGGAACCTCCACCACACTGCTGAAGAGCTCTCACAGTCAGGAAGTTCTTCCTAATGTTCAGATGGAATCTCCTTTCCTCTAATTTGAAGCCATTGTTCCGCGTCCTAACTGCGTCCTGTTCAAAAAAATAGGTTGGACTTGCTTAAATTTACAGACGGTCTACAAGTTATGAACAAGATAGGTTCTGCAGATTTGTTATGAAGTTGAATTTGTTAGTAATTCATTGAAGCAGATAATTTTTTAAAATTGTAACTCTACCCCCCCCCCCATTTGAATAGCATAGAGAAGGGTTAACATCCCTGTGATGTTTGTTTTGCTGTTTGTGCCCCTGTTCAGAAGATTCCTTCTCATTCTCTATCTCTGTGACTTTCTGTCCCTGTGACAGAAATATGTAAAAAAGCTTTGGCAGATAATTCACCAAGTAAACTTTATAGCATTTCTGACACTTGCTCTCTCTGTGCTGAAATTGGCAAAGGATTGCTAAAGCTGGGATTTTTGCTTTCAAAATTTTGGAAAAAATGGTTTGTTGTGGAAACAAGGATTGGTGAGAAAGCTTCAGTGGAGATTCCTTTCTCCCATGATTTTCCCTCCTTAGGGGCAGATTTCACTCATTTCTTGTTGTCTCGCCCCCATTCTTACGTAACTCACCCCAACTTGTAACTATGAGTTGTTTGCAAGTTGAATGTGTGTAACTTGGGGGCTGCCTGTAGTTTATGTACTTGTTCCTCATTCCTTTTTATATATATAAATGTTTTTATTATCAGTTTTCATATTTTTAAGACATACATAATCACAATAGGGGTAATGTACCAATGGTGTATCATTTTCAGCCAGTTTTCCTTCAAATCCGTCGCGTATGTAATTTTCAAATGCTTACACCAAATTCTTTCCCATTCCTTGAATTGGATCTGTCTCCCAATATATTGTGCCCACTTAATCATTGACTGCTTAATTACGTCTACCTCTGTTGCCCAGTTCAATAACATAGAGTAAGTTTTAGATATTGTTTTCTTTTCCGTTCTCATTATAGTGTCCCAGGGTCCATCGGTATCACTAAATCCTTTAGCCTTGTCAATATTAAACCATTCTCTGAGCTGGAAGTAATGGATCCATCTTACATTACAAAACTTCCTTGTGATTTCCTCTTGTGTTTTTAGTACAAATGTACCCTCTTTTTTCCTTATTATGGCCTTATACTTAGGCCACTCCGTCCATCCCAGCAGTCTTTTCATTGGTTTGCTTCCAAGGGTGAAAGCCATGTCGGCGTCTTGTTCCTCATTCCTAATACAGATTGTTTTAAATTTGTCTCATCTCATTCCTTGTGATCATACTGAAAGGTCCTCTCATTAGTCGAATTACTGGCTACTTGAAGATTCATCACAACCTCACCACAGGTTTTACTTCATCTCCAGTACGTATTCACCAAATTTTTCAGCAGACTTTTCTCAGACTGCAGGACTTGCTCCTCTTTTTTCTGTTTTGTCTGTGAATCCCTCAGGTGTCTTATCTTGTCTAACTAACCACCAATGGTATGAATGACCTTTGCCTTTTCAGAACAAAAATCCTAGAGGTTTTAGTACATGTGAATCAGTGGGCTTTCTCACTACTAGTAAAATTGGCTGACTCCTTGACCAGCCAAAATCGACTGTTCATATTACCCTTGGTGCTAAGGTGGCTTCTTCTCATAGACATTTTCTGACTGCCATGTAGAACTCTGCTTTCCATAGTAACTGCCAAGGGCACTTCATTCCTTCATTCCATAGCAAAGCTAGATTTCTAATCTGCTTGGTTACAGTATAACCTCACTCAGAGGTAATTTATAATTCACTCATAAAATAGAAATAGTACACACACTCACAAAACAGATAACAATCATCTTTCCCAGACTGCAATACTTCAAAATTGTAACCTCTGACTCAAGTCAGTAACCACAATACATACCAGGAAGCTCCCTTTACATGATACTTTATGACTTCAAGGTTTGCATCTATTTGTATGAGTTTCAGCTTGGGAAAATAATTACCTTGATATTTTTTCATTAAACAGCAAGATAGGCTAGTGTGTATCAGATGGGGCAGAGTTGGACTATGCAAACTTGTGTTAGGTGTACAATATACCTGTGTTTGCGTTTAATTTCTTTTGAAAAGTGCTTATAGTCTTGTCCTCCTCAACTGTTCAAAATAAAAAAAGATATATAATTTTATTTGTGGTCTCTCTGCTTCACACAATTGTGTATTGCATGTGTACAGATCCTTCCACAGAATGCTCCAGAACTGTGTAGTTTTTGGTGGGATATTACCCTTTTCGGTTGCCAGCATAAATGGGGCCAAGAGCTATTCCCTCACACTTCCTTTTCATCGTGTTGCTGCTCATCTTGGATAGTTCCAAGCATTTAATAGCTCATCAGTGTTTTTTCTTTTATACCTACCATTGATCCATATTCCTCATGGATGCTTATACCTTTAAACCCAGGGCGGCGGCTGCTAGTTTGTCAAACCAAATAACTTTGAATGCTTTCTTCTCCTTTGCCTATTCCATGAAGCCACAGGAGAAATCAAAATACTAAATATTTACTCTGAAGCAAAGTGCTACATCCCCTCAAGGCCTAACAAATTGACTATAGCTTCAGTTTTGTGGACCTTAGTTGCTTAACCACATAAAGCAGCCCCCCCCCTTTTTTTAACCAGGGACTACTTTGACTGGAGAGCGCTCTTCAACATTAGTACCAAAAGGGTTATGAATCAGTTTTTGGTCAACTTTAGATTAAGTTTGGTTATTTGGGGTGCTGATTCAAAAAATTGCATTGGATAGACCACATCAGCTCTTGTTTCTGATACAGAACATATGCCACCCAGTAGTCGCCATTGCTCACACATTGTTGTTGTTTATTCGTTCAGTTGCTTCCAACTCTTTGTGACCTCATGGACCAGTCCACGTCAGAGCTCCCTGTCAGCCTCCCCCAGCTTATTCAGGGTCAAGCCAGTCACTTCAAGGATAACATCCATCCATCTTGCCCTTGGTCGGCTCACACATAGAAAACCATATTTAATAAGTCTCAGCACTATAAGAGGGTTTCACAGTCACTCTTGTTGCAACGGTATCGTAATGGTGAGGCCGTGGACCATATTTTTGTTCTTGCAGATCACTGGTGGTCTGTAGATTACAGGTCGGGATCAGAATACTTCTGTTGATTTGGGTATTTATAACAGATTCTTATCACAGAAAGGCTGAAATCCTGTTGATATTTCTGGCTAGAATAAGACAACTGAATCAAATGGATTTATTTACATGTTGACTCACCATTCAATAGTTGGTTCAATGGATCTTTTCAAGACCAATCAACAGGATTCCAATTAGAATGTGATAATTGCCTTACCAAAATGTTTGCTTTATTGGCAAGAAGTTTATAAATGGCTAGTTGATAATTTTTCCCTGTTGAATTTCAGAAAATAATGAATGTGCCAAATGCTATATATGTTGAGTGGCAGACTTGCATGTTCATGAAATGTTCCAAGATAATTTCCACTTCATTAACACTTGATTCAAGTCGTTTTTCATATGTCCCTCACTTGGGCCTCAGCTAGCTTGAGGGGTAACATTTGAATAAAAAGAGCAGTTCCCTTACTGATCAGATTTGCATATATGCTGTGATGTTAAGTTTTTTACTTAAACAATTAAGGTTAATTCTGTTAGTATGGCAAGCTGTGAGGCTTTAGGGAGGTACAACGATCACCAATTGTCAGCATAAACATTAATCAGTGTTATGCTAGTAATTATATTTACTGAACCACTGTAGTATTTGTATGAAATTGTGAATATAAATCTGCAGCAATAAGCATCAATACAGAGTACAATGAGAAAACATTAGTGGATTTTAAAAAATATAAATCATTCTGTTTTTCTACTTTATATGGTATCTATCCTGCTTAAGCAGACAGGGAGAGTAATCCAGACTATTTTGAATGTCTGATGAAAATTGTGGATCCACTCTTTAGAAAAATACATATAGGAATAAGTATGTAGAGATAAATATAGATTAGCAATAAATAAAAATGCTGCAGGGGGGTCAAATTGATTTAATTTTTCTTGATCCTCGAATTCTAAATCTCAAGTAACTTCATTGTAGAGCTAGCAATGGCTATTTTTAACATCTGGTTTACTGCTCTGTGAATTGGATTCAGATCCCTTTCGCTTTTTACTGGCCTTGCACATTACTGCATCTCCTGCTTCTCTGAGCAGTTCCAGAGGGTTTTTTTTTTTACAATGCATTCTTTGGTGGTGGCTTGTATTCACTTTAAATGAAAGGGTGGTCTTTCAAATATATTTAAGATAGATTGCTTATGGGATTAGCTTTGGACCACCATCTTGTGCTATGTGATTTCTGCCCTATTGAATTCACAGACTGAATGGAAGTATGATGGTGATTTCAGTGTTCACTAGAGTCACTATCAGTTACTTCATCAGTAATTTTCCTTGAATTAAGTGAAAATTTCATTCAAATTACATGTTTTTGGCATTTAATATGTTGAAAATTTGCTCACTGAGATCTTTATCAACTGGTGTAGACTACACAGTTTTTTTTACTGAAAGGGAAAGGTGGCCTTTTTATGTAAGTATCTATATGCTAATTTAGGACTACCGAAGAGTTTCTGTATTCATGTGAAATAGGTGTTTTCTAACTCTTACAAACCTGTAATTGTGTATCAGTTACAAGTCATGGTGTCTTGTAGGTACATATTCATGGATGCACTATGACTTGGACAGAGGGTGATGTGTTGTGGAAGGCTTTCACTGGGTTGCTGTGAGTTTTTTTTGGCTGTATGGTCATGTTCCAGTTATGATGGTTATATCAGCTTTCCAACACTAGAAAAGCCTTTCTTTCTAACTGGGAGTTCTGGTGTCCAGATATGCCCGGGAGCTTTGAATAGCAGACTTGGTTGGTGTCATGTCACTTTAGTTAAAATATGATTTCCCTTCTCAACTGACACCATGTAGGGTTGATGCCTTGTAAATTGGAGGAGAAGGAAGCAGCATTGAGAAGTCAGGTCAAAATGGGCTGGGAAATAAAAGCAAAATGCAAGATGAGGGTGCTCCTCCCAGAAACCTGTACTAAAGTCATGTGCAAGTCAAGACACTTGAGTCCAGACCAAGTTCTAGAGGCCTGGGGAGCAGCACCAGGCTGCGATTAATTGAGAAACCTTACAGATTTCATGGTAAAGAAAATGGAAAAACTATAGCTTGTCCTGAATAAATCCAGCTACAAGTGACAGGGAACTTCTGAGCTGAATATGTTGCAGTCTCATTCATTTTCTCCTTCAACATGGTCCTGATGTTGAGGTTCTCCTGCTGTCAAACTTCATTTTATTTCCATTCATTATTCCACTGTGTTTAAATCTACTTCAATTCTGAAGAGTACTTTGTGTGAGTGTGTCTGTTTCTCCATATTTATATCTATAAATATATAACTCCATCTATAATCTGTCTTCCTACCTTTCTCCCTGTATGTAAGTTGATATTTGAGATATATAGGTTTAAATCATAGGTGGGGAAACTGTGGAAGGGCAATAGATTACCTCCTAGAAGACATTAAAGAGCTGCACCACCTTTGCAACCACCCCCCTCTTTTAAAAAAACCTGATGGAGGGAATATTAGTACAGGCAGTCCCTGAGTTACAAACATCTGACTTACAAATGACTCATAGTTACAAACGAGGCTGAGACAACTGGAATTGAGATAAATTTTCCCCTAGGAAAGGAAATTCACTCCGGAAAAAGCTATGATAGAGAAAATGTGTCTCAACTTAAGCTTTCTCACTAATCCTTGTTTCCACAACAAGCCACATTTTTCAAAATTAAATAACCATATGGACAGAAATTAAGATGAACTCTTCTCAACAGGGGTACATCAAAACAAACACCCATGCTATCCAAAGCTAATATATATATTTGGCTGGAGTTACACTTAGCAATGTACCTGTTTGAACTTACAAACAAATTCAACTTAAGAACAAATCTACAGAACCTATCTTGTTTGGAACTTGGGAGTTGTCTGTACTGTATACTTTAGTCTTTGAGAAAGCAAAGGGAGAGCAGCAAGAAAAGAACAATTATGGTTACTGATAGAAGAAGGGAGTGGTCAGGAAATGCACGAGGACTGTGTATATGGACAAGAAGAGCTCAAGCATGCTATTTCCCCTCTTCTTTAATCCAGTTTTGGAAAAGACTATTCGTGAAATGTCCTTTGCAAATAGGAATACATCTATTTTTTTTCAAATCAGTCTTGTGCCCACAACTGGTATTAAAAACAAAACAATGTGGGTGATTCCTAGCACAGCTTTCAGCTTTTATATTTTTTTCTAGCATTTGCTCTTAAAGCAAGATGTAGCGAGGCAAGGTGTTTGTGTTCTGTGAAATTAGGTTTGCTGACAGTAACTGCACAATTATGGAAGTGAACATTCTTTGCCAATCCTGTGAGTTAACATAAATAAAGTTCTAAACATTCATGCCCTTTTGAAGTTATTTTTTTAACATTTGTGTGTTTCTTGCTGGGAAATATTTACATTACATGGATAATAAACTAAAAATACAATAACTAAGGCCGAGTTCTGAAACAAGCAAAAGCATATATCGTATATATTTTTATTGCAGATTCTTACCTTGTAGGCAATCATTTTATGGGCACATCTTCCCTTAAAAATTAAACCAGAATGCAGTAAAATGTGCCTTGCTTCACTTTACCATATTCATTATACTGTAACTTCTGAATCAGTAGTCTCTAAAGATAGAGAAGATGGTTAAAAAGCGGGGAGGCTTTTTGAAAAACAAAGTGGAAAAGAACTCTCAAATTGCTTCTGATATAGAGTTATATGACATGAATAGAAAGAGGAAAGTTGGAGAGTCTTTTGAGTATTTACATATTTTGAGGCATGCGCTCTTTAGTAACTCTATGGCAACACTTTTTAAGGTTCACATGTCCAAATAAGGAACTGCCTTAGGAAATTGTTGGTTTTAGAATCCTTTGTGTACATATAAGGACTATCTTGAAACTGGATCATGAAAAAATATCTGGAATTTCTGGAATATTTTATTTATTATGTTAAAAAACATAATAAATAAAATGTAACATGCATAGTTTTCTAAATCATGTCAAATTATTAGGCCTAAAGCTAATTGCTAGTCCCAAACACAGTTCATCCATTGAATCAAAAGGATTCACACAAGTGTTTACTTATTATTCTGTTAAGGTTCACTGAGTTTTCTCTAATTAGGACTTGCCTTTGGACTTGGGCCATAGATTCATATCTTGTCTTTCTCTCACTGAAACTGAATTTATTTGCTAGGTCGAATTATATAATAATTCTGAAATGCTTAAGTTAAAGTGGAATTATTGCTAAAACTTAGTTGTAATTGGGTTTCGGTTAACAGCAGAGAATAAGAAATCTACATTTTCTATTGGTCTTGATACAATGAACACCACATTGACCATGAGCTTATCTTTCAAATTGCTTCTCTGATGTGCAAAGTTTTTGTGTTTATATGATTAATTGTAACTGAAGCTGTGCATTGGCAGGAAAACTGTCATCTTGAGAAAGATACTGATCTTTAAATATAAGGAAGTGACTGATTGACTGACTGACTGACTGATTGATTGAAAGCATTTCACCAGAAAGGCTTCTGAAGTGGCTTACAAAGATTAACAATAAGACAACCTAAATTATAATCAAATGGCATGACTCACAAGGAAAAAAGATTGATAGAAAAGAAGGAAAAAGCAAACTGAGATATTTGTTCTTCCTTACAAAGTAGTTATAGGTAGATTTATTTTTATGATACAATACATAAAGCAAGCTCCTTCTTTGGCTGATGTAAATTTTTAGTATAACACAAGGGAGTCAATACAGTCTTCTTTATAGTCCTCTGCTTGGAGGAAGAAGCCAGAGTGTGCTGTCCTTCAACTCTGCAATCAAAACAGAAAAAGAGCGAAAACAGTATCATTCAATATCTTTAGTGATAGTCTATATCAATATTGGACTCATAAGTCCCTGAGTGGCAATAGCAATATTACATAGCAACCATACAAATACAGCACACTCCCTACCCTAGAAGGTCATAATTAATTTTTTTCCATTGACCTTGGCTGTTTCCACTTGACATAATTTAATTTTTTCCATTGACCTTGGCTGTTTCCACTTGGAAGCGCGTCTCTATTATAGATATAGATTATTTTCCTGTATTATTTTGTTGATACTCCAGTGTTGTTCCTGCTGCGAGACGCTTGCGAGATTTCGCTACATAGGCCACGCCCCCGGTCCTGAGGAAGCCCTTCGGGGAGAAACGAAGGCGCGCATCATATGATTGGTTCGTTGACCACAGGACGACCTCACTTTATGGACTAGTTGCATTATGTGGTCACATAGACCTGGACATTTTACTATTATTTGTATATTTTCATAATTTGGGATGGCGTCCGGGACTGTGTCCCTCATTGATGACGCAGGAACTTCCTTCCGCACCTTTCCGGCATCTCCGTTCACTTGCATGTGAGTCAGCTGCTCGTGATTGCTAAACACATAGATATGTACAGTATGTATGGTACTTACCTATATGATACTGTATTTTTTTGTATTTGTATGGTTGCTATGTAATATTGCTATTGCCACTCAGGGACTTATGAGTCCAATATTGATATAGACTATCACTAAAGATATTGAATGATACTGTTTTTGCTCCTTTTCTGTTTTGACTGTTTCAGTGGGTCAGCCAGCCCCCTTTTGTATTCTTCAACTCTGCAATCCCACTGAAAATAAAGGCATATCCATATTTTCTTAAGTGCATGCATTCACACTGGTATAAAGAGGGAATGTGGAAATTCATACATCTGAAAGTAATACTGGGTTGCCCTGAGTTTTACAGGATGTGTGGCCATGTTCCAGAAGCATTCTCTCCTGACGTTTTGCCCACATTTATGGCAGGAATCCTTAGTGGAATGAGAAGTTATTTCTCCCACCCTGGACATTCCACAGATATATAAACCTCACTTGCCTAGTTTCCAACAGACCCCTCAACCTCTCAGGATGCCAGGAGAGAATGCTTCTGAAACATGACCATACAGCCTAGAAAACTCACACCAACCCAGTGATTCTGTCCATGAAAGCCTTCGTTAACACATTGAAAGTAATATTGTTTGATAGTTCAGTCCCCCATATATACAATACTACCTTGCCTATTACGCCTTGCTTGTGAATTTCAGACAGCTCTACCTGACCGTTGTTGGAAATGAATTTTGGACTTGTCAGATCCAACTAAACTTTTAATATCCTATTAAAGTTGACAGTTTGATGTATTTATTTTATTTTGGCTTAATTCTCTTCTTAATAGTGCACTGTCATTTTTGAATTATCCAGTAAGAAAATACAATGTTTCATTCAGGTTCAAAAGAATGTCAGTTCCCAAAAGAAAAAAGAAAGAAATGGCAGCAATAAATATAAATGCACCTTGAATTCAGAGAGTATGAAATATGTTGGGATAGCTTTCTTCCTTCACCTGTGGTTCCTTCATTTCTCCTTTAACTAGGGCTGTATGGAGCGGAAAGGGGAAGTCAATTTTTCCTTCCCTATACAAAGTTATTAGGAAAATTATTCATTTATATCTGTCCCTGTGCACTCTCTTCTTTTACATACAAAGTGCTATCATTTGCAGTAGGAAAACACTCACTGATGTCAATTTCTAGAGGAAGAGGCTAGGGAGGGTAAAGTTAAACTTATCTGCTCACTGAAATCCTGATAATAATAGGGCCCCTTCATTTTTGTTTTAACATTTTGAAATTTGACATTTTTGGAAATGATACATTTAGTTTCATGTGTTTTTTTTAATTACTTTGTGCAGCTCAGTTCCCCTTTGTCTTGTTTCACAAGTGTATATTGTTGATTTGGATTTTTTTTTTAAAGTTTCATAGCAATTAGAAGATTTTATTTGATTCATTAAGGTAAGTAAATGAATAATTTCCACAAAAAAAATCCATCAGGGAAGAAAATTTCATAATTTTCCTGGTCATTGAAAATAGGAATAGTTATGACCACTTTGGTAAACAAAAAGTTACAGAATATATGATGCTAGCTTTTGAAAAATGTGCAGTGAAAGAAGAGTGATAGTGTTATGATCACAGATCTGCATTTTTGCTTTCGATGTACCTGAAGGTAGTATCGAATCGATACAGGGGAAGCTAATGAAGATAGAAGCCGCACTCCTTCAAAGCCATAAGGGAAATGGATTCAAAGACAGCCAATTCAATAAAATTCCTTTTTTGTTGGTAGCAACAGAATAGTTTTTCTTGACATCTTTTCTTGAGTTTGACTGGAAGACTTTCGGTTCTGTGCTGTCAAGTATGGAGATAAATTTAGGTGTTGCAATAGATAGACCAGTATAGGGGTTTGAATGTTGGACTTCAATTCTGGAGATCAAGCTTCAAATCGCTGCTCGGCCATGGAAACTGAACGCATGACCTTGGGCAAGTCACACTCTTTCAGCCTCAGAGGAAGGCAAAGATAAATCTGTCCTGAACAAATCTTGTCAAGAAAACTGTGTGATAATCTCCCCTTAAGTGGTTCTCAACCTGTGGGTCCCCAGATGTTTTAGCCTTCAACTCCCAGGAATCCTAATAGCTGGTAAACTGGCTGGGAGTTCTGGGAATTGTAAGCCAAAACACCTGGGGCCTCACATGTTGAGAACCATTTGCCTTAAGGTGTCAGTCAAACCCATTTTCTTTATTAGTGAGAATTCTAATAGGTTCCCTCAAAAACATTCACAACAATCTTCAAGAATTGTGGGGGAAGGATCACCTGAGATATTTGGATATGCTAAAGGGATATTTAGTTTAATAATAAAAATCCCTGTTTATAAAACCTTGTAGAAAGAGTGGGAGGGTTTTCAGCTCGGGGAGAATTTTTCAGTTGTAAGCAGCAAGGACTATCTGGGAGGATGGCATAATAATAATAATAATAATAATAATAATAATAATAATATCCTGCCCTGTCTCTCCAAGGGGACTCGGGCGGTTTCCAACAAAAATTGGCTGTAGTTAAATAAACAAAAACAAATAGACGGCCTAACCAAAACCTAGAAATAAGTCCACATCTATAACAAAGTAGTTACAGACTGTAACATATCCTATCTACCATTGCACACCTGACATTAAAACAAAACACCAATACAACCAAATTTAAAATACATTTAAATTATTTAAATTATTATTTTTTTAAGCAGCCAACAGAGCCAGGCTGTGATGCCATTTTTTTGTTTTACAGTGTCTTGGGAAGGATAAAGTAAAAGGCTGGAACATGCTGATATTAGGTAGAGTTGGCCTTCTGCAGGTTCTACACATCTATGCTTCCTACAACCATGGCGCAAAAATATTAGTAAATAATCCAAAAAGTGAACCCAGGTTTTGCTGCGCACCTTCATTCTTTCCTGTAACCTCCAGCCATTACTCAGTTCTCTTCAGCATTTGTTTGAGTTATTCATCATTTTATATAAGGGGCACAATTTTATTATGCCATTGTGTATAATGGGTCTTGAGTGTCTATGGAAGTTGGTGTCCATGGATATGGGAGGGGAGTGGGGTGGTGGTCCTGAAACCAAACCCCAGCAGATATAAGGACTCACTGTATATACAGTTACAGTTTAAGATAGAAGGGAGGACAAAGTGTTGTACTTACTTAGAGGGGGGAAATGTCAGCATATGGCAAACATGACAAGACACTTTCTTTTTAATAGAAAAGTGAATTAAGCCAAAGACTGAAGATTTTTTAAAAGAAGGAAACATTTTACATAATAATAGGAAATTTGGATTCAAAAGTAAAATGAGATGTTTTCAGACTCTTGTTCGTGTCAGCAAGGAGGAGAAGGGAAGTTCACAATCCTAAGGGTTGCCATGGCACATTCTCATAATGAGAAACTATGGCTTCCTGTTATGTTTGAAGTAGGAAATGACTGCTTCTAACTAGTAGTTAATGCCATTAACAGGATTGCTTTGAAGATTGCTTTATGGATGAGGAGCCTTCTTCTTGTATTAATACGCCTGTTCAGGTAAAGGGTAATTGCAGAAAATTAATAGGTTCGAAAAATGCAAATTTGTTGGCACAATGTTTCTGTCAATGTGTTTGTATAGGCCTTATTCAAATAATTCATCTTAGACATAAGAACATATGCCTATGTAGAAGAAATGAATTATTCCATCATGTGTGCTTTCTATGCTTTGCTATGCAGGGCGCAGAGGTGGCTTTTTGATGTATTATCTTCAAAAGGTATCAAATAAATTTAAATTTATTGGCTAAATTTTCTCAGCACATTTTTTTTGGGATATATCCAAGACATGGTCTGTTGCTACTGTAATGTTAAACTATATCTTACTGTTATGGAAACATATCTTTTCTCAAATCATCCCTCCCCAACATATCTTTTTCATAATATTGTATTTTGCCGTTAATAATTCAAGCTTCGAGGTAGCTGTTCTCTATACTTAATCTAGTCAAATATAGCACCTAGTTTGCAGTGCTTCTTAAGATTCAATTTATTTTGAGTTTCGTATTCTGCTTTACTTGTATGTTTTGATGACAACCAAATTAAGGGCTTCATTACTTTCAGTAAAGTGGAGTAGTCAACCTGTGCTATTAAAGATACTGCCATAATAGTTTACCACCCATATCCATCTTCATTACAAGTGTAAATATTAATAATTAAGGATGTTAAAATGAAATCATTGTAAATGATTAAAACAGATGCCAGATTTCCTATGAAAAACACAATAAGAAGTAATTGCTGTCAGCACATCCTTTTCACTCTGCTCTTTTTGGCAATTAACCTTCATTGCTAGTAATTTACCTGGTATTCAGAGTAAAAACGCACTCTCTCTGAAGACAGGTACTGCTTTTTGTCTTAATCATGAAAACTGCATTTACTATCACTGCAATCAACATATTGATTGTACAGAACTGGTTTATGTGTCCTTTGTATGGTTGGTTTTCTCCATGTGAATGCTCTTTTATATGAAAGTTGTGGCAAACATTCTTAAACGTCTGTTGGTGGTCTAAGTAATTGTGACCTTTTATTTAACATGCTTTGGTAATAGTGAGGACATTTTCAGGATAATGTATTGTTGAAGGTTTCATGGTCGGCATCACTGGGCTGTTGTAGGATTTTCGGGCTGTATGGCCATGTTCGAGAAGCATTCTCTCCTGACGTTTCGCCTGCATCTGTGGCAGGCATCCTAAGAAGTTGTAAAGTGACTTCACAAACTCTGAGGATGCCCGCCACAGAAGCAGGCGAAACGTCAGGAGAGAATGCTTCTCGAACATGGCCATACAGCCTGAAAAACCTACAACAACCCATTTTCTTTGGATTAAATATTCTAAAGGAAATGAATAAAACTCTACTTGGTACTTGTAAAAGCAAAAATGCCATTCATGCCAAACTGGAAGCTGCTCTGAGTCCCCTTCGGGGTGAGATGGAGCGAGGTAGAAATGTAGTTGTGTGTGGATGGGTGACACACCTGCCCACCAGCATAACCAAAGAAGACATGTACACAGAGTTGGGAAATAACAATGGCCACAACTTATTTATTAATTACAGGAACAAGGGTTGGCTGCCATGCATGGGTCCTGGATAAGGATCGGGCAGCCGTTGCTGTCTGATACTGCTTTACATGTCAGGGTGCTGGTGGCACAACACTGGACTCACATTAACTTGGCACCGCTAGCAACCAGCTGTTGCAAGCCCCAGTGCCTGCCAAGGCCCAGGGCAGCCTTAAATAAGGCTGCCAGCCATAGGAGGCAGGCCCCAGCTGGACCGGGGGGGGGGCTGTTGCTGATAGGCCACTTTCCCGCCACACAGAGGGCTTCTGGGAAGAATAAGCCCCCTTGTGGGTGCCATGGCCGGCCAGAGGTTAGGTAGGGTTAGTGCTGCAACCAGCTTCGCCCAGTAAGTTGGGCAAAGCATTAAATAAATGAATTATTTTATTCTTTAGAAGTTTTAAAAAGAATAAATTGGGTAACAACCTGCCCCAGATACTTCAGTAATGGGTTACTGCAAAGAACTGGACTAATATTTTGAAACTCTAAAGTAGTGGTTCTCAACCAGGTATTTTGGCCTACAACTCCCAGAGATCCCAGCCAGTTTATCAGCTAGGGACCCACGGGTTGAGAACCACTGCGAGTCCAAAGTATTATTTTATTAGCAAAATAATTTAACTCTCAGAGTCAACTAAAATTGTAAACTTTTAAAAAATTACTGATGATTTTAAAACGAGACAATAAAATTGAAGCAAAGCAACATCTTCTATCACTGGTTATAAGCATAGTCTTATAAAAGAAAGCAGTATTGCTATGATAATCCACAACTTAAAACAAGATTTTATTTATTTGACACTATAAACAAATGTAATAAAACATTCAAACTCTATGCTCATAATAAATCCCACATGTTACATAGCTGCAAACACATCTTTATAGGACTAAGTTGGGAGCTGGCATGAAGAACTGGGACAAAGAACCAAGGCCCACTTGAGTGCAAATGCAGAATCATTAAAAAACATTAAAGAATCCAGTAGCACATTTGAGATTAATTGAAGAGATGAAAGCGTTTCTGCACTTGTACACTTCACCAATCAAGAAACAATTCAGATTTATAACCAAACATACTGCTGTGACGATTCCGGGTGACTAAAAGTCAGACAAGCAGAAGGAAGGCGAGAGGAGGAATACAAACTAAGTAGAAGAGCCAAATAAGAAAGGATGCAAACTGACAGCCATCTTGATATAGGTCAGGAGGTGAAAGTTCTCTTAATCAGTGTATGGGAGCTAGTGGCTGTTTGATGGGACATAACTTACAATTTCTTCCTTCGCTTTAGTACAATGGGCTGGTTTTTAGAAACAGCTAAAATTCATCACATACAAAAAAATTAAAAGTACTTGAGTTGTGAAAAATTTAAATCTGGTATAAAACATAAACCATCTAAAAATTAAAAATCCAGCACATTATGCAAGAATTGTTTCTGTTCCCATCCACATCAATCAATTCTCAAAAGCCTGATGAAGCAAGAAGGTATTTGCCTTCCTGAGAAAAGACAGTAAGGAGGGTGCCAGACTGACCTCTCTAGGAAGGAAATTATGTAGCCTGGGAGCAGATATGGGGAAACCCTATCTTGTGTTCCCAACAGATGTACTTGTGAGAGTGGTGGGACAGAAAAAAGACCCTTCCAGATTTGTATGAGAAAATAGTTTTTCATATTACCTGGACATTAACTGTCCAGAGCTTTATACACCATAATGACCACTATAATGAGATTACATCCAGACATGAACAGGCAACCAATGGAGCTGTTGCAACAAGAAAGTTTGGTGCTCCCCGTAGCCAGTCCTAGTTAACAATCTTGTTGCTGCTCTTTGACCAACTGAAGTTTGTAAACACTCTTCAAAGGCAGTCCCACATAGGGTGTGTTGCAGTAATTGAAAAAGAAAGCAACTAAGGCATGTAACAGTGTTGCCAGGTGTGACATTTCAGGTAACAGACAGAGCTGACACACAATTTTTAACTGTGAAAGTGCACTGGCCACTGCTGAAATCTGACTTCCAGGTTCAAGGCTGAACCCAGCAGTATATGCAAGTTGCTATCTGTGTCTTCAGTGATAGTGACTCTCCATAAAGCACAGGTTATTCCCTGGTCTGCCTTTTGACTGACTAGGAACTGTTCTGTCTTGTTTGGAGTAACTTCCAATTTGTTTGCCATTATATAATCTATCATTGATTACAGGCACCAATGTAGGACTGGGGGAATTTGTTAGAATTATGATGGAAAGGAGCAAGGAGGTTGAGTTTCATCTACATATTAATAGCACAATTCCCCAAAACTTCAAATGATCTCTCCCAACTGCTTTGTGTTAAACACATGAATGATAGAACTTGAAGGGTCCCACAGACCAGTGGTAACACTGCTTTCTCTATTTATCCCTCCATTAACAAACACCTGTAAAACAGGTCACATCCCAGTTAGGCAGCACAGAGGTATACCAGTGGAGTCCAGTGGAACTATCAGACATCACCACCCCCTGCCTTTTTCCTTATGTCGGTCATTCACCAAGGTGGTCAAAGCTGTCTCCATCTCATAGCCAGATCTGAAACCAGACTGAAATGAATCTAGTTAAGCCATTTTATCCAGAAACCCTTGGAGCTGGGAAGCCCACATATTCTTATACCTTGCCCCAACATGGAATGTTGGAGACAGATTGATAATTATAGAGGAAAGATAGGAGATATAATGACCACTATGATGTTATTAGAACCCTGCCCTTCCTGAATTATTTAAAAAGTTGGTGAATGAGCTGGTTGAGTGGGTAAAAGGTGTGTTTGGTCCTTCAGTAAAACAAGGCAGACTTCCATTGGAAGTAGTTATAAGACCGTTTTTGAAAAAGCCTGCACTGGATCCCAACATGCTGGATACCTATCAGCTAGTTTCCAAGAGCTTTCTTGTTGAGACAGATTATCTAGTTCCATTTCTAGCTGGTTTCAAACCTCCCTTGTGGGTAGAAATAATTTTTATCCCTTAAGTTTATTTATTTTGTGTCAAAAGCATTGCATAAATAAAACTGATAAAATAGAGTGAGCACAAGCGGCTAAATTTTGACCATAAATAGGCAACAGTGACCACATTGTCTGTGGCTTGAAACAGTTCTTCCTCTGTGCATGAGGCAGGGAATTGTGGGCAAGCATACAGATGTGGAGTTGTTTGTTCTGTTCCACAGAACAGAGTTCTCTTTTGATCTGCCAACTCCATTTCCAAGTCTATTCAGGAACTTCCAAGTTATCCATTCTTGGTTTGCCCCTTGAGGCAGACCTTCGTGGGGGCCATCCAGTTGGGATTTTCTGGTTTAGCTGCCCAGAGGAATACCTTTGCTGTTGTTAAGGGACGGGAGTGGTGGTTCTCATGAAGCTTTTCTTTGATTTGAGTGTATTAGGAGGAGACTGATAGCCGTGCAGTGGATGGTTTTCATAGTGTTCAACCTTATTTCACATTTGGCAGCAACATCCCATCACACAAGGGGGAGGCAATGCCAGCTAGCTTATAGTGTCTATCAACAGGTGTGAGTGTGAGATATCCTGTGATTATTCTACATGTCTCATTCAGTTCTATATTCACATTCATGTAGGCAGATTTATGCCAGATGAGGTAGGCATACTCAGCAGTTGAGTAAAACAAGGCCAGGGATGATGTCATTATTAATTTTGGGTCTGCGCCCCATGTGCTGTCAGTACGTTTTCTCAGGATGTTATTGCATGCAGCTACTTTGTGCTTGGTGTTCATATAGTGTTCCCTAAAACTTTCAGTACCATTCACCATGATTCTGTGCCGTCCTACTGAGATAGGGTACGTAGGTGCAATTTTTTCAGTCACTTCATTCCTTTGTGGAAAGGCAGACCCGGAATGTGATCCTATTAGCCCGTGGGGTCAATAAGAATCTGATTCAGTCCTCTATACTGTTGCATGCATGTGATACTGCTGGAAGAGCTCATTCAGAGTTTGTAGATCTGTTGTCATCTGTATGTGGTGATACCCAGCTGTATGTGGTGATACCCAGCTTTCCAAGGAAGCTGTCTCCGTTCTAAACTTATGTCCTTTTTTCAAAAAAAAAAATTCATATAGTTAGCAATACATAACAGTACAAACCTTGACATACTATACTTCACTGTAGATGACTATTTACAGTTTTTGTAACTAATTTTCAAGTTCTGTTTGTACTTTCCTTTTCAATATAGATAATTTTAGCTTCCCCTTGAATCCCCCACCTCCCTCTTCTAAACTGATGTCTGGCATGAACAATAGACTGGACAAGGGTGAACAAATTGGAACCCATACAATCAGGACAGATATGCTCTTAGTCAGAAAGCAGATTGGGGAATAGGGATGCAGTATGCGCTTAGGGGTTTACGGTCTGCCTATCCAGGTATATACCTAGTGTGTACTAGATTCAACCTAGAGCAGTGTTTCCCAACCAGTGTGCCGGGGCACACTAGTGTGCCGTGAGCGATCATCAGGTGTGCCGTGGGAAATTGGAACCTCCAGGAAGGGGAGGAGAGTCTAGTGTGTTGAAGTATAAAAACCCTAAGAAACCTACCTCGATAAAGGCACAAAATTGCAAACACAACCCCCCCTCCCCACCCGTTGTCTACTTGGTCTCTCCCTCTCCATGCATTGGGAAGGCCCGCCTCCCTTTCCCCAAGTAGAGACCTCCTCTCGCCTCCTGGAGGTTCTGTGTGGGAAGTTTGGCCCAGTTCTATCATTGATGAGGTTCAGAATGCTCTTTGATTGTAGGGGAACTATAAATCCCAGCAACTACAACTCCCAAATGTCAAGGTGTATTTCCCCTGAACGCCATCTGCATTCATATTTGGGCATATTGAGTATTCATGCCAAGTTTGGTCCTGATCCAGCATTGTTTGAGTCCATAGTGCTCTCTGGATATAGGTGAACTACATCTCCAAAACTCAAGGTCAATGCCCACCAAACTCTTATAGCATTTTCTCTTGGTTATGGGAGTTCTGTGTGGGAAGTTTGTATCTTTCTGCCATTCCTGCCAGGATATCTATGTTGAGCTCATTGAAACAGACCCAGGTTTCACACTGAGTGTATAATACATTTAAAAACATATTAACTATATGTATTACTGTGTTAGTGTCATTTTGGTTGGTGGTGTGCCCCAGGATTTTGCAAATGTAAAAAATGTGCCTCGGCTCAAAAAAGGTTGGGAAACACTGACCAAAGTACACAACTGGAAGTTCAAGTTTTGGGAATGTTTTTGCAGTTATGAGTTGTGCATCAGCTGTGTTCATTTTTTTGATAAAGTATTTTTTATTTTGAATAGATAGAAAGATATATAACATGGAAAGTGGTAGAACAATAATGTGTGAAAAAAGTAGGAAAAATAGATATCTAAGGAGAGAACCACAACCCCAAGAACCCTATGCAAAAACCTCTCCAACAATTAAAAGTAGAAGTAAAAAATAAAAATTGATAAATAGACGTAAAAAAAGAAATCAGAAAAGTTGGGGGAAGAAAGATAAAAATTAATAAGAAAATAAATAAATAAAATGGTTGACTTCCTTCTGTACTTGCGTGGTCACATAACTTTTGTGTTCTTTTTTCCCCTTCCTCTCTTAAAGTCTCCTTCCCCAAACCTCATTCATAATTGTCTTGAAGAATTAACAATATTCTTTATTCTTATATCAGCTGTGCTTAATTTTTGGAGATATTGGTGCTGGTCATGGTAACATGCCTTAGTTGCATCCTATTTGTATTACTATGAAATTCATGAGATTGTTTTAAATTGACAGATAACTTGAAGGTACACACACATAATATATATGGTCAGGGGCCATCGTACCTGAGGGACCGTCTCACCCCATATCAACCCCAGAGGTCAATACGCTCCTTTGACCAAAATCTTTTGATGATTCCTAGCTGCCGCTCATATCAGCTGACATCGACAAGACAGCGAGCCTTTACGATCATAGCTCCAATTCTTTGGAATGGTCTGCCGGAAGATGTGCGAGCTTTGAGAGATTTAACAAAGTTCAGCAGAGCCTGCAAGATGTTTTTATTCCAGCAGGCTTTCAGGGTCTGATTTGGTTAACCAGTTGTAAATAGTATTTATAATTTTTAGCTAGGAGTTTAATTTTTTCGGTTGTTTAAAAGTGTGTTTTTATAATTTCTGTAAGCCGTCCTGAGTCCTTGGGGAAAGACGGCATGCAAAACTGAATAAATAAATATGTGTGGGACTCCCTTTGGAGAGTGTTTAAAATTTTCAGTTGAACCAAATAACATCTGCTGGATAGTCAACTGGGATTGCTGTAAGGAACATACAACTCTGTTGCTATAGCTGTCAGTATATTTCTGAAAACAATAAAGAACACTAGCTATGTGTTGTTAAGCCCTATATGAATCAGGACTAGGCTATCTGAAGGACTTTTTTTTATCATATATGCCTTGTTTTGAGATGTTTCAGGGAAGCCCAAAACGTTGTCCCATCACTCTGGTACAGTTCTGGTAGGGACATAGGAAAGCCGACTTGAATCCTGGATTGGAAAATGGCAGATTATAAATAAACATTTTCATTATAGCAACAATATAATTTACAATTGACTCATTGGGTGGTACAAATAATTGGCTGTTGCCCATATGAAAGATGGTTGCTATGAAGAAAGGTATGTGTTTGGAAACCTTACTTGCATAGTATGTAGCTCTTTAATGAGTTAGCACAAGTACTTCCATTTACTTAAAAACCTAGGACGACATGTAGGGCAGTTTTAGTTATGTTGTGACTGAATACCATCTGGTGTCCTCCCAGAAACTGTTGGACTATTTCAATATTGTTCATTGTTCCTGACATTTGTCTGTGCTGGCTGGGCATGATGGGGATTGGGAGTCCAACAACACTTGGAGGGGCACAGTTTTCCTGTCTTTTGTTAAACCGTCTAGTTCCAGCTGGTTTCAAATCACTTATAATTCTTTTTATTACATCATCTTTCTGGGATTGATTCAGCTCAGTTGATGTGTTTCCCTAAAACTATGTCCCTATAAGTTCTGAACTGATTTGTGCCCATCCTTGCAGTTTCTCAAGTCACTCCTGACACGAAAAAAAAAATCCTTTCCCTGTTACTTTTTATTTATTTAGTTCATACCCCACCTTTCTTCCAACATGGTATTCAGGAGACTTAATCAGAAGGTTCTTGATGAACTAATTATTTTCTTATTGTCTATATGGACTATTCCCAGTTTGTGTGTGTTTAACTGTTTGTGAGGTGTTTGATGACACCATAGCTCACTGGTAGGGTGTGTTATTTGTCTGCAGAATGTCCCAGGCTCAAGTTTGACATTTTCAGTTGAAAAATGGTCAAGTAGCAAGTGTGGGAAAGTCCTCAAAATAACTTTCTGGAGAGCCACTGCCATTCTCGTGTTTGCAGCAAATATTATACTTTTCCTTTTAAAACATCTACCAAAATTTAAATTTTGATGCAAATTTCCATTAGCTTCAGTTAAATAATGTACACATGTTATTTTAAGATGGGAGAGAGCATTCATTGTGTACGTGATTATAATTACACAACTATATACATCTTAAGTAAATCTGTAGATGTATGAGTTTACCATTCCTGTCATCATTACCTGTAATGGAGAAAAATAATGATTAGCAGTGCTTGAGATGAAAAATGTATGAGTGAAAAAACACATTTATCTTAGTAGGTAGGATATATCTAGTCTATTTACAAAGAGGCACAGATGTGAAATTTGCCTCAATAATTAGATTTTTAATTAGTATAAGACAGATAAATTATTGGAATAAACACAAATACACAGGGTGGATAGAAGTTGTGAATGATGTTCTTTTTGATATATAATTATGAACAAGACTTGCTCTGTATCAGACGAAATGTCCATATTAATTATGTAATGTCACAGTGGCAGGTGAATTTATTTTCTGAATAATAACTGCATTTAAAATGGGATTATAATAAACCTTGATATATTTTGTCTGCTGATATCTAGGTTGCAATCCCTTTTACATGAAACAGGTTGTATAGTTATTTCCTATTCAGAGAGTACAATAAAGAATTGAGAAAACCTTTTGGGCTAGAAAGGGGAAGAGCATTATATAAACAATGTATGTGCTAAATATCTGAATAACAACTAAGCAAATAAAAATTTATAGTTTATATTAGTCTCTAACTTTTGGTCTTTTTTTCTCTTCCTATAGTTGCCGGACAAGTAACAGAAAAAGTTTGATATGCAATGGCCAGTCTCCTGCTATGCCCCGGCCACATTCACCACTATCCGCTCATGCAGGTAATCTTATTGTTTTCATACATTTTATTATTTAAAGAACAAAAACAGATATCTTATTTTAACAATATTGCTAGTATTCTTATGTAATGGCATAAAATATGTGAGTTATAGCTGTAGCATTAATTTTTTTAATGATATGAGTTTATTTGATTGAAGTTTTGTTGATTTTTTCAGATCTCTTGCCTTAATTTTTCTAATCAAACTAAATTAGGTCACTTACTACATATGCTGACCTAAGACTTCTCTGAGACTGAGAGTGTGGCTTCGCCAAGGTCACCCCAGTGTTTTTGATGGCCAGGCGTGGAATTCATATAGTTGTAGTCCAGTGCTCAACCACCACACCATACTGGCCTTCTATTATTGTTGGTTGGAGGACAATGCATTTGTTACCTTATCTGATTGATAGGGTAAAACTGTATAATGAAAATAACAGAATATTGAGGTTGTTGTTAACCACGATCACCCAGTTGAAAAAAATGAGACTGAGATTAGCTTGCTGGCTAAACACTAAAGGTGAAGCCAGATGGGGAATGTGAATGTGAGAAAACTCTAGGGTACAAATGAGAAGAGTTGGTAGTACAGAACACGGAATACTGATGAAGTTGAAATGATTGTGGATAGGCAGCACCTAGGAACATTTCAGCTACTTTAAAATCATAAGTGGAGCTTGCCTCCACTTACCCTGCTTTCTCAAAATGATCAAAATAGTATTTAAACATTCTGGACATGGTGTTAATGAGGGAAAATTTGCTTGGGGGCATGAATACTGTTTCTGTGGCACATTTTTTTTTTGTATTTTGAGTGAATCTCTATCAATGCTTTCCAGAACATTTGAAAAGCTATTCCAATAGAGAAGAGCAGTTTTGAATACTAGGTACCTTATTAATGCTGACAGCAGACTTCCAGAACTATGTTTACCAATGTCAGCAAATACAGAGTAGCTTGTCAACACCTACAAAAATGGTATTACATAAAACAATCGAAAAATTTTATGTATTGTATTGGTTTACTAATTTAATCCACTCCTTTAAAATAAAATCACAGTGAAAAAATACATGGTTATGTCTTGTGCTTAGTTTACAACACCAGCAGAGATGTAACATACTTCTTTTAGATGTTTGCATCAAACTTGTTATTGAAATGCTAAGCAGATACCAGAGTTTCTAAAATCAATGTAAGGAAAATTAGAACTTTTGTGCTGAGACTTCTCATTTATGGCTTATAAATGTCAGATATAAGGACCACTTCAGCCATTACACCCTTTCCCCTGAGAGTGATGTTTTAGAGTTTCTCTCTCATATCTACATCTATACCTACATCTCTCCTGCACTTTCTATATATTCAAGAATAATGGTGCAGCAGGAATGGTCTGTTTAGAATAATAATGTAAAGTGTCCAATCAAGTGACAATACGTGTGATATTTTTATAGCATTTCTTATTTGTTTGTTTGTTTGTTTGTTTGTTTACTGCATTTATTTCCCGCTCTTCTCACTCCAAAGGGGACTCAGGGCGGCTCACAAAACAGGGCCAATTTGATACCATATGAATATAAGATAATACAGCATATACATTAAAAACAATGATTAAAACATCTCACAATATCTGCTTTGAAGTGGGTTATCTGAGTCCACATTTGGATAATGTGGGATTTTCTGCCTTGATATTCTGGGATATAGGGCTATGTGGAAGTGCCCTCCCAGAAATCCCAGACAGTTTACCAGCTGTTAGGATATCTAGGAGTTAAGGCCAAAACATTTGGGGACCCATAGGTTGAGAACCACTGCCCTAAATGATATTGTTTTACTCTAGAAAACATTGTCATATTTGGGTACTGTCCAATTTTCAGAGTTTAAAATGCCATAGTTGCTCATATATTGTTACTATTGTTGTTTTCTTTGCTGTCTCATCTTTCCCCTAATCTGGGACCCAAGGCAGTTTACAAAAGTTATAATTATAGATTAAGCTAAACATTTATATCATACAAAGGTTAAAATATCTTTAAACTGTAAATACAGTTAAAAGTGGTTTAAAATAGAGGGTTAAAAATAAGACTACAGGATACAAACAAAACAGTACAGGCAGTTCATGAGTTCCAAACATCAAACATCTGTCTTACAAATGACTCATAGTTAAGAAAGTTGGTGAGACAACAGAAAGTGAGAGAAATCTACCCCTTGGAAGAGAAATTCACTTCTAGAAGAGTTATCATGGGGAAAAGGTGTCTCCACTGAAGTTTTATCATCAATCCTTGTTTCTACCACAAGCCAATATTTCAAAATCCAGTTGTTACAGGGATAGAAAGTGAGGTGAAATCTTCTAAAATCTTCTAAATCTTCTACACCGACAGCAAAAGAAACACCACAGGGGTGTTAAACCTTCCCTATGGTATCCAAAATCTGAAGTTACACTTTTAAAATGTTCTGGTTCCAACTTACAAACAAACTCAGCTTAAGAACAAACCTGCAGAAACATTCTTGTTTGTAACTTGGGGACTTCCTGTACTTGAAAAGCCCTTTCCCCTATACAGACAAAAAGATAGCAAGGAGGGCACCTGTCTAATCTCTTTAGGAAGGGAATTCCTGAGCCTGGGGGCAAACACCATCTTCTCAGCAGCTATTACTGTGAGAGTAGTGAGACAGGGAAATGGGTCTGATCAGATATGGTCCTTCAGGTAATCTAAATTTAAAGCCATATAGGGCTTTCGAGTTCACAACTAGTACTTTGAATTACTGTATATCTGAAAATACCCCAGAGGTTAGTGAATCTGTTTCAGCAAAGGAGTTGTATAGGAATACCATTTATCCCAGAAAAACAAGAAAATCCCATCGCAATTGGAAGAAAAAATGTCCAGCCAATTGATCCAGCAGCTTCAGGATTCTTCTTTCATGTTGTAGGAATATAGATACATTAATTGTGTCCAAGACTATGATGATTTCTTACACAAGGTTTTGGATGGGACTGGGAGGGTATCTCCAGGCCAGAGGTGTTAAAATTGAAAGCAGGTGGTCAATAACAAACAGCAAAGGGGAATGAAAGAAGAGTGAGTTGAAGAAGACTGTCATCTCTCAAGTGGAAAGAGTCATGTAAAAGGAGCCAAGGAGACTATTATTAAGGAATGTGGCTTATGTAGGCAGCTTTATTTGTATTATTGTTTTGGAACTGGTTGAGGGAGGAGCAGAAGAGCAACCCTAAAAGGTAGATTTGTTGTGATATAATGGTAATCCAGGTTCGCCTCATGAAATCTATGCTATTTCAAGTCTAACACTATAAACATCCCATTGGTTCTCTCCAAAGAGTAGTTACTATACAAAATTGTGACAAGGATAAAACACAGTGCTACACAAAAAGCAATGATTAATGTGTTGAATTTGCATAATCAGAATAATATTATGAAGAAATATAACAAATTTCTAGGCTTTAAGGGACTGTATTTTGGTAGCTCTATCCCTGTAGCCACCTCCAGTTAAAAATCTGTTTGAATATCTTTGGATCAGATGAGGTATCCAAGATATCTTCTCAAAGGGAGCCCTACAGACAGCATTCAGTCAGTAATACAAACAGGATTGTAACTAAAGCATGTGTTAGCATGGCCAGATCTGACATCTCAAGGAGCCTGCATCTCTGACACACAGGACTTAACTCTGCAAATGCACACTTGGTCACTGTCAAAATCTGGAATGAGGTGACTTGTAATAAAGGAGCCGGGTCATCGTCATATTGTTAACATCGATTCTAGCTTAGTCTAAAGCAAGCACTAAATCAGGCATACTGTCAATCAAATAACTATCAGATTATTATATTTCCAAAATATAAGCTTATATGCATATGCAGCATTGTTGTTAGGTAGTCACCAGCTCTCAACAGCCAGTGATAGAAGCATCTACTGTGAAATAAGTCTTTTTGGTCTAAAATCCTTGAAGTGGAAATTTAAAATGAATGCATTTAAGATCATTCTCATTTCATTTTGAACAGGGGAATTGTGTGGCATAACAAGTATTATTTAGACTGGTCCATTTTGAAGATTTACGATCATCTCCTGGTCCTCTCCAGATCAGTTCCCCATTCTGTTCCTTTTTCTTGGAACACTAAATTACTATTACACCTCTATTTCTTCACAAATCTGATTGGAGTTTTGAGGTACATTAGATCCTAAGATTCTCAGAGGACTTAACCTGAAAACGTTGCAGGCCGGTAGCATCAGGGATTTTGGAGTTAGGTTTTAAATTCCATTTTCAAAGTGTACTTATTGATGAACTCGGTTGATTTAATGTTGAGGGTGTATATGTATGTGTGTTTTATTTGTGCTTATAAAATATATTATTTTGTAGTCTATTCCTGTTTTCTGTTAGTGCATAAAGGTTGCATTCCATTCTTAACTATAATTCAGAACGACACAGTAATCTCTCATTTCTTTTTACTAAATTATGTTAGGTGAGCATTATCATGTGCATGAAGATCTAAAAAAACATTCATAAGAACTGCCACCAATCATTTTGGAAAAAAGTGAAATATAAATAAATAATAAATATATCATGGACCTACTGTATATTTCATATTCTTATATATCCTTATACATCACTTGTTTGAATTTTTTTTGCCATTCCTGATCTGTATGCTTTCTTTCATTCAAAGATATAATATAGACCAAGTGAGTTATATTAATAAAGACAGTATGTTAGCAATTATGTAAAATTTTTTTTTAGCAATTATGTAATTTTTTGTTAAACAAAATTTCCTTCAACTCCACTTCCCATAAATTCAGATAGATTGCACCGGGAATGTGGCGCAGCTGACTGGGTGTCAGCTGCATAAGATCTCTACTGACCAGAAGGTCATGAGTTCGAGGCCTGCCTGGGTTGAGGTGGGCTCTCGACCTATTGTGTAGCCTGTTGTCGACCTTTGCAACCCGAAAGACAGTTGCATCTGTCAAGTAGGAAATTAAGGTACCACTTAGTGGGGAGGCTAAATTTAACTGATTTATGAGGCCATAAAAAGATCTCCAGAAAACACGCTGAGGAATGAAGGAGTGCGACAGCTCCCCCTGGTGGCCAGGAGTTAAATTACCTCTGTCTGTCTTGTGTGTTTGTGTGTCTAAATGTAATGTGTACATTGTAATCCGCCCTGAGTCCCCTATGGGGTGAGAAGGGCAGAAGAGAAATGAAGTAAGTAAGTAAATAAATAAATAAATAAATTGACTTACAGATTGAAAATTACAGATGTAATAATTTTCCTTGCTTTGCCAGAGAAGTATGTCTTCTGATAGACAATCAGATTTAATAAACAGGAAGCTATCTTCTGCAGTTGAGCTTTCTCGTGTTCTAGGTTGACCTGGTATGAATCAAACTTCTGCATGTCTTCAACTTACATCTAAATTCTTTTCCATATATCATCCGGCAGTTCCTTGACAATTATTTTGCTACAAAGCTGTGTAACTAGTCTCATTCTAAGGAGAAAAACAATGAGACTATAACTTTTTGGACAATTGCCAGAATTATAAATTCAGTTTTTCTAACTAGATTATACCAAACTAATAACAAATGACATTAGCATTCTCATTGGTACGATCTTTGGCTATGATGGCAATTGCCGAGAGGCATTTAAGGCAGCTGTCAAGTTGTTATAACAAGGTTTCTAACTGAGATGGTGTCTATAATCTATCTGGAGTCTTAAAAGAACATGATATAATTAATCTTGAACTCCCTCAACTCTTAAAAGGATATTAGTGCATGGGGGAAAATATTCTAAAATTTAATAATAATGCTTAATTCTTCAGAACTTTACAGTTATTTATTTCTATCAAGAGCAATGCATGCAGCCCCTTCTATGTTTCTGTTAAATACATTATTGTTTGAAAATGCTGATTAACTATCATCAGCATAATATTCGCCCTGGAGATTGTAGTGTTAATTATCTGTATAATGGCTGACCCCACTAGTCAGCTCTATCAGGCTAGAAATGTCAATAATATTCTCAGTAGCATATGAAATACCAAAAACAACCAGTTGATCCTTTGTCACGATCACGGACCTGGCGGGCCCCTTAAACACACACACAGAGACGTACTGAAGGCTAACTACTTTATTGATTACACAAATAAGGTTCAAAGAGAATATAGTCCAAGAGTAGGTAATAGTCCAAAAGATATAAGCAAATTGTCCAAAGTACTTGGTAAACGACTGAAGCTTGGCAAGGCTCCGCAAAACAATGCGGATCAGGAAGCAAGACAAGGCTCCGCTATTCCATGCGGATCAGGAAACAAGGACAAGGCTCCGCTATTCCATGCGGATCAGGAAACAAGGCATTAGCAAGGCAAGGCTTGATGACCACGGCTGGCTTGTGGTCTATCTCCGTTTCGCCCAGTCAGGAAAGACGTGGCCGGAGAACTGACGATCAGTTCCCACGGGGCCGTTCTTAATCCCTCGGCCTGGACCCCCGACGATCTAGGGCCCGGCGTCTCCAGTCTCTACTTTCCGAACGGTGACGGTCTAGGGACAGATGCCAGCTCCTCCTGCTCTCCTCTATGTCCCTACGCCTGTTATGAGAACGGCCTCGCTCTTCCAGTCCAGTATCGCTATCTTCCTGAGAAGCAGCCTCCCCCGAACTTTCCCAGCCGCTAGCCTCCATCTGCTGCTCGGCCAGCTCTTGGGAACCTCGGCCGTTTGGGAATTCATAACTATCTGTTTCGCTGCCTCCCATCTCCACCTGGTGATCTGAATCATTGCTTTCCCCAAACAACATATTATCCCATGCCAGGCTCTCTGCAACTGAGCGGGGCCCATCTGGAGAGCCCTGTGCTTCGCCCCAGTCATCTAGCTCATCCTCCGAATCAATCTCAGCTGCTGCAGGCCCTAATGCTAAAGGGACCCCGGGACCATTCCCCAGCCTTCCAGGCACCAACGAGCCTGGCTGTGCTACACTATCCCCCCCCTCAGGGCCCCTCCGAGGCCGCCCTCGAGGTTTGGGTTTATCAGGGTACTTGCGGTGAAAGCGAGCCACCAAATCGGGAGCATGGACATCCCGGGCCCGAGTCCAGGAACGTTCTTCCGGGCCCATCCCCTTCCAGTCCAGCAGATACTCCAGCTTCCGGTATCTGATGCGGGCATCCAAGATGTCCTGCACCTCCAACTCCTCCTCGCCGTCGCGCATCACAGGGGGAGGCGGCGGCTGCGTCACATCAGGCCGCACCCCCTTCGCCGGGCGGAGCAGCGAACGGTGAAACACCGGGTGGAGTTTCATGTCCGCTGGGAGCTGTAGTTTGAAGGAAACAGGCCCCACCTTCTCCAAGACTTTGTAAGGCCCCAAAAACCGCGCATCCAACTTGCGGCTGGGGCGCTGCGTAGGCAGATTCTTGGTGGAGAGCCAAACTTTGTCCCCCACCAGGATCTCCGGACCCTCCTGGCGCCGCCGATCAGCCATCCGCTTGTAGTCGGCCTTCGCCTGGTCCAATTGAGTGCGTAGCAAGTCTTGAAGTGCAGTGAGTTCTCGGAGCCAATCCTTAGCCTCCGAAACTTCCCCAGACGGGTCCACCGGAGGGTAGAACCGAGGGTGGTGTCCATAGTTAGCAAAGAAAGGAGTCTCTTTGATGGATTCCTGCGTCGCATTGTTGTAAGCAAACTCTGCCAAAGACAACAAGGACGCCCAGTTGTTTTGCTGATAGTTGACATAACAGCGCAGGTACTGCTCCAAAGTGGCGTTAACCCTTTCGGTTTGCCCATCGGTCTGCGGGTGGTGAGCCGTGGACATCCGCACATCAATCCCCAGGAGCTTCTGGACAGCCTTCCAGAACTGGGAAGTGAATTGGGTGCCCCGGTCCGTCACCAGGCTCTGTGGAAGTCCATGCAGCCGAAACACATGTTGCACAAACATATCAGCAGTGTCCTTGGCAGTAGGCACCCCCACACAGGGGATGAAGTGTCCCATCTTGGTGAAACAGTCCACCACGACCAGTATCGTGGTGAAGCCCTTGGACTTGGGGAGGTCGGTGATGAAATCAGCCGAAATCATCTTCCAGGGAGCAGAGGGGGTCGGGAGCGGCTGGAGCAAACCAGCCGGCTTGCCCCCCTGGTTCTTAGCCCGGTGACACACGGGGCAGGATCCCACATAGTCCTCCACATCCCTCCGCACTTTAAGCCACCAAAAGTCCCGCAGGACCAGTTGCAAAGTCTTGAACAGCCCGAAATGGCCTGCGGCCCGGCTATCGTGGCAAAGCTTGAGAATGTCCTCCCGCTCCGGCCCAGGGGAAACATAGACAGAGTCCCGGTGATAGAGCACCCCGTTCTTTACCTGGAAAGGGGCTTGGGGCCCCTTAGTCAGCTGCTCTTGCACCCACGGATCGGTCCGCTGGCGAGCCTGAACACGTACACTCAAAGGCCGCTTATCTCCAGGGGCCGGCGGGGCCACTGGAGGGTTGACAGGGAGCGCCCGAGCAGCCGCAAAGTTCTCCGCTTTCAGCAACCGAGCCTCGGCTGGCCCGTCGCCATCACGAACGTACTCCGGCTTGCGGGACAGCGCATCAGCTTGCTTGGTCTGCTTGGGGGTCACATAGTGAATGCGGAAATTGAAGCGCTCAAAGAACAGGGACCATCTCTGTTGCCTTTGGTTCAATTTGCGCTGGGACTTCAGATGCTCCAAGTTCCGGTGGTCGGTATGAACCTCCACCGGGAACTTGGCCCCTTCAAGCAGGTGGCGCCAGACCTCAAAAGCCACCTTGATGGCCAAAAGTTCCTTCTCCCAAATGGTGTAGTTCTTTTCTGGAGCCGTCAGCTGCCGTGAATAGTAGGCACAGGGCAACAAGTCCGTCCCCTGAGGCTGCAGCAGGATCGCTCCCACCGCCACATCCGAAGCATCGGCCTGGACGATGAAAGGGGTGCGGGGGTTGGGGTGTTGCAGAAGCGGCTGAGTGGTGAACAGCTGCTTCAACTTGCGGAACCCCACATCCGCCTCCGGTGTCCACCGGAAAGGCACCTTACCCCGCAAACACTGGGTGATCGGATCAGCCCACTTGGCAAAGTCAGGAATGAACTTTCTGTAGTAGTTGGCAAAGCCCAGGAATCGTTGAATGTCTTTTTTGCTGGCGGGGGCCGCCCAATCGACCACGGCTTGAACTTTGGTGTCATCCATGGCGATGCCCGTAGGAGAGATACGGTAGCCCAGAAAGTCCACCTCCCGCAGATCAAAAGCACATTTCTCAAGCTTAGCATAGAGCCCGTGAGCTCTAAGTCTCTGGAGCACCTCCTTGACATGGCGGTCATGGGTCGCCTGATCCGGGGAAAAAATCAGCAGGTCATCCAAGTAGACCGCCAAATAGCGGTCCAACAGGTCTCGGAAAATGTCATTCATGAAATGTTGGAAACAGGCTGGGGCGTTGCACAAACCGAATCCCATCACCAGGTATTCGAAACTGCCCCACTTGGTCTGGAAGGCCGTCTTCCATTCATCTCCCTGGCGAATCCGGACAAGGTTGTAAGCCCCCCTCAGGTCCAGTTTAGTGAACACTTTGGCGCCCCGCATCCGCTCCAAGAGCTCGGGGATCAAGGGCAGGGGGTAGCGGTTCCGGATCGTGATCTTGTTGAGTTCCCTATAGTCATTGCAAAGCCGCAACTCCCCCGATTTCTTCTTGACGAAAAGAATCGGAGCCCCGGCCGGGGATTGGGAGGGCCGAATGAACCCCTTCCGCAAGTTCTCATCCAAAAAATCTCGGAGAGCCTGTTGCTCTGGTTCCGAGAGAGGGTAGAGTCTCCCCCGCGGAATTGGGGCTCCCGGCTGCAGTTCAATGGCACAGTCATAGGGCCGGTGCGGAGGCAAGCGTTCCGCCTCCTTCTCACTGAAGACATCCCAAAATCCGGCATACTTCTTGGGCAGGGTGGCCACATTCTCCACTTCCCGGGCCGAGCACGCCCGAGCCGTCATGCAGTGGCCCTGGCAATGGTCCGAAGAAAAAATTAGCTGTCTCTTAGCCCAGGAGATCTGGGGGTCATGGAGGGCTAGCCACACAATGCCCAGGACAATGGGGAAGTCAGGGAGCTTGGTCACAAGAAAAGAAATGTCCTCTTTATGGGAACTAGTCCACATCCTGGTAGGAGCTGTATACTGAGTCACAGCCCCCGTTTTTAAAACTCTCCCATCGATGGTTTGGACGCCCTTGGGCTCTTGGAGATCCAGAAATTTTAATCCGGCGGACTTGGCATAGTCTGCATCGATGAAGTTGTTGGTCGCTCCCGAGTCAATCATGGCGTGGACCATCATCGGCCCCTTCTCGGGTGACCACAAACTGACCATTACTAGGAACAATTGTCCAGTCTTGGGTTCAGGGGGGAGGTTAGCGACGTCGGCCGAGTGAGCGAACCCTCTTACACCCGGCCGGTCCCTTCCCCCGTCGCCTGAATGGCCTCTTCGGCCTCTGGGGCTGCTCCGAGGGCGGCAGAGGCCCGAGGAGTCTTTCCACGCGGTTTCTGGGGGCATTCCTTTGAAAAATGTCCAGCCCCCCCGCAGTACCAGCATAAGTTGAGGCGCTGACGCCGAGCCTTCTCCGCCTGATCTACTTTGGGTCGCACGGTTCCCAACTGCATGGGCTCCGGGTCATCCGGGCCGGCCGGCACTGGCAATTGCCGGGGTTGAAACTGCCCAGCCCCTTCCTTTCGTGCCACCGGTTTCTCCATCACGCCCTTGTCCCACCGCCTCCTGGTCTGCAGTCCTGCTTCCATACGAAGGCTCAGGGTGATGGCGGCCTCCAGATCCGCGGGCCGGGGATGTTTTATCATCTCCTGTTGCAGTTCCGTAGACAACCCCGCGATGTAGTGATATCGCAACGCTGGCAGACCCCACTGTGTCTGGGAAGCCAGGACTCGAAAACGGGAGATGTACTGAGACAGGGATAAGTCCTTGCTCGTCAACCGAGCCAAATCCCTCTCGGCGAGCTCTTCATTGACGGGAGCCCCCCATGTCGCCCTGATCGCATCTAGGAAAGCCCGCAGCGTGTTTGTATGGGGGGACTGCGCCCGGATCAACGCGGTGGCCCACGTTGCCGCAGTCCCTTCCAACAGGTTGAAAACAAAAACCACCTGGGCTCGATCGTTGGCGAACTCGTTGGGGCGTTGCTCCAAATAAAGTTCCACTTGGCAGACAAAAACCTCCACCTGGGCCGGATTACCGTTAAAACGGCCAGGTGGACTCACCCCCGGGTGCCGTCCGGCCCGGGTCCGCAGCTCCCCCAATTCTCGTTGCATCTCTTGCACTTGGGCGTCAGTCAAGTTAGCCATGGCGACCACTGGCGTGGAGCGCTTCTTGCGGCGTCCCGAGCGGCGTCCCGTGGTGTGTTAAGGGGTTCTTGGAGTTCTCCGGCCAGCTGTCACGATCACGGACCTGGCGGGCCCCTTAAACACACACACAGAGACGTACTGAAGGCTAACTACTTTATTGATTACACAAATAAGGTTCAAAGAGAATATAGTCCAAGAGTAGGTAATAGTCCAAAAGATATAAGCAAATTGTCCAAAGTACTTGGTAAACGACTGAAGCTTGGCAAGGCTCCGCAAAACAATGCGGATCAGGAAGCAAGACAAGGCTCCGCTATTCCATGCGGATCAGGAAACAAGGACAAGGCTCCGCTATTCCATGCGGATCAGGAAACAAGGCATTAGCAAGGCAAGGCTTGATGACCACGGCTGGCTTGTGGTCTATCTCCGTTTCGCCCAGTCAGGAAAGACGTGGCCGGAGAACTGACGATCAGTTCCCACGGGGCCGTTCTTAATCCCTCGGCCTGGACCCCCGACGATCTAGGGCCCGGCGTCTCCAGTCTCTACTTTCCGAACGGTGACGGTCTAGGGACAGATGCCAGCTCCTCCTGCTCTCCTCTATGTCCCTACGCCTGTTATGAGAACGGCCTCGCTCTTCCAGTCCAGTATCGCTATCTTCCTGAGAAGCAGCCTCCCCCGAACTTTCCCAGCCGCTAGCCTCCATCTGCTGCTCGGCCAGCTCTTGGGAACCTCGGCCGTTTGGGAATTCATAACTATCTGTTTCGCTGCCTCCCATCTCCACCTGGTGATCTGAATCATTGCTTTCCCCAAACAACATATTATCCCATGCCAGGCTCTCTGCAACTGAGCGGGGCCCATCTGAGAGCCCTGTGCTTCTCCCCAGTCATCTAGCTCATCCTCCGAATCAATCTCAGCTGCTGCAGGCCCTAATGCTAAAGGGACCCCGGGACCATTCCCCAGCCTTCCAGGCACCAACGAGCCTGGCTGTGCTACCCAAGCCTGTCTTGAGCAACAGAATAATTGTAGCAAGGTAGAGGAATATGTTGAAGGATTGGACATGGAAAGAATTTGTTAAAGCAACACCTTGGCTCATGAGACAATAGGAAGAACTAATGCTCCAGTACATACTCGGTGGAACTGAAAATATATTCAGCTTGGTTCTGAAGAATAAAATCTTCCTAGGCACTAGTGTAATTTCTGAGTAGCCTCCTTATTGCGATCCAAGAAAGAAAATCCATCATTAAAGAAAGAGAATACAGATTTTTGCAACAAAAAGTATTGATTTATATGTATGTATTATAGGTGTACATTTTCTAAAATATGTGGTCAACACTTTGGTATCTCCTGGGGGCTTGGTTCCAGGACCTTCCCATGGATACCAAAATATGGATGCTCAAGTCCCATTATGAACGGTGGCGTAAAATGGTGTCCCTTATATAAAATGGCAAAATCAAGATTTGCTTTGTTTTTAAACAAATATTTTCAAGCAGTGAGTGGTTGAATCTATACATATGGAGAGCTGACTTAACTGTTTATCCAGAGTTTCAGATTACTTTGAAAAGGGGGGCAATTAAATAATTAAACATTTTCCAGTAGAAATCCAATGTCTATTCCTCCAATTGTTTGTTGATTTGTAATATCCTGCAATGTATTAGTAGATTCCTTTGATAATGTGTTATTGTGCATTTAAATTATTCAAATGCTAAGCATACCATGTCTCTGTATGACAACATAACTTTAAAAAAACTAAAATAGTATAACATCTTGTTTCTATGTATTGCTGTTCAGCCTTATCAAAATGTTGTGTGGAAAGAATATTATGTATTTCCTGACAGGCACCACTGCTCATAAAAAGAAGATTTTTGCTCGTGTCCCCTTTGTGTTTCCCCTGTAGACAACCCACATGTTCTAATTACGCATGCTGAGAGGCACAGGCAGGCTAGAATATTGGTGAACTTTCCCTCAACAGCTGTCTGCCAAGCTTTCACAGTGTTCAGCAGCAGGTTGAGTGGTCTAATGTGAGAAAGTAACAAGCCCCCAAAGGAAATGTCCTCTTCACAGTGAGCAGTCACATCTTCATATCATTTAAGATCACCCCTCCATATCCTGGTCTTACCAGACTTGGGAATAACTTTCCATCTAATTCTCATGCTGTGCTTTTTGGTAGATAGAATGAGTAGTCGTAACAAAAAGGTAGATAGAATGGAGTAGTAACAAAAAAAGTAGGGGAAATATTGAGCAAAGGATGTTAAAATGTATTCTTTGAATGTTTTGTGTCATGTATTACATACAGAAAGCTGCATACTTTGTATGTTAGCTTTGGAAACAAAAACCCTTAAAATCATACTATGTTTTAAAATGTAGTGATATATCTGAAACGGAAATGAGAATTCTGAGAACCAGTATTGCCTAGATATATGAGGGAGCAGGATATACATCTGGAAGACCCTTCAATGGGCTAATGAGCTATTGTATTTTAGCCTTCTTTTTGTACCTCTTAGTTTGGATAATTATGGTATATTGGTAAATATCTTGGGGGGGGGGGGATTCACATGGCATGCAGGTTGCTTACACCTCTCTTAATATCTGTCCTCTTTTTCTTTTACCTATCATTTTTGCTTTTATAATAATAATAATAATAATAATTTTAAAAAACCCTTTATTTCTAACCCGCATCCATCTCCCCGGAGGGGACTCGGAGCGGCTTACATGGGGCCGTGCCTGAACAACACATCATAAAATATTTCTTTTTCCTTAGTATTAACATATGATGGAAGCTGTTTCTATGAACTATAAGAAATGTCAGGAAATAGTAGCTCAGCCTGAACATAGATAACACACTCTTGAAAGGAAAGATAACCCAGATGTACTGTTTGGATTGAAAGCTCTGTAAATATGGATAAGAAGTTCCATAGGTCTATAGGTCCCACACCTACCCCTCTATATGCATACCTATGGTTTCAGGAAGTGAATTGAAATCCAGATTTTAGTTTTAAAGGTACCACAAAACTTATTCTTTCGTTTTGCATTCGGTTGTAGGACCTCCTCCTCACATATACTAGATGGCTAGCTTACGGACAATTTCCCATTCTTGTTTACTCATCTGGAGCATTTACTACGTAACTCATTTCAGTAGATAAGTCCAAAACAACAGTACTATAATAAATTTTGAGCGTTACACCATTTACAAAACATTGGATAATATACAAATTATTAATAATAAATAACAAATATATTTGTTTGTCAGGAATTGCTACTCAGGTTTGCTATGTGGAGCTTTTCAAATTAAATATTTTCTTCCTTTTTTTGTTTTCCCAGCAGGAAGCAGCCCTCAAGACAGTCCCAGAAATTTCTCTCCTAGTGCCTCGGCTCATTTTTCTTTTGCACGAAGGTAGGAGGGTGTGTTCAATGTGTCATAATTAAAACATATGAATATCATACTGTGCTCATATATTTTAATAACAATGCTGGTAAAAGTCATAAGCAGTAGATTTTATTAAAATACAATCAAGGTTTAGTTGATCTTTGAAACAATTTTTTCAGTTCTTACTGTAACAAAAGATCAATATAAGTAATGATATTCTGTAGGAAACCTGCTCACCTCCTTCATAGTCAGTGAAGCCTCTTTATTTTTTAAATGACAGGAAAGTGAGTGTACAAGCTTCAGAAGCCTGTAGAAGTTTGTAAACCAGGGTTTCTGAATTGTACAAGTTAATGTATTTGACACCTATTAAAATTCTAATATATCTCACTCATTAAATTTGATGATGGTATATTGAGAGGATTTTGTTACATTTTGTATTCTTTTTCATACTGAAGATACTATCTACTTCTGTGAATCTCTTGGTTTCTTAATACATTGAGAGAGCCAACCTGGGTGGAGCACAGTAGCTATGGGAGTAGGTCAGAAGAGGCTGTCACTGCCATGTTATTCTGTAGCACCTTCAATGAAGTTGTGAGGCTAAATAATATGTCGCCAAGAGGAAGCTTGTTTTCAATTGAATGATGAACAAAATGAAGCCTAAAAGATAGAAAGGAAAACCAGTATTTCAAAATGAGTTTCTACCTGATGAGGCTAAGTGCTAAACAGGTTGAGACATTAAAACAACAACACTTAAATTTCTGAAAGGACAACTAGGGCAGAGAAAAGTCTTAGGGACTAATCATTGATTAAAGAGGTCTTACAGTCATCTGAAATATTTGGGCAATCAGAAACATGTGTCTGCATTTACCTAAGAATGCAATAGTAGGCATTGTGCTGCATTCAGAGAGAACAAAAATATTTTTGAGCAATGTGAATGTTTTAAAATTTTATTTTTAATGTACAGTATACAGAAATACCCAGTCTAACAAGATGCCATGTTCGGATGCTGCTTCCTTCTCTTTGCTTATGTATGTAGAGATAATGAGAATAGGCTTGCAATGCTTTCCCTTAGCTCTTCTATACAGAGTGCAAGATAATATTACAGCTGTAATGTTAACCATTAGAACTGCTTTAGATTGGATGTTGATCCTACTTTCACTATTAGTTACAGTAGCGATATTAAGCAGTCTCATGTCCCAATGGGCACAAGGTATCCTTCCTTTTCTATGATTCTTACTAACTGTGGTCAAGATAAATTAAAAAGCCAAAAAAGCCTGAACATATATGCAAATAAGTATTATCAACTACACCTGTTGATAAACTCTACAAGCTAGCTGGCATTCCCCCCATATGTGTGACAGGAAGTTGCTGCTAAAAGTGAGAGAAATAAGGTTGAACATTGTAAAAGCCATCCACTACATGGCTACCAGCCTCCTCCCAGCAGACTCAAATCAAGGAAAAGCTTTATGAGATCTACCATTCCTCTTGGCGTCCCCCCAACAACAGCATGAGTATCCCTCTGGGCAGCTAGACCAGAAAATCCCAACTGAATGGCCCCCGGTGAGGGTATTCCTCCAGGGGCAAACCAAGAATGGGCAACATGGAAGTCCCTGAATAGACTCAGAAGCGGAGTGGGCAGATAAAAAGATAACATGGCAAAATGGCACTACCTAAAAGAATCCCACACCTTGTGTGACTGTGGAGCAGAACAAACAACTCCGCATCTGTATGCTTGTCCACTGTGTCCTGCCTCATGCACAGAGGAGGATTTGTTGGAGGCTACAGACGATGCCATTGCTGTTGCCCATTTTTAGCCACCTGCACACCTTCTGTTTTTATCAGTTTTATACTAATTTATGCAATGTTTTTGATACGAAATAAATAACTATCAGGAAGGGTCATAGGGAAGTCACAAAATTTAATATCTCAACAGACTATTACATTTTCCTATTATGTTCATTTGAAAAGCCAAAGGAATCAATCATACAATTAGTATAAGAGTTAGATCCAAATTTAATCATGCTTGAAGCAGACCCACACTAAATTATGATTTATTTATTATTTATTTACAGCATTTTTATGATTTGTACATTCCATTGATTTTAGTGTGACTCATTACTACATTACTATGAATAATTCTGAGTCTTCCAATATCTTCTCTTAAGATGTGTTGTTCATTCACATTTATATACAGACAGTCCCCGAGTTACAAACTGACAAATGACTCTTATAGTTAAGAACGGGGGTGAAAAAACATGAAGTGAGATAAATCTACTTTTAGGAAGGGAAATTCACTCCTGAAAGAGTTATCATGGGGAAAAGATGTCTCCACTGAAGCTTTTGGACCCCAAAAATTGGTTTTGTTGTTATGACAACAAACCATTTTTTTTTCAAAATCCACTTACCACAGGGACAGAAAGTGAGGTGAAATCTTCTGAACAGAGGTACTTCGTGCTTTTCCTGGATGGCAGGGGGTTGGCCCATGTGGATTCTTCCAACTCTATTAGACTATCATTCTAGGGCAGTGGGTCCCCAGATGTTTTGGCTTTCAACTCCCAGAAATCCTAACAGCTGGTACACTGGCTGGGATTTCTGGGAGTTGTAGGCCAACACACCTGGGGACCCACAGGCTGAGAACCACTGGTCTAGAGGCACAGGCATCAAAACAAACACCACAGGGCTGTTAACCCTTCCTTATGCTATCCCAAAGCACATGTGCACCGGGACTGTGGCACAGCTGGCTGGGAGTCAGCAGCATTAGATCACTACTGACCGAAAGGTCTTGAGTTTGAAGCCAGCCCAGGTCGGAGTGAGCTTCCAACCATTGTGTAGTTCACTGTCTACATTTGCACCCCTAAATACAATTGCGTCTGTCAGGTAGGAAATTTAGGTACCACTTATGTGGGGAGACTAATTTAACTAATTTACGACACCATAAAAATCTCCAGAAAGCAGGCAAAGAATGAGGAAAGTCACAAATGGATGGTGAAGCGACAGCTCCCCTGGTGGCCAGAATACCCTCATGAAGCTGGAATGTTAAATGGCCTCTGTGAGTCTGTCTATATATGTTGTGTCTCTCTATAACATTGAATGTTTGCCATGTATATGTACATTGTAATCCGCCCTAAGTCCCCTGCGGGGTGAGAAGGGCAGAATATAAATACTGTAAATAAATAAATAAATAAACAAAATAGAGATAGAGATAGATATGGCTGGCTTGCTTACTGGCTTGCTGGAGTTACACTTGTTCCAACTTACAAACAAATCTTGTTTGTAACTTGAGGACTGCCTGTACTCAAATCCTCTCTTCAAATTCTGCTCCATTATTTTGGTTGCAACGACAAAACTCACTTCATATTTAGGAATAATAATTTGCAGTGCAGCTACAGCAATAATCAAAAAACAAACTCTTTCCTCCTCTGTTCTGGACTGAATCAGTTCTTACACAACATGTACTCTTTAGTAATTTGTTTTCACTGCTCAGTGAGCATGCTTGATGTGGCAGATTGCCACTCTTTCAGTACAGTGCCTGCAACTCTCAACTGCATTATCCTTTGACAAATGAAATTCCTGCCACCGTAGGAGGATGCTACAAGAAAGATATTGGGATTACATGCTAAGATAAATGTGGGTTTTGGTGCCCAAACCATAGAATATACATACATACATACATACATACATACTTGCATGAATTGTAGGTGAAAGGGGAGGCAGAGTTTTTAAAAGCAGTATCCTAATATTGAGGACAGATTAGACCATTTATTAAACATAGCTGTTCTTTGCTGAAATTTTGAAACAGCAACCAAATGTTAATGAGAACAGTTCAGGATATATTATCACTGACGTAATACTAAAGCATGCTTGGTACAATCACATCTCCTTGTTTCTCTGGTGGCCTTTTCTGGAAACATAACAAGGTATATCCTTTGAAAACTGTGACTTCAGCCTTTCTGACACCATTTTGTCAGAGCCTTTTCAAAGATTTTACTAGCATTTCACTAGCAATGTATAAATTATTCAGGAGGCATCAATTGTGTTAAATACCAACCTTTCAGGCAGGCCTTCCCAAATTGACTGTCATTTTTCATCTTTGATTTAAAGTATTTTAATTGATCATTCAGTGGTTTTCATTGTAGTTTTCAGTAATTTTAACATTTTCATTGCACATAATGTCAAAATATTATTAAAATGCAGACTTGTATATAAATTAATATCAGAGGGAGAGGAGGCAGTTTGTGTGCTTATTTATTGAATTATATCAATAAACTTGGAATGAAAAATTAGAAAATCACATCTTGTACAACTTGTAATATTGTAAGTAAGAATTAAGTCCCTTTATATTTTGATACTTTTTGCACATGATTATACACTTATATTTATACAGTTATTACTCCATTTGTGTTTTTATAAAAACATGCTTGGTCTAATTACAATGCAGCCATGGGCATCGCAATGAAAGGTAACTGTCATGACATTTCATTACTCATTTCTGTGATATATGTCTTTGATGATCTATTTCATATTGGCTGACTACTGTTGCCAGCTGACTAGAAAATATTAGTCAATGTCCCCCATGACCTGAAAACAGTCTTGCTTAAAGAAGCCAGGAGAGCTGCACTTTTTATTGTTAGTAGTCTGACTCATCATTGCTGTTGCTGTTGTTTGCCTTTGAGCCATTTCCAGCTTATGGCAACCTTAAGGCAAACCTATCACAAGGTTTTCTTGGCAAGATTTGTTCAGACAGGGTTTGCCTCTGCCTTTGTCTTTCCCAAGGTCACCCAGTAAGTTTCCAAGCTGAGTTTGGGGTTGGGCCCTATTTTCCAGATTCCAATGCTCATATCATTACACCATGCTCTTTTAATTCATCATTATATTTTGAGTATTTTCAAAAACTGCTTCATTTGCATGTACATGCTTGATGAAACCTGGATTCAATGAATGCAGTTGAACCACAGCATTCAAAATGCTTGTTATTTACCATGGAAAGCAGTACAAGGAAGCAGTCATGGGAAAGAAATGCCTTTGCTGCAGTGTTGTGTGTCTTTCTTGTTTGTGCCTTTCATAAGGGGTGCAGTAAGAAAATGTCATGAGCAGATTCAGGCTTGGAGATGGCAGGTACCTGTTAACGACAAATAAGGAATGCAAGTGGAATAGGGTGGCATCAATCAGGAACATCACTCTCAACTTGTCCCCTGCAGTAGTGCCAGTACAGCCCCTTGGGCTCTTGCTCCTTAGGCTCCGCATGTCACATTCTCCTATTGGCAGACCCTTCAACTCACTCTCCGGAGAGCTAATGCGCAGCCATGTGTCACACCCTCCCAAGAGCTCTGTGCAGTCATGTGTTGAGTCCTCCTCTTCTTCCTGCCAAGACGAGACCCTGCAGGCACATGCGGCTGCCCTTCCCCCCTTGCGCCAACCGACCCCTAGCCTCCCACCCCCCTGCCAACTGTCCTCGGCCTCCCCTCCCCCAGGCCTGGCATGTGGCTCCCTTTCTAAAAAGTTTGCCCATGCTCTACAAGGTGTATCCATCATTGCACTGAATGCCCATTTAGAATGAATCCATCATTACATCTAGTCCAAGTAGAAACTATAGCTGTTCCCGTTCCTGTCTTTGAGTCTTTCATTGAATGTAGCCAGATGTGTATGTGAGAGGAGTCCCCAGTGGCGCAGTGGGCTAAACCACTAAGCTGAACTTGCTAACTGAAAGGTCACAGGTTTGAATCCGGGGAGCGGCATGAGCTCCCACTGCTAGCTCCAGCTTCTGCCAACCTAGCAGTTCAAAAACATGTAAATGTGAGTAGATCAATAGGTACTGCTCTGGTGGGAAGGTAACATTGCTCCATGCAGTCATGCCGCCATATGACCTTGGAGGTGTCCATGGACAATGCCAGCTCTTTGGCTTAGAAATGGAGATGAGCACCAACCCCCACAGTCAGACACGACTGGACTTAATGTCAGGGGAAACCTTTATCTTGTATGTGAGAGAGTAACATACACAGGGAGAGAATAGGCATATGGATTACTGTGAATGTGGCTCCTGCATGCTTTATTTCTTGAAAGGTTTGTGAATGTTTATGTTCTTCTTACATAATCCTTAGTTTATCACCCATACGAAGCAAAGCAATGGCTTGATTTGGAATCTGGTTTGTCAGTGATTTGCTTTGCATGTTGACTATTCTCCCTCCCACTTTTTTTTGTCTGTACTGTTATTCTAGTCTGGTAAGTTATAGACTTTGAGAGCTTGCAGTTAATCATGCGTGGGTGGTTTTACTTGTTGGCAAGGGAATTGTGAATACCAGCAACAGATAAACATGTTAGGTGAACAAACTATTCAGGTCCAGTCTAGCTATAAAAAAGAAGTTGGCAAGAATATGTCTAAATCTTGGTTCTGTATAGCAGATCTTAAAATTCTCCCACACTTTAGGTTTTCCCTTCAACTAAAATACGTTCCCAATTATTTCTGCATGTTAAATGTCTATAAGCCAGGGTGCATTTTAAGTATTGCCCTATATATATTGCATTTAGTAGGCCATCAAGGTTGTACATCAGTTTTCATTGGCTGTTCAGTGTTATAATTTCTCTCATTCAGAGTCAAATTTTTGTTATTTTGAATAAACATTTATTTATTTTCTTTCCTTATTAATATTTTATTACTTTATTTTAATCATTTTCATTTATTAAATATTACATAATAGCCTATGCCATAAATATTTTATTATTTTAAATAAGTGCTTGTATAAAATGTGCTTGTGAGTTTGTTTTACTCCATGATATACCATGTTCTTCTGTAAACCATGTTCTTTTCATTTTTTATAATAATTTTGAAATTGTCATACTTGACAAAACCTCAAATTTTCAACAGGACGGATGGACGACGTTGGTCACTGGCATCTCTCCCCTCCTCTGGTTATGGTACAAATACTCCCAGTTCTACAGTTTCAGTAAGTGGCTGTGAAGAAATCATTCATTATATTGGACTCTGAGATTCTATTAGCCCTTATAAGTTTTTTAAGTTGGACTTCTGCCATAATTTGTGGGTTAAAAATATACTTTTCACACACTCTGTCTGCAGGCTTTTAATAGTACTGAAGTTTAAACTATATAATTCTGAATATAATATTGGTTGAAAGTGCAAGGATCAGCTTTGTGAGCAGTACTTTCTACTTGTACATGTGTGCAAGCTGAGAGGTGATAGTGTGAATTAATTTACTTGAAGATAATAACACCCATGAGTAGAGAAGGGAGTGCTTATTCATTTCATATACTCTCATAAGATTTTCAGCAATCACTTGGATTCCTGAGAAAAATTAGTTTTTCTTTGTGGACTCTGTGAATGCACACATACTGGTTGTCCTTTATTGAATGTACCTTCTAAATTGTTTGTGGAAGGGAGTTTGTTTATTTGAACCGTTTTGAGCTCTTGGGCCTTGTTTACTGTACTCACTCCGTGAGTGACCTTCCTCTTTATTGCTCCACCTGAATAAATCATATGTTTGGCCCTTATAAGCTTGTCGGTTTGTCATTCCCACCTACGGGACCTTAGCTTGCTAGTCTCCACGTGTGTGCAGAAAAATGGTGGGTTACATACCTGTGGCCATGTTTCTTCGAGTGGAACTCTGTGAATTCACACAAACCCGCCCAGCCTCCCCTATGACAACCCTCCTTCTTTCTCGCTGCCTTTGCAGCGTAGGAACTGTGGAGGGTCCGCGCGCGGTGCCTTTTATGCCCTGCGAGGGGACTGGGTGGGGTTACCTCCAAAACTTGAAGTTTAAACTTGGGGAAGTTTCCGTTACGGCCTGCGCAAGTGCAGACACTCCACATGTGTGAATTCACAGAGTTCCACTAGAAGAAACATGGTCACAGGTATATAACCCACCATTATTTAAATATTCAGGATACTTATAATATAAATGAAAGAGTCTTCAGGAATGTATTCTGCATCTGTGCATATGCATATAAAATAGAGATATTTGTGCAATATTTTTACTTTTTAAACATCCAAAGTTACAATTTTGGCTCATAAGTATCCCCTCTTATGAGCTTACTAAAACTTTAAGATCATCTGGGGAGGCTCTTCTCTTGGTCCCACCCTCTTCGCAAGCACGATTGGTGGGGATGAGAGACAGAGCCTTCTCAATGGTGGCTCCTCGGCTGTGGAACTCCCTCCCCAGTGACATCAGGCAGGCCTCACCCCTTCTTGTTTTTAGAAAAAAGTTAAAGACATGGCTTTGCATGCAAGCATTCAAAGAATAAGTGACTACAGGCTTCAACATGGTTTGAATATGGATTATGAACAAGGATCTTGGACGAATGGAACTACACACTTTATATGGTTTAATCTGTTCACTGTTTTAATGTGTTTTTATTGACTAGTTATTAGCCGTTTTAATGGTGGGTATGTTATTGTTTTTACGGTTGATTTTACCGGTATTGAATTGTACCGGAATTGTAAGCTGCCTTATGTTCCCTGAGGAGGAGAATGGCGGGATATAAATGAAGTAAATAAATAATTTTTTTTCTGTGTTCTGAAAGCTTAAAGACAAGGAAGCCATTCTAATCTGTGGAAATGTTTCAGGTAGTTCCAAGCTGTGGCAGAAATTAATGTTCAATCTGTTTGTTGCAGTCATCCTGTTCTTCCCAAGAGAAGTTACACCAGTTACCATATCAACCAACACCTGATGAACTACATTTTTTGTCTAAACATTTCTGCACAACTGAAAGCATTGCCAGTGATAATAGGTGTAGGACCACTCAAATGCGGCCGCGATCGAGAAGCCTCAGGTGGGTTAGTCTGTCTGGAAGCAGACATTGTATATGAATGTAAGTCATCTGTGGGAAATGGGGACTTTTACAGACACATCTCAGCATAGCATTGCTATGCTTCAGTGCAAGAAAAAGTAGTAGTGATTTTGTCTAAATGTGGCTATTTCAAATTCACATTTACATCTGATAATTCTTCCATTAATCCTAAACATAATTGTGTTTCTATCATGTCCTTTACAATTAGGTTTATATTTTTCGGTTTAGTAGTTCCCAAATTTAATGTTCTTCAAATTTTTGGATGCATTAGTAGAAATGCTTTCAAAATGTTTGAAAAATGTACTATCCCTATTTTTAAAATCTGCTGTGTGGCAGATAAATGATCAAAAATTCTTAAATTTACAACAATCTTATGTTTATAGAAATTTCAATTTAGTGAAAGTTTTTTCTTCATTTAGACTTTCATATTGCATTTTTAACAAATGTTGTATTCATGATCTATACGCTTGGTTCATTACTTGGTTTCATTACAAGAAGGGATAACTGCCTTGTATAATACTACAGTGAGTTGAATTGTTAGCATTATTCTGTCTTGTGCAGACTAGACAGACGTATAAATTGTAACTCATTACAATATTATACAGTTCTTAAAAACAAGTGAACATTAAGATAGAATTCAACTAGTCACAATACTAAAACCAAATATGTAGTTAAAAGAATAACATGCAATTAAATATTTAAAAAGCTATTAAGAACACCACGGTTTACAACAATACAGCACCCTCTAGCCCATACTTTTAAAACTCTGTATGAAAAGTGCTTCACCTGTTGACATAAGGACAACGAGGAGGTGGCTGTCCTGGCTATCCATGCAGAGAGTCCCACAATCTAGTGACAGCCATCAAGATAGCCCTCTTTCATGTCAGACCAACTATGCTTGAGAGCAGGTGCATACAGAAAGATGTGGTCTTTCCAAACTGGCAAACAGGGAAGTACTGTAGTTCCCACTAAACACTCTGGCTGGAGATCAGTGAACTAACTGACATTTCTGAACACTGTTCAAATGCAACCCCATGGAACGGTCCAGGTCCAGGCTATTGGCCAACCACAGGCCCTTCTATGCTCTATCTGGGCATCTGGGCTCTGAGATCTTATGTAGAGGCCCTTCCCTTGGTCCCACCTCCATCTCAAGCTCAGTTGGTGGGAACAAGAGAGAAGACCTTCTCAGTGGCTGCTCCATGACTCAGGAACTCCCTAGCCAAGGAAGCCAGAATGGCCATCTCCTTGCTGCCCTTCTGGCAGCAGGCTAAAACCTTTTTATTTAGGCAGGCTTTTAAAGATGGTGTTTAAGACCATCAGGGGTGGCCTTTATATGCTTTTATGGTTTTAAACTGAATTGTTTTAATACTAATGTTGTTCAGTACTATATTAATATTTATATATTTGTATATAGTAAGTTCATATTATAAAACCAGTATGAGTTTTCCATATTATAAAACCAGTATGAGTTTCTGAATGGAGAGAAAAAACTGGATATAAATAAACATAATAAATAAAAAAATAAGTAATGCATATACCACTCTGGCCAGATTTAGTGTCTCAAGTAATGGAAACCATTAGCACAATAGCTTTAATTATAGTATGTAAAAAAGCACTCCTAGCCACTGCAGAAACCTAGGCCTCTAAGAGTAAACCTAATCTACAAACTCTGCCTTCAAGAGGTGTGTAACTCAATCTAACACATGCTGAATCTTTATTCCCTGATATGTCTTTCAAGTGACCAGGAGCACCTCTGTTTTGTCTGAATTAAGTTTCAGTTTGTTTACCCTCATCCAGTCCTTCACAGATGGCAAGCACCCATCTAAAACCAAGACAGCCTCCTTGGATTAGGGTTGAAAATAGTAGTACAGTCGATTGTCATATTGATTTGACCACATTGCAAAACTCCAAATGACCTCTCCTAGCAGTTCATATGTAAAATGGCATGAAGGACGAAACAGAACTTTCAGATTAATGGCCACTGCCAAAGGGGTGAACAGGAGTCCCACAGCATCACTTTCAGAGTTAACCTCTCCAGGCTTAACCCAGCCATTGTGCAGTCCCAATGAGATGGCCCAGAACGACACTATAGTCAGTGGTATTCGAAAGCAGTTGAGAGGTTTAGCAGAAACATTAGGGATATACACCAGCTGTTTAGTTCCCTGTCTAGATCATCCACCAAAGTGACCAAAGCTGTTTTTGTCTCAAAACTAGGCCTGAAACAAGATTGAAATGAGTCGCCTTCGGGCTGAGAGGGGTGGTATAGAAACGTGACAAATAAATAAATAAATTTAATCCAGGACCCCCTGAGCTACATCACATGCTCCAGTACCTTGCAACCTTTTCCTGCAAACTTAATCATATAGGGTCAAGTTCAGAAAACTGTTGACTGGTGATAAGGATTTAGTGAGGTATTTATACTATAACCTGTTTTCCCAGTTCATTAAAACCTTTATACAAACATTTTTGTTCCCTCGTTTCCTTTATTGCTCACATCAGGTGCCTAATTCGTGACATCTGCAACAAAAGAACTGCTTTGCCCCATTTATTAAATATATATGCTGTTCTTCGTCTCACTTGGGAATGTACTGAAAAACAATGAAGACCACTGAGACAGTTTAAACAGTTCCAGATCTTTCAATAGATAATATGAAGACAGAATTCAGTATTGTCCAAGTACATAACTTGCTTAATATAATTTCCTCCCTCATGATTCTGCTCTGTCATCCCTGTTAAGTCTTTAAGGGGTCACAAGACACTTTATTAAAATACAATTACAAATTAGGAGTGAACTGAATCCCAACTGAGCTCTATACATTGTTCTTTTTTAAAACTTGCAAATTGCGAGAAGAGCTTTTCTTTAGCTTCCATTGTTTTAGTTTGTTAAGTAGGAGCACACACTTTTGTTAGTAATGGAACTGCTGCACAAGAAACATGATGTCAGACTTGTCTGTTTCATATCTTCATCCCCAGCTAGTATTCAAATTGGTTACACTTAAGCATATCTATATGAAGTTCAAAATAACATTCATGTATGCCTGGATATATTTTTATTTATTAGTATGGTTTAGTGGTTTGAATGTTGGGCTAGGACTCTGAAGATCATGGTTCAAATTGCCACTCAGCCATGGAGGCCCACTGCATGGCTTTGGGCAAGCCATACTCTCTTAGGCTTAAGAGGGAAGACAAAAGTTTCATTTTTTAAGTTAGGCAGTATTATTATTTCTATTTCCATATCTTTGTGTTGGGAGTACTTTTCTTATGTAGTGAAAAATCAGTGTGGCCTGTTTCAGACCATGTGGGCTCCAGGCGTAATGAAGGGTTCAAGCTAAGAGTTACAATGGAAAATACCCTCAAAGGCAAAAGTCACAGGGTTTTGCAAAGGCTGTTTAAGACATAGTTCAACCATAGAACAAGTAAGTCAGGAAAGGGCAGTCCAGAAGCAAACAAGTTCAAATACAGTCCAAGTTCAGGCACAGAGCCATCAGAATATAAGACAAAGTTCCATCAAATGAGTGACAAAGTTACCTGTGAAAGAGCATTTTTCTGATGGGACATGTTACAGTAAGCTTAGAGGATTTTCTAGTTTTTCAAAAATAAAGAAAAGATAGGAAAAAAATATCTGAAGAAGAAAGGCTGTCAAAGCAGCCCAATGAGCACGGATTGTGCTTGGTAACTGCAGAATAGTGACGAACTGTTTGGGACAGGGAAAATACAAAAACCAAGTGAGAATCAGAATAGCAAGGAGTATCCCTGAGGTACAATAGATAGAAGATGTCTACACTGCAATATTTCTTAGTGCATTAATTATTCTGACTGTGCAAAAGACAGTACATATATATTTAAAATTTCATTTTCAGTTCACTCAAGATGAGATTTGAGCATAATTTGCTTTACTTACAGCCCTGGACGTTCTCCTGCCTGCTGTGACCATGAAATAATTATGATGAACCATGTATATAAAGAAAGATTCCCAAAGGTAATGTACACTATACACTATCTAGAATATGGAAACAAAATCCATATTACAAAACCAGTAAGATTTATTGTATTTGAAATATCAAATTCACTTTTCAAAATCAAAAATCCTTATAAAGCTTCAGAATTTTTAAAGCTATGAATTCGTTATTCATTCAGCTGATTTATAACAGAAAGACAACATACTTAAGAGGGTTCATAGACCCAGAGAGCTTCTATTCACTTCCCATGCTACAGTTTTTTCAGTGAGCCTAACTTTCTAGAGGATTCTTGGCCAATGTAAGGGTAAAAGGTAAAGGTTTCCCCTGACATTAAGTCTAGTTGTGTCCGAATCTGGAGGGTGGTGCTCATCTCCATTTCTAAGCCGAAGAGCTGGCATTGTCCATAGACACCTCCAAGGTCATGGAGCATCATTACCTTCCCGCAGAAGAGGCACCTATTGATCTAGTCACACTTGCATGTTTTCGAATTGCTAGTTTGGCAGAAGCTGGGCCGAAAGCAGATTTTGGGCCTAACAGCAGGAGCTCCCCCCGCTCCCCAGATTTGAACCACTGGCGCCAACCTTTCAGTGAACAAGTTCAGCAGCTCAGTGCTTTTACCCACTGCGCCACCAGGAGAATGTAAATGACCTTAATGGAGAACGTAAATGACCTTGTGTGGAAGCGAAGTGTCCAATACCATTGAACCTGCACAAACTTTATTCCTAAATATTTACTAAACAAAAAGAGTCCCCCTTTCACCTGCAAACCTGTCCCTGAAAAGTCATTTTACAAATAGATCTTGTACATTGATCTTTTGTGGACTTGTTATCTCTGAATTTCTGGTCTTGAGTTTGAAAAAAAGTTGCTGTGTTATTACTAATTATTAAAACATAGTGCACACCATATAATGATAGTTCATGAGCTAAAGTGTAAACTTTTGACTTGCAAGGATGTTAATTTAAAAACATGGTTTACAATATACTGATGAAACAAAACCACTTCTGTTCTATAGGCTACTGCTCAAATGGAAGAACGGCTTCAGGAGATTATTACCAGCCATTCTCCTGACAACGTCCTTCCCTTGGCAGATGGAGTGCTCAGTTTCACCCACCATCAGATCATTGAGCTGGCTCGTGATTGCTTGGATAAATCTCATCAGGGTCTCATCACTTCACGATATTTCTTTGAATTACAGCACAAATTGGATAAACTGCTGCAAGAGGTAAGAACCACATAAAGATTATTTAGAAATTGGTGAGATATATTGGATTCTGAAAATCTATTTCTGAAGATATTTATGACCATTGGCATACAAAATAAAAACATGAAAACAGGCAATTCCTTAAGTGGTCTTTAAGATCAGTGATCTTTGCTGCTGCTTAAGGGACCTCCAAGTTTGTGGCTCTAAAATAATGGGTTTGTGAAGCGCATGAACTTTTGGCTTATGTTATCATAGATTGTGATTTTATAAACTCTTTCTGTGTCTCAGGTGAAATTTTTGTTTTCCTTTCTTGCTGAAACATAATGCAATTTCCTAGTTTAATTTTAGCCATTGATCCCTCCTAGTTTAATTTTGGCCAATCTGTTTGCAGAAGTGAGAAGCAGAACAAAAGGACCCAAAAGGACATTTAAGAGGCTGTATAACAGCACTGGTATCCTAAAATTCATCAAGCTTACATAGTTTTTAAAAATTACATATATTACATATGATTCTCACTCAGGGGATAAAAGAAGATCTGGAGGGTCTCTAAGATTCTCTTTTAATGAAAACACAGAAAGAAAGGGAAAGTATGCTTTAGTGGCATGAACATGCAGTGGCCACAGTTAAATTATTATGGACCCGTTTTTGAACTGAAGTTTCTTTCCAGACTTTTGGTGTGTAGTGACTGTTAATTATGATACTACATTTTACTTTTTTTTAAAAAAAATCTGACAAAAAATGGAAGAGTTTGACATTCAGGGAGCTTTTCACATTTAAACTTGTTAGTTCTATACATATGATGAAGTGCTATATGGTTGAGAACTATGAGCCAGTCATTATACAAGATTTCAGTCCCTCAGCATGGTCTACAATGTATGCACTGCAAATTGGGAAAATATTGAATATTTGTCATCATGCATTATTGACTGATAGCAAAGAGGACTATGTATTTAAATGTTGCCTTAGTTTTAAAGAATGGTGATAATCTAATAACGATCTGAGTTCATTGGATGATTCTGTTGTCATTACAGTGGGTAGGAGGGGGCCAGTGAGTCCAAAGCCCTCTTGTAAGCAATATATTTGGCCTCAAACTGAGCTTTTATGGTTTTCATTTCTGTATCCTTTATTTCCAAGTATGAAAACTCTTTTGTACCTCATTGACTGTTCATTTCAAACATAAATCCTTGCAGAGAAGCCTGCTGTTGGTTGGAACGAAATTGTGGGAACACACTTTGGGTTTCTGATGATGCATTTCTTGTCAGTTCCCAGCTGTGACATTCAGTGGATATCTGGGTCTCCTGCTGTTTGGCACATTGTGATTTCTTTGCAAGGCCAGGGAAAGTCGCAAGGCATCTGAGCAGTTGATTTAGCTGACATTTTTGTGCTTCTAAGGTCAAGGTCAATTTGAGTTTAATATTTTTCTATAGCACCCTTCTTTTATTTTCATAGATTGCTTTGCTCCTAAGATCACCTAACATTGTAGGTGTAAGCCTCTGATACAAATAGAAATGCATTAGGCATGCTGATATTTACTAGACACCCATAACTGATATCAACATCTTGAAAGTAATTTATCCTTGAGTGTTTTGTTTCTGTCACCTGTATCATTTCTGCCGGACTAGAACACAGCAGTTGTTCACGGTTGCCTTTAGACGTTTGAATTTAAAATGTACTTAGTACTTGATTTTATTTAGTATTTCTGATATTTTGAATTTTAAAAGTTACCAAGGCTTTAGTAATTCAGTTACTGGAGTAAGGGACAGCTAATAAAACAGTTACTTGTTAGTTTCACCTTCACACTCACGAATATACACCAGTTACAGTGGAGGATAAAGAGTGGGTGTGATTTGAACTTTATCCTGCAGCTTTTATAGTTTAAACCAAGAAGAGTCTTTTTGAGATACGAACAAAAGAACATCAATATATTTCAGTCAGAAAGAAGCAACATATGGCTTCTTTGCATTCATTAGGTCCTTGAAAGTCTATTCTTTGTCAGTAGACAAAAAAATTGAAAGAAATTTGGAATGCATACAAAGCGTCTTGAAAATTCTGTCTTGGCTTTTTGGGAAAGTGCTTTTGTGTTGTTCCAGTCCTTTTCACATTATTATTTCCATTTCTTTTCTGATTACGTGTTGAACTGATTTCTTTTAAATTACTCTTCTGCTATCTTTCCCCCAAACTCTACATACCACTTGCTGCTTTTACAATGGAGATAGAAGCAAAATGTTTACTCGTGCAGTATATGATTATATATGGTAGCTCAATTTTATTTTTTAAAAATAAACCCTTTGCTAGGGTTTAGCAAACCATATGCGGGTGCAGGCTTCCATGAATGAATACATATGGGAAACATTTAATGCTTGCCATTATACAATTGACAAAGACAGACAGTACATAAACAGAGGCAGGCTTCCCTCTTTTCCTCTCCGACATTTGGCTTTGCTCGACTCGGCCATGGGAAGGTGCTGTTGTTTCATTTTCCATGCCGAAAAGCCTGTCATCCATGGATGCCATTCCTGGTCAGATTTTTGCTGTCATGTTTTTCATCTTTTACTTCCCCACCAAAATGGTATTTATTTATCTACTTACATTTTTGTTTTTGAACTGCTAGGTAAGCAGAAGCTGGGCTGATGGCGGGAGCTCACCCCGACCCAGGCTTTAACTGCCAACCTTCTGGTTGGCAGGATCTTCTATAGCACTAACTCCTTCCCTAACTTCCACCCTCAGTTCACACAAAGATCAGTGGCCTTATAGGAAGTCTACTTAATGGAGCTTAAACAACAAATATCAGTTATATCAATATAAGATGAACAGTTTTGGTTTATTGATCTGTCATCTGTTTATTGATCTCATTGGTCTGTCATCAATGTTTCGAGGACATGGGTATGTTGAAAAAAGGTATTCTTCAGTAATACTGAGCTAGTTGATTTGGTTCATCATATTACTGTTTTCTCTCTGTCTGTATTCAATACCAAGACTGTTTCTTCGACAGGGTCAAGAACGATCAGAAAGTGGAGAACTGGCATTTATTAAGCAGCTTGTCCGAAAAATACTTATCGTCATTGCACGTCCTGCTCGCCTACTTGAATGCTTGGTAAGGATAGGTTTACTTTAATCAATTTGAATATTTTCATTGCTTTGAAGTCCAGTGAAAGGTCTCCAAAGAATAATAGTATTGTATTGCCGCATTTAGTATTTTTGTAATGTGTTAAATGCAAACTTATCCACTGCTGTTTAGTTATGGAAGTTAAGTAAGCTTGAAATAGTAGTGGTAATTTTTGGTGGTGTTGTTCATTTTCTTCATTGTCTGTGACCAAATGTAAGAAAAACAGAAAATAGAACGTAGACTTATGAATCTTGTGGCCTCTGACTTTTAATGTGTGTACACTATTGGATCAACTGAATTGATGTAACAAAATGTATTTATTTATTTATTTCAAACATTTATACCCTGCTCTTCTCAACCTGGGGGGGGGGGGGGGTTCAGGGTGGTTTACAACAGGCAACAATTCAATGCCAACACATACAAGCCACACAATATAACACAACATTAAACATTAGTTAAAACATTAGATTAAAAATATCAATTTAAAACATTATTAATAACAATATAGCCATATCCAAGTCCAATTCAGCATCCAAGACCCAGTCCAAAGCCTGTCCATTGTCAGTTCTCATGAACATTGCAATTGCTGTTAAGTCTGGTACCCGAATGCCTGGTCCCAAAACCATGATTTTAGTTTTTCCTAAAGGAAAGGAGGGATGTTCCACAAGCAGGTGGTCACCACCAAGAAGGCCCTGTCTCATCCCCGCCAGATGCGTTTGCAAAAAAGGCAGGATCGAGAGCAGGGCCTCCCCAGAAGATCTTAGACTCTGAGACAGGTCATAGAGGGAGATACGTTCAGACAAGTAAGCTGGGCCGAAACCATATGGATACTGTGTCCTTAGAAATGTGGTGTTATTTTGTAGTTGGTTTTTTTATTTATACATTTTCAGAGTTAAGTTTTTATAGTTTTGAATTGCTTCTGAAATGCTCTCCCCACCCCTTAAAAAATTCACAAAAAACCTGTGCTGCCTGAGCAGTACTTTGCTTGCTATCCAAAAAGGTTTTCAATCAAACCTGAAATAAAGGAATGTAAACAAAATAAGTATGTCTTTCAGGGGAAAAATAGTCTTTGAGGTCTGGGTGTATAAATGTGATATACCTTGCATTTCCTTCAGACAGTCACATAAACCCCTTTTTGTGCTGGCAAGAAGAGGAACGATGATCAGGGCATATACTCAAGTGCCATCAATTGGGGATCATTTGGGATGCTAGAGCAGAGTCCTGTTTTGATTACCAAGGTCCAAATAATCTGTTATCCGAACCCTCATTTTCAGACTCCATAGCTTTGTGTCCATGTATTTGAAGTAAAATTAATACTCTGAATAATAATGGTGTTAGGAGTGCTAAAATATAGTGAAATATTCTCTGTTCAGTGGAAATACAGGGAGCTGGCTTGCCTACACGATTTGAGACACATGTGATAATATCTGTAAGATAAATTGCAACATATATCTCTACCTTATCAATTATGTGTTACCTATCAGATGTATGGCAAAAAATTATGCAAAAGAAAACAAATCCCCACTTTTAGCAGGAAGTTGTGATACTTACTTTTTATAGTTGCCTGTCAGCATTTCTTACAGAAAAAAATGTTTTTAATTGAACAGCTCTCTAAGGAGCAAAAAAACATTTGCAACAGCAGTTGGTCTGGGAATTTTTCAGATGGAACTTATCCAATACATATCATCCCCAGCAGCTGTCACAGGTATCCCTTTATGGATATGTGAATATACCCGTCCCTTTTATAGCTAATCTATTTTTCTTGAAAGATTAGAAGTGTTTTTTCTGTAATAGGACTGTGAAACAATAAATGAGCTTAAATGGTGTCATTGCAAAATGGTTGCATTGATTAATGAAGGAGAACAAGTAGTTTTCCCTACTAAAATTCATTGTTTCAGTATATATAATGGTAATACTGCTTTAAGGGTTGTGAAAGTGGTTTCAGTAGAATCAGTAAGATATACCATTTAATGGAAGCTTTCAATTGTCTTACAGTCAATGTTTATAAGAAACCCATATAATGGTCAAGAACAGCGTCTTAGGCTGTTCATCCAATTTAGAATTTGGTCTGATGTCATGTGAAAGTCTTAAGTTATAGAAGTAGCCCACAGGATTGCAAGCTTTTATCACTTAAATCTATCTGATTCTTAATATTTCTTTCCACCTTGGTTCAACATTATGCACTATCACCCCCATTGATGGTTAGTTGTGGGAAATTTAATTGGCATGAGTCTTATATGCCTCAAATATTGAGACTTCACATATTGTTTCCCTGAAATGCCTGATTTTAATTTCTATTTTTTTCCACCCAAGTCAGAACAAATACAATTATAATGACAAACCATTTTAAAATGTTAGTGGCAGTTATTTTGTTTTGGCATATGGACCTCCTAATACTTCAAAATTGTTTTAATTAGAAAAACATCTTAAGAATTTACAATCGATTTAAACAAACAGTACCTTGGGTTGTTGTAGGTTTTCCAGGCTGTATGGCCATGTTCTAGAAGCATTCTCTCCTGATGTTTCACCTGCTTCTGTGGCAGACATCCTCAGAGGTTGTGAGGATGCCCACTGTAGATACAGACGAAACGTCAGGAGAGAATGCTTCTAGAACATGACCATACAGCCTGAGAAACCTACAACAACCCAGTGATTCCGGCCATGAAATCCTTCGACAATACATTAAACAGTACCTTTTTTTCGCAGAAACAAGGCAAACTTGATATTTGTGCTTCCTTCCTCTCCATTTAGGAGTTTGATCCTGAGGAGTTTTACTATCTTTTGGAAGCTGCAGAAGGCCATGCAAAGGAGGGGCAAGGCATAAAAACTGATATCCCTAGGTATATAATAAGCCAGCTGGGTTTGAACAAGGATCCTTTGGAAGGTAGGTGTTTGTCACAATCTAGTAATCATTTTTTAAAAAATCAGTGTCTTTATAGACTAAAACAGCTCTACGGGAATGTTATCTGGTGATTTCTTTCCCCCACATGCTTTGTGTGTTGCTTCTGGAGTCACATCATCAAAAGCTTCTTCCTTGAACAAATCCATCAATCTCTCATTTCTGATCCCATCTCCACATCTCTTTTCTTTCATATTATTCTTCAGTGTGTTACATCTTAGGATCACAGGGTGCTATCTTGGAGCTCGTAGCCTCTGTCTCTTACATCTAAGACTTCTTTTCACAGAATAGAGCAGGGCTAATAGAATCATTCACATTGCAGTCCATTAAGAGAATGAACCCTTACTGAATCCTGGCTATAGAAACCAGGCAATATGCATGTTTCTCTTGAAACTACAGCGAGCCCTTTGTATCTGCTGGAGGTTGGTTCTAGCCCCCGCCCTGGAAATCAAAATCAATGGATGCTCAAGTCCCATTATGTTGCACAATGTCATAGTAAATTGTGTTCTTTGTATCAATCGCAAAATCAAGGTTTGCTGGGTTGTTGTAAGTTTGCTATTTTGAACTTCAACTGGGCCCGAGTGGGTGGGTGGGTATTTTCAAGCCATATATAATTGAATCTGTGGGATATAGATTCCATGGATGTAGAGGACCAACTGTAGTGTATTTTGACAGTGAGGTGGAAGAGTACTTACATTTATGAATTTGGTTAGCTTTTCTTCCTGCTTATCAACAACTACACACCATGATTGCTCATTCAGAGACATTATGCTTCTAAGCAACAAATTTCGAAGATTACCAAGGAGGGGCATTTCATTCAGGTTCTACCTGTAAGCCATCAAAGCCAGCAAATTTTGGATGTAATTTGTTTATCTCATTAATATGTAAATGTGTTTATTTATTTATTATTATTTATTTCGGACATTTGTATCTCGTCCTATCTCGACCTCCACAGAGGGACTCAGGGCGACTAACAACCAGCACACCATGGTGCCCACAGTCAAAAGCATACATATACAATTTAAATAAAAACAATATAAAAACAGTGTAAAAACATTCAAGCAGTCGCCGATTTAAGCTATAAATGTAGCTATATTCCAACAATAAACCTCTTTACGAGAGAGTCTGTGGACATCTGTATAAGTATAGCAATCACTTCTGGTGTGAAAGAATTGGCCGTATGCAAAGACGTTGCCCAGGGGATACCTGGATGCTTTGCCATCCTTCTCTCATGTCCCCACATGGGGAGCTGAAGCTGACAGAGGGAGCACATTCGTGCTCTCCCCACATTCGAACCTCCGACCTGTCAGAGAATTACAGTTTCTCAAGTTGATCCTGACACGGAAAAAGATATAGTGGTAGCTGAATGTATTTTCTATATAATCTTATCCATAACATGATTTCACATATAATTATTAGATCTATACATCAGAACAGTGCAGTATGTATAATGAGTGTGAGGCTTTATTCAGAACATAGAAAAAAAACTTTCAGAATTCATGCTGCTTTATCCATTATGAAGTATGAGGATCTCATAATGGATACATTGTAATGGTTACCTGCCTTCCAGTTTATTATGCTTTTAAAAATTGGTTTAAAACAAGGATATATTTCCAGTTGTAAACAAATATGCCACTTCACACCTCAGTGGAATTTATTTCCCAGTAATTGTATATATGATTACGACCCTTTACTTTTTCTCTTTTTTGATATGGCTTCTCTACTGCTTTTTCTTCAAGTGAAATGATGCTTGCACTACTTAAAGATAATGCCAGATAAACCTATACTGTACTCGGAGCAATCGCACAGCAGATTCATCATTTACTGAAGCTTGGCTGCTGTATTTCAGAAACATCCCCTGGGGAGACATATCTCCCTGTGGCTTCTAAATTACCGTCTTTACCTTTTTGAATCACGAGTCTTTAGAAATGGTTTAAATCAATGGAATAAAAAGCAGATGTTTAATAGTATTTAGATGAGTTTTTAAAATGTATTTAGGCATTGCAAAATGGTTTCTTAGCTCCCTGCTTCAAGAGCTGACTCTTGGTTTCATTCCATTACTACCTACTGTTTACAAATAATGTGTATTTCTCAGATAATGGGTATTTTGGAAAAAGATAATGTTTAAAACTGAACCATTTTAATTTTATATTTAGGAATATAATTTCTGAATTGAGAAGGCTGTCAAAGTACATTACAGTGGTTTAGCTCCTATGATGCTGGAAACAAAATAAAAATGCATTCTCTCAGCAGTCCCATTAAAAAAAAATCCACATTTTAAAATTGTTTAATAACATTTTTTTCCTTTGCTACCATGTGAAAACTTGCTGGTTATGTGATGAAAAACTCATAATACATGTGTGCTTGTCTTAGACTATATTAATCAATTAGTCTGCATTTATAATTAACTGCATCATGGGTTTATAAAGTGTTGTTTGCCAGAGGAGAGGGACTAAAATGATAAAGGGTCTGACCCATGAGGAGTGGCTTAAAGAGCTGGGCATGATTAGCCTGCAGAAGAGAAGGCTAAGAGGAGACATGATGGCCATGTGAGAGGAAGTCATAGGGAGGAGGGAGCAAGCTTGTTTTCTGCTGCTCTGGAGATTAGGACACGGAACAATGGCTTCAAACTACAGGAAAGGAGGTTCCTATAGATGAAAATAATGTAAACTTTCATATAGGTTAGAAGTCCCTTAGTCCTGAACCTTCAAGTAGTGCTCTTTTTCTTTCCTTCTATTTTTCTAATCTCTCTCTTTTCCCTTGACTCATTTTCCTTCTTGTTAGGCTTTCTCTCCCTTTGTTTTTGCCTAGTCTTTCTCCTTGATGATTCTCTTCTTCCCTTTAGCTGCCAGTCTCTTTCTTCTCATCACCCTTTGTCATTGAACTGTTAGCTCTGCCTTTTTCTCTAGGAAAAGCCAAGGCTCTTTCTTTCCTTTTTGGTATTTTTCTACCCTCTCCTTTGTTTCACTTTTTCTTAGTCACTAGACCTTTTCCTCCACCTTGATACTTCTGTGAATTCACCTATTATACCTTGTCAGAGAATGGAATCAGCACGGCCCAATTCTTTGGAGACTCTTTTTGTCCCGTGCTATTTCAACTAGTGACTAAAAATTGTACTGTGGATTTCAGACAGCTTGTAAATAAACTCAGTCCATTTTGGAAATGAGAGAACACTAAAGTGCACACCTTTAGAGTTTCATTAATGTACGTGCCAAGAGTCATGCTGGAGACAGACACATGTACACACTTTGGAGTCATGCTGGAGACAGACGCATGAACACTTAGTATATCTATTTGTAATAGAACTGTTGGTATATCTGTAATTAATATATCTGTAATGAAAACAGAAGAATTAAACATTACCATACTACAAACATAATGCTTAGCAACGAATATCTTTTCAATGAATGCTTTGTTTTAGAGGCACTTTGTATGAGACATAATTTAAACAAAGATTTAATTTAACTTTAAAGCATCTGTTTGCAGTATAATTAATTTTTCTATAAACAGTTAAAAACTGACTCTTAATCATGTATCTCACCATTTTAATAACTATGTAAACTATAATTGTGCTTCTTTATAGAAATAGCTCAGTTATCTAACTATGACAGTGGAACGGCAGCAACTCCAGAAACTGATGAATCAGTTAGTGTAAGTATTTGCAACATTTAATTATGAATGGTTGACTGCATTCTTTTCATGTGTATTTTAGTAAGTATTTGTGGAAAGTATTTTCTAAGTATTTTCTCTGTGTACTTAGCTATAATAAAATTTGCATTCTTTTTGTATTTATATACATTATTTGATTAAATAGCAAAAATACAGTATCTATTATATAAAGGGGTTCCCGTCATGGAATGACAGTCCCAAACAGAGAAACCTTACAACGCAGAAACACCAAACTTGCCAACAGAAATAGGCCTCAAGCAAGGTATGTTTGTAGCAAAGAAACTTTCCCCCCCAAAACCTAAAAGGCCCCCAAAACAATGAGTAAAAAACTACATTTCCCAGCATCCTCCGGGGCTGCCAACGACTCTCCCAGCCTCTACATTCTGACCACATGATTGGCTGCCAATAAGGGCGGATTTGCATAACTCCTGTACTGGCCAGCCAACATGAACATTCCAACCCATAATAAACTGTCAGAGGAGGATAAGGCAAAGGGCTGAGGCACAAACACAAACACCCAATTCACTACCCACAGAAAATTTACACCCCTACAAATCACAGACCACGCCCAAAATTGACAGTAAGGCTTCATTAACTTAATTTCCCTGACTAGGCCTCACTTAATGGAATGCTGTTTACGCTCTGAATTGACAGTAAGGCTTCATTAACTTGATTCTCCCGACTACGCCTCAGCTCATTGGACATTGTGTATAGCCTGAATTGACAGTAAGGCTTCATTAACTTGCTGTTCCTGACTAGGCCTCAGCTCATGGAACATTGTGTATGGCCTGAATTTACAGTAACCTACCTTGGCACACAGAGCCCATATGACCCACGCTACATTCTACTACAGTTTGGAGGAGGGTGGACCATGGATTATGGGACTTGAAGTACCTCCATGGATAATGGGATTTGTACTACTTCAAAACCCACCATTCCCCACAGACCACTGTGGCCCAGAACCAAGATGGATAAAGACCAAACTTGGCACACAATGCCCCCCATGACCCACACTCCATCCGACTGCAGTTCAGAGGAGGACACACCATGGATAATGGGATTTCAAGTACCTCCACTCACTTCCAAAGTTAACTTCCAAGCATCAACCTCTACATCAACACAGCAGACGGAAAGACAAAAAACATTGTATATCCACAAGCTATGCAGAACGCCAGCAACACCACACACCAACAACTCCCCAGGACTTCAACATCCCACCCACCAGAACAACCCACAACGACACAGCCAGGGCCCCAACAACACCATAACTAACAACAATTCCAACCCTTACCTTTCCAACCATACATACAACAATTCAGACATACTTTCTTGTATCTCCTAAATAGGGCACAGCAACTCGTGCCGGGTACAGCTGTGTGTGTGTGTGTGTGTGTGTGTGTGTATACTGTATATATTTCTATATTTTTGTAAGACTAACTTGTTCTCAGTGGAGGACTTAGTTCTCTCTAGAAATATGTTCTCTCAAGAACCTCTAGGTACTCAGCTTGACTCTATGATCAACTTTTGGTAGAAGCTGAGTGTAGAGTGTCACTGGAGGACCAAGAGATTTCTAGAGAGAGCATTTTAATCAAATCCACAAAAACTCAAATCCACATAAGTCAAACTCACAAATATGCATAATTTCATTTGATTTTTGTTGTTGTTTTAACTACATAGTAACTATTAGAAAACAATCAACCAGATTTTTCTAAACAAGATTATATAGGTGTAGTAATATGCGATTATGCATATCTACATTCACATGTACTAAAGTACTTACCTTTATTTACCCAAGTATAATGTGCCATCGAATGTCATGTACACCTCAATTTTGAAAGTGTACATTACACAAAAATTGTTGTCGAATGTAATGCAAGGTGGTGGTAGTCGTGAAAAGGCTGGTGGAAAGCTGTACATTTCCCATCAATCCTGGTGGGAAGTTGGTGGTGGCTGTGAAAAGGCTGGTAGAAGCCACAACATTCAATTAGATCTGGTGGGAAGCCAGTAGTGGACACACAAAGGCTGGTGGAAAGTCACACCCCTCCATCAGACCTTCCCACCAGCCTTTTTGCAGTCACCATCAGCTTCTGTTCCTTCATAATGCCCTGGTGAGAATTCACACCCCTCCATCTGGCCTTGTGGAAAGCCATGCCCCTCCATCAAGCCTTTCTATCAGCCTTTTTGAGGCCACCATCAGCTCCCTACCATCCTTTTTGCGGCCACCTCTGCTTCTCCCTCCTCTGTCCCCAGCTGGGATTTCTTGCACAACAGCGCAGGCCTTTTTATGTGCACAATTCTAACATGCCATTAAATCTAATATACAGCTCAATTTTAGTGATGCAGTTTAGCCAAAAAAGATGTGAGTTACACTTGAGTAAATATGGTAGTTTTCTATAGTTTTCAAGTAAATGAAGGAAATGATTTATATTTGTTTTACAACAAGAACGAAATCATGTATTTCTAACACACATTTATAAAGTATGTTCAGCATTTATTTGATGAATTACAACTTTTCTTGAGAGCTCTAGTAGCTATGATAAATTGGTTTACCACTACCTTAATATTTCAACGTCATAAAATATTTCATATTTGTATGCCTAATGTGATTAGCTTTTTTGTTACTTGCATCATAGAGTTCTAATGCACCCCTTAAACTCCAGAGGAAGCCTCGGGAAAGCGACTTTGAAACAATTAAACTGATTAGTAATGGAGCTTATGGGTGAGTAGTCTTTTGGGCAGGGGGAACTACCTTTCTGGCCTTTTTATTGCAAAGAGAAATGATATAATGCAATGCATTCTTAATTGCTCAGTGTAGGCACTAGGCAGACTATTTGGAATAAACGCAAGAACAATAGAGTCTCTGTGACCTATATACTATTTTAAGGAAACATTCTCATTTCTTAATTAGTCAACTTGAAGGCACATAAGAACATTAGCAACCAAAACAAAAGAGAAGATACAAATAAATAAATACTATGATCATGCAAACAACAATAAATAAGCCTAATAAAAATCTGTAGCTTGCTCAAAATAACAGCCAAAGTAGAATTGTTCTTTTGTTTTTGTTTTTTTAGTATTGATTGCAAGCACATATACTGTACTGATTTTTAGTGTATGAAACACAAAATTATCAGCATTAAGTCCAGAAGGTCGGAATTCTGAAAACTAGTTATTACGTAGTGAAATATATTTTCCCATTACCTTTTAAATTATTTTTATAAGTTGGGAAGTTGGCACATTAGTAATACCTGAGTTCCCAAGAGGTTTAGTACAATTAAACAATAATTACAACTATATTTGTGGAAGTGCAGCAGTAACTGCTTCAAGGGCACTTAATACTATTTACTACTGTTATAGACTGAAAATAAAGTTAATGTTGTTGTGAGGCATTTTTCCTTTTGGTGTTTTCCAAGTCATTAACTTCCTCAATGATTAAGTATTGTTTTTATTATTCATTTCTTCCAAATTTAACAGCATTTTCAGTTATCCAAATGTGTGTGAGAGAGAAAAATAGAGAGCGAGAGAGAGCAAGTTAATAGTTTCCACATCCATTTGTTCAGTTCCATTGTGAATTTTGTTTTCTTCATTAGTGAATTTAAATGCTCTTTTTCAAAATATAATTGTTGGTCTTGGCATACTTTGGCTTATGTTTGTCAGATGTATTCAACTTAATGGGTTTAAATGTGAATCTTTTAAAAGATCTCTTTATTATTTTAAGAACTCTAGTTTATAATTGTGGAGTAAATTCATTTGTAACACAATTAAATGACTTGATAGTATCCAAAGTACACCAAAGCTATTTGGGCTGAATGGTTGGGAATATCCAAGAAGTTAAACAAGCTGTGAATCAGTAAACATACCAAATGCAGACCAAGTTGCTAATGGTTTCACAGGCTGCCTTAGGCTTTCTCTTCAAGCCAAATTTTTGCTTCTTGCCTATAAAAAATTCTTACTGCAATCACAGCATGTTTTCTCTTTCAACATTATTTTAACCTTGAACAAGAGTTTCATTCATAATTGTTGTATTTTTCTAATCCCTCATCATCATGGTTTTGTGAACCAGACCAATAGTCATTACTAGGTTCTTTGAATGTTACATAATTGCAGTTTGGAATCAGTTCTTAAGATTTTACTAGTGAGTATGAATGAAATAAATTTGTTTGGCAGATACATTCATGAAAGGTCAAACTAATTGGTATTGTTAGCTGGCATGATGTTAAAGCTGGGGTACTTTGGTAACAGTTGCCTTTTGTGGAATAGCTGTTTGAAAATTATGACAAATATGAAATCTCAGTGATCTTATTTTTCTTCATGGTCTTTGTGAATGCACATATATGGAGTTACTGCGCATGTGCGGGCGCTAACGGAATGCTTTCCAAGCTGTGATCTTTTGGCAGTAACCCTGCTCACTCCTCCCAGGGCATAAAAGACAAGCCTGCACTGTTTTATCAGCATGTAGTGTGGATGACGACTTTCTTGTGGAACAAAGTGTGTGTTATGTAGAGAAAAGTAATTTTTCTCAGGCACAAGATATTTATGTATTACTAGCCGTCCCCTGCAACTCGTTGTTGTGGCCCAGTCTGGTGATCTGGAAAATAAAGTAATGAGAAAGCGTTGATTTCTAATATACAGTATGTAATTTCTTTATGCTTGTGAGTAAACCGTATTTCTTGCTGTTTCTTTGTCAGTGTTGATGTGGAGATTGATTTGCTACTCTGAAACATGCAGCATATGATTGTCCTTCTTTAGGGGTCCCTTCTAAATCTATGATACTATATCTCTCTGTGTGTGAATCATATATATCTATCTATAGCTTTTTTACCCCGCCCTTCTCACCCCCGGGGGGGACGGGGACTCAGAGCGGCTAACAAGGCAGCAATTCGATGCCAGAGTATATAATATAACCATAAAAACATACATGATTAAACAGTTAAAAACAGACAACTAATCAACATTCAATTAAGTTAAAAAAACAATTTTCCATCCACAAGCCTAGCTTAAAAACAGTAAGCCATATTCTCATCTGTCAGCTAGCCAATCCTATTTCAGTCCAAAGTGCTGCATTCTCCTATTGTGTAAAGGCTTGGCCCCATAGCCACGATTTTACCTTTTTCCTAAATGCTAGGAGGGATGGGGTCGATCTTATTTCGCTTGGAAGCACATTCCATAGTCACAGCCGAAAAGGCCCTGTCTCTTGTCCCCACCAGTCGCATTTGAGATGCTGGCGGGAGCGAGAGCAGGGCCTCCACAGATGATCTTAAATTACGAGGTGGGATATAGAATATTCATGCCAAGTTTGGTCCAGATCCATCATTGTTTGAGTCCATAGTGCTCTCTGGATGTAGGTGAACTACAACTCCCAAACTCAAGGTCAACGCCCATGTTGGTCATGGGAGTCCTCTGTGCCACGTTTGGTTCAATTCCATAATTGGTGGAGTTCAGAATGCTCTTTGATTGTAGGTTAACTGTAAATCCCAGCAACTATAACTCCCAAATGACAAAATCAATTTTTGGAGTGATGGTCACTCCTTGGGTTAGTAGATGTCTTGTGGCCAAATTTGGTGACAATTCGTCCAGTGTTTTTTGAGTTATGTTAATCCCACAAATGAACATTACATTCTTATTTATATAGATACATTCATTAGTGGGACGTAGTTGGTTTTTAATGACAGTTTTTCATTTTTCTTCACTTATATTTCAGTTTTGAAAAGGACTTCTGAATTATTTTCATGATGCCATCTGCTGTGTTATTTCTCTCACACCATATCAATGGTGACAATAGTCTTGAAAAAGAATGTGGTATATTATTTTGCCACATGCTTCTGCTGAATTTCCATTAATTCACTTTTTTAGATATATAGTCTGTTCAATATTTCATATATGAGACTCATTTATTGTCTAGAATCTACAACTAGTTAATTTTAACTTCCTACATTTAAGTATCTGACTTTCTAGGTATCTGTCTTTTAATCAGTCTGTTTTATATAATAATAATAACAACAACAACAACTTTAATTTTGTATCCCGCCTTCATCTCCCCAAAGGGACTTGGGGCGGCTTACATAGGAACAAGCCCGATCAACATCGTTAAAATATAACACACTAAAAGTAAATAAAACATCATCATAACACAATATAAAAGAAAAAAACAATGTAACACAGTATAAAAACGACTATCGAGCAAATGAAATGTGTTTCATGTTTCACTCAATAAACCTGTTTGTATGTCTGAATTAATCATCGGTTAATGCAGGTAACTCGAGTCTAGACTGACTCAGCCACATCTTATCTATTGTAATGGATTATGTTAATCAGTAATTTCACCAACTCTGAGTGTAATCCTTTTATTGGAACAAGGAGTTGTCTGATTATGATGCACCCATCCAATCTCCTTTGGTTTTCCCCAATGACATCATCCTGCGAAGTCACCAGAAGATTCTGAGTCATAGGTATATAGTCATGTTCAGAATAAACATTCCCAGGCTTCATTACATTATTTTTGTCATATATGATCTTTATGTCATAAAAACACTTTAGAAAATGTTTTGGTTTTTTTTAAAAAAAAATGCATCTATCCCTTTGTAAGCTGAGGTAGCAAAATGGATTGCAACATTGCATTCTGTAATCACCATTGGTATGTACTTGTCTACTAGCATAGTATTTGCATATAAATTAAATGTAACTTAAAACAACATTACTTTCATTTGTATTCCTTCTCTTTCTTTTTAAAAGTGCTGTTTATTTGGTGCGGCATAAAGAAACCCGGCAGAGGTTTGCTATGAAGAAAATTAACAAACAGAATCTCATTCTTCGAAACCAGATTCAGCAAGCATTTGTTGAGCGTGATATCCTGACATTTGCAGAAAATCCATTTGTTGTCAGCATGTATTGTTCTTTTGAAGCCAGGCGCCATTTATGTATGGTCATGGAATACGTAGAAGGTGAAGTATTCTGTATACATTGGCAAACACATTGTGATGTACAAGTGAAAAATAAGCATGAATTCAATGTATTTACACTGGATTTTCTTTCCACAATCGCATGGTCCTACTTTCAAATGTTTCATAATTCCTTGAGTCAAAACAACATTTGGTGGGAAATGTCCTGTTTATCTTGGTATTGATGCCACATTTTTCTCTTCTTTTATTGTATATGAACTGGAACTGGTAGCACACTTTTAGAAAGCTAGCCAATGGCAGAACACAGAGTATAGACATCTGACCACTTACTTCTCAGAAAGATATTGGAATACGATTTGGATCATGTGTTTTTAATTGATGTTTTAATGCTATGTTTTAATGGGTTTGGTTTTTAATGTTTTTGTTTATTTACCCATATATTAATTAATATAGGGCATTAAATTGTTGCATTTGTGAGTCCTTTCAGGGTTTAGAAGGGTGGTAAATTAATGTGGTAAATAAATAAATATTTTACCCCACTTGTTCTCTCCGCAAGGAGATTTACAATGACAAGGAAAATGACAGTGTGCACCCCTTATTTACAGTTTCAGTTACTCTCCAAAAATTATTCTCCTCTGGAGGTATTTTTGGTCTCTCTTAAGTCCACCAGTATTATTCTCTGATATGTTTCTGCTCTATATATAGCCAAAATATAGAATTAGCCATTATTCAAGTTTTGAAGTATCCACACATGGCCAATGGATACAGGTGTCGTTCTGTGCCAACATTTCCAGTTCTTTCTGAGTGGGACATACACATTCTCTGCTATGTTGACAAAGAATTATCTGGTATTTTCAACTTTTCACTAATTTTTGTTCAAGTTACTACAACTACAGTAGGGGCCAGAATAACTTCCATACATTTGAGAGACGGAGAGAGCATGGGGAGTTGGGAGTGGCATCATCACAGCTATAATCAATGAAATATCCCAGTCCCTTATCAGGCTACTTTTTCCCAACAAACTATTTAAAATCATGGTGTCCAACTGAAGACAAAATGTAAAAGAGCCTGCGGTGGCTTGATTAGAATTACCATTTTTGGATATGTTTTGGTTCAGATGTTAATATAGGCTAGAAAAGAATCATTTTAATCTGCTATTCTCCTTGCGTGATGGTTTTGTTAACACTAGGAAGAAAAAGCATGTCTGTGCCTTTCCCTTCTTTCTGTGCCTTTCCATCCTTTCTATGTTGTCTGATTAAGAAAATATGTTTGTGTCTGTTTCTTCCTTATGATGTTTCTATTTTCTTTCTATAGGGCCATTCAAGTTTTTTTACAAGTGCCAATCTGAATTTTGGACCACCTATAGCTAATCTTTCCAGCTGTGTTAACATGTATTATGTTTTAGGTGGAGACTGTGCTACTTTAATGAAAAACATGGGCCCTCTGCCTGTGGAAATGGCCAGGATGTACTTTGCAGAAACTGTTTTGGCATTGGAATATCTCCACAACTATGGAATAGTACACAGGGATTTGAAACCAGATAAGTACGTCTATATAATATCTTCAAGATAATAGTTGAGAATTAGGCATGTAGTATTGGAAACTCTGGGAACAATGTGTTTCTTTTTTAAAAATAAAAACTGCAATTATAATGCGTTTTTCATATTTATTTGTGAAATATTGCTAGGTTTACAATACTTTACATTGGTGGACAGGATGATTTGGCAGCTGAGGGAAGTTGTTGTGTTTGCACTTTGTTCACTATTTGACTCTGGATAACTATTGTATTGTAATTCTTTTCTCTTTTTTCCTATTATTTTATTTAGACAGATTAAAACAATAACTACATACAGACTTACAAAAAACCCAAGAAAAAGTAAAACAACATCAACAATAACAGAAGATTTAAAATATTTTTTTCTAGAAGTTTATTACTACATCATAAACATTAAAAAAAAAACCCCAATAATTACAAACTGCAAACAGTTTGTTTTAGCCATAACTTAATTTTCGGCTCTTGCACTTTACTATTATCCCTGCCCTGGTAGTTGTACTGCACTAATCTGACTTGGCCCTTCCAGCTTTAACTTCTCATCTGCCTCTTGAACTTTACCATCAGCCCTGCCCTTGCATTTGCCTAGCACAAGCCTTTGCCTCGCCCCTTAGTTTGGAAATGTCCACTATGCTTGGCTACTGGTTCTTGTATGATGAATTATGTTTTAAAATATGTTTGTATTTTTGTATTGTGTTATATTTTAACTCTTTTGACAGGCCTTGGTCCCCATGTAAGCCGCCCTGAGTCTCTTCGGGGAGATGATGGCGGGATACAAAATTAAAGTAGTAGTAGTAGTTGTTATAGAATATTTAATCTAGGGGCTTTACATTATCTGTCTGATGGGTATATTCTTTCAGTTTTCTACACCCATTTAGTGAAAAGGAATCATTGATACATCCTTTCTCATACAGTAACATACTTCTAGTAAAAAAAAACCCTAGTGATTGAGATTACTGTAATTCTTTTCAATATCAAAAGAAAACATTTGTAGATTAGCCTTTTGAGATTGGAATGTTTAATATTTCCTCAAATGTGAATCATTTTATATAGAAATACAAAAAGAAAATATCAAGATACATTTTGCTTTTTATAAAGATGTTGACATCTCTATTTAATAATTTGTCCTATGACAGTTGTCATAATCGTGTATTGAATTTGTTCCATGATTATTGTTGGCAAGAAATTGTGTATAGGATTACAATTAAATGCTTCAGTGAAAATAAAATCTATTGCAATAGTTGATAATAATAATGATTTCCTGTCATTCTTATTTCCAGCTTATTGGTAACATCCATGGGACATATAAAGTTAACTGATTTTGGGCTATCCAAAGTTGGTCTCATGAGCATGACCACCAATCTGTATGAGGGTCACATTGAAAAGGATGCTAGAGAATTTCTGGATAAACAGGTAAATAATCAACATGTCTGAATTGCCGTTTTAAAGCTAGATTTGATATAATAAAGATCCACTTTATTTCTATAGTGGTATTACAAATCTTCATGTGAAAGCTACCTTTACTATTGGATTGCAGATTGTTCCAGGGCTTCTTTTCTACCATTATGGTCTATTAGTAAGATAAATGATGTAATTGTGAGCAAGTGAGATTGTGAGAGAGACGAATGGAAAGTTGTTTTTATAAAGAATTCAGGAGTCTCAGCAGAGTACTTGTGGAACTCATGATGCATTGTACAATCAAGGGTGCTAAAAACTAGCTATGGCCCATTTCCCTTTAAGCATGCCTCATTACTGTTTGCCTACAATCTGTTCACTGTAAGAGTTACTTAAGGTAAAACCATTTAAGTTTTCATGTTAAAACAAGAATAAATCAATTGTGTTTAGTATAAATATATGTCATTTATTATTGCTTTATATTAGCAAACAGCTTCCACGAAACAGTCTTTTCCATAAATATAGATGAGAACCCTCATTACAATATGTAACATTACACAAAAGCTGAATGAAACTTTCAACCATTGTTTTAGTAATACATTGATAGAAACCATCTGATAAATTTATGCAAAAAGAATAATTTCATTTGCTATCCTTTTCATTTCAGGTCTGTGGCACACCAGAATATATAGCACCGGAAGTAATTCTGAGGCAAGGCTATGGCAAACCAGTGGACTGGTGGTCTATGGGAATTATTCTCTATGAATTTCTTGTTGGATGCGTACCATTTTTTGGAGATACACCAGAGGAGTTATTTGGACAAGTAATCAGTGGTAAGTATCAAATGTTCCCTTTATATAATGAAATGTAACTATGGTTGCTAGGCCAACTTTAATATTCTAGCCAGACCTTTGTTGCTTTCAGGAGAAATGGACAAGGTATTTTCTCTCTCTCTAAACCAGTGGTTCTTAACCTGTGGGCTGCGGACCACCAGTGGGCTGCAAGGACGAAATCTGGTCCACAAGCCTCCTTATTTTATTTTATTTCTGCTCCTTTCACACTGCCTGCCACTCCTTCCCTATTGCTGACCATGACATATGTTCTGTATCAGAAACTAGAGCTGACGTGGTCTATCCAATGCAATTTTCTGAATCAGCACCCCAAACCAAATCTAAAGTTGACCAAAACGGATTCATAACCCTTTTGGTACTAATGTTGGATAGTGGTCCCTGGTCAAAGTGGTCCCTGGTCAAAAAAAAAATGTTGGGAACCACTGTTCTAAACAGTTGCTTAATATTTGTGTTGTTTCTACATTTTTGTGCCAATTAAAACACACAGGAAAAATTTGACGCTGAAATATGAAGTGTGCTACCCCCTTCTTCTCTATCTCTAGAGTGCTTAATGTGTAATATGTATTCATGCCTATATGTATTGAAAAAGACTTTATGCTATCATTCTGTTTAGAGTTATCGGGCTGTGTATGATGCATAAAATTCTAATATGAAATACAATGATGAAACAAGAGTTAAAATGTTTTCTTTTTAAAGCACACATAAATTAAATGTATTTATTTATTTATTTATTTATCGTGCCAGAAGTGAATTGAGGATACAGTTATAATGTACTTAAAAACACAGAGTTAAAAACTTGGTATTATATGAGATTTCCTTTGACCAGAAACTGGCCACTTGGAGTGCCTGTGGTGTCATTGTGAGACGGTCCTCTATTGTGCATGTGGCAGGGCTCAAGTTGCATTGTAGTAAGTAGTTTGTGGTTTGCTTTTTATAAAAAGGTTTTAATTTGATACTAGAAAGATTGGAACAGAACCTTTGACATCTCAGTTGGCACCAAGTTTTTCTCTTCCTTCCTCGGTTCATTTCATACAAATGGTGCATTGTCCACTGCTGCTATGAACACTGAAACAGAAATCTTTATCAGACTTCTTGGAAGAGTGGGTTCTCCATTCCATTTCTTGGAGATCCTCAAATAGACCACTCTTGCCACTTGAGCAAAGGGATAACAAGAAGGCTTCTCTGCCACTATCACAGCCATGAAAGAAGGTCTGGAGGTGTGTGCACAACCCATGACCCCTCAGCTATCACTGAGCAGAGCATTATTCTATAAGGAGGGCATTTCATAGTTGAGGCACCACTGCTGAGAAAGCCCTACCTTTTGTGTATCTGATTGTAAAAACATGACAAAAAGGTCTCAACGGAAGATCATAGAGCACTTGATATTTAAGCAAAAATATCAAAAACCATTTCTGTTCACATATTTACCACTTCAATGATAGAAATTAATGGAAAAAATAGAGGATTGTGAAGAAACATAACATCAGCACAGTACAATCAGAAAGAAAGGATAAGTCAATGTAACAACAACTGTATAAGAACAATTGCACTGGGAAAAGACTACTATATTTGGATTGTTAACATTTTTCAAGTCAGTGCAGCCCACTCAACTCTGTTTCAAATTATCTGGCATAAAAGTGGGGACCCATGTATTTAATTTACATAAATGGGCAAATGCCTAGTGGCACAATACAATAAATTGACAGAAATGTAATAAAACCCTAAAACAAATGTCTCCCAGATAATAAATAATGGGAAAAAGAAGGATTCAAATGCAGCTCACAGATTGTTAATGATTTCACTGGTGGTGTTACAGTATAATGTTATTTCTGTAACAGCTGTTCTTCTTTCATTTAAAATTCAATAACCCTTTAGATCTTAACCTGCAGCCTGACCCTAAGTGTTGTTATTCAGCTTGTGGCACAACTAAATGATAATTAAACGGTATCTATTAGTGTCCTACCTGCTGTTCCCATATATTTTCCAGATACATAGATTGTTGATGGCTGCAGTTTATGCCAAATCCTTACTGGAATGACAACTTTGTTACTGGTTATTTTCCAATCCATTTTAGAAAATATTGTGAGAACATCCTCTAGTGAAGCCAGGGTAAAAAGGCTGCAATTCTGTATTGCCCCGTTTGGTCATTAGGCTAAACATTTGTAAAAAGAATGAAATGGAATGGTGAACTGCCTACATAAATCCATTTAAATGCAATATACTACATGTTTATAAGGTTAAAATGTGCTGGTTTTGAGGGTAGAATATACAAGGGAAAATCATATGTTTAATTAACACACATATTGGCTTTACTTGTTATTCCTTCAGGCAGTAATGCATAATATTTTATTTTTCAAATCAAATCTCAAATACAGTATATGAAGAGGTTCTAGCCAGGGAAACATAGACATAACACATGTTTTAATTATATATCTTATGTGCTTATCTATTTGGGTGCACAGAATTGAAAATGAGCATGTTTCCCCATTTTCATTTTTTTCTGCTAGACGTCCAGTATAATCAAGTTCATGAAATACTTAACCTGTCATAGTAGTTTTATTTTTCCCTTCCCCCTTTCCTCGTTTCAATGTCTATTGAAGCTTTGGACCAATTTTATGGGTTATATTTTATTGACCCCATTTGCCACAGAAGGGACACTATTGGAGGAACATTTTCCCTATCACCATTTAGTCTCTCGTGAAGTTCCGAGATCTACTCTAGCAAGTTGGGGGAATCTCTACAACAGATTGGGAGGATGCAAAGAACTGTACCTTATACGAGGGAGGTCTGTTTACACAATCTTAAGTGTAATGCCATACTATAATTAGTTATTATTTGCTGTTAAGTCACCTTCATCCAATAGTGACCCTATGAATGAAGGACCATCAAGACCCTGTTCAGAGTTTGCAAGTTCAGGGTAATGACTACTTTGACTGAATTGACTGCTCTGTGAAATAGGATCTTCCTGCTGCCATCCACTTTGCTACTCACTATCCTCTTTTCCAGTGAGTCATGTTTCATGACAAAAATACAAAGTTTCCAAAGTACAGTAATTCAATTTAGTCTTTTTGGCTTCTAGTGAGAGTTGAGGCTTGATTTGTTCTGATACCCATTTATTTCGATTTTTTTGAACCCATATCAGAGAACTCCTACCAGGTTCACCCACACACTACTGCTGCCTAGGAGTTGTTTGGCACATTACTCTGGCTCTTTATCAGAAGCCTTTCTGAATTAGGAGGCTGTATCAGTACCATCAGCATAGCCTCTTGCTCCACAGGAGGCTATAATTCCATCACTGCTACACAAGGATAGTGCTTTCATAATTGTGTGAGATATACAAGTTAACAAAATAGGTGCAGTACTACTGGCATAACATTCATAGGTGAGGCTGCTTATCAACTCCAAGAAACCATGAACTTATCACAGTGGACATCAAACCTGTTCACATAAAACACACTAGATTTGCTGTCAATTTTTAACATTTCGTTCAGTATTGTAATAGTAATATGGATAGAAAGATTGTGCTTGCTAGATTGCATAGATCGATGTAGCTTTCTCAAATATATTTAAAACAGTTACAAAATGTAATTCTTTCTGACAGATGAGATCAACTGGCCTGAAAAGGATGAAGCTCCACCTCCAGATGCCCAAGACCTGGTTACATTACTTCTGAGGCAAAACCCTTTGGAGAGGGTGGGAACAGGTTAGAAAAATATATGTTTATATCTTTGTAAAAATCCAAGATGCTAGAAATAGTTAGCTCTTTGCCTCGTTCTGTCCCAATTGTTGGCTTTTTTCCACAGTCACCCTCCCCCCTAAATTGTCATTGATTGCAATATAAAATTCATCCCAGTTATAAAATCTTTCGGTTTCGTTTTGCTGAAGGCTATTATTGAACAAAACTCAATTTTGTCCAGTTGTTATCCTGTCATAATAAATTCTTACCATATTTTACTACATATTCTTCACACATGAGATTGATTTTCTTGAGCAATAGTTGATAATGAAGTGGCAGTGCAAACACCTCTACAAATACATGAGATCTTCTGTTTTACAAAGAAGAACTCAAAGTACTACTATCTAATGGACTTTACTTCTCAAAAGTGATTATATGTATATATTCACAGAAGTATGCAATCTGCAGATAATGGTGACAGTGAAATGTCACTTGTTATGACCGTATCTTTTATATAAATCCTATATAAAAGATTTCACTTTTAACTATCTTGGGCAAATCATTGTCAAAATGAAATTGTGTGTCCTTAAGTCATATCTGACTTATAGTGTCCCTAAATCAAACCTATCTTACTGAAATTTTTAAAATTAAAATCTGTGTAATCCCTTTGTAGGTGTAAACCAACAGAGTTTCTCTTGCTCCCCCAGGTGGTGCCTTTGAGGTGAAACAACACCAGTTCTTTCAGCACTTAGATTGGAATAGTTTGCTGAGACAGAAAGCAGAATTCATTCCTCAGTTGGAATCAGAAGATGACACAAGCTACTTTGACAGTATGTATGGTTTGGTTTAGATATGAAATTTAAGTTATTAATTTTTAAAGTAATATAAAATGAGAAGGATAAATGCATTAACATTTTAACAAAATACAATTATAATTCAATTAGTCTTTGAGCGGTAGTAAATTCAAATAAATAATCTCTATATATTTTGTAGCTCGTTCTGAGAAATATCACCATATGGAAACAGAAGAGGAAGATGATACAAACGATGAGGACTTTAACTTGGAAATAAGGCAATTTTCCTCATGTTCACATCGGTTTTCAAAAGTAAGCCTTTGTATATAGACTCATATGCATTGAATCGTTCCATATCTGCAGATAATGGCCTGAAAAAAGAATAAGACAATGGTTTTGTGAGCCATTTCCTCATTTCAGAGTATTTTTAAATCATGTTTTAAAATAGTATTTTTGTAAATATTATTTTCATGAATCTGGTATTGTTAGTTTCCTTGGAGCTTCCTAATAAATTAGCCAAAATAAGTTCCCTACTTGGAAAAGAAAACCAGTCAACAAATCTCCATTAGACATTAAGTCCCCAGGGGTAGATGGGATGGAATATAAATAAAGTTGGCTTGGCTTGGCTTGACTCGACTTTTGGTGGCATTCAGTGCCAATTCTTGAACTAGGTGATCTTCCTCTATAATACAAAAAGGCCCACTCAGGTTTGTTCCTCAGTCAGTTTATCCTGTTTCCAACTCAATACAAGAAGTCAAAATGGTAGTAATTAAAAGCAGAATAATGAGAGAGTGAATCCTTACATAGTAAAGAAAATACAACTGAATATGTAGGCCTTTATTCACGTTTATCCTAGCCCAATAAAACTTTGAAAATAAGAAATGAAATTATTGCTACTGTGAATAGGCAAGATAATACATTATTTGCACATTTTAGCATAATTTAGACTGCATTTTAAAAACCTAAATATCTATCCCTCTTACCCATGGCTACATGGTGCTTTGTCTGAAGTAATCCATAATCCCTATTCACCTATAGAAGCAATTTAAGAATAGGAAAGAGAAAAGGCAAGAGAAGGTCTTGTTTTCTGTGTAGTGATGTGAAACCTTTGTCATGGCTTGGCAGCAGGAATCCAGATCTCAAACAGTGAGAAGCATATAAATTTTCTCTGTGCAGATGGCTCCTGTGTGCTTCCAAGATAGCATACTACAAGAGTAACTTGATACTGATATCTCATAGCATCACTTTTTTTCTGTTGCAGGTAAACTCAATATGCAGGTTGTCAGATAAACAACTGGCTTTTTAGGCCAGTCGCCAACTTCCCTACATCTTTTAGTCGAGTAATTTACTGTCATTTTCACACTCAATTTCAGTTCACTCTCTCCACCCCACCCCCTGCTTTGCACTCCATGACTGATGGCTATTAAATGACTTGCTGGGATTTTCTTTTTGTTTTTCAATGACTTTTTGGTAAAGAGGTAATCTGAGATGTGCATTGATCCTATGATGTAGAAATCTCAAAGCATCTATAGATTTCGCATGCCGATCACAGTTCATATAGCCAAAAGGAAAAGAGGAGGAAATGATATGAATTCAAGATAGACAAATGCTATTAGTTATCCTCTTCCTTGGCAAAAAGACCAAGAAGAAAGGAAGTGAAAACCATTTAAAAGACGGTACCTCCTGCAAATTCATTCATCATCTGAAAAAGTGCTTTAAAACTCCAGGATATTGCTTATATGTATTTAGAGCATGCCGTGCTCTGCATGATATGTAGTTTTCTTAGGTTCATTTAGCGACAAACAACTGTCAGCTATCAATTCTTCTACCCTCATGCTCAGGTTTTTAGTAATATAGATCGAGGAACTCGAAATCAGACTGAAGAGAAGGAAGACACAACCGAAAGAACCAAAATTGTGACACTGACATCAGCAGAATCTCTAAGTTGGAGTTCAGAATATTCTGAAATGTAAGTGTTACATATTTGTATACAGCACGTGGGAAACTTATCACACATGATCTTCAGTCATTACATGAAGCAAATTAGACATAAATGATTACATCAGAAGCTAAGCACTAACCTTCATAAGAGCATGTTAACCTTATATACTTTTTATATCTCTCATTAGTGTAATTATTGTATAAAATCATTGTAAAAATTAAGTGTGTTGATTGCTGGAAGGTATTTGATGAATTCTGTTTACTGCAAACTTCATGAACTTTGTACTCCTGGTTTCAAATCATATTTAATTATTCAATCTAAATCTCATTTGAAAATGTAGGCAACAAATATCTATATCTGTCTCCTTTCTTCTGATTCTGAAAGTTCTAGGCAACGGCACAATTCAGGGGTGCTTCCTAAGTTGGCTATATCAGCTGAGGAAGATCAAGAGGAATCTCCACGTTTTGTTGGAGCCCGTAAAGATCAAGAAAGGACTAACTTTGTTAGTGAGGAAACGATTCAAGATGAACTGGAAGTAACAACTCCAGCAAGCACCATCAGTAGCTCTACATTGTCAGGTAGGATTCAAATGGCAAAGCCTTTCTGTTGAGAGCTTCTCATCTTGAGCTATGACAGTGATTTCATGTTCTGCTTGAACTAAGAATTGAATCTACAACACTGCATGTTTGAGGCTTACACAATTAAGCACAACATGTTAAATCAGCATTCAGATGTTAGATTTGTGTGCAGTGCCGTCTTAGAAAAACATCTTCATAATATCCAGAATGAATAAAGGTTTATTACATGAACCTTTATTCATTCCTGGATATTATGAAGATGTTTTTCTGGTCTGGTGAAGGCACAAAAAAGTGGACAATGGTTGTGAGGTAAAAAGCATCTCACATAATTGTCTCAGTATCATCTGTCAGCTGCCAGCTGTGGCCAAAGTCAAGCCAACACAGTAGGCATGTGCATTCAGGCCAAAAGGCATGCTGTTTTCGGGTCAGTTTTCCACTGATCCCTCATTTTGTTTACCTGAAAGTTACCCAAAAGGGAGGGGTGTTTTCGGTATCATTCAGCAGAGAGTCTGCCCATTGGCTACAATAGGAAACTTTACAGGCTCAGTCCTCAGCCATTTTAAGACATATCTGCATGAAACCTACCCCAGTTTTAGACCCCATTCACAACTGCAGGCCTGCCAAGTTTCAAAACAATTAACCAATCTACTGATTTTTTTTAATTATTTCAAGTTTTAACTATAACATTTGGGAATTGTCACTGGTTGTGTACATTCTCAGCCAATCAGAGCATGGGCCAGCACCAGACTTTTTATTGGCTGAGAAACACAAAAAGAGAAAAACTTCAACTCCCATCATGCTCCAATAGGAACTTTCAATGGCCACCCTATGCTAGTGTCACTGGGAAAGTGAGTTCCTAGGGCCCTCTCTGGAGGAGGTTGCTTGATGGGAAGATTAAAAACACCACAGATCCTCCTGCCTTAGGTATTTTGTGGACTTAACTCTTTCTGAAAATGTCATCTCTCTGAATCCGTTTTGCTGGTCTTTTCATCTCTCTCTTCCCCCTTCTGTTTTCGTAAATTAAACAAAAACGGTCCTCTGAAAACTACATTTTTTTGTTAACAGTGATGCAGGCCCAAGTCTACAACACAATGTTTTTCAACAGGGCAGAGATGGTCAAGTATACTACTGAATATAATGCTGATGCAAGAGCCAGTCATGCGTGGTATTTTAGCAACAGAGATGTGGAGGGATGTACTGTATATACCAGGCATGGGCAAACTTCAGTTTTGGACTTCAATTCCCACAATTCCTAACAGCCTCAGGCCCTTTCCTTTCCCCCCTCAGCTGCTTAAGCCTGGTATATACTCATGCCTAAGTTGACTCCATGTATAAGTCTAAGGCAGATTTGTGGGCCAAAATTACGGATATTGATATGACCTATGGGTAAGTCACGGGCCATTTCACAAAAAGGAGAAAGCACCAATGCTATCTCTTGGGACCAATGGCTCCTGATTACTGCCACCATTTCACCATCCAGGCATTTTTAAATGGCCAGTGTCATGGTTGAGAGTAGGGGGCTTGGTGCTATTTTTAGGTTCACCTGGGAATGACTAAGGTCTTCCCTTTCTCCAATTTACTCAGAGAAAGGGATGGTTCCTTTATTTATAAAGAGTTAGGGTAACAGTACTCACATTGATTCATGTTGCTGCAGGTTTTTTTGTGTTGGTTTTTTGACTAGAATTTCTAGACTTATACATACAGTAAGTATATAGGGTAATCTGCTAACTTAAAGAAGATCAGTTGTAAAGCTCATCCCTGATTCCTAGACATGTTAACAAGAATATCATTAACCACTCCGGTGTTTTATTGTAACCAGAAAAAAGATTAAACACCTTGGTTGTGTACTTCCACTCTTTAGATTATGTGTTTACTTATTTTGGTCATCCTTATCTTTTTGCAGTTGGCAGTTTTTCAGAACACTTAGATCAGATAAATGGAAAAAATGAAACTTCGGACAGCACAGATAATTTCTCAAAGCCAACTAGTGATCAAGCATCTCATGTAGCTCGCCAGCGATTAGAAACTACAGAGAAAAAGAAAATAGCTGGGAAAGTCACAAAGTCCCTCTCAGCCAGTGCTCTGTCCCTTATGATCCCAGGAGGTATGTAACTCCTTTTTCTCATATGGCCTCATTAAAATGTTGTTTTCAATTGAAACATGTCACAGCTTTTCTGGTTTTCTTGGCATTTACTCTTGAATCTTTAAAATAATTAAGATTGAAAAATTTTGCAACTATTATTAGTCTTGTTTTGCATTTTGTTCCATCAGCAATGGACAGGAACAGGAACTTAATACAAGATTCAGGTTTTTCTATCTGTAGTTCATCCATGGAGATTAGCATAGAGAGGGATTAATTTTTGTTTGTTTTAATTCCATACTTATTCCAGTAATGGAATAATCTGTACATGTTTGAATGTGCTGAACATCCTGATAGTAAAAGAACAGAGATTTTGGATCTTTGGATCCCCCCCCCCCCCCAGTAATCTTTGAATACAGCTAATGCCAAAGTAAAATGTGGTTGAAAGCCAGCCCCTACATTTGTGTCGATTGGGCTGAAAGGGGCTCTGCCAACATTCTCATTCTATACAATATATCCTTAAACAATCCCTGTTAAGATAGTTTTCTTTCTCTTCAAAAGGGGGAAATAAGCTTAGCAATTTAAACACAGCTCCTCTGTCCCCCTTTGGACTAAAAACAAAATGATAGATTCCCCTCTAACTGAAATTCAGAATATTTTCTGGGTCGTAATAGCCTAAGCCAGGGGTGCCCACACTTTTTCAGCATGCGAGCTACTTATATTAAACCAAAGTCAGAAAGATCTACCTACCTCCTCAAGGCTGGAGAGGGGAGGGGGTGGGGTGGGGCAGGGCTTGGTCAGAGGGGGGCGGAGCCAGGCTGCACCAAGCCCCGCCCCCTCCCCTCTGGCTTTGGAGCTCCCTGCAGCTTTTCCAGGCTTGAGGATGGCAATGCCAAGCCAGTGGTGACATAGCTAGCACAAGGCTGGCTTGGCACTGCCATCCTCAAGCCTGGAGAAGCTGCTGGTAGAGTGGAAGCCACAGGGGGGTGGAGCCAGGCTGCACCAAGCCCCGCCCCCTCCCCACTGGCTTTGGAGCTCCCAGCAGCTTCTCCAGGCTTGAGGATGGCAATGCCAAGCCAGTGGTGGCATAGCTAGCACAAGGCTGGCTTGGCCCTGCCCTCCACAAACCTGGAGCAGCTGCTGGGAGTGCCGAAGCCGGGGAGGGGCGGGGAGGGGCGCGGTCTGGCTCCGTCCCCTCTGAGAAGCGCTCCATCCGGCTGGGATCGACCTCCTTCATTCCCGGGATCGACTGGTCGATCACGATCGACTTCCTGGGCAGCCCTGGCCTAAGCAATAGATGTGTTTTCAAGTACGTAGATGGGATGACGACAAATGGGAATGGGACAAAGAGGAGAGGAGAGTGGTGCGTAGCTGTGGCTGAGCACTTGTTTATTATATATGTTATGTTTGTTTGAGAGAGGCTTGTATGAGGCTTGACTTTAAAAAATGCTTTTTGTATGTGACACTTTAATGTGCAATCCAATACGGTACTATATTCAGCTCCAGTATGATCTTCAGCCATCTTCCTGTTGAATATCTTCACTTCAGTAACTTGACACAAGTCTTTATTGTAAGAATTGAACGAAGATATATTTATTTATGGATTCTCAGGCACACAAAGCGTATTGGTTACACAGTATTTTCTTCACAGTACTTCCTTGATATTGTTGCAATTGACTTTTATTTTTATGAACACACAAAATTGTTACTACATAACATTCAGAATGGCTTATCTTATGCCAACTTGGTTTAGTAACTTCCTTTTTCTTTAAACTGTAATTTCTTTCTCAGTCTCCTGACTGGGTCACTTAAATCTTGTAGTTTCTTCTCCTTATCAATAGCATAACTGTAAATTTATTTCTCAAATAACACTTTTCTTTTTAGACCCACTGACAGTATTGACTTAGCACAGATTATCCTTTTATTTACTTCAGTTCTGCCACTGAAGACACAATATAATATTGGGAATTCATTCCCTTAGCTCACAAGCTAGTTCCTAATGCAGAATGGTTCCTTTAACACTTTAAATATCAGGGTTGAAGACTTTAACTTAGCCTAGGAACCTCCTCCATCTCTCACATAGCTAGAGACATCTTCCCTTTAGCTCAACCGGCTAAAGACTGGCTCATATTTTTAAAATGCCCACTCTCCGTTTGTCAGTTAGCTCTGCCCCTTTTTCCTCCTAGAAGGGGGTGAAAAAGGACAAAAGGCATGGTAATTGTGGTTATGTATAGTTGTTTATAATAAAAACATTTTTTAAAAAAATAGGATGTCTATCTTGCTAGTATTATATATAGTCCATATGTATTTAAAATATTACATAGAGAACTATGTCTTCCAGATATATTTGGTGTATCTCCTTTGGGAAGTCCAATGTCTCCCCATTCTGGGTCTTCCGATCCCTCTTCCTCCAGAGACTCTTCACCTAGCCGTGACTCTTCAACTGCATCAGCCAGTCCTCATCAACCTGTCATAATTCACACTTCTGGCAAAAAATATGGATTCACTATCCGAGCAATCAGAGTGTATGTGGGTGACAGTGATATCTATACAGTTCACCATATTGTTTGGGTAAGATATTATAATGTTTGAAACTGATATGTTTTCCATGTATTGTTTCAAGCCTTAATTTGATAGGTGTGTCATTAACATCCTGGCTGTTAATGATATGTCTCTTTATACAGGTTGCAAAATGTATAATATATGCCACTGAAAATTAAAACTAGTTTTTGAGATATGCCATGTAATACTGGGCCAGTTTTAATTCTTAATTGTATGTGACCACATATTGGTTAACTAAAGTTTCCTTTAGTTATATATGTCCTTCCAGTATTTTAGCTTGGCTACAGAGAATATCCCTGATGATTGGCCACAAAGGCTGGGGTTCATGCAACTTTAGAATCCAACATCTACAGGACTACAGGCTCTCAATTCCTGTTTTAGATTATGTACTCCATTTCCTAAGAAACAAGGGGGGAAACTATGGATCTAGAGATGTGGTGGGCGAAGTCTGGCCTGGGGGCTACATGCGGTATTCCTTCACATTTAGATGCCCCTTCCCCCATCGCCAGAAAGCAATTTTTTGCGTAATCTTAAAAAAAATTTTTTTTACTCCACCACATTTTGCAGGCTACCTGAGCCAATTTATGCCAAGGAGAGGCATTTATTGAAAGTCAAAGACATGGTTAAATTAGCCTCAGAGATGTTTGAAGGCCTTTCCTTTCCCTTTTCTCACCCTCCTCCTCCTCCTCTTTCTCCTCCTCCTGGTTCTTGTTCTACTTCTCCTCCTCTTCCTCATTTTCCTCCTCCTCCTCCTGTTTGCAAGAGCAGGTATAGACCTCCAAGGTATCTTATGGGGCTAATGCTGTTACCTGGTTTTCCAGTTTCCCACCCTGGTCTGAAAAATGTTTTAAAAATCAAGTGTTCCCTTTTTCTTCAATATTTATTTTACTTCCATATTTGACTGATTGGTTTTGGTTTTTTATGTTTGTTAGTTTGTTGATTTGGTTTTGTATCCTATCTTTGTCCCAATGCTAGTCTCCAAGAAGACTCAGATGATGATTTTTTAAAAAAAACAAAACAAAAATACAGTTGAATGCACAATAGGTTACAATACAGATGGACCCTATTTTAAAGCATTATATTTCACAATGGCAACATGTTACAATTGCACAAAAGGTTACAAATGGTTAACAAGCTACCAAGGTTTTCTAACCATTTTGAGCCAGAAACAAATCTTTTTTAAAGAGAATATCTCATTAGGCCTTATGTTTTGGGATCACCATCTTGCAAATGACTGAGGCTAGGGAGAAGCCTGTAACCGTAATCATTTGAAATTACGTTCCACCCTTCAAGTTGTAAGAATTTAATTCATGGGCAATTTACAGTCGCAGAGATATATTGGTAGTGATTTTATATCGGGTCCCTCATTTTGAAGCACCCTGTATTTTAACTCTTTTAATCTGTCATTTAATTTGTTAGCTATTTAACATATTTAGCCTTTTAAAACTATTTTCATTGTTGATAGTGTTTTAAATGACAGTACATTATATTTTGATATGGTTTGTCCATATTTTAATATGTTCAACTTAAGTTTAACAAGAATTTTTTTAATGTCAAGTTAATTTTTTTACTGAAAACCATCTTAAAATGATTAAGAATACCAAATATTCCTTATATCAGCTAAGGAATTCATGTCAAACAGAGTACATTATTTATGAAATATTTGCCGTGCCCAAATACAATTGCTAGCCACAACTTGAGTAGTTCCATTAAAGCAATGGTAATTCAACTTGTATAAATTTCATAGATAAGTTGGATAAGTTGGAACTTTTCTTTTTCATGTCAGGAGCTACCCAAGTCACTTTTGGTATAAGGGAATTGACTGTCTGCAAGGATGTTGGCCAGTGGACACCCAGATTTTTTACCATCCTCTGGGAGGCTTTTCTCATGTCCCCGTGTGGAAAGCTGGAGCTAACAGATGGGAGCTCATCCCGCTCCCCGGATTCAAACTGCTGATCTTTCAGTCAGCAGTCCTACTGGCACAAAGGTTTAACCCATTGTGCCACCGGGGGCTCCAGTTGGAACTTATTAGATGGGACTAAATTTGTAGTGTAATTCTATAACTAAATAGGTAGAAATATCCTTATTGTTGACATCTTCATCCTCATTATTACCACTATCATCATAATTTCATTTATATCACACCTTCTGCTCAAAACCGGGATTTTGCTGATTTTTTTCTTTTTTCCTTTCACTTTTTAGAATGTTGAAGAGGGAAGTCCAGCTTATCAAGCTGGATTGAAAGCTGGTGATTTGATCACTCACATCAATGGAGAGCCAGTGCATGGTCTTGTTCACACTGAAGTAATAGAACTGTTATTAAAGGTAAAAAAAAATTAAAAACTTTGCTCCTGAAACTGTAACTTCATTCATTGAACTTGTGGGGTAAGGATTTTCCTAATGGGTATAAAATTTTACTAGGGGTTATACAGTTCACCCAGCCAGTTTCACTATGATGACAAAAATAAATATAAAGTCATGGGTGCACAAATTTAGTGGATGCATACCATTGGGATATTAGGTGGGACAATACTTATGTCTGCCTACTGGTCAGTTGGAAGTTAGCCTATGATGAAAATAATATATAAACTTGAATTCTGAGCTAGTTGTCACTATTGTTAAATGTATGGAAATGTATCAGACACCCGTAGCATATTTGTTCACACTGTACATGTGTCTGTTATATTGTCTCCTTTTTTTGGAATGGGGGCAGCTCTCAAAACATATACATGGCTCCTTTATAATAATTTTCTTGTACTTTCCCTGAGCATTTGATAATAGCTCTGAGCCACATACATTTGGCCAATCAAGTGGAAAATTGTTAGACGCCTAAGGAATAACATAACAAGTTAAAGTTAATACAACATCAGGCCTAAATGCTCTGTTCACAGAGATTAAGCAGGCAGGCAGGCAGGCAGGCAGGCAGTTGGGGTGGAGCTGCATTCCTATGGCACTGAAGAGAAAAATACCATAGGTGTAATGAAAGAAAATGAAGCACTCCTTGCAATTATCTGTACACTGAACTGTGTAATCGTATTTCATCCTCTTTCATCTGTCTCATAACACATGACAAATATAATTGCTATATTAATTGAGGCCTCTATCATCTTTTTTCCCAAAACCCTTCCCGTAGTATTGTGAAGTGGATTCTGGAGATAGCCATTTTAATCCTTTAAAAATATTAGCAATGTTGTTTCCAAGATGTTTTCCAAAAATATGGCTAAAGTATTTATGAAAAAGCTATTATTGTTGTAATTACTGTTTTATTCTCCAAATGGAAAAAAGCTGTAGTCTAAAGTGCAAAGTTCTGCTGGGAACTATACCTTCCCCCCACCCCAAAGTAAGGTAGTTGAACACAGATTCATCTCCCATTTTATAGTTCCTTTTCCCACTATTTTGAAATTTAGGCAGATACAAGAGAAAAATGACTACTTTATGTCAGGGACCATAACACCACATAAAACAGAGACAGAAACATAACAGCATAGACACAGTATACAAAGTCGTTGTCCCTCTCCCTCCCCCCTCTCAATATATATACACATACAAATACATGCACATGATCTTTGAGCCTCTTCCTTGGGAGACATGTTCTGTATATTACCAGATATTTCTTATAAATTAATCTTTCACAAGGTGCTGGTGTGCTGCTTAGCTCTTTCCCCTATAAGACATTGCAGAATTGGAATGGTTCTGCCAAAACCTAATATTGTCTGATGACTGGGATTTGCAAAAACAATGGTTTTCCTATTCTAATCACCGCCATACATTGTTCCTTTGGTTAAAAGGCACAAGCCAAGATTTCAGGCTTCCAGAGGGTGGTAGAGAAAGAATTGCAATATTACTATATTTTGTGTATGTGCCTTCAAGTCACCTGTTGGGTTAAGGTGACACCATGAATTGCATAGGGTTTTCTTTGGCAAGGCATAATTATCTTGGAGTACTGTGATAAAACGGATTGCTCAACTATATGCAATGGGCATTACTCAGTGTGGTAACTCATGGTACTACCCTTATGAGCCTCTTCCCCTACTAGACCATGCCACAATATTGTAGCTAAAATACCAGACAAAAATGATAAAATCAGTGACCATAAAAACAGTAGTAATAAAAGAACAGTAGAAATCTTCGGTGGCACAGCGGGTTAAACCGCTGGACTTGCTGGCCAAAAGGTGGGTGATTCAAATCTGGTGGGTGGTTCAAATGCTGATAGCCCAGCTTCTGCCAACCTAATAGTTTGAAAACATGCAAATATGAGTAGATCAATAGGTACTGCTTCAGTGGGAAGGTAACAGTGCTCCATGCAGTCATGCCGGCCACATGACTATGGAGGTGTCTACAGACAACCTTTGGCTTAGAAATGGAGATGAGCACCACCACCCCAGAGTCAGACACGACTAGACTTAATGTCAAGGGGAAACCTTTTCTTTAGGTGTTTGTAGTGTGTGCATATGAAGAAATACATGGTTTGCAGCATCACCACCACCACTCCCCCTTAGAAATGACACTGATTAGATGAAGGTAGTAAAGAGCAAGGTTTGCTAGTGAAATTGACATAGGGGAAATGTTTCTAAACAACTTGAACATTCTTATTTGACAGAGTGGCAATAAAGTTTCAATTACTACAACACCTTTTGAGAATACTTCAATAAAAACAGGACCAGCTAGAAGAAATAGCTATAGAGGCCGAATGGTTAGACGGAGTAAGAAAACAAAAAAGAAAGAAAGTTTGGAAAGGTGAGTTGTGGTTGCCTAAGTAATGCCAAATAGATTTGTAATTCTTGTGAAAACATGCTTCTTTATATTCAAATAAAGTAATTTTCTCTTCCCTTCCAGATAAATATTCTATTTCATCTTTTCCACATGAAATACACTCCTTATCTAAGTTTACTCTGTAGTCTTGTGTCAAGTCTCTTCAGTTTTAAGATTTTGAAATATTTTCTAGCACGAAATACCATACATAAGCAGTTTTCCTCAGTAATAGCTTCTGAATAGAACCATGAAAAGTATATAATTCAATTTTCTGTCATTTGTTGGATTGATGAACTTTGCTGTTTATATTTACAATATAAGTTATGTTATGAGTGGCTAATTTGTGTTTGTGTTCTGTTAACTGCCATTAAGGAATATTTCTTTAAATTTCACTAAAAATACTGTCATCATGGTGAGATGGTGGCATATATTTGTACAAGTAGTGTGATGTATTTTCATAACTACATTTTGCGGTTAGTAGATTTCCTTTCTTTATTTCCCTCTTTGCCTGCAACAGTGAATGGCGCGACTCTTTTTCCCACTTTACTCTCACCCCAAATCCTGCTTTAAAACCATCACAGTCCAAGAAGAGTTTTAAACTTCCAGCACCAGAAGGCATTCTTGTACATTTTATAAATTGCTATGGATTTGTGGCATTCACACATGTGTTTCTAAACTGGTTGCTGTATTTTCTGAAGCTTTGGTAGTTTTTCACTTCTTGTGAGTAAAAGACATGTTATTAAAACAAAGGATATTTTTCAAGGCACATGTGTTTTAAAAATGACTTTTTATTTTCCTTTTAGGAGAAGATCTCTTTTCAAAAAGCTGGCTAAGCAGCCATCTCCCCTTCTTCATACAAGTCGGAGTTTCTCCTGCCTGAACCGATCACTTTCATCAGGGGAGAGCTTGCCGGGCTCCCCAACTCACAGCCTGTCGCCCCGCTCACCAACGCCAAGCCTTCGCTCCACCCCTGATTTCCCCTCAGGTGAGTATTTATGGATGCAGATACTCAGTGAAAGAAAAGGGCCAGTTATTGATTACACTTAAATGTTTATAAACATGAGCACTTTATGGGATGGAACTTATTGAACTACAGAACTTAACTTTCAAGAGATGAAAGTAAATGCCAAGGAATTACACCAGGTCTTGTGTAATCTTAAAATTAACAAGGCTGGTCAAGTGGAAGATACCTTTCACCAGCTATTTTGTTTCTCAAACCTAATCACATCATTAAAATTATGGGATATCTTCTTATTTCATATATGTATACTAACTTGTATTAAATCTATATTTAGTTACAATAGTCTAATGTTGTCCCACATAAGAGTACTGTGCCAAAAAATCAATAAGTAGGTCAGATATACTTAATGTAAACTCATGGGGAAAAGCGTGCAAGGAAGATTAAAAACTATAGATGTTTGACCTTTGAAGACCAAAATGCTTTAACCATGTGGGCTTCTACAGATACTACATCATTTGTACATTGAACAAAATATTTTTCATGATTTATTCTGGAAAATGAAATAAGGAAAACAGTGAAGTTTTATTTGTTTCCCTCCTAGGTACAAATTCTTCTCAAAGTAGTTCTCCAAGTTCAAGTGCACCCAATTCTCCAGCTGGATCAGGGCATATTAGACCAAGCACCCTCCATGGATTGGGCCCCAAGCTTGGTGGGCAAAGATACAGGTCAGGAAGACGCAAATCAGCCGGCAGCATTCCCCTTTCACCCTTGGCACGGACTCCTTCTCCCACACCGCAGCCAACTTCCCCTCAGCGATCTCCATCACCTTTGTTGGGGCATTCAGTTGGAAACACAAAAATAGCTCAGGCTCTCCCTGCCAAAATGCATTCTCCTCCCACCATTGTGAGACATATAGTTAGGCCTAAGAGTGCCGAACCACCAAGGTCACCATTGCTCAAAAGGGTTCAGTCAGAAGAGAAACTTGCCCCTTCTTATGGCACCGACAAGAAACACTTGTGCTCACGCAAACACAGCCTTGAGGTAACTCAGGAAGAAGTTAACAAGGAAGTATCTCAACGAGATATAACCCTTCAGAGTCTTGAAGAGAATGTTTTGGATACTCCATCACTTACACGAGTGAGGCCTGTAGAACAGGGTTGCTTAAAGCGGCCCATTTCCAGGAAGGTAGGCAGGCAGGAATCAATTGATGAACTGGACAGAGAAAAATTAAAAGTCAAAATAGTTGTGAAAAAGCAAGATCTGACAGAGAAACAAGAACATTTGCAGAAAACAAGCACTGTACATGAACTTTGTGGTGAATTAGAAAGCTCTGTTACCTCTTCTCTGGAGGAGAGAGATGTCAAGAAAGCATTTCCAAAAGCTTTGGACAGATCAACCCCTTCTGAAATTAAAATTGCATCTCTGGAGATACAATCAGTAGGTGGCATGTTAAAGGACACCCTTCAAAAGAACGCAAGCATGAGATCAAATGATTATATTGCTTCAGATGTGCATGTTCAATGTCATGGGCCTCCATTTAATGAACTCAGTCATTTGTCTTATGACTTCAAAAGAATTCCCGCTTCATGTACCTTGCAGGATGTTCTGCCTCACTCATCTGACAAGATGCTGAATGGAAAAGGAGAAATTGTAGATAAAACTGCACCAACAAAAGAATTTGTCAAATTTGAAAGATTAGATAGTAAGCTTGCAAATATTGATTTCCTTCGGAAGAAAATATCCTTGGAAGAAAAAGATGACAGCCCCTGTCCAGTGCTAAAGTCCAAACTGACATCAAATGTGCATGAGTGCCATCAGCTCAATATAGTCAGACCTATAAATGTGCTGCAGGATTCAAATTCAGTTGTTGAAAGCCGACCTTTTATCAGCAGTTCTCATGCTGCTCAGATTAACTCTGTTCCTTTTGTTCCTCTCAAAGCTTTGAATGTCCGAGGAGAAACTAGCATGGAGTTATTTCTACAGTCTCCTGTCCGAAAGAGTCCTTCAGAATATAAACTAGAAGGAAGGTCTGTGTCTTGCTTGAAACCTATTGAGGGTACATTAGACATTGCATTACTTTCAGGGCCACTGGTTTCAAAGACCGAAATATCTTTTTGTACATTCCCAGGAGGTCAAAATACCAAAAATGATGCTGTGGTACTTATGTGCCCAGGTGGTAGCAATAGGCAGGTTGAGCCATCTCCAAAAGAGAAGCCACAAACCTTCCAGCAATCCAGCCCATGCAAATCCAACATATCTCCATGTTCAAATCCAAATAAAACTGCACAGAGCTCGCCAGCAATGCCTGTGACTACTAAACATCAGCCAGAAAAAACACTCTCCAATCTCAGTGCTAAATGTGATCCATCTATGCGGGTGATTAACCAAAAAAGAGAGGTAATCCAACTTTGTGCAAATGATACTAAATCTAATAGTCTTCAGAACCAGAATTCTACCTTGCCAACCAGCAGATCTGCCCAACAGCAAGGAAATTCTGAAAAAGCCAAACGAAAAGAGAAGAAAACCTCTAAAGAAGTGCCTGACATCCATATAAGGGCTCAACAGAGTGGTGATGTGCTTCCAGAGAAACCTGGGATAATTGAGGATTCCTCAGCAAAGAGACCTGTATCAGAAATGCTCCCAAATCAAGACCCTAAACGCACTGCAAGGTGTTCTTTTGATGCACATTTGCAGCCACAAACACGTGGAACAGGAAAAATACAAGTAACAGGTTCAAAAATAAAGCCCAAAGATGTCAGAGATATGTCCAAGCAATCAACAAAAGAGGATGGTAATGCTGTTGCAGAATTTTCAGGAAATGGGTTGGGTGTACAGAAAGCAAGTCCATGTTTCAAATCTGAAGGTTCAGTCCTTCCAATGTCTTTGCAAACATTTTCAGATCTAACTTCTGCTAAACAGGAAAAAAATACAATTAGTGTAACGATCCAAAAGGAAAGTGCCCGAGATCTGAAAGCAAAGGAGCAGAGACAATCTAAAAATGTACTGCTAACTTCTGAGAAAGAATCCAGCTTTGCTTCTAGACTGCAAGGTAGCAATCCTGAAATGTCTTCTGTGAAACAATTGTCCAGTGTATCATCCACAGCAGATGCTCCTCTGTTTTGCAGCAACCAAGATAATCTCCGACCAGCATCAGAACCAGAAATTAGCACTGTTAAGTCAAGACAAGCATCTGACACTTGTTCTTCTAATTTAAAGAATTCTGATAAATTGACACAGAAACAAATTCCTACAAATGTAAAAGAAAAGGAGACTGGTGTTCAGATTTTGACTGGTTCTAGGAAGGAAGGGAAAAATTTAGGTTTTTCGTATTCCACAAGCTCTCCAAAAAAACTAAATAGTGAGCATATCCAGGTAGAACGGCAGCTGGTTATAGAATGTGGGTCAGAATCCTCAGCCCAAGCCAGTAGCACCATGCCTGAAAAACAACTTAAATCCTCCAGTAAAAGCCAGGGAGCAGCAGTGTCACTAGACAACACTAAGCATTTTCAAAAGCAAGAAGTGACGAGCTTAACTGACCCTGTTGATCAAAAGCCATATCATGTACGCAGCAAACAAAGCGTGCCTCCAAAAATATCTGCTGTGAAGGATAGTCCCTTGGTGAACAAACAGGTAGACAAGGGCCCAAGCAATCAGACTAGCACTGCAGAAAAACAGCCCGAAGCAAAAAAAAGCACTGAAGCACTTTATTTACAGAGTGACCATGGGAAATCAGATCTTAGTCTTTCTATTCCTAGCAGTGATGCCAGAGGAAAAGCTGCGGAAAAGGCAGCCACTTGTAGCAAGAATGCTCAGGACACAAAAGGCAAAGGCCACATGAATCTGAAACAAGTAGCGGAAGGGAACAAGCAGCATGCAGCAAAACATTCCTCCTCAGTTTCTTTGCAGACTTCATGCCGCACAACTGCAGTGACAATGAAGCAACTTGACTGCCCATCCAGCATCTCTGAATCTAGACAGGAAGTCCGTGTTTTATCTTCGACAAAAGCTAAGCTGGGATCATCGGAACCACTTGCAGCGACCAGCAAGGAAATGAAAAAACAATCCAGCTTTTCCACAGAAGGTGGTAGGGCAGAAATGACTAAAAGTGTTTCATTGTTGGGCATACACTGCACTCCATCCCCTGTGGAAGAGCACATTCCAGTTTCTGACTTTGGGGGGAAGGTGAAAAGTCAAGAGAGGCCTCACTCTGCTAACACTGTGGACATAAAGGGAAAAGACCCCATTCTGCCTCAGTCTTCTGCTGTAAGAAAACAGAATGTAGGTAAAGATTTGCCAAAGTCAGGGACTTCCGCTGACTCTCTCAGTGCACTTTTGTCTGACAAAGACTCGGCCCGGCAAAGGCGAGGAAAAGAAACCTCAAAAAGTAGTCCTCACAAAAAAACCTCCTAATATCAAGACTTGTAACTCGGATTTCTTTCCCCAAAGTGTCATATCTCATATTATCTTTCAAAAACAGCACTGTGTGGTATTTTCTTGCAGAAAAATACTCCATGCCACTGAAGCAGGGTGTGTAAAGAAAGGACTTGTTTATTTCCTCAAATTGCCTTCCCAAGTGTAACCGGTTAAACTGTTACCATATTGTATTTGTACAAAAACTACTTTTACAATTTGAAACATATGTTGCAGGGACAGGGAGGGGGTCAGTAGCAAAAGGTCTGTAAATACTTCATAGTGTTATTCTGAATGTAGTGTATCACTTTGCTGCTGATTATATTGTTTCCTCTTTTGTGGTAGTAGCTTTGCCACTGGTTTTCCATAATATAAGAAGAAACAGAATTACTAAACCTTGGGCCTAGGTTTGAACCCACAAATATGGTTAGGACAGAGAACAAAATGCCACCCCCACCCAACCCAACCCCACCTTTGTACTTGTTCAAAACTATATACTCAACTATGAAATTTAAGAAATTTAAGACTTCTAGTTGCTGTCAGTGAATTTAGGTGTGAAATTTAAGAGCTCGAGGATGGTAGTATTGTAGTGACCTAGATATATTAGTTTAAATAGCTGACCAAACTGCAACTCTTTAGCACACAGCGTCTGCGTTTTGGTAGGGCTATGCCAGTAGTAGGGAAGGAAAGAGTCTCCATTATCATTATAACCCATACTATACCATTCCCACTCTGGTAACATGAAGGCCATGTTGTTGCCTTTCCTTCATTGCATCTTAGACTGAGTCTGTAGTGACTTTGCAGTGAGCCTAGCTTCTGCTGTTGATTCAGGCCACATTTATTTAGGATCGGGCATATAGTCCAAAAGTGCATAGCTTAAAGCATTCAACAGTTTTGCATTATCTTAATGAATCATCTTGTTGTCATGGTAGATAGATTTGAGCTTTCTTTTCTATTTTATGACAAGAGGTGGGGAGGTGGGAAGGGGGATATTGAAGCTTTTGTTTCCCAACAATGTATCTAGATTATATATCCAGCACCTGATAATACTTTAATACCTAGCTGGGGCCTTACGTTGTAGAGTAGCTTGCTGTTTCTAGGCAAGTCATCCTAAGTTTCACATTTTGAAGTACATGAGTAGCTGTATACATTTCATATTGTGACCTTTATTTGTATTGAAAAAAGAAGTGTGTTTTATAAAAAAAATAAAAAGGTGGTTTTGTAAAAAAAAGTGTGTGGGGGGTTCTCTTCAAGCTACTTGGTGCTAGATTTTGAGTGTCCTTTTTACTTTTGCTAAGCCTTATTTGAATTTTGTGTATTGTGGAATGTGTCCAATGTGTCTGATTAAATTTAGAGCAAAAGTGCTTGGTTTGGTTGGAAACACTCCAGAAAATTGATCACAGATAAGCATGCTAGAATGACCAGGATCCAGAAATACTTTTTATATGTTTTCTATGTTGAATTACAAAAGTTCATTTAGTGGTGCCTCCCACTCAATTTCCTGAACAGTCTTAACACAATACCAGCATGCTAAATGCATTTCCCTGAGAACAAGCATTAAACTGGTTGGGATTTTACTCATTTTTAGAAGACTCTGCTAAGAAAAAATGGCCAGAAAGTCTCTAATTTTCCATGAAACATTACTGCATTCATTTCCCTTTATATATATTCTCATTAATTATTTAGAACAACTGGATTTTTTAAAAGCCGCATGGTCCTAGCATTTACAATCTGTGTTTGTATTTTGGGAATGAATTCACTGAACATTAATGCACTCCAAAATCATGACATTTCTATCTGGGAGGTATTTTATAGTTTACAGTGACTTGTATTTAAAATCCTTCCGTTTGTTTTCTTTAAAGCACATCTAGCTATCTTGTTTACAAATGTATCTTTTAAATGTATATTTTGTATAGTACTTTATCACTTTTGCCAAATATTTTTTTCATTTAGGAAACATAGTAGCACCTATGCTTGTATTCATGTAGTCCTTGTCCGTTGCTGTTTAACTTAGAGTGAACTGTTCATGATCCTCTTAAATGTACTTTGTCAGTTTCTGTGTGGTTGTATATTAAAATGTCCCTTTGTAGTACTTCCTATTGTAGATGATCAAATTATTAAAAAGAAAGTTTGTTAGGATCTGTGCAATAAAGTGTTTGCGGTCTTATTTTCTTTAAGAAATCCCCATCTGGATGTCATAACCAGTGGATATTGGATAAAAATATTTATACTTAAGCAGTTGCAGAACATTGAAATAAAAATGAGCATGAAAGGGAATTGAGTTTGTTTCTTGAAATGACTTTTGTGAATATAAATTTTAATACACAAGCTATAATGGAATCTCTGGGTTGCTGTGAGTTTTCCGGGCTGTATGGCCATGCCCCAGAAGCATTTTCTCCTGATGTTTTGTCTACATCTATGGCAGGCATCCTCAGAGATTTTTTTCCACGACTGGTAGCCAGATTTTGTTCATTTTCATGTTTTCTCTGTGTAGCCTGACACGGTAGTTGTTAGAGCCATTGAAATCCACAAGCATGCGGACAACCTCTGAGGACGCCTACCATAGATGCAGGTGAAACATCAGGAGAGAATGCTGGAACATGGCCATACAGCCCAGAAAATTCACAGCAACCCAGTGTTTCCAGCCATGACAATACATATAATGGAATTGAATGCTATAGTGTTGTATCCATTGTCAACACTGCTGAATGGATAATCCTGCATTTTCACAGCAGATTTTTCAGAACCTTATAGCGCCCTTAGATGCCTTTCCATGGAAGGCCCACTCATTCCAACACAACTCATACTTTTTCCCTCAGAGGAGAAGCCACAAGATCCCTTCTCCAATGTCATTCCACCCCGGTGTCCCCATATTAAGCAGATATCTAAAGGAGAAAGCTTGACACACATTTTCCTGCAGGTTCATTGAATATTTAAGTGTTGCTGTAAAATACTATTGTATGGATGAATGGGTTTGGCACTGGAGTTTTAGGATTTGTTTCAGTGATTTGAAGGTTTCTTGCCCAAAATCATCTATCTAAAGTTGTAGGAGCATTTCCTTATGCATTACATAATCGTATCTTCACTTATATTAATGACACTATCAACCATGAAGTGCCATGCTCATGATAATGCCACTGAACATATATAAAAATTACTGTGGAAAGGGGGAAGATATGGAGGAAGGGGAACTAGTTTTCAAAATAACAGTCATGTATTGTACTTGGGACACACAGTGTGGTATCAACTCCTGATTTCCATGGCAAGCAAATGTTAGATTTCATTGGAAAGAATGTAGGAGTGACATATCTGAAGGTGGTTGAGCTCCATTTGAATACAATGCAGTTACATCTGAGTTCAAAATGCACAGCATTGCAGAAAATGTATCTACATGTATATGAAAACAGATGTTGGTGTTACAACCTGTATTGGAATGCATTGGCCTGATTTGTGTTGATGGGAGTGTCACCATAGCTGAATGTGGTCTGGATACAGTTGTTATCTTGGCTCTGCAACAGTATGAGAAGGCGGTAGGTGATGAGATGGGGAAATTTTTACTTCATGTTGAAAAGCTCAGCACAATATTTTCTTTATTAGAAACCTATGTGGTGGAAAGTGTGGAACCGATCAGCTGTAGGAAGATTCAGGCATGTCTACTTTGAATAGAACCCTAACAGATGACAGACTCTTTCATTATTCTATACACACGCATTTTGTAATATTGGAGCCCCAGGTTGCACAGTGGGTTAAACCGCTGAGCTGTTGAACTTGTTGACTAAAAGTCCGCAACCTCAAATTGAGGGTGTGGGGTGAGTGCCCGCTGTAAGTCCGGCTTCTACCAAACTAGCAGTTTGAAAACATGAAAATGTAAGTAGATCAATAGGTACCGCTCTGGCAGGAAGGTAACAGCGCTCCATGCAGTCATGCTGGCCACATGACCTTGGAGGTGTCTATGGACAATGCCGGCTCATTGGAGATGCGCACCAACCCCCAGAGTCAGACATGACTAGACTTAATGTCAGGGGGAAATCTTTACCTCTGTAATATTAGGATCACTCCTGATTTGAACATAGGGAACACCTCTCTGAAAGAGACATCAAGCAGGAAGTTAAAGAAATGCCTCAGACAATTAATGGTTGACAAGATCAATTTTAATAGTATAACAGCAAGAATGGAAAGGTCAGAAAATTGAATCCAGATATGTAGGAATATGAATCTTGTTGTATCTCATTCTCACAAGCAGGAATTGATATTTCCATCTTCAAAGGTAGCCCCATGTAGAGTGCATTACAGTAGGCCATTCTGGGTGTAACCAAGATGTGGACCACCATGGCCAAGCAAGGCTTTTCGAGGTATGGTCGCAGCTAGCATACCATTTTAACTCTGCGAAGGTCCTCCCAGCTACAGCTGGGAAATATACCAGGTTCAGATATCATAGTTTGAGGCTGGTGACAGTGTTACTTGAAGTTTCTTTGAGTTGCACACCAGATGTTAATGAAACCTTTCTAGGTTCCTATGTAACAATAAACTATAGGTAAACCCTGACATTAAGTCCAGTCGTGTCCACCTCCGGGGGTTGGTGCTCATCTCCATTTCTGTATGGAGCACTGTTACCTTCCCGCCGGAGCTGTACCTATTATCCATGTTTTCAAACTGCTAGGTTGGCAGAAGCTGGGGCTAACAGCGGGAGCTCACTCCACTCTCCAGATTCTAACCTGCGACCTTTGAGTTAGCAAGCTTAGCAGCTCAGCGATTTAAACCACTGCACTACTATAAACTATAGGTGGAAATTATACCATCTAATCTCAACCACATCAAGCTGGAAAAGAAGGAAAACTCAAAAGCCAAAAACTTATTTGCATAAGTGTAATTCAGCATTACATCTTTAGGCAAATGTGTTTATTTATTTTCAAAGCATCAACGTAACATGTTGTATGACATTATATAAAAATCATGGCATCAGCTATTATAAGATTTGTCAGTACTTTTATTTTGGCAAGTTAAAAATATTGAAATTAGCACACTGAAAGCTCTTATAGGGGAAAGAGCAATCTGCATAATTTCTCATGCCAAAATAAACTTGAACAAAATACAATTCAAGAGTTCCCATTTCTTTGTGTGATGCTTTATTGTTGCTATCAGTAGAAGAAGCTCGTGGGAAAAGTTGCTTAAATATTTAAATTTAAGTCTTTGTTGTTGGGTGCCTTCAAGCTGTTTCCAACTTTTGTTGATTCTTAGCTCACTGAATAAAACTGGGAAGGATTCTATTCTCATTCCTTGTACAGTACTAAAAGAGACACAATCACCTGCTATCTATGTCCACAGGCAGATACAGGAAACAAATGCATATGACTACCTCTTATTGAGGGCCACCTGGTGGTGCAGCGGGTTTAACTGCTGAGCTGGTGAACTTGCTGACTGAAAGGTTGGCAGCTCAAATCCAGGGAGTGAGGTGAGTTCCTGCTGCTAGGCCCAGCTTCTGCCAACCTAACAATTGGAAAGCATGCAAATGTGAGTAGCTCAATAGGTACTACTCTGGCAGGAAGGTAACTGCACTCCATGCATTCATGCTGGCCACATGACCTTGGAGGTGCCTACGGACAATGCTGGCTCTTCGGCTTAGAAATGGAGATGAGCACCACCCCCCAGAGTCAGACACAATTAGACTTAATGAAACCTTTTACTTCTTATTGAGTCCTCATCTATGACATTTTAGTTCCTGTTTTAGAAAATGGTCCTTTCTGCACTTTTCCTATTTTAGAGAATAGTCTCTTATGGGCAAAAATGCCCCTACATTCCCTGAAGGGCACTGGGAGACAAAAAAATTCTCAAACGTTTTTTGAGTCGTGGATCACAGGCTGCTTTTTGTCCACCCCGGTGTGTGTACTATAATTGTTCTCCTTGGCTATTCTGAAACCTTATTAATTGGTGAAGAAAAATAACATGGTATTTCTTTGCTGCTAGTTGCATGTTTTCCTCAAACATATTTCTTAGCCTTTTCTTAATTATCAGAATTGAATGATATGGCATAAAATCATTGTATCATACTTAGTTTTTCCCATTTTCCAAGGAAGGTGCCCATTAGCCTTTTACCTGCTTGGCATACACTGCTTGCCTGCTGTGGTAAATTGTGGTTTTCTGACATTTTACTGACAGAATGAACTGCATGCAGAGAATGCAAAACTGAATGGTCTTTCTTCTTTCCGCATATCTTTTCAACAATTCCCCCTAAACTACCTCATATCGGGATAGTGGAAATGAGAACACTATTGATATAAAGAGGAGCAGGAAATAAATGTGCTGTTAGAAAATGACTTTTCCTTGTAAATTCCTTCTTATGAATATGTTCTTTGAAGTTACTTTTGTGTACTTTCCTGTTTTTGCGAGCTTAAATGTGTTGGTACTTTCTTTGTAAAAAGCGAACGATCAAAACGAAGGTCACTGCAATTACGGTTATCACAACAAAGGTAATCAATATTACGTTCGCAGTGCTATATCCACAAGACAGATTTACAAAGAGGAGCTTAGTACCAGCTAGTGACTTGGGCTCAGAGCAGACTGTCTCTTCAAAGCCTTCAATTTTATCTATGTTTTGCTTGTACCAAGTTAATAATCCAGTATTGGAACAGGTGCATTCCAGTGGATTGTAACTTAAATTGATTATGCTCTGGCCGGATAAATTAGTCAGCATATCACGTGGGATAATATGGATCCCGTTATTGGCAAAATTGAGATAGATGTTCCTAAGATTAAAAAAGGCACCTGAATTGAATGTAATAAGATCATTGTGGCTCACGTCCACATGCTGTAGCTTTCTAAGAGCGGAAAAGGCTTTGGTTTCTATGGCCAACAATTTGCAGTGAGATAAAATTAACACCTCTAAATTGAACACTTGCTGAAAAAGGTGGCCATTCAGAATGGTCCCAGGTTCAAAATTATTTCCCTTTAGGTTTAAGACACGAAGAGACTCTAGACCTTGTAAGATGTGCTGGATATTTGAACCAATTTGAGAGAAAGAAAGGTTTAGGATCTGCAAAAACTGCAGATTGCCAAAAGGTCCCTTGGAGGCATTGGTGGTGTCAATGAGTGTGAAAGCCAAGTCCAGAACCTTCAGGTGAACAGATCCATTAAAGGCTGTACTATGGAGTAATAGCTTCCTGTTGTAGCTCATGTTGACATGCTGCAAAGTGCTGAGTGCAGAGAACTGCTTCCTGCAGCAGCCCAAGTCTTCTATCTGACTGTTGCTCAAGTCAAGATATTCAAGGTTTGACAAAGAGTCTAAACATCCAGCACCCAAATCCAATTCCTTAGAATTTCCTTTGATGTAGAGGTGTGTGACAGTGGGGAAAGCAGAAGATCTGATGTCACAAAGGTGTACAAATTCATTGTTGTTGAGATTTATTTCCTTCAGCATATCTATCCTATGATGTCCAAGAGGTATCTCAGAGAGCGAGGTGTGGGCCAAGTCCAGTGTCTGAAGTTTGGTCAACCACTTGAACGTTTCACAAGAGAGATTTAGAAAAGTACGATACTGCAGAGTGAGGTGGTCTACAGATACATTGCCAATGCTCTGCAGTGCAGTAGGACTTATTGGAAGTACATCTGAATCCAGAAAAGTCCCAAGATGAAGAGCAACAGATCGAGCCCCTTCTAACCCTTTCAAGATGATGGGAATATTAACACAACCACTCAGGTCCAAACTGTAGAAAGAAATAGAGCTAAAAGCCCCAGGGTCAATATGCACAATATCATTCCCTTTTAGTATGAGAGTCAGATTGCTGAATTGTTTAAATAGCATTACATCTTTAGCAGATATTTTTTGGATGTTGTTCATCTGAAAATCCAAATATTTTAGGTTTTCAGTTTTGAAACTTGGTGGGAATTTTAGAGATTGAATGTAGTTGTTTCCTAGTATCAGTGTTTCCAGGCTACCCAGATCCTGCATGGGAATAAATCTTAAACCAGTGAGTCCTGTTTGGGTGAGGTCAAGGTGCTTCAGTGACAGAGGTCCTGCAAATGCTGTATCTCCGATGAAAAGAAGAAGATTTCCAATCAAGATTATAGAGTCCAGATGAGAATTGTTCTCAAACGCATTGTCGTATACCCAATTAATCTGGCACCTTAAAAATAACAAAGAATTCTAGAATTAGCACACAACAATTATGCTTTATCTAATTCCTATCATCTGTGGAGACAAAACTAGAAAAACAAATTTGTTCCCCCAGTGGCATGAAAATGGCTAATCTTAAGGCTGATTACATTGCCACAATTACATGGTTTCCAAGCAGTTATTCTTTCAGGATGCTGCACTTTATAATTAGGTTTAAACAGATGAGAAATTTGCTATTGTGATCAAGGTCTGAGTCTTACAATCATAGAATCTGTTGAGTTGGAAGAGACCTCATGGGCCCTCCAGTCCAACCCCCTGCCAAAAAGCAGAAAAATCACATTCAAAGCATCCCCAACAGATGGCCCTCCAGCCTCTGTTTAAATGGCTTCAAAAAAGGAGCCTCCACCACACTCTGGGGCAGAGAGTTGCACTGCTGAAAAGCTGTCACAGAAAGTTCTTCCTAACGTTCAGGTGGAATTTCCTTTCCTGTAATTTGAAGCTATTGTTCTGCACCCTAGTCTCAAGGGCAGCAGAAAACAAGTTTGCTCCCTCCTCCCTGTGACTCCCCCTCACATATGTGTACATGGCCATCATGTCTTCTCCCAGCTTTCACTTCTGCAGGCTAAACAGACCCAACCCTTTCAGCTGTTCCTCATAGTTCTTATTCTCCAGATCCTTGATCATTTCAGTCGCTCTCCTCTGGACACATTCCAGCTTATAAAACAGTTATTTGCAACATGGAGGGGGAAAATCCAAGTCTTATAACGGAAGAGAATGCAAGGATCCAAAGTACCTTGTTAAATCTAAAAACACCAACTTCTTCAGCTTGCTAAATGTTGAGGGATGGAGGGAATACAGGAAATTAAAACTGAAATCAAGAACTTTTGTCATGGAAGGCAGTTGATCTGGAATCTTGGTCAGCTCCAAACCTTCACAACTGTAACTTCTGTTAGTAATAAGCTGTGAACAACATAAGCACACATATTAATTTATACAAATACATATGCTGCCACAACACATTCTGTATTGTGTTTTAGTGAAAGCACTCTTACTGTAAAACCCATTTAGTGAAGCAGTATGGAAGTCAAGAGACTGGAAAATGTAATACTGTTCCATTGGTAAAGTTGGTTAGGTCCGTCATAACAGCATGTCCTCTAGGAATCTGACATACATTATTCATAGCATCTTGGGGTGGAATGAAATAAGTTTTGCACAACTACAGAAATAAATGCAAGTAGTCAATCTTTGGGAGCATTTTGTCCCTTATTTTAAATTTTTAGACCCCATCTACACTGACATTACAATGCTGTTTCATAATGCAGTTCAACTGCTTTGAAGTGCATTATTATTATTATCATTATTATTATTAAAGACATTTATATTCCATCCTTCTCAGATCTGGAGGGGGATTCAGGGCGGCTTATAACCGGTAACCATTACCAACAACAACAATAAAAACGCAGTTAAACATTAATTAAAACATCATAAGTTTAAAAGACCACTTAAGAGACAAATCCATGTCCAAGTCCAGAGTCATAATTCAAAATCTGTAGCAGAATTATTCACACACACATTAATTAAAGCAAGCCTGGGGTCTCTGTATATGCTTAGCTATTGTGCTAGCCAATTGGTTGTTGTAGGTTTTTTGGGTTGTATGGCCATGTTCTAGAAGCATTCTCTCCTGACGTTTCACCTGCATCTGTGGCAGGCATCCTCAGAGGTTGTGAGATTTGTTGGAAACTAGTAAAATTGGGTTTATATATCTGAAAGGGCCAGGGTGGGAGAAATAACTCTTTTCTGTTGGAACTAGGTGTGAATGTTTCAACTGGCCACCTTGGTTAGCACAACCTCACAACCTCTGAGGATGCCTCCCACAGATGCAGGTGAAATGTCAGGAGAGAATGCTTCTAGAACATGGCGATATAGTCCAAAATACCTGCAACAACCCAGTGATTCCAGCAATGAAAGCCTTCGACATTACACTGTGCTAGCCAGCTTTTTATTGATGTTAACTACTAGTGACACCCCAAACACCTGGATATAACCATCTTGTAAGCTGCATGACAAGAGTGTCCCAGGTCTGTATGCCATTATTCCTCTTAAGATTCATTTAGAAACATCAGCTAAAAGCTTAGGGCAACCATGGAGAAAAACAGAGCAGCATATTTTGTATGAAGGGAGCCTCCGTGCCAATTGCCTCCAACACCATCTAATTTCTTTTTTTATGCAGGGCACAGACCACAGACTGGTTGTATATTATATTATAATATGGCCTGTCACAGATCAATTCTATTTTCTCAATGCTGCAAAGCTACATTTGAAAATGTAAAGGGCATTGCAAATGTTTCAGTAAAAATGAGATTTATGTACATATATTAGCATCCTCATATGATCTCCTTAAACTGGCACATGATACTATCACAACAGCATTTTAACAAAGGAAAATGCAATATTTAAAGCAAAGGCTATTAATGCAGTGAAAAGGCAAGGTGTATCATTCTTAGAATATGACTCGAAGAACAGTAGAACGAATAGGATCAAAATAATTTAATATGAGAAAAAAGGAAACAGTGCACAGAAATCGCATATTACATTTCTCCCCCCCTGTTTTCCTTTAGAGTTATTCTAAAATCTAAATTTAATTACTTTAGTGTTTCAAAATTGCCATAGAAAATTTTTGAAATTTTAAATTTTGAAAGTATGTGCAAATACAATGAGCGGGTCCTTAATCTACACTTTACACAAAACAAGAGGCCAATGATTTGATATAGTGAAAAGCAGAAATAAATGTTTAGCTATTAATGTAAACGTGACTAGTCCGGCCTAATATAGCTATAAAGGAGCTCTGTGTTCATGGCATCAAGCGTGAGGAGGGAAAACATCACTCCAAGGTCTAGTTGTGCCAAAACTAGGTGCATTTAAACTGCTTATAAAGGAAAGCACCTGTTCTGAAGCCAAGGCTGCACACAAATTAAAGGCACCAGTGGTCTGTTTCATTACAACCCTTCTGCTTCCAGCAAACTCCTTTCAAAACCTTGTCATATAAAGTCCAAAACATGCTGCAAAATGTTGTATGCACTACATGAAAGATAGTTCTTTGGTTATCTCCGCCAATGCTTCCTCTTCATCCTAGAAAGAAGTGATGAGTGGAGTGCCGCAGGGTTCTGTCCTGGACCCGGTTCTGTTCAACATCTTTATTAATGATGTAGATTTTTTTTGACTTAGATGAAGGGTTAGAAGGCATGACTATTATTATTATTATTAATTTATTTAAAACTTTTATATCCCGATCTTCTCTACCTCCATAGAGGGACTCAGACCGGCTAACAGCAGAATTCAGTGGTAACAATAGGAACACTTTAAAACATCATACATAAACAATCAGTTAAAAGTGCATATAAGATAAAATGTATATAAAACCATTCACCAAGATAAAATCATATCCAACTCAGTCCGCACATTGTGGTCAATAACTTTAGTCATAACCGGTCTCAGCCATCACTCTGCAAATGTCTCATACCACAACCAGGATTAGCTTCCTGAAGGTCAGGAGGGAGGGGGCAGATCTAATTTCATTCGGGAGAGAGTTCCATAGCCGGGGGGCCACCACAGAAAAGTCCTGTCTCTCGTCCCCACCAAACGTGATTGCGAAAGTGGTGGGACTGAGAGCAGGGCCTCTCCAGAGGATCTTAATGCTCTTGATGGTTCATAGGGGAGAATACGTTCGGACAGATAGACTGGGCCAGAAGTGTATAGGGTTTTGTAGGTTAAAACCAGCACTTTGAATTGTGCTCTGAAGCCAATTGGCAGCCAGTGGAGTCGAGTGATTGTGTCTTTTGCCCTGGTCAACTCACTATTCCAGAGAGAGACCAGGGCATCAACAGGATCATCGAGGTGACACGAAATTCTCCAAGAGCCAGGAATCCCAGTGGATCCATAAGTCTCCTGGGTCGGACTATCTTATTGGGTCCACCTTTTGGTCAAATCTCCTATGATGTAGGACGTATAACTGTATTACTCTGCATTGATATATGCCTGCCTACTTATTGCGGGTACAAGCTACCTTCTATCCCTGTCGGCGTGCCTCTGATGAAGCTGAGGGAAACCCGTGAATGCAGTGGAACTCCCCCAAAACGGCCTAAGCTCCTCATGTAGATCTATCAGGCCACCGCTTGGAAACAGTTGTTTCAACACCACATAGACGGAGACATAATCCGATTGGCAACCCCTTGCCAACCTTGTGGATTACAAACCCAGTATTTTACCGTGTAAAGCTATTTTGGAACTACAACAGTTTGTCTATCCCAAATGCGGTTTGGCAGTACCTGTAAAGCATATCAGAATAATTCGCATTAATCCCATCAATGAACAGTGGCTATGCACCCAAACCCTTTGGTCTTGCCATCAGGATACATCTATGAACTCCGATACAATATGCTAAGTACCTTGCATTACCATTTGTAATTATTGTGACTTATATGTTTGTATATATCCTTGCACATAAGCGATTTTTGCACTAAAACACTTATAAAGTGGTTACTGAATTTATACTTAAGGCAAGCTAGAGTGTGTTATATTCCTTCTTTCTCCATGTGTACCGTATAGCCACATAGTTGCCATGGTGGCTATAAAGTCCTGAACCGCCGGTGGGACTCCAATGCCAGGCCTGAGACTACCCCTGCTAGCTCAGGTAGGGAGACTGTAGTGCAGCGGGGTGGTCGGTACACTAACGGAATCCCTATTCTGTCCCAGTCTCTTATCCTCAGGTGGACACATTCGCATAAGGTTGACTGCGTAATGGGGCACCTGATCAGGGGGATGGTGTCTTTGTAGATTACTGCAACCTCACCTCACCACCCCCCAGAACTTGGCTGGTGCTTCATGGCATAGCTTGGAGGACAAAGCTGGGTGAGATTACCCCCCCCCCCCGCTTCATCAAACCAGGTCTCCGTTATGCACGCCAGATCTGCCTTTTCATCCAGGATTAAATCCTGGATGGTTGTTGTCTTTTCCATTGGCATTCAACAGCACCACCCTTAATCTAGAGGGTCCACTATCCTGGGTACTCGGATTTACCATGTCAGGAGTACATTTTGGAATTTTTAAAGTTTTGCCATGAATTCGCTGAATTGGTTGATTAGATCTCCCTTTCCCATATCTCCCCCTCCCCAACATTACATCAATGCCCACCCCCAAACCATTGGAACTCCCTCCAATTCCCAACAGGCCCCCCTCCCTTCCCCTCATCCTGATATTCCAATGTTGAACTTTAGTGTAATAAATCGAAATAAATAGTTCTTAAAATTCAATCACTTTCATAATTCATTTTCCCCAGCGCATATATCCCTTCCGGCCTCCCACTGAACATTCGGCAGTCATAAAGTGCAATTATGAAGTGCAAGACGGAAAGGGCGATTGCAGGTTTAAAGTGCCAGAGGATTGATAGTAGCATTGATAACATGTTGATGGGCCAAAACTAACAAAATGAAGTTCAACAGTGACAAATGCAAAATACCCCACTTAGGCAGTAAAAATGAAATGCAAAGATACAGAAGAGGGGATGCGTGGCTTGAGAACAGTACGTGTGAAAAAGATTTTGGAGTCCTCGTGGACAACAAGTTAAACATGAGCCAACAATGTGATGCCAATGGGATTTTGGCCTGCATAAATAGGAGTATAGTGTCTAGATACAGAGAAGTCATGCTACCCCTCTATTCTGCCTTGGTTAGACAACATCTGGAATACTGTGTCCAATTCTTGTCACCACAATTGAAGGGAGATGTTGACAAGCTGGAATGTGTCCAGAGGAGGGCAACCAAAATGATCAAAGTTCTGGAGAACAAGCCCTATGAGGAGCAGCTTAAAAATCTGGGCATGTTTAAGGCAAGGCTGAGAGGAGGCATGATGAGAGCCATGTATAAATATGTGAGGGGAAGTCACGGGGAGGAGGGAGCAAACTTGTTTTCTGCTGCCCTGGAAACAAGGACGTGGAACAATGACTTCAACCTACAGGAAAGGAGATTCCACCTGAACATTAGGAAGAACTTCCTGATTGTGAGAGCTGTTCAGCAGTGGAACTCCGGGGAGTGTGGTGGAGGCTTCTTTTTTGAAGGCTTTTAAGTGGAGGTTGGATGGCCATCTGTCAGGGATGCTTTGAATGTGATTTTCCTGCTTCTTGGCAGGGGGTTGGACTGGATGGCCCATGAGGTCTCTTCCAACTCTATGATTCTATGATTCTTTATATGCATTGGAATATCAGATGTATTGTTTACACAGGCAATGAATCAGAATCAAAGAGCTGGAAGAGGCTTCATAGGCTATCAAGCTGGCCTAGTAAGCCCCTTTCTAAATCTTGTGTTTAAATAGTACTTATTTCCTAGTAAGTGTCTTTGAGGCTACAGATCATGGCTTTAATAAAGAGTGTGCATTATGGAAATCAATGGCTAGGATCCAATCGGATACTTCCGGTGTTGGAAGTGTTTCCATCCATGGATCTGGGAGGAGGCAATTCTGACTCTGACATAAGGGTGACAGGAGAGGAAGAAAGTCCTATCACAAGCACTAGTGTCACATGGTGGTCCCTTCTGTGCATAAGATTGTCCTTCAAATCCAAATGAAACCAAGGGCACAGCTTTATTGTTGTCAACCTGAAAAAATGGGACATCATCATAAGCAGCGTTAGAAGAATTGGGGGAAGATCTGCTTTTGCCAAAGAGCAATCTGCTAGAGGGGTGGGGGGACCTATTTCTCCAACCATAGCTAAATAAAGTGTATGTGTTCAAAAGTTACAATGTTATTCCTGGTATTTTTCTGTCCCGTCTACTGCCCTTCTCTTGGCCTTTAAGCAACGTAGTGTTAGCATGCAAGTATTCACCGTTCCAAATTAATTATTGATTCTCTCTCGAAAATGCTTTTGCCCGATAGAGAGACAAATAAGTTATCACTCACCTCAGTGCACATCTTATCTACTGGTTTGGTTGCTTCACAGCAAACACCTAAAAGCCCCATCAGAACCCACCAAGATGTGCAGAAGGCCATTAGGGAGCTTTATTAGATTCTCCACGCAGACGAGCTTCAGTAATGGAAGTAAGATGAAAAACAATTTTCTAGAACAGGTTTCAGAAAGCTTTGTCAAACTGGAGAACTGACTGAGACAAAGAGCAGCGACAGATAAAGAGTCATTTCCCCTTGCAGCCAAGTGACTTATGTGTGGTTAAGTTTTTCAGTTCCTCTTCTGTGCTCCTCTCACCAATCCTTACACACACACACACACACACACACACACACACACTTTTGCTGCATTCTGTGTTGGAAGGAAAGTTCAGGGACCTTTGTGGTTTTCACAGACCGATGAGCAGTCTGTGGCACATGCTTCTAAATTAGAGGAAGAAGCCAAATGAAGCAAATGTGGTACCGAGATAATAGACTTCTGAGAATGTACCTATGTTTGGATTGTCATTCCAATGAACTTTGAAATGTATATTGTGCACCACCCATGTGCATGAAAAAAGAGGGAGAATATCAGCAATTTCAGAGGTAACTTAAGGTATAGGAACTCATCATATCGAGTTCCCTGCTGCAGGAGGCAGCAGAAGAATTTGCCGGACAGTGTGGCGAATCTGTGGGGCAGCGGGGGAAACCGTCAACCCATGCCCCGCATCGCTGCCTTCCCCATCACATGGGAGCAAGGGTCACTACCCAACTTCCTCCTGAGCTGGTTCTATTGTAGGCTGTGATAACCTCTGTTCTCAAAACTCCGTCCTAGGATGCTTCCAGGATGGAGCCAGGACACAGCCATGCCGGAAATTGCTCTGCATTATGTGAAAGTCTCCAACAGGCTCCATTCTGGAAGCATCCTAGGACTGAGCCAGAAGTCCATGTGATGAGGTCCTTAGAGAATTTAGGGGGGGAAATCAGTGGGGGAGGGGGCATACATGGGGAACCCTTTTCCAAACAGCCCTATCAGGACTGAGGTTATTAAATGGCCACAGAATGTTGACTGATGGGCCTTGTGTGTATGTATGCAGGTGTGTGTTTGCAGATCATGGTCGATTAACATTCGATGCCTGTGGAAGAAAGCTAGAGTGGTGCACTCCAGGCTGCCAAATTTTGTAGCAATTACTGTTGATCTTTTTTAAATTTTAATTTATTTTAAAATCCCATTTATACACTGCCTTTCTCCCAATGGGAGACTTAAGACAGCACACAAAGGTAAAACAATATCATGTAAAACATAACAAAAATTGAAACACAATTTTTAAACATCACATTAAAAATATTTTTAAACACAATTAACGTGTTAAAATAGAGCACATATACCTCATAAAAATGTTATCTGCAATAAATTGCTCATAAAATGCTTGTTTGAACAAAGAGTCATTGCTTGCCAGTGAAAGGAGACCAGAGAGGAGGCCAGCCTAACCTTGTAAGGAAGGGACCAGCCACATGGAAAGGTCTTTCCCATCCCTCTCTTATCTCACTGTGGGTTCCCACAATATATCAATGGACATGGAAAGCTAGCAGGTCAGGGAAAACACTGACTTATAGTAACTTTCTCAGGTGGAATAAGGGATTTGTACTCTCACTCACACTGTCCATTTTGAAGTAAGAAATTCCCAGATCTCACAAGCTCTTACTGAATTTTAAATAACCCCAAACATTAATACTCTGGAATGTGCACTGAGACAATGGTTCACGGTATTAATCCCAAAAGCTAGGACCTTGTTCTACTGTTGGGACCAAACCCTGTACCAGCTGTTGTTAACTAGAGATGTTTATTTTTTGTTGTAATGGTGGTAAGATGCAGAGATGTATCCAATTAATATAATTTAAGGCACAGATAGGCAACTTTGGTGGGGTTGGGTGTCTAGCCCAATGCCAGCACCCACTATAACTCATATTAGGTTCAGGAATCGATGGAAACACAGGAGGCAAAAGAACAAGAAAATTAATACAAACACAGGAAAAAAACAAAAGAAAAATGAAAACAGCAAGATGTCCACTTCAATTTCGTGAGTTTATAAGTGGGTTCTTGTCTACCTCAAGACTATATCACACTATGCTGCTAAAGCACCTATTCAAGGGGCTTACAGCATGACATGATGGCTGCCCTATAGTTGCATTGCATATGATTCATGATTGGATTATTTCTTTTCATTAACAGGGAAAACCCATCAATAAATACATTACTGCTGTTGCTTGTTTGCTCTTTCCTATATGATAATTTTCCTCTCTTGCAGTCTTACCACCTCAACACACAGCTCCCTTGCCACCATGGTGAGTCTCCTGTCTTTTGGGTAGATCCAACAGCACGCTTTCCCCTGATTCTCCCAGGTGTTCCCTTGTCTGATGAGGGAAGTGATAGGACACTAACGTGCCTCACCTTGATTCTGCCACCCTTTCCTCATGTGATAGGGGAAGGAGGGAGAGCACATGGGTCACCACGTGCATCTTCCAATTTGACTGTGATTGCCAGCAAAACGGGACAGGAGGTGGCAGGGGTGGGGGTTATCAGTGTAATTAGGTCCTTAGTATTATGAAATGGAGGAATGTCTTGTGAGAACACTGAAACTGCAAGATTGCGTCAAAATAGACAGCTAGAGCAAACAAATATGTGATCTCAGGAATTCACATCAACAAAGTCCCAACGTTGTGTAATTATGCTAAGGTGGGAAAGAGACAAACCCATTAATGATATGACATTATTTGCTTAAATAATGTGATTGTGATGAAACAACAGCTTGGTGTGAGAAACTCTTCAGTTTAATAAGACTGTAAATTTTTCAAAGATTGCTTGCCTAGAGGTTAGTCGTGTTTCTTTACCTTATATCTCCTTTTTCAAGCCTGCGCACCCACAAAGGAAAGGCCAGGCTTGCATGCTCATGCTGCCCTCCTCACCTCAGGCAACATTTCAACCTTCTCTGGGCCACCTAATTTCTTTTTAAACTGCATCAAACCTTAACTCGAGGTTTGTTGCTTCCTGCCCTTTCCTTGTAGCAAGGACATCTTCTCATTTCATTTCATCCCATGATAAAATAAAGTGATTTTTATCAGCAAGGTTTCCATTATCCTATTTTATGCCTGTCCTGGTGTTTCCTGTTGCTTACTTCATAGCCCATTTAATTACTAAAAGGAATGAGATCACCAAACCTTGCCTTTCTTCAATCCCTGACTCTGACCATGTGCCTGAGCTCTTATCTAATCCTGCTGGGCATATTCTTGGATCATAAAAAAATCTTATTGCATAGATTAGTGTGTCTGCTTCATCCAATGCATCACTAGTTTTCTCTAGGACTGCTTTCAAGTGGTTTTGTTAGAAATCGATATGATTTATTAAGATAGGATTTGGTCAAGTAATACTGTTTTCTCTGTCTCGCTCTCCTGTCTCTTTCTCATAGTATGATTCAGCCAGGTGCAAAATCTAGCTGCTCTTCAATAACAGTCAGTCTTCTCATTCCTTCCATTCAGATGATGGTGATTAATGATTTACCATCATTTGTAGCACTAGTTTGGAAGTGGTGGATATGGGTGTCCAGGCATTAAAATGACTTCTTGCACAATAAAACCAGCATGATTGGTGGATTGTTTTTAGCATTGGACTACAACCCTGGAGAACAAGGTTTGGATTTCCTTTCATCCACGGAAAACCACTGGTTCGCCTTGGGCAAATCACACTCTCAGCCTCAGAGAAAGGCAAAGGCAACCCCTCTGAAAAAATCTTGCCCAGAAACACCTGTGATATGTTTGTCTTAGAATCACCGTAAGTCCGAAAATACTTGAAGGCTACAACAGTAACAACAACATGCACAAAACCCCAACTTTTCACTCCAACACCACTTGCTCTGATCTTTTTTGTCTTGCCTTGGAGCATCAGAGAGGAATTATTCACCTAAGGGCCCATATCTACCACAATAAAGGAGGGGCTGTCCAAACAATGTTCTGGACAGTCCCAAATTAATTTGATACAAAGCCACTATTTCTGTTTATGGACTGCAGAATACTGCAGTCTAGACTGTATTCTCAAAGTTTAAATAAGCCTGGTAAACTGTGGGAATACCCACCCCCTCCCCCACAAGCGCCCAGACCCCTTAGAAAAGTAACAAAAACTTACCCGGCCTCGATTACAAGCCTCGGTCAGCTCTCTCATGCGTAGAAATGACACGTTCTCCTGGTGTGTCATTTCTATGTGCCGGGAAAGCTGGCAGAGGCTTATAATGGAGGCCGGGTAAGTTTTAATTTCTTTTGTAAGGGGTCTGGGGACTTGGAAGTAGGGGGGGGGGGTAGGGTCTGCAGATGTTCTCTCAGGCTAGTCCCAAAATAACAACTGGACACCCACCCCAGAAAGAGCATGCTTTCTGGGGTAGGTGTGGACAGGCCACCAGGAAAATCCACACTTTTTAAACGTGGATTTTCCTGGGATAAAGGCTTGTCTTGATCTGGCCTAAGAAAGGTCTCACTGAGTCTTCAGTCAGTGCCCCAAGACTCTACAACTAATTGTGAGATAAGATTTTAAAAAACAAACAAAAAACAATGCAATTATTATCACCTATTTCAGTAAAAGGAAGATTAAACATTTTCTGATTTTGTGCAGTCTTTCACTACTTCTCTTCTGACAAACAATGTAGTCTGTCTGGGACATTTGAAGCCCACTTGCTTAGTGGCTGCTGTGGTAATCGACAACTGACACAAGCCCAAGAATCAGTTTCTAGTTTGTGATCATTTCAGGGAGTCCCTTACAGCCTCTCTTTAAATAGCTTATAGTTGGGATGTTTGATCCCCGATGTGATGATCGGATGGCAGGTGTTACCAAGAAACCTTATCAGTTTGGGGTAGAGGATGTGGTTAAATGAAGCTGAAATGCAAAGCAGTCTGTTGTATAAACACCAGATGTATCTGCCCATCCACATCAAGGTCAGCAGGAACCATATGAACACATTCTCTAGGCCGGAGATGGTCTGTTAAATACACACGCTTTTAGAAATGCTACTGGGTTGTTAGTTATTGATCTGCCCTCCCACCAGGCACTTGGCAACTAAAGTCTAGTGCAATGACAACGGATGGGACTTCTGAGTATCTAAAGTGCTGAACAAATAACGGCCTCACTAATTCAATCAATTGAGTTTCAAGCAATCAAGACACCATCTGGACTAAATTTAACTCATTGCCCAAGAAGATAAAGACATCTGGACTTTTCTGAATGCCAAGGATATGCATGCTTAGTCCCACAGGCCATAGGCTGGAGCGCACACTGACAAGCTTTCTTAATTATGCTGAAATAATCTCACACTGCTAGTGCCAAGCCTTGCCTGCTTGAGAAGGTTAGAAGGATCACATCTTACTCAAGAGAGATTAAGAAGAAGAAGACTTCTTCCATTTTTAGAAGAGGGAGCCAAGTTCAGTTTCTTTGGGAAGAGAGAGGTCAGGTGAAATGGTCAGATAAATTGAGACATGTTCAGATTGTCCCTTGAAATCTGGCATGTTCATTTAAAAACAGATTTTCCATTGAAATTATCACTGCGGATGAATGCAGGATGAATTCACTATGAAACAATTCTGGTGCACCTTTCTCTTTCAGTGCTCCATGGATTATAACAGATGCTTCCAAAATGCTCAAGTTCAACCCATTTTAAATTCCATTAAGGAGTATTTCTTCTGGGTTGCTGTGAGTTTTCTGGGTTGTGTGGCCATGTCCCAGAAGCATTATCTCCTGATGTTTCACCTACATCTATGGCAGATGCTCTCAGAGGTTGTGAGGTCTGTTTGAGACTAGGCAAGTGAGGTTTATACGTATATCTGTGGAATGTCCAGGGTGTATATGGTGGAGTATCCAAACTCAGCACCCAAACATGAATCCAGGAACATGAAAGACACTGCAGACTAATTCAACCAGAGAAGTCAACCATGTCAGGCTACACAGAGAAGCCACTGAAATCCACAAGCATGTGGACAATTTCAACAGAAAGGAAGAAACCATGAAAATGAAAAAAAATTCTGGCTGCCACCAGTATTTTAAAACTCTAAAATCAGGACAGTAAATAAAGAGCGACACTAAAAAAAACAGAGGAATTCCAGACAATAATCAATCAGGGCCAGCTAACACATCCCAACAAAGGATTTCCCCAGGCAGCAACAAGCCAGTCTTTGAAGCTGCAAGGCCATTAAATGCTAACCAAGGTGGCTAACTGCAACATTCACATGCCTCAAACAGAGTTCTTTCTCCCACCCTGGACATTCCACACAGATACTGTATATAAATCTCACTTGCCTAGTTTCCAAAGACCTCACCACCTCTGAGGATGCCTGCCATAGATGTGGAAGAAACATCAGGAGAGAATGCTTCTGGGACATGGCCATACAGCCCGGAAAACTCACAGCAACCCAGTGGTTCCAGCCATTTCTTCTCTTGCTCTTCTTTTATATAAGGTGGGGCTGAAGAGACAAAACTGGAGCACACCCAGTCATTCAACAGACAAAGACACCGGGTTCTAGGACTTCTTATTAAACTTAATAATTAAATTGAAGTTGTTAATTAAATTAAATTGAGGACAAAGAGGTAAAGTAAGATGAGGAGAGAGAAACTAGGATAGCTGAAAAAGTGGGACAACAGAAAGTACTGTATAATACTAACCTATAGAAAATTCCCCCTAAGCAACTAGTCAGTTGCTGGAAATCTGTATGAATAGAAAAACCATTGCCTACCAGAGGAAGGTTGGGGGGAGGGGGGGAGGGGGCTAGCTTCCCTTGGCATGGAGTCCCAGGGCATAACTAATGGTTCCAATCAGTACTTCCAACTTCTCCATGCTACTCAGGGAATCTATCATCCCATTTGTTACCCATCTAGGTAATGGATGCTGGTGAAAGTAATCCTAGCTATTTCTCACAAACTCTTCTCTTTTCATGTGGAGGTCAAAACTGCCCCTCCCCCAAACCTGATGTGGTGCTTCTGATTTAATTCAGTGAATAAGTAAGAGTCTCTATGTATGCGTAGGATTTGTCATTTGTCTCTGATAGCAAAATGTCAATCCAAACTTGTGATGAAGTAGCAGTGAGTACCAAATGTTCCTGTGATCTGCTGCGACTGAGGCCATAGAAACTCCTGGGGCAACTTTGGGCAAATCTCACCCTCAACCTCAGAGAAAGGGAAAGGCAAGCCCTCCACATTGTAGAATGAATGCGGGCGGGCAACACTTTAACTGCCCTAGCTCAGTGCTAAGGAAGCCAGGAATTTGTAACTCAGTGAGGCACCAAAACCCTTTGACAGAAAAGACTAAAGATCTTGTAAAACTAGAACTCAATGATTCTGTAGTGTTGAGATATGGCAATTAAAGTGGTGTCAAATTCAACCACAATTTCTCACTTCCACAATGGCTCTCCCATAATGTCTTGATGACTCTCCACATTGATTCTTCATCTCTCCCTCCCTTCCTCTCTCCTTTCTCTGTGTTCATTGAGCTTACAGTTTGCAAAACACAGAAATAATCAAACAAAATGTGCAAAGATAGTTGATATTTGGAGGATAGGTCAAGAAAGGCTAATGTCTTTGTCGTTATTAATCCCAGTCCAATGGAGGGCCAGCTATGGTAACTCATTATTTACTTATTGTTGTTTTTCAAAGTTCTTGCTGTGTCGGATGAATGCTAGTTCATTTTCAAAATAAAATATGAAAGTTTTATTTGTAATGTAAGGTCGTCTCCTTAGAAATATGTGAACTATAATTCATAGTTTGGGAAATTTTCCTTTTTTGAAACACAGCACCAGAAATCTGAAAGGAGCCTGGATAAGTGATTATGAGAACTATAGTCCAAACTATTTCATGTTCTGAGCATGAGCCATCCTTCAGGTAACCTGTCTATAATATGTTGAAAGGTGAGCCCTTAGAACTGGGCCCCAAAATCTGACAGGCAATATGGCTGGAAAAGCACCATGCCTTCCAACGTGTCACAGATAAAAAAAACCAGGACATGTGTGATGAGTAACATCAAACTCTAGACACATCTAGGCTGATTGAAAAGTCCTAGATTTTGTTCCTGCTCTTTCCAGTTTTATACTGGGTTAAAGTAATTTAAACTTAGGAGCTAGCATAAAAAGCCTCTGATCTTACCAATAGCTGAAAAAAACATATTCTGGGATAAGCAAAATCTGTATGCATGCCCAAAATAAGACAATACAGAACAATCCGAATCTTCCCAGAGTGTGGTCAAAATGGCGAAAGGTAGCAATGAGAGAAAAACAGATGAATTATGAGAAGTTGCCAGAGTCTGCTTTTGCCTGAGACTACTGGGAAGGGCAATATTCCTCTTCTTTGTCTTCTCCTCTCCTCCCTCATTTGAGTTAGTGAATGCAAATAACTGTTGTATTTGAACTCATTTTGCAGCAATTGAAACATACTGAGAGCAAAAGAAGAAAGTGAAAAGGGGAGAAAGGAACTGGAACATTTTATAAATAGAGGAAAAATTAAAATTAAAATGAAGCAGAACCGGGAGTTATACCAAGTTAACCTTACCAAAGCTGCCCGAACGTGCGGATACTAGGATGAGGGAGAACACGCGACAACTGTGAAGTAGGGTGAAAAGCAAAAAGGTTTTATTCCTGGCACCAGCTGGTGGGTTTTGCCAGCAGAACACAGCTGCAAATAGGGGCAAAAGACCCCGTTACATCTCATACAAAGACATTTATACCCCAATGGAGTCCATTCAGTTAAACCCACCCCTTCTTCATGGTTAAAACAATCATAATTGGCTGGTGATTACTGTTGTTACATGACATCTCATTAATCCAATAAACATTGCTCAAATCATTTGCATCATTTCTCTGTCATCACTAAAAATGAGAACAATAGCCATCTATAAGGTATTCCTTTCTCACAGTGCAAGCTATCAATGCTGAGCCTCTCTGTTCCTGGATTGAAACAATAATTCCGGGCTCCCTGCCAGCAGTGGAGCAGGACAAACTCTGCCATGTGCAATGCTGTTTCCATAAATTCCCATTAACTTTCATATCATTAACTTTTGCCCCAGCTGCGCCCATATCTTGGGAAGTCTGACTTAGCCATGATGGTCCATGCTCTGGTTACATCTTGTAGAGATTACTACAACGTGTTCTATGTGAGGTTGTCTTTGAAGACTGTTTGGAAGCTTCAGTTGGTCCAATGGGCAACTGCCAGGTTGCTCACCAAAGTGGCGTTTGGGAAGCACCCTGTTGCGTCAGCTCCACTGGCTGTCAGTCTGCTACTGAGTACAATTCAAAGTGCTGGCTTTAGCCTATAAAGGGTATGGCCTAGCCTACCTGTCTGAACGTATCTCCCCTTAAGAACCATCTCAGAGATTAAGGTCATCTGGGGAGACCCTGCTCTCAGTCTCATCTTTTTCGCAGGCATGGCTGGGGGTGATGAGGGACAGGGTCTTCTCAGTGGTGGCCCCTCAGTTGTGGAATTCCTTCCCTAGTGATATCAGGGCAGACCCCTCCCTCCTAGTGTTCAGAAGGAGATTCAAAACCTGGCTCTGGGAGCAGGCTTTTGAAAAAAACAGCAGTGCAGAAATGTTGACATGGAAAATGTGCAATATGACTACAGACTAGCTTTGACTCTGACTCTGGATGACATGATTAATTGAAATATATTTTAATTATGTTTATTATGTTTTTTTAATTTTACACCATGTTTTTAGTTGGATATTTTATATTGAAAGCTGCCTTGAATCCCCTTCAGGGTAGATAAAGGTGGGATATAAATAAAGTAAATAAATAAAATGAGATGGCATCAAAGGCTGTCCTAGTCAAGTTGGGTCAGTTGGAGGATATGAAACACTTGCTTAGATTGTATTGCCTAATCCCCAATATTTCTGTTCTTTTTCAACCCAGCCAGAGTTGAGGATGGGTTTTGGTATTGTATTGGTAAATCTGACTGGCAAATAACGTCCTTTCAAAAATAGATTTGAAGGTCAAGATTGTATAATATTATATATCCATTTCAACATTGACCATAGTAGTCTGCAGAGTGTTTTAGTGCATTCTGCAAAAGGAAGAAAAAACTGTGTTTTCCTGTCTTCCAAAATCAAAGTACACATTTTGCTCTACACATTGAATATAACCGAATTTCAATAACACGTTCCATTAAAAACAAATCCTCATGTTTGCAATAACAAGAAACTTAAAATGTACTGTTTCTTGCAGTGAAATGACCCATGCATACTTCTGGAACTGGTATCAAAATGCAGAGGTTTTATATTATTCTTTATAATTGAAATGTCAGTGTGTAGCATCCACACCTTTTTCTCTTAAAAAAGGTCAATTTAATGTTTCTGCCGATGTTCATACCATGCTGCCATCTAGCGACCATAGCTAATTAAGACAATGATCAGAAAAGTATTTTGTCATGTTGTCTGCCTGTTACCATGAACACTCGCTCATTTTAAAATAAAATGTGAAAGTTTTATTTGTAGAGTAAGATTTGTATCCTTAAAATATGCTGACAGTTTGGCAAGAAAGACCTAGGTAGTTATCCTATATTCTATGGGTGATCACCCCTGGCTGAGTAGGATTGTCTTTGAAGAGGACAGCCTTGGTTGTGGGTCTGTAGGTGGCTGTGAAGACCTATTCTGGACCCACATGGTCTTTCACAATGAGGATATAATTTCCAGATGGAAGGTGCTTATGACAAGGGAATGCTTGATGCACCTGCCTCTTGATATGTTTCTCCCTTTTGCTCTTTATTTGTGTCTGCTCAAAATCCACAGCACTGTTGATAACATCTGACCACCAGGTAGAATGCTCGAGGGCCAGGGCTTCCCAGTTCTCAGTATTTACTCCACATTTGTAGAGGTTAACTTTAAGCTCATATTTAAATCTCTTTTGTTGTCCATTGACATCCCATTTTTTGTTCTTGAGCTAAGAATAAAGTAACCAGTCCACTGGTATTTGATGTGGGGAAGTTGATGGGGGGAATCATTGCTTCAATGCTGGTGGCCTTTGCTTCTTCCAGAATGCTGATGTTTGTCTGCTGTCTTTCCAAGATATTTGCAGGATTTTTCAAAGGCAACACTGATGGACTTGTTCCAGAAGTCAAGAGTGACGTTTGTAGCCGGTCCATGTTTTGCAGGTGTACAATAGAGTAGATGGACAATAGCTTTATTTATTTATTTATTATATTTGTATACCGCCCCTCTCAGCCTGAAGGTGAGTCAAGGCAGTTTACATATGGCAATCAATGCCCACAAGATAAAATACAGTCAAAAACAATTACATATTATATAACCATATAAAAACAATAAACAATTAGCAATTTAAACCACAAAGTACAATTCTCGGCATCTCATCGTTAAAATCATTTTCCATCGCATCTTCTTGTCATTCCATAAGTCTCAATTAAACAGTTATGCTGCGCCTGCAAAAGCCTGCTCGAATAGCCAGGTTTATAAACAAGCATCTTGGTATCCCATCCCTACAAATGTCCCAATCCTTGAACACTCCCTGCTTCATACAAAATGTGCTTGCAGATGTCATACATACAGGTAAGTACATACCAAACATGTACTGGCTTAGGGATACAAAATTGTGCAGCCTGAATCTTGGAATAGATGAAGACTGTCTGATAAAAATGGTATTAAAATAAATTAAAACCACAAATGCATATGTTTTTTTTAATTAAAAAAAACCCACTCATTGCACATCCTCCTAACCCAACCAGTTAGCAGCTGAAGGCTTAAATGAAAAGGTATTTGCCTAAGGCAGGAAGAGAACAAAGAGGGTGCCAATTGAACCTCTCTTCCATAGACTAGGAACAACTACCAAGAAGGCTGTCTCCCATAGGCAGTCATGTGTTGGAACTGAGAGAAGGCATGTGCAGGCTTATCTGGGGGATGCAAAAGACGAAGGGACATCAGCTAATTTGCATTGAGGCAGTTGTCAACCTTTCTATTATTTGGCTTGGGCCTCTCAGCAATTTCCAGTAGCCCTGGCCAGCAGTGCCATTATGAAGGATGCTGGAAGAAGAAATCCACCAAAATCTGGAGGGCCAGATTATTACCACCCCTGTCTTAACATATCCCTTCCCAAGTGCTATTTGTTAGTCTATGGGCCTCATCACATTGATGAGGGCCAGTGATTCACCAGCTGTTGGGCCTGTGTTTTCAGCAGAGATTCTGGGATCTCCTGTGCAAGGGATTGTGGCAGCCACAGTTCATGATGGAGAGGAAACTTCTGCAAATGTTTTGCAGAGACAGCATTTGGGAAAAGCTGTTACGGAGATCAGTTTCACACAGATAAGGCAGCTGGCTGTGGAGCTTGGGATAGAAAGAAGGAATGGCAAGGTCTTTCCTTCTAGCAGTGGTTTTCGGTTTTCAAATAAGAGAGGGAAATCTAGTTTTTTGATATAAGCTATGCTTTGCAGTTTGAATTTCAGATCAGGTCAACTTTTTCAATAAGCTGCATGTGTTTCCAAGCCTTCTTTATTTTAGCCCATGCATTTAGCCTCATGTATTCTTGAGTCTCCTGAATTTTAGCTCAAGTACTCAAGTCTGGACTTTGATTCTTCCTGGAAACCCTTTGGACTATTGAACTTTGCCTGCAATGGATTTATGGAAATCCTTTGGACTATATCTGCTCCTGAAATTTGCCTCCTTTGGATTTACTAAGTGACTCTGCAGCATACCTACTGCCTTTGGGCCTTTGGAACTATTCCTTGGACTATTGATTGGATATATCTCTTCTTATATATTTATACTGATCATATTGCTTGCTGTTTGCTTCAATAAAAGACTATTCTTTCAGCTGGAGTTGTGTGTTTGGATTCTAAGGGCCTGGGTCTACGCTGGGGTGCGATACCAGCCTCTGCTGCAAATTGGGGCAGTGGGGCAATCCCAGCACCTTGCACCCTGCCTCATCACCAGCTGGTGTTTCCCCATCACACGTGGGGATGTGTTGCTGCACAGCTTCCCCCCGCATAGCCTCGTTGTTCCAAATGGAACGTGTTGACCCATGGAGCCCTGTCAGAAGTGAGGCTACATCATGTGATGGGCAACGTTGGGCTCCTTGGGTCAGCTGGGGCTGAATTTTCATAGTCTGATGAGGTTGTCAGTGTGGCAGAGGGTTGGGATGGTATTTGAGTAGGTATTTGAACTTCAGGAAAATTGCTTGGAAAAGGTACTCCATCCATATTTTCCTAGCCATGGTTTTCTAGTAATTTTGGTCTCTCAACTAACATTGTTGTTGATGTTGTAATCCTTGGCTGGCTTCTTGCATTGAAATACAGATTTGTAGCCTAGAGTCAAGGAATGGTAATTGCCAGCAGACGTGACACAGTGATTGAGGCTATAGTGAGGAACTTCAATATGGTTCCTTCTTACCTTTATTATCCCAGCTTCACAATGATCAAACCATGGGAATTTAGCCTTCTCTGCTGGTGTCTCACCAACCAAAAATTTCCAAGATTCCATAGCATTCAGTCATGGGAGTAAAAGTGATATCAAACTGCATTAATTCTAGAGCAGGGGTGGGCAATTACCAGCCCTCCAGGTGTTTTGGACTTCAACTCCCAGAAATCCTAACAGCTGGTAAACTGGCTAGGATTTCTGGGAGTTGAAGTCCAAAACACCTGGAGGGCCGGTAATTGCCCACCCCTGTTCTAGAGCATAGATGCACCCTGGGTGTACACAAGGGAGCACACCAATGTGCATCATTGCCATTTGGAGCTATTCCACTGGTTGGTTATCATTGCATAATCAATGTCCATACATTGTGACATCACAGCAGCCACTGGGACAGTGAATCTGAATGTTGTGACACTACAAAATTCACTTTTGGCACATTGGTAAGACCATTTATGAAGGCAGTATATCCCAAGCAGAATACCAGCCCTAGCTCTGATCAGTCAGATTTGACCCTGCAATGTTTGGAAGCCCTTTATTGTTAGAAGTCCTTTCTCTTTTGTTACTTCTTTGTCTGAAATATTTGAGACACATTAATTAATATTCTTCTGCACATCAAGTGTTGCTCTCAATGTTTTCACATGCCGGCCTAAAGTCATTCTCTCATTTTCTTTCCCGACTCTCCTCCCATTATGTGTTTCACAAAGATCGTTCCCATATTACATTTTCACAGTAATTTCACCTTTGAATCAGAAATGGTATTCTCCTTTACACATGGTTTGATCAGTCACAATGATGAAAGAACAAGTCATCTTCCTTTAGAACTCAGCATTTCATTTCAAGCCTAGATAGGCTGACAGTTGCTTGCTGCTAATGAGATCATCAGGTCTTTCATCATCTGAGGCTTTTTCTTCTCCTTAGAGGTGTCTCCTGTCATGGCTATGTTTGAGTAATTGTATCTGGAAATTAAGGAAATGGTGATATGCTTGTTTAAAAATCAACATCTACCACAGCAGTGGGATTCCTTTAATAATCACACAAAAGCAATGTTTACTTTCCATTTTTTAAAATGAAAATCCACAGTTGCCATCATAAGCAAAACATTTGTTTAGAAAAAAAAATCCACATAATGGTATTGCATTTTTATTAGGCTGATGAGTAAATCATGTAAAATCTCCAGCTTTTTAAATGTAAAATCTGCCGAGTTGCTGTCAACTTTCATCTTCTGTCATAAAGAACCTGAGGGTGGAAACAGTGTTGAATATTAATGGATTTTAAATTTCTAGCAGTGTGGGAATAACCATTTTAAAAATGTTGATTTCCCAAGGAGACTCACCAAATTCCTGAAAGTGCCTAAATTTCTCTTAGAGGAGGTCTTTGGACTGTGTGTGGTCAGGAAGGGGGAACCTTCTGTGAGACTTCCCCTCCCCAATCCCCTCCCCATAGCACAAATAAGAAGTCCCAAATGGAATCTCATACCTCAAAGTCATCAGATGGCATAACTTTCCATATAAAGCAACTTTCCAGATATTGTGTCAGGCCTGTGTAGCCTTCCAGATGTTATGAGACCTCCAGCATTCTTCATGGTGAGGCTGTTAGGTAAAGGTAAAGGTTTTCCCCTGGCATTAAGTCCAGTCGTATCTGACTCTGGAAGGTGGTGATCATCTCAATTTCTAAGTTGAAGAGCCAGTGTTGTCCATAGACTCCTCCAAGGCCATATGGCTGGCATGACTGCATGGAGTGCTGTTACCTTCCCGCTGGAGTGGTACCTATTGATCTACTAACATTTACATGTTTTCGAACTGCTAGGTTGGCAGAAGCTGGGGCTAACAGCAGGAGCTCACACCACTCAGCAAGTTCAGCAACTCAGTCGTTTAACCCACTGTGTCGCCGGGGACTCTCGATGAGGCAGTTAGGAGTTGCAATCTAAGAACTAGAATAAGGGATCCTGGAACTTTATTTAATGTAGTTGGAGGTTCAACACAACAGACAGATCTTTATTAATTGTTTAATTACTTGCAGATATGTTTTAATATAGCAACACAAATACAATACAGTGAATGAATGACAGATTTAATAAAGCAACACAAATACAATACAGTGAATGGCATTAAAATAACTACCATCACCAACATCCAACTAAAGCTTGTTGTTTTCATGATATTCAGATTTTTATGAGCTTCAGTTGAATGCTGGTGATGATGATTTTAGCCACTTCTGAATGATTAATTCTAAGGGAACTCAACTGCATTGGGATGTTGGTTGTCCAATCTGGCCAGATCATTTCATGGTGGGACAGGACTCAACTTCCATTCTAATTTTGGAAGCTTCAGCCTCACTTCCCTTCATTCTAGAAAGTGATTTAAAGGCTATCTCAACTTCTCGAACCTTTCTGAGTATCTATATATCCTTTTAAGAAGTGACTGAGAGGTTGCTTCCAGTTTGGAAAAGATGTCAAAACTAATAAATGAGGAAAAACACATAATATAGAAGAGGCGGCAGAAGTTTGCTTTTGGCTGAGCTTACTCAGAAGGGCAACAGTGCACTCTCTACTGTTCACTCCCTTCCACATTAAATTCAGTCTGCAAAACAGTTGAATTAAGTTGAAGACAAAGGGGGAAAGTGGGAGAAGGAGAGATGATCTTGGACATATTAAAAGTGGCTGGAAGAGGGAGTCCTGTAGAATGTAGCATGGGAGCAGAAGGCATTCTCGGACATGATTGTGATAGTGGCATAACTGTAAGGAAGCACTTCTCTGAAGATCTCAAGTTCCAAGGTCACAAAGCCTTTCCAGATCTCTTGTTTAAAAATTCAAACAACAAATTCCTACCCCCTGCTGTTGTGGCACAATGGGTTTAACCCTTGTGCTGGCAGGACTGAAGACCGACAGGTCAAGGGAGAGTGTGGATGAGCTCCCTCTGTCAGCTCCAGCTCCCCAAGGATGGTAAAACATCAAAACATCCAGGCATCCCCTGGGCAACGTTCTTGCAGATGGCCAATTCTCTCGCACCAGAAGCGTCTTGCAGTTTCTCAAGTCACTCCTGACACGAAAAAACAAAAACAAAAAACTGCAAATGTGCTCATTGTGCATGGGTTTGGTGGTTTTTAGGGGGTGATGACTATGTTTAGTTTAACCTTTTGAGGTCCTTAGAAAGCATTTTTTAAAGAAAATGCAAATGAGACCTCTGAGGATGCCTGCTATAGATGCAGGTGAAATGTCAGGAGAGAATGCTTCTAGAACATGGCCATACAGTCCAAAAAACTTACAACCAGCCAGCAAATGACACCTTTTGGGTTTTGTATCAAATACCTAATTTTAGGGGCAAGGTTGCTAGATGAAATCATTATATTAAAGCAGGGAGTATATGTGTGTGCATTGGACACTGTCTAGCTTTAAAAGAGGTAATTTCTTACAAATCGCAGACAAAATAGACATGCTGTACATGTTTCCTTATCCAAAACCACTGGAAAAGGTTTTTAAAAAATATAATGGGTTTATTTTCCCTTTCTCTCTCTCTCTTTAATTGTGCCTTCCTTCACAGTTTATGGAAGTGTAAAAAAGCAAACGAATTAGCTTTGCTTCTCCACAAACAGGTGCTTTTCTCCTCTTCTGCGGCTGTATGCTAATATCTGGGAACGCACACTAGACGGCACAACTTGTTCCCACCAGAACATATAAACTGTTCCTTATCCTCCTTCCCAGAGCATTTGGAGGAAAGCCAGAGGAGCGGCATGTGCAAGAGACACCCGTGTCTGTCAATCTGAAAAGCCCCTTTTTCTGAACAGCTTCTTGGCATCGGGATGAGCGCGCATGCAAATGGCTCCTGAAGGCACCACAAGAGGAGGCAGGAGACCTCTGCTCACGCTTAATAAACAAACCAGTTGGTCTCAAACTACCTGTGTGCTTTTGGGTGGCAATGTGAAAAGAATATCAATGCCACTTAATAAGTCATTGTTTGGCTGCTTAGCATTTCCTCCTCTGGATTTGCTTGCCATGACTAAATGAAATGAGGCACCATAGCACTTTGGGGGATGGTCCTTTCCTTGCAGGTAAAGGTTTATAGTGATAAATGATAGGCTGAGAGAAATAAAGAATGGAAATAATTGCTTCCATTGACGATAACATCTTCACAGCTTGCCTCATAAATTATTCCCCCAGCATTATCCGTTGCTTCTAGTTAATTCTTTCTCCTCCCCCCTGTGCTGCACTAGCAATACAAATGTGATTTTCCTCCGATCCTTTTTTTAGACTGAAATCTCTTCTCTCAATGGGATGATAAAAGGTTAGACTCATGCTCTATGTGATGGTTTCACTTAATGAGAAGGAATGTGATAGATCTGTTCAGAGGCCTATCAAGTTCACACAGTTGCTAACCAGCTGAGGGAAGTCTTATAAGTCCTAGACTTGCAAGATCTCTGGGTCTAGCCACCCTTCTCTAGACCTCAGGATTGGGGTGGAATCTCAGAACAAGGAACGTGTGATGGCGCAGTGAGCGCCACCTGCCTTAAAAAGTTTGTTTTAATGTAAGGTAACTGTTTGCATGTGTTTGCAATGGGTTTGTTGCTTTTGTCTGTTTTTACAAGCTTGTATAGTAGTTTCTATTTATCTGTGCCTAGTACCAGCTAAATTGCTGCTTAAGAGCCCAGTAGGACTTGCTCCTCCCCTTTTTGCAGAGACATTGAAAGGGGAGGCTATTTTTTCTTTTCATTCAACAACTAGAGCTTCTGTAATTTGGACGAGTTGGAGAGTGTGTGCAGCTAGGGCCTTCGTCAAGGCATTTTGTGGTACTTTTCTTCAACCCTCAACTTCTAAACCAATCGGCTGGTATCAGTGGAAGATAGCATACCTTCACATAGGCCAGCTAATTGGTGTCTTGACTGTCCTTACTCTTGAGACCATAAAGACAGAGGAGACTTGGAGAGTTTTTGACTGAAGCTTCCTGGACCGAAGCATCTAGAGACTGTAAAGTATCTTTTCTTTTATCCTTTTTGGTGAATTAAGCACAGTACCTGAATGTAGATAACTCATGTTAAAGACAATAAACCTGTTTTGAGTTATCCATAGTGTCAAGTTTGGTCCTTGGGAACCCCAAACCTCAAAAGGAGGGAAAGAAAGCTATCCCTGGGAAGAGAAAGAAAACCATCACGTCCCTGCCCTTAGGAAACTATATAGCCCTGGGAGACGGCACAGAACACATCCTCCAAGGGTATTTGTGTATTCTCCTCATGTGTTGGACTTGGCGGTTTTTAAATAATCATTTGAAAGGTGTGCTTTGTGCAACTGTGGTTGATGCTTAATATATCCTCCTGAAAGACACCATCAGAACCTATCCCTTACGACATCATCTCCTGTGACATCACAAGAGGTCATTACTTGGGTTTCAGGTTACAGTCCTGAAATTCAGGGATAGATTCTGGGAATTACCCTCTAGAATAGTCTTAACCCAGCCACCCTAACAAGTACATACATCACCATCCTGCTAGTACTGTTCAGCAATTACTGTACAAAATCACATTCTCTGTTGTGCAGCAGGAATTGTCCAGTCATCATGATTACTAACCATACATAGTAGGCCTAGGCAATCATGGTTCTAAATGGTTCTAAAGTACTTACAAAACTAAAGTTCTGATGCTTTTACAGTGTTGCTAAAGTTCTGGTGGTGAAAACTAGGTGGCGCTGGTGCTTTGCTTCTACAGTGTTGCTAAAGTTCTGGTGTTGTAAACTAGGTGGTGCAGGTGCAGTGTTTAAAGTTCTGGTGTTGTAAACTACAGTGTGCTTTTCTACAGTGTTGCTAAAGTTCTAGGGTGGTGAACATTTCAGAACTCTAACAAAACTTTCAAAACTTCATTATTATTTCATTATTGGCGATTTTTAAGACAGATCCAATTAGGAGCTGCCATTTATAACGAAATTTTGAAAGTTTTGTTAGAGTTCTGAAATGTTCACCACTGTAGAAGCAAAGCACCAGTGCCACCTAGCTTTCACCACCAGAACTTTAGTTTTGTAAGTACTTTAGAACCATTTAGAACCATGATTGCCCAGGCCTAATACATAGGCCCATTCTCCATGAACACTGGCCAGATCGCTTTAAAAAGGGACTTACTCTGATGCTCCTAGGAGGGTTCTGTTGTGCTGGTCCTTTCAAAAATAAGACGTGTTTCTTTTATTCTTTTTGGTGAATTAAGCACAGTACCTGAATGTAGATAAGAGGAATGTAAGATTAAGAGGACCGATTGGTCCATGATCACAGACTATTTGAAAGACTGCAAAAAAGAATGGACCATGTTGTAAGATCTAATCTGAGTCACCTGAGGCTAGTATATCCTCTCTGGGTTTCCCGGTCGAGTGCTTTAAAACTGTCACGGTGGTGGACTAAACAAAACGGATGACGAAACTCATCCTAGGAGAGGAGAGTGGGGTCCGCTGCCCGGGATTAGGGGGGCAATGTTTTGTCTGTGTTTTTTAGGGGGGGCTCCGGGGGGGTTGGGCTAGTCTATGTCAATACATGTCTTGTCTATTGTGTTTTATATGTCAATTTTAATGCAAAATCAAATAAAGTATACTTTTTTAAAAAGACGTGTTTCAGCCATCTCTACATCTGAGAGATGCAGAAGATCCCATGTCCACCTGACTGTTTGGACAGGGACTGGCTGATACAGAAGCCCTGCTCAGATGTTTACTGGACCTAGGTTTGTGCATATGTCAATCTTGAAATCATCAAGCCTCCTGGCCCCTACAATCTTATTTTGTCTACCCAGTGTATACTTGAGGGACCTATGGTTTCTGAATGTATATGACTGATGACTTGCATTGAAGACAAATTTCTTTCTTTCTTTCTTTAGAACATTTATACCCCGTCCTTCTCAACCTCAGAAGAGGGACTCAAGATGGCTTCCAACATGCAACAATTCTGTGCTGACACAATATAAAACAAATCATAAAATACAACCATATACATTAAAACAGTTATAGATATACATTAAAACAGTTTGCAAGCTTTACAGGTGAACATTAAAAAAACAAAAATAATGACCATAGATCATTTATATAACTTTTTTAAAAAGGTGATGAAGACATTGAAATAGTTCAATATTTTCCATAGTTTGACTCAGATATTAATCAGAATGGAAACTGCAGACAAGAAATCAGATGAAAACTAGGTCTTGGAAGGGCAGCGATAAAGAAACTAGATAAAGTGTAAAGTTATATAATTGAATACTGAAGTTAAGATTATGCATGCAGTTATGTTCCCTATTTCTATGTATAGCTATGAAAGCTAGACAGTGAGGAATGTTGATAGGAATTCATTTGAAAAGTGGCGCTGGAGAAGGATTCTAGAAGTTCTATGGACTGCTGAAAAGACTAATAATTGGGTCTTAGAACAAATTAAGCACAAACTTTCCCTAGAAGTCCCTGAGACTGTCATACTTCGGACATATTATGGGAGGACATGCCTAATTAGAAAAAACAACAATGCTCATAAGATGGAAGGCAACTGGGAAAGAGTAAGTCTACATTGCATAGAATCAAAGAGTTAGAAGATATCTTATTATTTATTTATTTATTTATTATTTATTAACTTCGATTTAGTATACCGCTCACTCCGGAGCTCAGAGCGGTTTACAGAAGAAGCATAAACACCGTGAGTAATAAAACAGAATAAACAGTTAAAACACATTAAACATCAAAGCAGTTAAAACATATTAAAAACACTAGCCCTCAGCGAAGGCTGGGGACGAGATAAGAATCTGGGGGGGACAGGCGGCATGGCACACAGTGTGGTTGAGTTAAGGGCCAAACGCCTTCCTAAAGAGAGCAGGAGTGGGTCGCGCGGTCACATCTTGCAGCACCCAGGAGGAGGCGGGCTGCGGCGTGCGGCACTAGCTTAAGCTTCGGATCATTGACAAGGGAAGGCCAATGTAGAGCGCATTACAGTAATCGAGCCTCGAGATGACCGTGGCTTGGATCACCGTAGCAAGGTCGCGTTGGGAGAGGTAGGGAGCCAGGCGCTTAGCCAACCGTAGGTGGTAGAATGCTGTCCTGCAGGTGCAGCCAATCTGCTCCTCCATGGACAGGTGGGCGTCCAGCCGGACCCCCAGACTTTTTACCGATGGCTGAGGGCAGAGGGCCACACCATCGAAAGTTGGCAACTGGGTCACTACCCCCGGGCGGCCCAGCCACAAGATCTCCGTCTTCGCCGGGTTCACCTTCAACTTACTGGCTCGCAGCCATCCAGTAACGGCTTCAAGGCAAAGATGGAAATTATCGGGTACAGAGACTGCCCGGGGTCCAACCTCAGAATGAGCTGGGTATCATCAGCGTACTGATGACACTCCAGCCCAAAACTCCGTACCAGTTGGGCGAGTGGTCGCATATAGATGTTAAATAACAGCGGGGGAGACGATAGCCCCTGAGGCACCCCGCAACTCAGCGGGGGAGCCTCCGGAGACCGCCCTCCCCACTTCACTCGCTGCTGGCGGCGTTGGAGGAAGGAGGACAGCCAGTTGAGGGCTGTCCCCCTCACACCCCGCCACCGCCAGGCGGTGTATCAAAAGTTGGTGTCGACGGTATCAAACGCTGCCGTGAGGTCCAATAACACGAGCAGCGCCGATCCACCTCGGTCCAAGTGGCAGCGGAGTAGGTCTGTGATGGAGACCAGGACAGTCTCCGTCCCATGGCCTGAACGGAAGCCGGACTGGAAGGGGTCTAGCCAGGTTGCGTCATCCAAGAAGGTCTACAGCTGGTCCAGTGCTGCCCTCTCAATCACCTTGCCCAGGTACTGAAGGTTCGACACTGGGCGGTTATTGGAGGGAGCCGCGGGGTCTAGTCCGGGCTTCTTCAGCAATGGACTGACCACCGCCTCTTTTAGCTCCTCTGGAAAAGCCCCTTGCTCAAGGGAGCAGTTGACTATCTTCAACAGAGGGCCTCGTAACCCCTCCACGCAAGCTCGAATCAGCGTGGAGGGGCACGGGTCGAGGGAGCAGGTGGTCGACTTAAGGGCTGCGACAATCTTGTGGGCCATCCAGTCCAACCCCCTGCCAAGAAGCAGGAAAATTGCATTCAAAGCAACCTCGACAGATATTTTCAATCCAGGAAGCCACAGCCTTGAGTCTGAAGGACCAGAGCAGGGCTGTTGATGACAGATTCTAATCATTCTATCTTAAAATGTAAGGCTCTAGATCACATGGAAGCAAAGAGAGTGCAGAAAAAGACCTTGTCTCAGGTGGGGTGGGGGGAGAGGTTGCTTTTATATAATAGAATCCAGAATAAATGTTGCCAGTAGTTGCTATTTGGACTTTGCTATGCTGAAGAAACCTGGTCTCTGGTTTGGGGTTATATATATATTCATTTTATGATTATTACTGAAAATAATTTTGTTGTAGAAGAGAGGGGTGTTAAAATGATGTGCACCATTTGTCAGCTATACTAGGGATGCCACTGTCTGTAAATGTTCTCTCAGGTCAATTGCAACTGAATAATGCTAGGAAAATTAAAACAAGTTAGGAAAATGCCAAATTCAGTAATCTGTGTATTTATTTATTTATTTATTCAAGCTTCTATACCGCCACTCCCCAAGGGCTCGGAGTGGTTTACAAGATTTGAAGAGCACAATAAGACAAATGACACAACATTAAAAGAGGGTAAAGGGAGGGAGGGGAGAGAGAGAAGGGAAAGAATTGGGGGAACAAGGTCTGAGCGGCCTGGTGATAGCATCAGGCCAGCCGTCAAAAGGGGGCAACTCAGGAGGTCTTAAAAGGTCACCTCGAAGTTCTTTCTCAGTGGGGGAGGGAACATCACTCCCTCCACGCCATAACTTGGAGCAGGCAAAGCTTCGGCCTGCTGGTACAGCTTCTGTCCTCGGCTTGAGGCACGACTGTTGTCGCCTAAGGTTGGTACTCCGGAAAGTCCTGGTCTGAGGCAGCCTCTAGGACCTTGAATGGAATGATCCAATCCAATTAGAATAATGAACAACTGCACTGCATCCTGTCAGATCCCCAAAATCTGGAGGAAAGCAAGAATCATAGTAATCTTGAAACCAGGCAAAGACTGTAATGATCCAAAAAGCTATAGACCAATCTCCTTGTTGTACCATCTTTACAAAGTTCTGGAGATACTTATTTTGCATAGAACTATGGAAGAAATAGACCCATATCTGATTCCACAGCAAGCTGGCTTCAGGAAAGGCAAAAGCTACACATCACAAGTGTTGAACTTGACTCAGCACATAGAAGATGGTTTTGAAAGGCAGCAGATTACAGGAGCTGTCTTCATAGACCTATCAGCAGCTTATGACACTGTAAATTATCGGCTTCTCCTGAGGTTTTTTTTTTTACAGAGGCCTACCACCTCATCCACCTCATAGGAAATCTGCTACAAAATAGGAGCTTCTTTGTTGAGTTCCAGGGCCAAAGAAGCAGATGGTGAAAACAAAAGAACGGCCTGCCTCAGGGGAGTGTGCTTGCTCCATCAATGTTCAACATTTATACAAATGACAAGCCACTGTCAGAAGGGACAGAGAGTTTCATCTATGCTGATTATCATGCCATCACCGCTCAAGCAGGGAGCTTTGAGATGGTTGAATAGAAGTTCTCTAAAGCTCTAGGTGCTCTTACTGCCTATTACAGGGGAAACCAGTTGATTCCTTATTCATCTAAATCACAGATGTGTGCTTTCCATCTTAAGAACCAACAAGCATCTTAACCTCTGAGGATTACCTGGGAAGGAATCCCACTGGAGCACACCCAAATACCTGGAAGTTACCCTGGGCCATTCTCTGACCTACAAGAAGTACTGCCTGAATATCAAGCAAAAAGTGGGCACTAGAAAAAATATCATACAAAAGCTGACAGGCACAACTTGGGGATCACAACCAGATACAGTGAAGACATCTGCCCTTGCACATTGCTTCTTTGCTGCTGAGTAGTACGCATGCCCAGTGTGGAACACATCCCACCACGCTAAAACAGTGGGTATGGCTCTGCATTATCACAGGATGTCTGCACCCTATACCACTGGAGAAATTACACTGTTTAGCTGGTATTGCACCATCTGACATCCATCGGGAAGTACAACAAACACTAGGAACCAGTTATCATATGAAATATCCAAAATATATATTGAAGTCAATGGATAGGTCACCAGAACATATTCATATCATAGATCTCTTAACATAGAGAATAATATTCATCATGTTCATATCAAAGAAATTATCAATCAATCAATCAAAAACTTTATTACGGTCACAGACCAGCACAAAGCGGGCACAAGCGCCCTAAGAGGAGAAGGACAACTCCCCAGTAAACAGTTATTTAAAATCAGACTAGAAATCAGTATAAAAATATATTTTAAAAGACAGGATATTGTTGCCTTACGATGTCAATCATCACCCGAAAAGAAATTATAGTTCAATGCACTGCTCGTAGCACAATACCTCGATAAATAGGTTGTCCACGTGGGAGTGAAGGAAGTGAGTCCAAAGAAGAAGGTCCACAAAGTTCAAATATATAACCAATAAGGCAGAAAAATCCACAATTGTAAGAGTTCCAATAGAGCCTTCACAAACAAGACACGCCAATGCGTGTTTGGGAACAGCCCATTTGTAATCCAAGGTAAGTGCTACGGCGAAGGTGAAGAATGATGTTCCGGTTGTTATATCACAGGACGCTGGGCACGCCGCAACAGTTGAGCTGCAGGGCCCAATCCGTTTCGCCATGGGTCGGCTTTGTCAAGCGGGAAAGGTGCATAATATAGATGGTGTGTCACAGGAAGACATAGTTCTGTAAATAACATTCATAATTAACTATACAGTTCAAGTTCTACAGTAAGGAGTCAAAGAATATACAATTTATATACCGTTCCATGTTGTAATAAATCGGCGTGATCTCTCCTGCGGACCCTAAGGTGGTCTGTAGGAGTAATACGCAACCTTAAATAGAGCAATGTAATTCACGTCAGTAGTGCGTTGAGGGAAAGAGGCTCATTAAGGCCGAAAGGGTGCTCAGATTTTAATAGGGAGATCCAGCGGGTTTTGCACCTAATCAAATTGTTGTGGTTGTTTCCATGGGGAGGTGTAAACACTCGCTCAAGTCCCATGAATTTAAAGGAGCATGTCAGAAAATGTTTGTATAAGATGGAATTATCGATACGATTCCTAATTCTCGAACGATGCTCCGATACCCTTGTTCTAAGGGGAATGTTGACTGTCCGACATAAATTAGGCCACACCCATAGATCAAAGCGTAGACACAATTTTCTGAGGCACACGTGTTATGGTGCCGGATCTGGAATGGTCTGGTCTTGTGGGGGCTTGAGATTTCTTTGCCTTTGTAGACCTGCGCACATGAGGTGCAACCCCCACATGGTTTACATCCTGGGGAGATTATACTCCGAGTTGTAGTTGTCTGGAAAGTGGAGTGCTCCAATAAATCCTTGAGATTTTTTGTGCATTTGTGTGCCACGATCGGGAACTTGTCGAAAGGTCCGATGTCCAGAAGGACATTCCAGTATTTCTTCGCTATACCCACTATATCAAGCAAAAAGTGGGCACTAGAAAAACTATCATACGAAAGCTGACAGGCACAACATGGGGGTTACAACCAGATACAGTGAAGACATCTGTCCTTGCTCATTGCTACTCTGCTGCTGAGTAGTACGCATGCCAAGTGTGGAACATATCTCACCATGCTTAAACAGTGGGTATGGCTCTTCATTATCACAGGATGTCTGCACCCGACACCACTGGAGAAATTACACTGTTTAGCTGGTATTGCACCATCTGACATCCATCGGGAAGTAGCAACCAATAGTGAAAGGACCAAGGCAATGACATCTCTGGCCCATCCCATTCAGATATCAGCCACCACGCCAACTACTGTACACTATAGCAAAGTATGCGTCATTGTCATGATCCTTCTCCTCCGCCTTCATTTTTAAATGTAAATGCTTGAATCCTTATAATTGTTTTAAACTGTTGTTTAATTATCAAATTCTTTGATTGGATTTGATGTTCAGCATCTAATGGTTGGCTACTGTAAAGCCACCCTGAGTCCTCCTTTGGGGGTGAGAAGAACGGGGTACAAACGCTTGAAATAAACAAAATAAATAAATCTGTACATATCAGGTTTTACACAAAACCATCACTTTCTCCCTGTGACCTCCCTGTGTTATATGGTTGGAACTTTGGTCACATGCACAATGGTGGATCTTCTTATAGCAACATCAGAGGCACTTCAAGTGGCCAGCTACTGGTCAAAGGACATTTAATATAATGACAAGTCCTTATACTAAACACTATACTTGTATTTTTAAATACATTACAATGGTACCCATAATTCGCATCTGACATGATAAACAGATAAATACTTTGGCCTTTCTCTTGTGCCATTCTTCTCTAACATCAGGTGGGGTCTGGCTATTTCAATGGCAACATGCATGGCTGGAGCTATCTTGCCAAGAAAGATTGGCAAACTAGGTTTTTGTGAAGGATGGATTCATATTGGTTCTCAATTTTAATTGCATTTCATACATTTTTAAGTCACGAGGCAATGCATACATTTCATCAAAAAACTATACATCTAAGAATAATTAGAACTGCTTTTGAGGACCTAAAGAAGGTACCACGTTAGTTCACAGGTAATGAATTTGCCAAAGGGGAAATAGTTAAATGCTTGTTGTTAAAAAAAATCAAATAAAGTGAAAGTCTCTATGTGTTATTCATTGCATGGATCTGTCTTAACTGAAGTATTTGCCCTTTTTCTTTTCCTGGTATTTGAAATCACAATCCACAAGATGGCACTGGTTGACCGCATGAGGCGTTGACTTTATTTCTTTGTACAGTACTTGCAGACTGGAGGGTCTTTAGCTGCAGACATAACTTGAAAACACAAATGTTTGGGCTGATAAGCATTTTGGTGGCTGTGCTGTACAGTGTGTGTGTGTGTGTGTGTGTGTATGTATGTGTGTATGTGTGTGTGTATAAATGCCATCTGTTTCTGAAACCACTAAGTATCTGAATCTTGCAGACATATCTCTAGTTCTGATCTGTGAGGCTGCATTCCTCTGTTAAGAAGACGAGGGACTCTTGCCAGATACCACAGCGAGTTCAGATGGAATGATATATTTTTCCATGAGAAATATTAGAAGCTTACTTACTGCAGGGAAGCAAAATGTAGGCTGCAGCCCTGACCTTTCCGACTTAAAAGTTAATCCCACTGAAATCAGAAATAAGTAAATAGGGTTAGCGTTGATCATGCGCAGTTACGTCCAAGTAATCTGCATGTACTTAATGAGCCCTACTTCTGTTTATATTTGCGGTTGAGGCTTTAAACACAGCCTCTTCTTTTATACAGTATTTCTTTTTCATTTGTCATGCACAGATTGCATATTTACCCTTTACGGTGATTGTCTCTTTCAGGGATATTGCATATCCTACTATTTGAAAGCAGCACTATTTGGGATCTGGGGAAATGGGATGTATGCACATCAACAGAGTGCCAATTGAGGCTGTGTCTTATTTATTTTTCACCCTCTATTTTCTCTAAGTAATTCTCTTTGAGGCATACAAAATTATCCCCTTTGTAGTCTCAACACCTTATGACTTGGATTAGCTGGAAATACAGAGACTTGGTCCAGTAATGAAGTGGCATTTGAACCCAGGCCATCCCAGTCTAAATTCAGCAGTCCCGTCATTCCATTGGCACCTGGGTTTGCTCTGTGTAGTATGATATATGATAGTGTGAGGGTGTAATACTTTTTTTTACCAGAAATTGTAATAGACCTGGAATGAAGATTGCTGTTGGATTCTTTATCTATGTGTGCATGTGTGAGGGATAATTTAAAACACAGGAGGGCTATGTGTGACCCATCGTTGTTTGGTTTTAAGAAGAATGTGCACTAGAAGCCAGCTGGAAGCAGAGTTGTAATTTGTGCCTTCTTTTAAAGCAGAAGGTTGTTAGAGAAGCCAACCTTTGCTTGCCCATATTTAGTAGCGGATAGTCTGCATGTCTCCCCAAGAGTCTTTCTTATTGCACCAGTTAGTTTGAGTTGGCTCACCTTTGAGTTTGTAGCCTGCAGTTCTTCTTTCTCTCCTTCATACTTGAAGAGCACATATTTGCTGAGTCTCACACCAGGCAATCTAACCTTTTATACCTGTGAGTAAAAAATAAGAAATTTTAACAAGAAGACAATGCCTGCTTTCTTTCTCTGATAGGCTGTGTAGGGGTAGGATTGGTTGTTTCTAACTTGGTGCTTGCAAATACTGTACTACCATGTTTAAGTTGACCTCATGTATAACTCGAGGACAGGTTTTTAAAAAAAATAATGGTTAAAGTATGCAGGTTTTTAAGGGAGTGAGATCCCCTCCCGCAAACCTGCTGAAGTTATTTCCAAAGTCAACTCTATTTCATAAGGCTTTCTTGGCAACATTTATTAGGAGGAACTTTTCCATTGCCTAAAAAGGTTGAAATGATGACTTGTCCAAGGTCACCGAGTGGGTTTTGATGGCTGAGTGAAATTTGCGCCTTTCTCCCTAAATGGATTCAGCATTAGGGTAGTCAGTTCAAAATTGTCCCAGGCCTTGATGTTTTTGAGCCAAAACCAGAGACTATGGATCTCATCACATTGATGATGTCCCCTGGATCAATTTGCCAGGCAAATTGGTAGGGCAGCAGGGCAATCCCAACACCCTGTGCCCCACCTCAATGGCAGGAACACTTCTCCATCACATGTGGGAAAGTGTTGCCATGCAGCTTCCCCTCGCCAACCGGTGCTGTCTCCGTGTTTCCTTACGAAAAACAGGAGGCATCCCATGTTCTGGGCCAAACATCCTGGGATACTTGCATCCCAGTTCACCGAGGCCCTGCCAGAAGTTAGCCTGCAGTGTATGATGGGAGCTGTGCTGCAAGCCTCCTAGAACACTTACAGCCCATATGGTGATGGTATCATTAAAGGCAATTCCTGTTCTGATTATGATATGTATTAAGAATAAAGCAAAATTGCTCAGAGCTTGAGATTTAAAAACAGAGGGAAGGAAAGAATGGGGTAGAAACACATTTTTGTATTTGGAAATTAAGACAAGTTGTATCTGAGGTGACCCAGGATGCCCTTGTGTGGTCATAATGTGGTCCAGAATCAGCATTTTTCATGCTGGTTCTGAGCCACATTGTATGTCTTTGTAGGATCACTCACAAAACCTTAGCTAAACGGACTGTTCCCAGATCAAGGTGAAGTGAGGGAATTATTCTCTGTAATGTCCTTCATGAGATAGGTTAAGGAACATTTAATGCACAACTCTATCCCACACAGTGTTTTTTTTAAAAAATTTTTTTATTGTTTTTCCCCCTCTCCCACCCTCTCCATCTTGTACATACAGTTTATACATCAAACTACAGAGGTTACATTTGAAATATCCGTCTCATTCTTAATTTTTCTACTCCACCTCTTAACACATTTTCTAAATAATTTCTAACTGGTTCCCACACCCTCTTTGTTATTATTATATTTTCAATTTTATCTATATTATTCCATTTACAATTTGTTATTTCCACATTTAACATATTAATTATATAGTTATACCAGTTAGGCAATGTCCATTTTGTTTTATCCTTCCAACCCCTCACTAAAACTATTTGTGCACACACTATTAATTTGTCAATCAATTTTTCTTTTTGCATATTCTTCACTCCTATTATTCGTGCATATAATACATTTCTCATCCCACACAGTGTTCATTTCTCTGTGCTGCCAAAACAGAGTCTCATGGAGGCTGCCACATAATGTAAGGCCACTTCCTGTGGTCTCCCATGGGACTCTATTGCAGAAGTGCAGGGAAACAGAGTGAAGACCGCATGTTCTAGAGTTGGGTGCTACCCAAGTCCGGCGAGAGAAGACAAATGGAAGCAGGGAAAGGACATGGAATGGCTGCCATCTCTGATGACCGAAAAGCACAGGACCACATTGGCAGGGAATAAAGCAAGACAGTTTCCCCTGCTCCCACCCCCCCCACCCCCCCCCCCCACCCCATGGAATGAGGTCTCTAATCTATTTGAATCTCACCAAAAGGTGGATGCAGAGCAGAGGGTGAGCCCTAGTGCCATAACAAAAGGGAGGGAAGCAGGAAGTTAAAAAAATACAAAGCCTTTACAAGTTGAGCATCAAATCAATGAAACCGTTGCAAATTATAGCATACTGTTGCTCTACCAACGGAACTGAGAATTTGTACATCTTGTTTCCGCTTGCCCACACCAAAACCAGAAAATGTATACCTTTATATGCTGCCTGGAGATAATTTGCAAAAACTGGCGAATCAGCCCCTGAGGCCTAATAAGCTTGTCTCCACACATGGCACAGGAATAGTTATCTTAAGTGAGAAGGAACACCCATGGAGATGTTGAGTAGGGGGCAAGAGGCCCAAACAATTATGTCTTCCATTTTAAAATGGTGGATTAAGTTGTGTTAGTTTAAAGATATTTTCCATGGCATGGGAAGTAGATTTCTGGTGTTTTTGCAAAGCCCACCCTAGTGGAGCTTAACATTGGGGGGAAATATATATTATCCAGAATCCAGTAGGTGTGCTGTATGCTTTTAAGTGGACTTGTGTTTGTGAGAAATAGAATTGCAAATCCGTGTAATGTCTGTATCCAATAGAGGGCTGTTATCATGTAATTCTGTAGCAGAACTGGCAAAGGGTCTGATGCTCAATGGGACTAAAGAAAACTTGGGTTGATATGTTATGGTCCCTGATGCACATTAGGTCCACAATACACTTCAGGGACCCACAATGTGCATTGGGACAACTATACTTATTATTTATCCCATAAAGCATCTTGTCATTGATCTGTTATGCATCATTGCAACCCAATACCCAGGTTTCTTAGTGCCTCTGCTTAGTGCCTCTGTTCATGGAATCATGGAGTTGGAAAATACTCCTAGGATCATCCAGTCCAACCCCCCTACCATACAAGAAAGCACACTCCAAGCACTCCTGACAGATGGCCATCCAGCCTCTGCTGAAAAACCTCCAGAAAAGGAGACGCCACCGCACTTTAAGGCAGCATGTTTTACACTGTTGAACAGCTCTCACCATCAAGATATTTTTCTTACTATTTCATCACACTAGAGAATGAATCCACTTTAAATTCCCGTTTCTTCCTCCTGCAGAATTTTGGGTCTTGTAGTTTAGTGAGGCTGTTAAGGGCTCCTCCTTAAACTACACACCCCAGAATTCTGCAGGAGGCAGCAACCGGATTTAAAGTGGATTCTCTAGTGTTTAGGTGGACTCTCTTTTCCTGCAATTGGAATCCACATAAATTTAAGTTGAGTGAAAGGTCATACAGTATTTCAGGCCATTTTTTTCCGACTGCACTGGACACTAAAATGCAGGTCTGAAGTGCAAATCTGAAATGCAGGTCTGGGCACTGAAATGCAAAAACTGGATTTAAAATACCCTTGTTTCATAAAACAGCTGCAACAAAAGTAGACAAAATGATGCATGAAGTATGCTGTGTCTCTTTCTCTGTGTGTCTTTCTCTCTCCGGGTCCTCTGCTCTTACTTCGGGTCATAGTGATGTTGTTATAAACACGGTAGGTACTCGGTGTGCCCGTTTACACAAAGAAGATAATCGCTATCAAAGGGAGAGCAGCTGACACTGCACAACCCTCCAATGTCTGTTGGTGGCTGTGCTGCTGTGGTGATATTGAGTGGGTTGAGGGTGTGGGGCAGAATGTCTCACCCCAGGAGAGACAGGAAAATTGTTGACTTGTTATCTCTCTCCACCAAAAGAAAAGCAAAACAAAACCCACCAGCGAGAGTGAAGTTGCTGCCTGCTACTTGCGGAGAGACATGTTTTAGTCATAATTGCAAGATTTGGCACAGATGGGAGATGTTCTTGTGGCTGCAGAGGGAGGGGGCACTTTGCAAGCATTGCTCTGTATGTTAAAAGAACCCCCATCCCAAAGTATGGTCCATTTTCTATGCTGGGTTTCTAGTTTAGCCATAAACGGTGGCTCCAAGCTGGCTTCTGTAAATTGGCTTGCAAGTATTTATTCCCCCCACAAAAATATAATGATAAACAGTAACACAAAGAAAGGGGCTCTGTTGAAGGCTAAAGAATGGGGCCTTTTTAGCTTGGAGAAAGAAGATGACAAAAGCCCTTTTCAGATGTATAATCTTAGGCGAATGATTGGACACATGCCTTGTATGGCGGGGGAGAATTGGTTGCGGGCAGTATCAACAACAGGTCACCCCCTGATAAATGCATATTTGTTGAGGTTTGTAGTATGGCTGCACTTACCTTGCTGCCGGTGAGAAGCTGAAAGGGTAGACAAAATAAGGGATTTTAAAATGGTGGATGAAGTTGTGTTAGTTTAATATAGATATAGTCTTTCTCTCTTTTTTGGACTTACCTGCAGAGAAGAAGAAAAATCTCTTTGGGACCAGATTTTCCCATGCTGCATTGAGTCTTCAGTCACCCCATTAGTGACACACACATTGTGCATATTGTGGTAAGATCACTTGAATGAATGACTGAAACTTTAATTATAGCCCACCCCATCTCCTCAAAGGAACTCAGTGCTTTTCATTGCCCTAAGTTACGGGAAAACCCAAATCCTGGGGCAGGATTTAGCTTAATTCAAGGCAGTGCACCATGCAGTGTTTAGTGGTCAATGTCCATGAGCCCTATGTCCTCTTGGGGTATAGAGCAGTTTTTCTCAACTTGGGGGTCGGGACCCCTAGGGGTCATGAGGGGGTGTCAGAGGGGTCACCAAAGACCACCAGAAAACACAGTATTTTCTGTTGCTCATGGGAGTTCTGTGTGGGACGTTTGGTCCAATTCTATCATTGGTGGGGTTCAGAATGCTCTTTGATTATAGATGAACTATACATCCCAGCAACTACAACTCCTAAATGTCAAGGTCTATTTTCCCCAAACTCAACCAGTGTTCACATTTGGGCATACTGAGTATTTGTGCCAAGTTTGGTCCAGATCTATCAAGTGCTCTCTGGATATAGGTGAACTACAACTCCAAAACTCAAAGTCAACACCTACGAAACCCTTTCAGTATTTTCTGTTGGACATGGGAGTTGTGTGGGCCAAGTCTGGTTCAGTTCCATCGTTGGTGAAGTTCAGAATGCTCTTTGATTGTAGGTTAACTATAAATCCCAGCAAACTACAACTCCTAAATGACAAAATCAATCCCCTCCCAATGCCACCAGCATTCAAATTTGGGTGTATCGGGTATATGTGCCAAATTTGGTCCAGTGAATGAAAATGCATCCTGCATATCAGATATTTACGATTCATAACAGTAGCAAAATTACAGTTATGAAAGTAGCAATAAAAATGATTTTATGGTTGGGGGTCACCACAACATGAGGAACTGTATTAAGGGGTTGTGGCATTAGGAAGGTTGAGAGCCACTGGTATAGAGGAATGTGAATACAGAGTGCATACAGTCACATAGCAGTGATGAGTAAGGTGTGCCCCGAAGTTGTTTTTGCAGGTGTCCCCCGTCCCCATAAGTATTTTGTACTTACAAACACATCCACAGACTTCTTGGAGCATGGCTGATAAAGTTGGAGCGTGTTTTATGTTGGGGAGAGCTGAGTTCTTGACCTTAGAATTTCATGTGCGTTTTCAGTATAATCGGAGGAAAACCTTGGAGTCCAAGCTAATGTTGTCCATGAATGTTCTTCGTTGTTAACATTATTGCCCAATGTATGCTGTTATTCATCATGTTCTTCGTGCCTGTTATCCTTCTGGTTTATGGTGGTTTCTATCGTAAATACTCCTGTTATTCTGATCTTGGCGTTACTCTAAATTTATCATTATCCCTGCTTACTTGTATATCGGGGGGGGGGGGGGTTTGCTCTATTTTTTTCTCTGAGAACCTTATCACATGTGGGGAGGAGTAGCGTCATCTAAGTGTGGCATTTAGTCTTGTAGTGTTGCAAATCACTATGTTCTGTATTCATAGCTATCACATGTCATCTGAATTTGCTGGTTTACACATTACTATATATTTTCACCCTTATCCCATGAATGAGTGGATTCCCCACCCTCTCCCCTCTAAAAATGTGTCTAATTAAGCTCTAGAGAGGATCCCAGACCATCTTCCTCTCCGCGCTTTTTTGAGACCGTTCTTAACGTTTGAACACCAAATCGTGACAAGCACAGACTGGAAGTCCCCTTGCATCATGGGAGGGGCTCCATCACTTTCCATTGCCTAAATGGATAATAATTATTTTAAAATGGGGTAGGGCGGGATAAGGTCTTAGGAGAGTCTGTAGGGGTGACACTTTAGTTCTCTTTAGAGAGAGCTGCTAAAACTGGCATATGCTTTCCTAATCTCAGTTGAATTTAGGGAGAGAATTTGTCCATTAACCATGTATATACGAGGGCGGGTCAATAAGTCAGTGACTTTTTGAATGAAACACAGGTTTTTGGATAAAAAATCATTTTATTTTTCAACATAGTCTCCTTTGAGCTCTATACACTTTGTCCAATGTTTCTCCATTTTTTTATCCCTTCCAAAAATAAAATTTGCTGATGTCATTAAAATAGGTATTTGTTTGTGAGATAATTTCATTGTTGGAGTCAAATCTCTTTCCGCCGAGCCATTTCTTCAGGTTTGGAAACAAGAAATAGTCACTTGGGGCTAAATCCGGAGAATAGGGTGGATGATGGAGAAATTTGTATCCCAATTCACGGATTGTTGCCATGGCAACTGCACATGTGTGCACCCTTGCATTGTCCTGGTGCAAAAGAACCTTTTTCTTGGCCAAATGCAGTCGTCCCCCCCCCCAAATCCTCATTAAATCAATCCAATAAGTTGGCATAATATTCGCCATTGATTGTTTTACCCTTTTGAAGGTAGTCAATGTGGATTATACCATATGCATCCCAAAAAACGGTTGCCATGACTTTATTGACTGACAAACCCAACTTGGCCTTTTTTTGGTGCCGATTCACCCCGAGAAACCCACTGTTTTGACTGCTGTTTGGTCTCCGGTGTGGTGTGATGGCTCCACGTTTCATCCACGGTTATGAAACAGCGCAAAAACTCGTCCATATTGCGGTTGAAGAAAGCCAAATACTCCTGCGAAATTGTCACACGATTGCGTTTGTGGTCAATTGTGAGCAAACGTGGCACCCATCTTGTGGAAAGCTTTCTCATACCCAAGTGATAATTTAAAATTGAAACCACTGAGCCATGTGAGATGCCTATGGCTTCCACAATCTCTCGCACTTTCAATCTCCAATCGGCCAACACCATATCATGAATTTTTTCAATTGTTTCGGGTGTAGAGACCTCAACTGGGCATCCAGAACATTCGGCATCTTCCGTGCTTGTACGGCCACAACTAAATTCAATAAACTGCTTTTTTACAATTGAAATTGATGGTGCAGAGTCCCCATAGTATTTATCAAGCTTAGCCTTGGTTTGAGTGATGGGTTTTTCTGCAAAAAATAATGCTTAATGAGCACACAAAATTCACTTTTTTCCATTTTCTCCTCAAATCACGCTGTGGTCTGCTATCAATGGCTGTCAACATCAAACTAAATGATGCAGCTTGTTCAAATTTTGACAAGAGTCAACTGACAGGTGCCTGTCGACAGGAGCAGTGTTGCCCTTTCAGTTAAGAGGCGGGAAATTCAAAAAGTCACAGACTTATTGACCCGCTCTTGTACCTCTATGAAAGAAATTACCTTTTCCTCATCCTGTTCTTTTTCTTTGAGGTCATAAGACAGTAATAAAGGTAGGAGCAAATTATGACAGCTTCATTTTTGTGAGACTATAGCTGTAGCTGGGCCCCCTGTGGCGCAGTGGGTTAAATTTGCTGATTGAAAAGTCAGCAGTTCGAATCCAGGGAGCCGGGTTAGCTCCTGCTGTTAGCCCCAGCTTCTGCTAACCTATCATTTCGAAAACATGCAAATATGAGTAGATCAATAGATACTGCTCTGGTGGAAAGGTAACAGTGCTCCATGCAGTCATGCTGGTCACATGACCTTGGAGGCGTCTATGGACAACGCTGGCTCTTTGCCTTAGAAATGGAGATGAGCACCCCCCCCCCCCAGAGTTGGATACAACTAGACTTAATGTCAAGGGGAAACCTTTACCTCTAGCTATAGTTGTAGCTATTTATATTGCATCATGAAGATATATGCATGTATAGACATATGTATAATTTGCAGAATTAAATATATAGAGAGGATGTTAGGGTCTCTGTGCATTTTGGTTCTTAATCTTCTCTGTGCATGAATAGTACCACACTTTGTGCTCAGAGAATGATGGAAGTCAGCCAAAACATACTCTAATGTATTTCTCTCCATGGCCACAAATGGAAATAATCACTAAGATGGCAGATCTGAATGGTCTGAAAATAACATTGCCAAAGACCGCTGTGAATCAGAGAGTTCATTTCTATGTGCACTGCATGTATTTTTCTCTTTTTACCTTCCAGCACAACAGCTTGCAAACATCACATCACCAGCAGCTTATGAAATTACTTTCATAGGTACCCTGCAATGCAGAGAAAGAACAGACAATTGCAACACTACCAAATACTTTTCTGTCAACTGGGGTTAGTCTTAATTGTAGCCCAAAGGTTTGGCTGTTTCATTGGCAGCTGGGTGCATTTTGGTCACTTTCTGACAGAATGAACACATGTCATGTATGTACATGTGTCTGTGTGAATTCCTCATTGTAGCTGACGGCTGTAGCTTTTCTGCTCTGCTACATAGTTGTTGTTCATGCCCTTAATAATTATAGCACCATTAGTTATGTTAAAGTATAGGAATATTAACATTTTTTAAAAATAACATTGCTGTGAAAATTTATGGAAATATAAATAAGTAAAACATTATTCAAATTGTGAATTTTTTAGTCCTGATGCTCTCCCTCCCTCCCTCCCTCCCTCCCTCCCCCCCTCTCTGTGTGTGTGTGTGTGTGTGTGTGTTTACTTTGAATGTGTGTATTAGGGATAGATGTCAGATGTGGATGAATCCCAAGGCAAATCATAGAATCATAGAGTTGGAAGAGACCTCATGGGCCATCCAGTCCAACCCCCTGCCAAGAAGCAGGAAAATTGCATTCGACAGATGACCATCCAGCCTCTGTTTAAAAGCCTCCAAAGAAGGAACCTCCATTACACTCCAGGGCAGAGAGTTCCAATGCTGAACAGCTCTCACAGTCAGGATGTTCTTCCTCATGTTCAGATGGAATCTCCTTTCTTGTAGTTTGACGGTATTGTTCCGCGTCCTAATCTCCAGGGCAGCAGAAAACAAGCTTGCTCCCTCCTCCCTATGACTTCCCCTCACATGGCCATCATGCCTCCTCTCAGTCTTCTCTTCTGCAGGCTAAACATGCCCAGCTCTTTAAGCCACTCCTCATAGGACTTGTTCTCCAGACCCTTGATCATTTTATTTGCCCTCCTCTGGACACATTCCAGCTTGTCAACATCTCCTTTCAAATCATACACTTTTGACCAGTTCTGGAGCTTTTCAAGGCAAACAGGCTTCCTTTGAAAGTGAACTGCATTGAAGCTGTGTTCCGCACATCATGTTGTTAGTACAATGTTTCAGAAAAGCAAACAGTCTGACCTTAATACTTTTCAAACAAGAAAAGCTTTCTTTCAAGGTTTTTCTTTCTGCTAGAAATATCTTTCATTTCATGATTTCACTTGTGGTACTATTCTGGTTTTTCTTTGATGTTTTATTTCCTTAGCCTGTGTTGTTTGTGTATCTTCATTGTGTAGATTTTAGGGGATCCAGGAGATCAGGATTCACATCTCAGCTCTGCCATGGAAACACACTTGTTGGCCTTAAGTAAGTTACATTTTCTTGGCCACAAAGGAAGGCAATGACAACTCCCCTCTACACACAGTGCCAAGATAGGTTCATCTTTGGTTTGTCATAAATCAGAAACAACTTAAAAATACACAACAACCATTTTATGTTTCTGTGAGTTTTTTGACTGAGGCACCTTCCATACAGCTAGAAAAAACCCCACATTTTCTACTTTGAAATTGAATATATGGCATTGTGGACTCAGATAATCCAATTCAAAGCAGATACTATGGGGCGTTCTGCCTTGATTTTCAGAGTTATATGGCTGTGTGGAAGGGCCCTGAGCAAGGACTCAAAGCCAGGTCTCCCACTGTCCCAGTCCAACATTCAAACTACAACATCATGCTGGTTTCTATAGATAGAATCTTCCCAATGTTATATTATATTATACTAGCTGTACCCGGTACGCGTTGCTTTGCCCTATTTTGGAGATGCGAGGAAGTCTGAGTATGTAAGGGTTGGAGTTGTTCTTAGTTATGGTGTTGTTGGGGTCATGGCTGTGTTGTTGTGGGTTGTTTTGGTGGGTGGGATGTTGGAGTCCTGTGGAGTTGTTGTTGTGTGGTGTTGCTGGCGTTCTGCATAGCTTTTGGATATACAATGTTTTTGTCTTTCCGTCTGCTGTGTTGATGTAGAGGTTGATGCGTGTGTGGGTGGGGTACTTTGGAAGTGAGCGGAGGTACTTGAAATCCCATTATTCATGGTGTGTCCTCCTCTAATCTGCAGTCGGATGGAGTGTGGATCATGGGGGGCAGTGTTTGCCAAGTTTGGTCTTTATCGGTCTTGGTTCTGGGACACAGTGGTCTGTGGGGAATGATGGGTTTTGAAGTACTACAAATCCCATTATCCATGGAGGTACTTCAAGTCCCATAATCCATGGTCCACCCTCCTCCAAACTGTAGTAGAATGTAGCGTGGGTCATAGGGGCTCTGTGTGCCAAGGTAGGTTACTGTAAATTCAGGCCATACACAATGTCGCATGAGCTGAGGCCTAGTCAGGAACAGCAAGTTAATGAAGCCTTACTGTCAATTCAGGCCATACACAATGTCCAATGAGCTGAGGGCTAGTTGGGAGAATCAAGTTAATGAAGCCTTACTGTCAATTCAGAGCGTAAACAGCATTCCATTAAGTGAGGCCTAGTCAGGGAAATTAAGTTAATGAAGCCTTACTGTCAATTTTGGGCGTGGTCTGTGATTTGTAGGGGTGTAAATTTTCTGTGGGAAGTGAATTGGGTGTTTGTGTTTGTGCCTCAGCCCTTTGCCTTATCCTCCTCTGACAGTTTATTATGGGTCGGAATGTTCATGTTGGTTGGCCAGTACAGGAGTTATGCAAATCTGCCCTTATTGGCAGCTAATCATGTTCTCAGAATGTAGAGGCTGGGAGAGTTGTTGGCAGCCCCGGAGGATGCTGGGAAATGTAGTTTTTAAACTCGTTTTGGGGGCCTTTTAGATTTTGGGGGCGAAAGTTTCTTTGCTACAAACGTACAGTACCTTGTCTGAGGCCTATTTCTGTTGGCAAGTTTGGTATCTCTGCGTTGTAAGGTTTCTCTGTTTGGGACGGTCGTTCCATGATGACTCTTCCTTTATATATATAGATTGGACCAATTACCTGACTATGGGAGAGCAAAGGTGGTAGACACGTTTTTGACACTTTGGTGGCAGAATTCACTGACACTGAGAAAGCCTTATATTTCATTTCCCATTTTGTAATTCTACCAATACTAAGGAGTTGTCAGTTATGGTGGAGTCCCTGAGATGCCACCATACATCATGGACAGCAGCCATGTAACTTCAGACAGGGCCTCAATGAAATTGTCTCTGTTGTTTTCTGTGATGCGCTTTATGGCCAAGCTAAAGGCATGTGCTGCCAGAAGGACCAAGGGGAACCGTATCCTTGGTCCTTTTTGGCTACTCTGACTTCTGATGAGTAGCCAAAAAGAGAAAACAGCTGAGAATAAACCCTGCCATATTTTTATATGCCGTTACATATTGAATCTCTGGTTATGAACAGTGTTTCTACCTCTGTAAACTAAAATTCTTTTCTATAACTATCACTTTCTATGCCTTTCATAGAATCATAGAATAATAGAGTTGGAGGATACCACAAGGGCAAACTTCTGTCATGCCAGAAAAGCACAATCAAAGCACACCTGACAGATGGCCATCCAGCCTACGTTTAAAAGCCTTCAAGGAAGGAGCTTCTACCACACCCTGAGGCAGAGAGCTCCACTGTTGAATAGCTCTTACAGGAAGGAAGTTCTTCCTAACGTTCAGGTGGAATTTCCTTTCCTGTAATTTGAAACCATTTCTCTGAGTCCTAGTCTCCAAGGCTGCAGAAAACAAGCTTGTTCTCTCTTCCTTATGGCATTCTTTCAAATATTTAAATGCAACTATCATGTCCCCTCTCAGCCTTCTTTTCCCCAAGCTAAACATATGCAGCTCTTTAAGCCGTTCTCCCCCCCCCCCCCAATTCTTATACTGAGTCAATTAAAAATAATACCTGCTATGTATGTGTTTATGTGTGTTGAACTAGTTTCAAAAGAAAACTGTTTAAACAGTCTGTCAGATGAAGTAAACTGTACAGCTGGCCAGAGGACTGAAATAATTCTGCGTAGGAAAACAGAGTGGCACATTTAACTATGATTGCCAAGTGGCGGAAAATGTAACAGGTGTGTCCTCCATCTCTTCTTTTTGCACCTCCTCTGACAAGAAAACCATAAATTCTGCACCAGTGTGATGGAAAGTCATCCCACAGAAAAATGAGACATGTATTCAAATAATTTATATGCAGGTTCCAACATGATGCCAGTTCTGAAAACACAGTGGCTACCAACATGGTATAATTAACCTTCACAAAGGTATTCCTTATTCACAGTGCAAAGCAAAAGTTCTACTTTGAATAAGTTTAGCGTCCCTTATCAATAATATGGAATATTCTAAAATTGTCCATGTGGGTGACTGGGATCAGGACACATTTGCTTTCTGATGTACACTAACTTTGTTTCATGCACAAAATTATTTAAAATATGTGTGAAATTACCTTTGGAATATATGTACAAGGAGTACATGAAACATAAATGAATGTCACACTTAGACTTGGGTCCCAAGCAGTTCAGATACATGATAATCAACCTATATAGTAACTAACTATGGTGAGCAATGCCATTTTACAGCAGTTGGAATTTTGTAAAAATAATAGGTCATTTCACAGAAACATGGAGTGGTGGAATCATGGCTACTGTGGGTTTAAAGGACAGATTCTAGGTTGGCCCTTCCATACCATTTAACTGCCATATTGGCAGCATCATGTGAAATCCTAAGGTTTATAGTTTGGTGGTGAACTGGGGCTCTCTGGCTGAGAATCCTAAATGTAAACTGTGACTCCTGGGATTTCATATGAAGGGTCACAGTGCTACAGTTATGTAATATGAAAGGGCCGGAAGCCCATAGTCAGGAGGTGAAACATAATTCAAGCCAGTGTGGTGCTGTGTATGGTAGGATTTAAAAAAATAGTTTGAGTGTGATACTTGGACTCCAGACAACCAGGGCTCAAATCCACAGCTATGGAAACCCACTGACTGACTTTGGGTAAGCCACACTCTTTCTGTCTTAGAGGAAGGCAATGACAAATCTCATTTGAATCTATCTTATCAAGAAAATCCTAGGAGAAGGTCACTGCAAGTGGTCAACTAAAGGCACATAATGCCAGCAAAGTATAATCCATATCAGCTCTCATTCAAATGTTAATTCAAACCAGAATAGACTCATTGAACCAGTTATTGAAGAATAAGCCCATTACGTTTGGGATTGTCTACAATGAATAATAAAAACTGGTCTCACTTCCAATCCAAGCTGGCAGTTTCCACAATGCACAGGGACTTCTAGTAAGTATCCTGAGGATATTTTTGCTCTTAACCCAACTTTGCTCTGCTGTAAGTAAAGTTGGGAGATACTCCAGAGTATCCTAGGAAGCTCTAGCGCAGGGTGGGCAATTACCGGCCCTCCAGGTGTTTTGGACTTCAACTCCCAGAAATCCTAGCCAGTTTACCAGCTGTTAGGATATCTGGGAGTTGAAGTCCAAAACACCTGGAGGGCCGGTCATTGCCCACCCCTGCTCTAGAGTATCCTAGGGCTTTGCTGTCATACAGACAGCTGTATCAGGTCTGTTTTGGCTCAACCTGTTGGCCACAAAGACATTGTGCCATCACATTTTCCCTGTGCTGTATATCTGAAGCTATCCTTCTAAATTCTGTTTGGATTGTCCTGTATTTTTTGTAGAAATTAAATTTTCACCTAGGTGAAAAACCACAACAGATGGGAGTTATTTTCGGTTTTTAACCTTCACCGCTTTCCAAAATGAAACAATATCTGAGTACCTATTTGCATATGAAATTGTCTCCTTGATGTTTTCCAGAGACAAAATAAAGAGAAATTCCTTCATATTTTTCGCATGCTTTAAAGACAAAAGCCAACAACAACAACAAAAAATGATGCTGGAGAAAGGTAATTTTAAAACAACTATATTATTCTTCAGTGTCCTTGGGGATCAATTGTGTGAGGAAGTTATTTTACCACCTGTTTTTTTTTAAAAAATGTGTGTAGTTATGGGAGTAGAAAAAACAACAACCCTCACATTGTGAATATAAAAGCCCCCCTTTGAACACTGCAAGAGTAAGAATCCACGGGAATGAAAGGAAGCTTTGCTTTTGAGAAGGTTAATTAATCCCTGGATGGTAGCCACTGTGTTTCTTGAGCTGGTTTTGATCTGAGCTCTGCATTGACAACATTTATGCTTTTCTCTACTAGTGTAATTGAAGTATTTTGAGACCCTGTTAGGAACAAACGTTTCCCACCTATGCCCTTTTCCCGCTTACCAGTTCCAAGGTAAGGAGTGCCAATTTCATGGAATGAAAAGACCATTCAGCTGAAGTTTGAGAGATTGGTTTCAAATCCTAAGTTCGTCACAGTGCTTGGAAAAGGTACTTCATTGGACTAACCCTTCTCAAATCCATGAGGGATTTACTTTTCCCAGAATCCCTCAGGGCCAGCCATGGGATGGCTCTTTCTTTCTTTTGGCATTTTAGGTTATCAGGACACTTAAAAACAATTAAGAAAGGTGAACTATTGTGTTGGAATAGAATGATTTAACCTGGAGGATTTTCATGCTATAAGTTCATTGTACTATTGTTCCGCCCCTACGGGGCTTGTTTGGTATTGCAGTATATATCTGGTTTGCTCTTCACCTGCAGGGGCTTTTTTTTCTACCTTTCAACCTTTCAACCATGTGGACCTTGTGGGAGGGGCTGTGTTTTGGTGCCATGATGACGTCACCACCTTAAGCCCTCCCCTTCCTGAGTTTCCCTGAGGGGCAGGACTTCCTTTCTTCCATGACTGGGCAAGGCCCTCTGCTGGTATCAGTACAGGGCACCCTTGATGACCAGGAACTCTTCTGGAGCTTTGTGCCATCTGGCAACAAGGAAGGTAAGGTGGCATCCAAGTGATCTGAATCAGTTTCTTCCTGGATGAATCATGTAATGCCACTGCTAGGGGTCAGGCAAGGAGTTGTCATCTCTGAGGCTCCCAGAGCCAATCTGGAGCATTTCGGTTCCAGACGGGCCCCAAATAAAATGGTCAGTGATGATAGAATCGTAGAATCATAGAGTTGGAAGAGAACTAACTAGTAAGTTGGCTAGCTCATCACAATGAGGTTTCAGCATTAGACATCAACAATTCCTTCTGGCAAACATTTTTGTACTTTTACTTAATTGGTAAAATAAGCTTATCGGTCACCATGTTCCATAGTAAGAATATTAAATAACATGAGCCTCTGAGGAGTAGGCAGGACTGAAAGCTGAGAATAGTTAGTAGAAAGAATGTGGGTTTGGTGTGGTTTCTCCCTGCTCCCCCCCCCCCCAAGTAGACAAGCCATTTGGCAAGAAGCAACATGTTACGAGGACTATAATTGTGCTAGTTAGACTGCTCCTGCATATAATCTCTTTTTCTGTGCACGCAGGTCTTCATTTACACTTTTAATGTATGGCTGGGGCTGAACGATTTTAATACACAGTATGGAGACACAACAAATATCACAGCCAGGTTCAGAAGATCATATAGTGTCAAACACCCTGCTTTCCCATCTTTCTCCCCTCCCCCCCCTCTCTTGCAAGAGTGCTTGTGTTATTCATTTGTAGGGTGCCTTTAAGGATTGGAATTCTTCCAAGTTGATGTAGAAATCAAATCAAAAAACAATAATGAAATCATAGTTAGACAACATCAAGGGATAAGGATTTGTACAGATCCTTCCCTCAGGGCAGTTGGTTTCAGTTGATCTCGGAGAAAGAGAAAGCAAGAGACATGACAGCCAGAATAGTATGAGAAGTCATCTCCATCACCCTCCCCCTTTCCTTCTATCATAATACCTCATCAGAATCATAAGTACAGGTTTCTTCTGTGTTTTAATTCACATGTAATAAGACCCCCTGTATCAATGGGGGATACATTCCAGAACTTTGGAAGGATATGGACCATATCACATTAAGTGGGGGATTCCCCACACATTGTGCCGAATGCTTGGGGTCCCGGTGGGGGGGGGGCTGGAGAACCCATTGCCTGACTTACTGCTGGCCCCATCCTGGGGGTGGGGGTATCAGCTGCCTGGCTTTCCCCCATTGTAGCAATGGAAACACGGGAAGCATCCCATGTTGCAGTGGTGACGGTGTACTGTACACTGCTTTCTCTTCCCTTTCTCTCCCTTTTCACCCATTTCACCACCGGAAGCAGATGTGCAAGGTGAAATGAGCTCCATGGCAAAAGGGGTGAGGAAGTGGCATACGATTTGCAAATCAGCCCATATGATGAGGTCAATAGAGGACCCTATTGAACAAACAACCTCTGATGGAAGGATACAATAGAACTGTACTGATGGAAATCCTTAGAGAGGAGGAGTATTCTCTTGGTCCTACAGCATGAGTCTATAGACAAATTCTGATGGAATATCATAGATCACCCAGAAGACCTAGAACAGTGGTTCTCAACCTGGGGGTCGCGACCCCCAGGGGGGTCACGTGGCTACTTAGGAGGGGTCGCGAGGCCACCTCCTTAGGCCCCGCCCCCAAGACCACGAAGCCTCCCTCGGCTGGGATGTGGTCTCTCCAGCCGGCAAGGCTGCGACCCACTGAGGGCCTCTTGTGATGCCTCCCTCGGCTGGGACGTGGTCTCGCCAACCGGCAATGCCGGGACCCAGCTGAGGGCCTCTTGCAATGCCTCCCTTGGCCTCAGGGACCCTAGAGTCATTCCTGGGAGGCGGAGGCCGAAGGAGATGACAGCGAGGAGGAGGAAGAAGCCGCACCCCTGCCTCAAGGCCTGCACCTTGATTTGGAGGCACTGCCAGATGAGAAGGGAGAAGAGGAGGAAGAGGAGCCTGGACGAGGGCAGGCCTCGTAGCTGCTGCCCTGCGCCGTGTTCTTTCTGCTTCTCGATGAAGCCCTGCAGAGTGGCGAGAGGAGTGTGGGGCGGCGGCAGCAGCAGGGTTTGCCATCTCCTTCTCCTCTGGGCTCTTCTTCCTCTCCCTTTGGGGACCTCCAAACGGAGTGGAGGAGGAAGACCCTGGAGGAGAAGGAGGGAAGACCTCGCTGCTGCTGCTCTGTGCCACCCGCTTCTCGCCCCCTTCGAAGCCTCACCCCAAAAAGTGGCAAGAGGGGCGTAGAGCAGCAGCAGCGAGGCTCACCCATCTCCTTCTCCTCTGGGCTCTTCCTCCTCCTCCTCTCCATTTGGGGACCTCCAAATGGAGAGGAGGAAGAGGAAGACCCTGGAGGAGAAGGAGGGAAGACATTGCTGCTGCTGCTACCCTATGCCACCCTCGCCCCCTTTGAGGCCTCGCCTTGCAAAGCGGTGAGAGCAGCATGGGGCAGCAGCGAGACTTGCCTATCTCCTTCTCCTCTGAGCTCTTCTTCCTCCTCCTCTCCGTTTGGGGACCTCCAAACCGGGGGAAGACTCTGGAGGAGAAGGAAGGGAAGACTTTGCTGCTGCTGCCCTGTGCCACCCTCTTCTCGCCCCCTTCGAGGCCTTGCCTCAAAAAGCTGCGAGAGGAGCGTGGGCGGCAGCAGCAACAGCAGCAAGGCTTACCCATCTCCTCTCCTCTGGGCTCTTCTTCCTCCTCTTCCTCTCCCTTTGGGGACCTCCAAATGGAGTGGAGGAGGAGGAAGACCATGGAGGAGGAGGAGGGAAAATCTCACTGCTGCTGCTGCCCCACTCCATGCTCTCCTCTCTGCCCTTTGAGGCCTCCGCTCCACCTGGAAGGCTCAAAGAGTGGTGAGAGGAGTGTGGGTAGCAGCAGCAAAGCCTGCCCTTGTCCTCCTCTGGGCTCTTCCCCCCCCCCTCAACTTGGGCACTTCCAAACGGAGCCACTGCTGTGCTCCACATTGTGCTTTTGTCACAGCTCTTTGAAGCCCCGAGGCCTCGAAGCAAAGTGACAAGAGGAGCACAGGGCGGCAGCAGCAGCAGTGTGGCCTGCCCTCGTCCTTTTCCTCTGTGCTCTTCTTCCTCCTCCTCTCCGGTCTCTTTCACCAGCGCCTCCAAACAGGGAGGAGAGGAGGGCAGGCCATGCTACTGCTGCCCCACACTATGCTTTTCCCTCCACCCTTTGACGAATCCACCACAACCTACATAACAGGTATTTCACAGCGCTCTCCTGATTGTTTGTGAACTACATCTCTCCTAAATCACTGTCAATTCCTCCCAAACCTCTCCAGTATTTTCTGTTTGTCATGGGAGTTCTATATCCCAAATTTGGTTCAATCCCATTGTTGTTGGTGTTCAGAATGCTATTTGATGGCAGGTGAACTATAACTCCCAAGTAACTGCAACTCCCAAATGTCATGGTCTATTTTCCCTATTATCAATTTTATTGGAACTGTACACCACAGTGTTGGCAGCATGTGTGTATCTGATGAGATCCACTCCATACTTTTTAATGTATAATGTTCTCTTTGTTTTGCCCTCATTAGGCATAATTAGTATTTGTGCCAAGTTTGGTCCAGATCCATAGTTGTTTGGGTTCGCAGTTCTCTGGATGTAGGTGAACTACATCTCCCCTAATTCACTGCCAATCCCTCCCAACCTCCTCCAGTATTTTCTGTTGGTCATGTGGGTTCTCTGTGCCAAGTTTGGTCCAATTCTGTAATTTGTGGGTGTCTCTGTTGTTTGTGGAAGTCAGAGCTGAATTGGTTGAAGGCACTGCAAATCCCATCATCCGTTGTCAATACTCCCCCAAACATATTGTTTTAGTGATTAATCACTATGCCTTAATTATATACATCCTGCATATCAGATATTTACATTACAATTCATAACAGTAGCAAAATTACAGTTCTAAAGTAGCAATGAAAATAATTTTACGGCTGGGGGTCACCACAACATGAGGAACTGTATTTAGGGGTCACGGCTTTAGAAAGGTTGAGAACCACTGACCTAGAAAGTGGCTAGAGAGGACATAGTTTGTCAGATAGGTCCCATAGATACTAGGGTCATTCTCGTAGATGTATTACATATGAAATAAAAAAAGAAGTAAAATAATGGGGAAAATATTCCCTCTTGTACCCCTGTGATGTTTCAGGAGTGAGTATGTGCAGGATAAGAAAGGACTACTCACTTAGTATTTCAAAGTAACTACTGTAGTGCGTATAGTAGCATTGTAGAAGTGCTTTTAAAGCACACAACAACAACAACAACAACAACAACCGCAACAACACTGACAACAGGCAGTGGCAGTTGGAGACTTCTGTGTGAGTGAGGTAGTCAATCCAACCCATCTTTTACATCACACCTTATCTTGAAGGAATAGGGTTTCAAATTTGAACTACAACTTGGAGTGTTCATTGTCCAATGGGCATCAGTGACATCAGCTGCCATTGACTGTTGCGTTTTCCTCCATTGCTGACATGCTGCTCCATAAGATCAGGAACCCAGACAAACAAAATTAGTGAGTCTCAGGCCCCTTCTACACAGCTGTATAAAATCCAGATTATCTGCTTTGAACTGAAGTGTAGACTTAGACAATCAATTTCAAAGCAGATTATGTGAATTATCTGCATTGATATTCTGGATTATATGGCAGTGTAGAAAGTCTCTCATATTCTGGTCCACTAGATGTTTAGGATTTAATTCTTGACCATTAGCTGGGACTTCTGGATATGCAAAATATCTGGAGGCCATAGTTTGAGAACCACAGAGCTAAACTTCTCTGTGGGGTTAAACTATTACTGTTTACAGTGAAACTATTACTGTTTACATCACATTGGTGTAATGGTCTTGCAGGCAACATGGGGATGTTGGAATGGAGAGAGGTAGAACCTGTAAATGGTTGGTTGCCTGTTTGGGAGGAAAATCATCTGTGGTGCACATCTGAAATAGGTTTCGAAGTGAGATTTAATGCATTAATGTGATTAATATCTAGGGCCCCCTCTACACTGACATATAAAATCCAGATTATCTGCTTTGAAAAGGATTATATGGCAGTATAGATTCAGATAATCCAGTTCAAAGCAGATAATGTGGTTAATATGAATTATATGCTAGTGTAGAATGGGCCTAAATTTTTGTTATGTTAACAAGGGATCCTGATCTCCCTTTCTTTTTCCTGGGAAAAAGCAGGAATTAGATTTGAGGGGACCCTGAACAAGGTGCTTTTTGTGTCTTCCCCATCTGCTTCATGCTAGGTTCCTGGAATCTCTTTAGGTGATACTGAAAATAGGTTCAACACCTCATAAGCTTGCTCTACACTGTTCTTATATCCCAGGATCTGATCCCGTATTATCTTCTTATTCCAGATTATATGGCAGTTCAAAGCAGATAACATAGGATCAGAACCCGGAATATGAGGACAGTGTAGAGAGGACCTTAGTCTTAAGCTAGAAGGAGAAGCACTGGTTTAGGCAGTTGTAACCACTGAAGGATAATGAAGATTGTGGTCTACACATATTTAGTTTGACACTTCCCTTTATAGGACCAATCCATTTAAAAATTAATTTAAAATTGTCAGTAGAAGGGAGGCTGGCATCAACTCTAGGGAACTGCCTGGAATCTGGCAACGTGAGCATTTGCTCCACTGTGGAAAGTGTTGACAGTGGACCAATGCTGCTCTGTCTAGTTCAGTATCACCAGCACAGACTGGCAATTATTCCCCAGGGCTTCAGAGAGAGGCTTTTACAGCTAATGTAGGATGTCTGTGATTGTTGCTGAGATTTATTCCGTGCACAACATGGGCTCCACTGCTCCCTTGTCCAATGGAGGCTTTTCTCTGGGAAGGCAAATAGAAGCTTTTCAAGTGATCATTTGTCAACAGAAAAATCCACTTCCTTGTAGTCCCAGAGCTGTACAGTTGCAATATGGATTGCAAAAATTACACATTCACTAGATTCATGCTGTTAACCTCAACTTTAGTTTGCATATAGGAAAATTGGGTTTATATATCTTTGGAAAGTCCAGGGTGGGAGAAAGAACTTTTTTTGTCTGTTGGAGGTAGGTGTGAATGTTTCAGTTGGCCACCTTGATTAGCATTTGATGGCCTGACAGCTTTTAGGTGTGGCTTGTTAGTGCCTGGGAGAATCCTATGTTGAGAGATGATTAGCTGTCCCTGATTGTTTCATGTCTAGAGTTCCCCTGTATTTGAGTGGTGTTCTGGTTATGGTTTCTTCCTTTCTGTTGAAATTGTCCACATCCTTGTGGATTTCAGGTGTTTCTCTGTGTAGCCTGACATGGTAGTTGTTAGAGATCCAGCATTTCTGCATCCTCAAATAATATGCTGTGTCCAGGTTGGTTTGTCAGGTGCTGTGCTATGGCTGACTTCTCTTATTGAACTATCAATCAATCAATCAATCAATCAATCAATAATTTATTATTTTGTTAGTCACCCTCCACCAAGGTGCTCTGGGTGACTTACAATAACATAAAATAAAACAATAAAAACCAGAGAGCTTATAAAGCACAGTGACATTATTTGGTTACAGGTTAAAGGCTCTGCTAAAGAGCCATGTCTTAAGAGTTTGTATGAAGGACCATAGGTAGCACTAGTCTGTAGTGCCTTTCATGTTCCTTGATTCGTGTTTGGGGGCTGCGAAGGGAGTAGTGTTTCCTCAGTTGTTCTCTTAACTTTTGACTGACCAACTGGAATAAATTAATTTTAATTACTTAGTGTATTGGTGCTTAATTAACTTCAGACTATTTGTAGTGGCCGATTGTGCAATATTTCTTTCTTTGAGTGTACTGCTAGCGTTCCATAGTAACAATTTGGCTCTTGGTGCCAACCAAAAGTTCATTGCAAGCAGAAAGGGAGACATCTGGAATCTTCTACAAAGTATATACATAGGAGTGGACATTGAGAATGTAAGAGGGGAAATGATTTGGATGATTCTGCATTGCTGGAAACTACAGAAAGTATGAAGACTCCTTTTGCTTCTGTCCTGGGAGCAGTGATGAGCCTAAAGGATATTTAGATCTATGAAAATAGGAACCTTGGTTTTTAATTCTCTTTATGTGGCATTTATGGGTGGGCAGAAAGTTATAAATAGTAGTGAGCTTAATATCCCCAAAGCCTTGTAAGCTCATTTGATTATTCTTGTCACCATTTAATTGGCTTTGGCATGTTGGCAGGATAAAATCTGTTCATAGGTTAATATACACATGTCATTTAGTATCACTGTGAACATAAGAGAATGCCTCCTTTTGGTTATTGAAAACTAGAGCTGACCCATTGAACCAATTGCTGAATAAGGAGTTAGCACAGAAATAAATTCCATTGATTCAATGATTTTACTCTAGTTGGAACTACAAGGCACATTTACAGTTTTGCAGTGGTGATATTTAGATGTACAGTGTTCCCTTACTTATTGCTGGGGTTAGGTTCCAGGACCTCCCGCAATAAGTGAAAAACCGCAATGTAAAGACGCTCTATTAATTTTAATATTTATACATTATTTTAGTAGTTATACACTATTTTAAGTCTTTATAAACTTAAAATAAAGTGAAGGAGAGGCCCTTCAAGGCTGGAGGGAGGGAGGACTGAGGAAAGAAAGCGCCTTGAAGAGCGGCGGCGGAAAAACACCACAAAACAGCAAAAATATCATGATATATTTTTTAAAATTTAGATTTTTTGAAATCTGCAAAACAGCGAGTCCACAATAAGTGAACCGCGAAGTAGTGAGGGAACACCGCAAATAGTAACATATAGGAGCCCCCAGTGGCACAGTGGATTAAACCGCTGAGCTGCTGAACTTGCTAACCGAAAGGTCACAGGTTCGAATCCAGGGAGCAGCATGAGCTCCCACAGTTAGTCCTAGCTTCTTCCAACCTAGCAGTTCTAAAACATGCAAATGTGAGATTAATAGGTACCACTCTGGCAGGAAGGCAACGGTGTTCCATGCAGTCATGCCAGCCACATGACTTAGAAATGGAGATGAGCACCATCCCCCAGAGTTGGACATGACTGGACTTAATGTCCATGGAAAACCTTTACCTACTATAGTAACACTGGAAAGAAATTCAAAATATACTAAATTACTATCATAGTATGACTGTTGTAATGTGTCATTCTTATTCTTTCCTCCTTTATTGCCTTATTCTACCCATCTTCCAAATAGGGCTGGAGCAATGGATAATAATTGGAAATTGGGTTGGTACCAAACCAAAGCTAAAACATATGCTCATTTGTTTATATAAATGTAGATTCTCCACTGAACTTTTAATGTTTTAATGCAATTGTAGAACAACACGAAGTTGGGCCAATTCCCACTTGAAAAATAACCAAAACATGTCAGGGTACTTTATTAGCATCCCTCACCATTGGGCATATTGGCTGGAGCCTCTAAGAATTAAAGTATTGAGACCAAGGTTACAGAACTATTGCTGTAAAGGATCCACTGGGAATTCCAGCTGTTTTATGCATTTAAAATGCAGAGCCCATGGGCAATAAAGTTCACTCAGCTAGAAATTGTTGAGAAAGGTATATGTGACAGAGAGAAGAGGGCTGGAGGATAGATAGCGGTCATACTATAATGTGAAACAATAGAAAATAGTGCTTCCCATCTTTTCACCTTATAGCACAACCCCTGTATCCATAGGATTTGTACTCATGGCTTCATTTATCCATATCCAACCAATTATGTTCTCTCTAGGCTTTTTCTAGGTCTGCCAACACAACTCAGTGTATTCCTTGGTCAGAATTTCTTCATTTCAATAGAGTTTGCTATCATCCATGGTTTTGATTATCCATGCAAAGTCTGGGAATGTATCCCTTGTGGGTATGACGGTTGTACTACATTCATTTGGAATTTGAGGGTGTTTTTAAAAATCAATTCTTTACTCAGAGGCCTTTCTTGATTGAATATGGTATATTTTGCAATGTTAATGTTGTACTTCCAGTGCTCACTCAATAAGAGTTGCTTAGGTGATAACAGAAGTAGTCTGCCTATCCTCATATCCATTCTACAAAGGTATGGAACAGATTTGGAGATTTCTGTGACTCTGTGGAAAGTTGTGCAGCATTTTCCCCCAATGCTACTTTTTGAAATGAGAAGCTAAAGGAAGGAACTATTAGCAGGCGGGTGGGAGGACAGGGCAGAAGGAAGAGCAGAATGACGCAGAGAAATCATTGGAAAAAGGCAACAGATGTTATAAAAGATCTTCTTTCATGTTCCCCGTGTACCAGAAATGTGCAGACGTACGCTGGCAGGGCCTCAGTCAGAGCAGAGTAGGCTATATCTTACACATCTGGAAGCTATTTGGCCAAGTGTCGAGTTCAAATGCTTTCTGCCTCAGCTGGTTTTAGGCATACCACTTTGGGGCTGGCACTCCGCTTGGGACAGTTCAATGCACAGAACTCATTAACGCTGGCCAGGGGGTGATGGGCAGAAGGCATCCCAGATCGTTTTGGAACAGTTCATTTCGGCACTTATCACAGCTGGGCCCCTCTTCTTCTTCTGCCCCACTTTCTTTTTTCCCTACTGCTCCGGCTCCATAAAGAAATGGGACTATTAAGAAAGAGACGGAGTGGCGGGGCAGTGAGGGGGGAGAGAAGGAGAGAGGGAAAAGAAGAGTGAGAGAAGAAAACGGCACCACAGCTGAGTGAAGGCTGGCCTTCTATCAAAAGACAAAATGTACTTGGACAAAGTCCAGTACATGAGTTAACTTGAGTGCAAAGCAAAGCATTCAGAGCACAGAAAGGAAGGAAAATAAGGCCTTTGCTTCGGAGTTACACAGAAGGGTCAGCCTTGGAGACCCCTTTCCCTCCTTCTTGAAACCTACCACAGTTGGCTATTTATGTCCAATTGCAAAGGGTTCCCCTGGTAGCCTGGAGCACCAAAGGCAGCAAGTGTGGAGAGGGAGAAACCTTCTATTTTCTATGCCATTTGTTAACTGATTCAACACAAGGAGAAGTGGATCTTCTCTCTCTAGCAACGGCTGCTCAGCACAAGGCCTCGCCTGCTTGGCCTGGAATGCAAAATATGGGCTTCCCATGATATGAAGATTAACTGGAGTTTGAGGAAAAATTTCCCAATTTCTGCAGGGCTTTTTTGACAAGCTAAGGAAGAAAATGATCTATCGCAGAGGATGAAAAAAACTGGAGGATGACAGGGAGGGTGAACAGATTGGTTCATTGGGTCAAACATGACGGTTTAGGAGCCAGAGAAATACAGGTTGACTATTTACTCTATTTATATCCCATCTTTCTCTACCCAAAGGTGACTCAATGTGGCTTTCCATATGGGAGCTATTCAAAAGTTAAAAATTAAAATTAAATGCACATTAAAACATATAAAACATTGCATTCACTATTAAAATCATACCATTCTCACTATTAAAATTGTCACTGTCCCTTATCCAAAATGTTTCAGACAGATGTGCTTTCAATTTTGGATTTTCCCTTCCTGTATTTTGGAATATGTCTCTCTCTGGCATTACTTCATGAATGAAGATTCTTAGGAAGGACTCATCCCACGCTATCTACAAGTGCGTTGATTTTGGAATATGTACATAATGAAAAAATGTGGAGATCGTATTTAAGTGTAATTAATTTATGTTTTCTATATCCCTTATACACATAACATAAAGGTAATTTTATATACAATATTTTTAACCCTTTTGTGCAGGAAATAAAAGTTTTTCTACATTGAACCACCAGAAAGCAATCTTTTGTCACTATTTCAGCCACTCACATGGACAATTTTGGATTTGAATTTCTGGATAAGGGATATATAATGTATAATGAATTTTGGTGTCTTCTTTCTACCTGCCAGCCTGGATAGATTTGCTTCTAAAAATTAATAGGGAAAATCTGTCACTCTCTTCCAAATTGGACCCAACAATAAATACATTTGCTTGTTTGATACAGTGGTCTCCTTGGTCCCGCAGTATCCGATTCAGGGAAGGATCATAAGGGTTAAAAGATGTGAGTGATAGGAGCCCAAGGGTTGGAACTGCTTGGCCAATTTCAAAAGAAGATGCATCACAGATCCCAAATTTGATTTCTGGACACACTTTGGATTTGACCCCAATAGGAAGGCCACAAAGTGTGGAGCAAATATTACTCATTCCAGCTAATTAGACAGTTATATTTGGCCATATGATGACTACAGTGAGAGCATGTGAGGGCAACTGAGAAAGGAATGATAAACATTCACAGTCTTCTCAAGGGAGACGGTGGGAGAAAGAGCACTCTTAACTCTAAGAGCATTTTAAAATAGCAAAACAGGATAAGCACTCTCTTCCTAAAAGCATTTTGATGTTTTCTTTCACAAGTCCCAGGAAAAAAGTGAAATGTCCCTCTATTTGTTTCACAAAATCGAGAGTGTAATTTTCAGGATTACAGCTCTGTATAACTATTCCAGCTGGGAAATTTTGATTTCTTGGGAATTTTTTCCCTAAGGAGTCCACCCCTAAGAATTCAAAATTTTGGGTCAGCCCTCATAGAAAATGAACATAAGTGAGACCAGTGAAAATGTACAAGTACAATTTTCAAAATATTCATTTGCAATGGAAGAAAATCTCCAAAATGAAATCATTTTTATATTCCTTACAAATCCTTGTGTAAAAATCCACATGTGGTCTCAATATAGTCCAAGTAATAATTTACATAGCTTCAAATGGATAATAAAGATCAAGAAATAACTAAGATTATTTATACCTTGGTTCAGACACTAATCAAAGGGAAACGTGTAGACAAGAAATCAGAAGAAGGCTAGCACTTGGAAGGGAAGCAATAAGGTATGTTCAATTCCAAAGTCAGAATAATCCATGTATTTCTGATTTCTGAGTATGGTTGCAAAAGCTTGACAGTAAAAAAAGTTGAAGGAGGAAAATCAGCTCCTCATGTAACATGGAGAAAAGTTCTATGGATACTCTAGAATGCCAAAAAGACAAATATATGAATCCCAGAGCACATCAAATCTGAGCCTTCCTTAGACAAAATGACTTAACTGAGGCCATCATATTTTGGACATATCACGAGATGAAATGTCTCCTGAAAAAAATGACAATTCTGGGAAGAGTGGAGGGTAGTATGAAAAGAAAAAGAGCACAATACAGATGGATTGAGTTCATCTGGGGTCTGAGATTGCTAGACTCCAGCAGGACTCTTAATAGTAGGGTATCTTGAAGATCTCTCATTCACGCAAGTGCATAAGTTGAGGCCAACTTGACAGTAAACAAAAGCAACAAGTGTTGACTAAATTATACAATTGAAGAATCGTGACTTATAATGCACACTCAATATGTCACGCTTGTGATGGATATTGTACCTAAAGAACTAATCAACAAAAGAGACCATGCATGCTCTAAATAAACTCATCTGAACACATTTGTCCTTCCTTCATTATAAATTTGGCCTGTGAAAAGGGGGAGGCAGATGACTCACAAGTAGCTAGCTAGACTGATTACCTTTTCTAATCAACAACCAACTCCGTGCATGATCCTTTAACCCATGTTAATGCTATGCAGACCATGAGGCTAGAATCCTAGTTTTTCAGCACATGATAAAAGAAGAACCTCAATTTGCCACAGTTAATTAGCAGAGTTGTCATTTGTTTTGACAGCCAAAGCAAATGGACAGTTGGTATCAGTGGAATGAAATTATAGATGCATTCCAGATATTTCCAGAAAGGTTAATCATCAGCATACATTCCTGAGGACTCTGAAGTAAGTGGCTTTTCATCTACCCCCTACACACACATACATACATACTGTACATACACACTGTACATACATACATACATACATACATGTTCTTAAAGCAAAAGAAGAAAATGGGGTACATGCCTCAGTGATACCAAAAACTACAGAGTACAGTTTTAATATTGTTGGGAGATTTACCATTTTTCTGTCTTACTTTCTTCCCTCAATTCCTTTAGTTGCTGACTTTTGTTCTAATTCCTAAGGCCCCTTCCACACAGCTGTATAAAATCCTACATTATCTGCTGGATTATATGGCAATGTGGACACAGGGCACTTCCATATAGCCATATAATCCAGAATATCAAGGCAGAATATTCCTGCTTTGAACTGGGATATATGGCAGTGTGGATTCAGACATTCCAGTTCAAATCAGATATTGTGGGATTTTCTGCCTTGAAATTCTGGATTTTATGGCTGTGTGGAAGGGCCCTAGGTGAGACAGATGATCCATGTATAGCTGGCCCATCTTTTAGCTGAAAGGCAAGACTGTCATGCCCACAGGCTGTATGCAGTCCAGGAAAGCACCTCCGACTCCTGTTTATCCTCCAAAAATTGGTTCAAAAACAGATATCTGCAAAATACTTTTTTCAATCCTGTAAATTTAAATGCTATTTCAGGAGATGCTAGAGTGGAAATCTCCAGCTGCTCTTCAGTTGCAACTCCCAGCATCCCACATGATTAATTATGCATGTGAGGACTACTGAAGGACCACATATTTCTTGCCCAGTTTTAATGCCTTCAAAACACTTAATACACTTATAAATGTACCTGGTCTCACTTACATACAAATTCAACTTACCAACAGACCTACAGAAGCTATCTTGTGGACTGCCTATATACTAACAAAACCTTCAATGGCTCAATGCTGTAGAAATATGATAGCTGTAGTTTTACAGAGTCTTTAGTTTTTGTTACCAAAATGTGCTGGTGCCTCATGAAACCACAAATCTTGGGGTTCCATAGCATTGGGCCATGGAATTCAAAATGGTGTCAAACTGCATTATGTCTGCATGGAAAGGAGAAACAAAGTTGGATGTAATCAGGATAGCTGTGGCTGAAGACTCCCAACTCTCCAGACAATATCTCCTTTCAGTTCCCTGTAAATGGCAATGTGGAACGAGATAGATTCTTATAGGACCTGATAGAACCACAACCAAGACATCAAACAAGAATCTCTTAGTACCATCTTCTGAACTCTATATGATCTTTCTGTGTAGGATCAAGGACTCTGCAGAACAATGCTTCCAATCCCATCTCAGTAGTGTGACAGAGAAAGATATAATGGTTGACAGTGTTGAAAGGTCCTCTCCCTCTGTTGCACCGTAGGCCTGAAGGATCCCTCAGTAAACCACTTGAGACCAGCTGAGGTTAAATGCTTTATTTAGAATAATGAAAAGAGTAAAGAAGATAGAACTATAGTCCAGGGATGCTCTCAAGCATCAGGTTATTGCAAAGCAATAGTCCAAAAGCAAAATAAGGTTCAAATAAGTAAAAAGAGTCTTAATGCCCCAATGGGCCAAATCCAGGGATAAGTTCTTGAAACAAAGGCTTGAAGGCTCAATGGCCCAGGCAAAGTTCCATGAAGGCTTGAATCTGAACGTTGACAAGAGATACTGCACATCTCTCAGACCTAACTCTTATAGGTCTCAAAGGCTTTGATCCTTACGACGCAAAGGTGTGTCGTAACTGGTTCTCATGAGCTGATCTCCGGCTGGGCTTTCTCAAGCCTCCCGCATCAGAATGGTATGTGAACTCATTAGTGCCTGCACCTGGAAGAAAATGAGTTAACTTGACTCCACTTTCCCAGCGCTCCTTATCGGCCCTGGATGGAGCTGAGTTTCGCCTGGCCTTGAACGTGGATTGAACTGGAGGCTTTTACAGAAGCTGGTTTTCTGGCCTAGCTGGCAACTCAGAAACAACATGGCTTTGGTTTGGTTTGGCTAAGGAATCGGGTTGGGGTCCAGGCTGGGGTGTGACACCCTCTCTGCTTCCTGCCATACAACCTCCACAAAGACAACCAAAACCATCCTATCAAACAGATCCAAGTAACCCATCCATTCTCTTCCAAAACCATTGGAGCTGAGAAGTCCAGTTACCGCCCGGTTTTGAATTGACCGTTCCTGGGCAAGGTGATTGAGAGGGCAGCAGGGGAGCAGTTGCAGCAATTCCTTGATGATACAGCTGGATTAGATCCCTTCCAGTCTGGTTTCCGTTTGGGGCATGGGACGCAGACTGTGCTGGTTTCCATCACAGATCAGCTTCATTGCCAGCTTGACCAGGGCGGATAGGCGCTGCTCGTGTTATTGGATCTCACGGCAGCTTTCGATATGGTCGATTACAATCTTTTGACCCACCACCTTGCGGTTGCGGGAGTTAGGGGGATGGCCCTTAATTGGTTATCCTCTTTTCTTTGCAATCGGGGGCAACATGTGGAGTGGGGAGAGCTGGTCTCTGAGAGATCCCCCCTTATATGCAGGGTTCCTCGTGGGCCCATTCTCTCCCCTCTATTATTTAACATCTACATGTGACCACTTGTTCAGCTGGTGCGAAGCTTCGGGCTTGAGTGTTATCAATATGCCGGTGACACTCAGCTTGTTCTGAGGATGGAAGGTCGGCTGAACTCCGTACCTGATAATTTCCATGTGTGCCTTGAGGCTGTGACTGGATGGCTGCGTGCCAGCAGGTTTAGGGTGAACCCAGCAAAGATGGAGGTCCTATAGCTGGGCCGCCCAGACTGTGGGGACATTCAGTTGCCTACTCTGGATGGTGAGGCATTATGCCCATCATCATTAGTAAAGAGCCTAGGAGTCCTTCTGGACCCTCTGCTAGCAATGGAGGCTCAGATCTTCGCTGTTAGCAGAACCACATTTTTCCACCTATGTCAGGCTAGGCGACTAGCTCCCTACTTGTCTGGGAATGACCTGGCTACGGTGATCCAGGCTACGGTCATCTCAATATTGGACTACTGTAACGCCCTCTACATTGGCCTACCTCTGGTGGTGATTCGGAAATTCAAGCTGGTGCAGAACGCTGCAGCCCAGCTCCTCGCCGGGGAACCGGCGAGATGTCATATAACTCCAATCCTGCAGTGGCTGCACTGGCTGCCAATCAAGCACCGAATCACCTTCAAAGTGATTGTACTTACCTTCAAGGCCTTATATGGTCCATGGCCGGTGTATTTGAGGGACCGCCTCACCCCCTATCAACCCCAGAGATCACTCTGTTCTGAAGATCAAAATCTGCTGGAAATTCCCTATGCTAAGACCTTCTGCCTAACAGCTACTAGGTGTAGAGCTTTCTCAATTGTGGCTCCTTTACTATGGAACGCCTTACCTGCAGAAGTCCGGGCCCTATGAAACCTCCCAACCTTCCAGAGGGCATGCAAAACCTATCTATTTCGGCAGGCTTTTGAGTCATGCTAATGTGGCTAAATCGATCTTAACCTGGTTTTATTGTTTTACTGTTTAATTGTATTATTCTATTGTAAACCTCTCCGAGCCCTCGGGGAGTGGCGATACATAAATCTGAATAATAAATAAATAAGTCACCACTCACACCTGGACTTTGTCCAAAAATTGATCATTGGAGACTGGCCAGCACTTGTCTAATACATTGAGTAAATGTTGCAAGAGGAAACTAAACTCAAACAGATTATATGGAGGTAACTTATGCATTTGTCAAATAATGAAGCCCTTCTAAATGTATGTTTTGCTCTGTCCAATACGTCTTTCTGTTTTTGAACCTATTTCACACTATATTATAATGTGTTGCATATATGCATATGCAATAATAAAATGCACAGTTGTGCTATTAGGTCTGCCAAACAAATGCCTTTTATTTATGATCTGATATCTCAGTTACACAAGGCAGTGATCCATTTGCTTGTTCTGATTGCTGCCAGACATTAGCTGACAACTTAAAATGTATATATACGCCAATTGCCAGATCATTTTCTTTTCAGGGTCATGCAGCTTGTTTCCATTTATGGCATAGTTTCACTTTCCTCCCCCTCCGCCATTGTGTTTGACCTAGTTCTCAGCAGTGAGCAGTTTTCCACATTTAAATTATACTATGAACATTGCCAGTGGAGCGTCTCCACCTCCTGCCCTTCTTTCCATATTTCCAGACACAAAGATATAATTTGCTTTAACTGGATGCCAGTCCTGCTTTTTAACAAGCAAGAAATGCTGTCCTGGAGCATTTCTAAACATGCAATATAATGGGGGTGCTGAGATTCCTTTAAAGGAAGAGAGAAGCTGGGGGCACAAAATGTGGCACATTCAAGGCCTCTGTGCTTCATGTGTATGTGTGCATGTGTGTCAAGGAAGTGCTCGACAGGAAGACAATTCACAAACTAGGGCTCTTTAATGCTCAGCTGTGAATCCTATTCCGTGTATCCACAAAAACCAACCATTTTGTTGGAACAAGGTAGGCTACAACATTTTGCTGGTTACATTTGCACATAGGCCTGCTTGCGTCAGTGGAGATCTAAAAATGAGAAGGGGGAGGGACAGGGGGAGAGGGAGGGAAAAATATAATTTACATCAGTGTAAACTAGCATAATGGCATTAATATTTGTTGAATTACTTGGGATTTATGCTTGTAACATTTGGAATATGATTTGCTGACTTGTGTTTATACCATAATAAATTATGTTACCAAAAACATAAAAAAGAGTGGAGATCTAAACATTGACTCACCTGCCTGTCAACTGATGAACTGCAAAGGCCTAGTTCATATGCCAGGCGACTGATGGGATTTTGTTGGGATGGTAAATATGGGACTTCCCATGTGTGAGAATACTACCAACAAATAAATGAGCAACAATATCATCACCATGGGCCAGAAGACCACCAGCAAAAAGCCATCTATCTAAATGTCTGAAAAAGAGAAAGTTTTAAAAAGCTGTATTATTCATTACAGGGGGGGGGGGGGGTCTATATCTCTGTTCCTCATCAGTGTTCACTGATGATAATGCAAAACAGTCATTCCAGATGGGGTTTAAATCATGTTAGAGTTCTCCTTATCAAATAATTGCCCTAAGATTTAGACTGTGCTGAAATTCTCTTGCGACCCAAAGTATGCAAAAGTGCCGTTCTCAGTTGCCAACACATCTCAGCTCTGTTATACCCATACAGAGTCTCATGGACATTAAGTTGTGGGCAGAGAAGAATGATCTCCTCCAATCCAAACATTTGGGGCCTGGTCAGCTTGGGAGAGGTGGGGATTGGCTTTTCCTCTGTTATGGCATCATCACAGGAGAAAAGTGGCGGGGAGAGTTCTACAGAGCTTGGAAATGCCCATCTTTAGAGAGTGATATCTGGAAGAGAGAGATGATCTTTGTCTTCCACTGCCTGAGTGGAAGGACTGGCCTTGAACTAAAGTGATTCCTGAGAATACCAATCTGTTTCTCTATACTATTTTACAACCTCAATGCTGATAAGTTACTGGCCATATTTCTTCTCTATTTGGTAAAACAATTTCTGAACAAAAGGCAGAGACCCAATCAATTGATCAACTCTTCCATTTTCTTCTTTCCAATTCTTTGTCATTTCATAGTTATACAAGTCCTCGCATTCCAGTTTGGCTTAGATCAGTTCTATTGTATGCTTACTTAGTATAATGGAAAATCCACTCCTGGCTTGAATATATTTTTTCCAGTATCCCTCTGCAGATATGCTGTCAACCTTTTCAAGATACATTTAAACATGTATAAATATTATGTCTTCTTCTTAGGTCAGCATTTGTAACAACTTTTTTTTGGTATTTCTGCAAAGTGACATATTCTGCTTCCTTGGTTATATACGCTTTTGCAACATAAGAATAGTTACTGTTGGTGGGATACAGGGGAAAGCATTTAATTTTTGGGATGCTGGGAAAAACCTCTCACAATTATCCCCATTTACAGCCTCATCAGGGCAGCAAGGTGGACCTCTTCAGCTCATCAATGAGAATAGGAGGGGTGTATGGACTGTATAAACAGTCAAATTAGAGGGGATGACACTAAAATGACTATAAAGTTTTGTGCAGTGTTTCAGCAGAAATTTATTATTTTTTAAATAAAAATATCCATGTTCTAATCACAAAGACATTTTCAAATCTCTAGTTTGCATGTATTGGGTCAATAAACATACAAAGATAAAGCTTTCTGCAAATCTATTTTTTGAACCTTCTAATGTGCATGCTCTCTGGTCAGAGCTATCATTATTACCCAATTACAATGACTTTTCCAATCACATGGCTTCATCTGCACACACTATAACAGAGCACTGTTGTCCTTATTGCTGCTGGTTTTGTTGTTGTTGTAGTAGTCACTGATTTGGTCACATTGTCACAATATTTTAGCTACAATATGGTGGTATGGTTGGACATGGGAGGAAGTCCATGGGGATGACACCACGAGTCCTTGGTCCCTTTGCCCAGATTAGTCATGTGGTTGCTTCCACAATCAACTGGCTCAGAGGAAGTTTCTGCCTGGCTGCCAACTCTTGTCTGTTTTTTCTTCAGTGCCATCATAAGGATTTACCCCATGGCATATAAGGAATCAAATAAGTCTGCTGTGGGGTTATATGAGTATGTGCACCACTAATGGAAAAAATACTTGTAATTAGTCATGTCCAGGTCAAAATAATATGTTTCCTTACAATCAGGAAACTCTACTCAGAAGAATAATACGCAAGGAAGAACAATAATCAAGAAAGAATTTTGTGCAATTTTCTCTTTTTATTTGAATACAGGCACCAAGTTACAAATAAGATAATAGTAATAATAATATTAAAAACATTTTTTATATTCCACTCTATCTCCCTGAAGGGACTCAGGGCAGATTACAAACATAAAAGGCATTGGCAAACATTCAATGCCCGAATATAACAACAATACATCCATACTAACAAAATTTAAACAACCCAACATATAAACACGAATTATAATTTAACAACTAAAATTAAATAAAAAAACCACATAACAGACATCAAACATCGAATGGAAACAATAATTTCCCAGAAAGGTAATCTGTTTTTTTGTTCTTAAGTTGAATGTATATATAAGTTGAATTTATTTAGTTATTATTTATTTATTTACATCATTTATATTCCATCCTTCTCACCCGCAAGGGACTCAGGGCAGATCACAATGCAAATATACAGGCAAACATTCACTGCCATAGACATACAACATATATAGACAGACAACGAGCTACACAATTGGTCGAGAGCTCACTCCAACCCAGATAGGCCTCAAACTCATGACCTTCTGGTCAATAGAGATCTAATGCAGCTGACTCCAGCCAGCATAACATGTACATTTTAAAGCCATATATATATATATATATATATATATATATATATATATATATATATATAAAATATATGTAGCATAGGAAGGGTTAACACGTCTATGACATTTGCTTTGCTATCTGTGCCTCTGTTTAGAAGATTCCATCTCACTTTCTGTCCTCCTAACAATTGGATTTTGGAAAATTTGGCTTGTTGTGGACACAAGGATTGGTGATAAAGCTTCAGTGGAGACACCTTTTCCCCATTATAAGTCTTTCAGGAGTGAATTTCCCTTCCTAGACATAGATTTCTCTCATTTTCCACTCTGTTTTTAACTATGAGTCATTTGTAAGTCAGATGTTTGTAACTCTGGGACTGCCTGTATCTTGAAATGTTGTGGAAGAATTGTTCTGCAGAGAAACTAATATCATGGGGTTTTTCTTTGGCAAAAAACCCTTTTCTGCTCATAAAATAGGCCAGTGTATTGTTGAAGGCTTTCATGGTCATTGGGTTGTTGTGAGTTTTCCGGGATGGCTGGCCATGTTCCGAAAGCATTCTTGCCATAGATATAGGTGAAACTTCAGGAGAGAATGCTTCTGGAACATGAAAACACTGCCCAGAAAACTCACAAAATAGGGCAGGGTTTTTGTTTTTTTGCACAATAAATATGTTTTTCTCTGCAGAAAAATTCTTCTCTAATAGTTCAGGATGGCTGAATATGGCATAAATGCTGCTGAGAAATATACATTTTCTCCCTTAGTGGGGAGATAACTACTATAAGTATTAATTCTTGTACACCCTTTCATGAAATGGGACCCATCCACACTGCCAGATAAGTTTGAAACTGCATTATATATGCTAGTATAGATAGGGCCATGGTCAAGGACTTTCATTTCTAGCGTGCGCATGCAGGAGGGGTTGTGGGAGCTCACTACAGGAACACATGTCTTGGCTGATGAACTTCTTTTTCATCATTTCTTCCTTCTGTCAGTTGATCTGGGGTTTGAAATTGTTCGGTCAAACTCAAGTAATAGAAAGCAGCTAAGGGAGAAAGAATGCAAGATCCCAGGGCGAACAGGGATTATAAGAGCAGTGAATAAACTGTGTGAGGTTTCCCAAAATCAAAGATAAAGAACTTGATAAATTTGAAAGATTTACAACTTGGGCAGAAAGATGTGCGACAAATGAGAGCTTTAAAAAAGCAAGAAAAGAGGAGGAAAGAACATAAAGCCTGTAGACCTGAAAGGGAGCCGGGAAATGAGCCATCCCCAAAAATATTCAGTAAAGACCACAGCACTTGTTCCAAGGGTAAAAAGGTTAGAGAACATTGCATAAGAGGATAATGAATGCAGTTAGAAGGCTATTTGGAGCATGGAAAAACACAAATTTTAAGTAGGAACATTGCTAAAAATAATAATAAGGAAGTACTAATCTACCGACAGATTATCTATCTGAAAATGGGGTAAAAAGTAGTAAGCAAAGTAGCATAATATAGGAATATCTTCATCTTGCCTTCCTTTTCACAGGGCATATACACAAATGTACTAAGATGCAATTCAGGGAAAATGATTAAGGCTACAATTCTGTGAATGTGCCCTTGACAGTAAGCTATACCATAGTGTGCTGCAATACGTGTTCATTTGTTTTCAGTGGAATTTGCTTTCCCCTCTTCATTGTAGCCAGTGGGGGGGGATACATGGTACCTCTAACTCTCATAGCTACTATGTGGGGCCACTTTTTTTAGTATTTTAAGAAAAATAAGAAAGCAATGGTTTTGATTTTTTAAAAACGACCCTAAAATTGGTGCATGTGTATTTGTACATAGGGGGTTTCTGGATTTGAGGCTGAGTCCCATACTTCAATCACAAAAATAATTGAAATAGACATTTGAGAGAAATCAGGATTGGATTTGGTTTCTACTTTGGAAAGTTTGCCAAAATAATAATGTTCTCTTCCAATGTTATCTATATAAATTGAAGATTAGTAGAATCATAGAGTTGGAAGAGACCTCAGGGCCATTCTGTTCAACCCTCTGCCATGCAGGAACACACTTTCATTTTATTTATACCACACGTTTCTTTCAAATGTGCAAATGAATGCACCCCATGACTAGATTTGAGCACAACCTCCAAGGCGCCAAAAAGTTGGACATTGACACAACCTACCTCCTTTCTGTTCTGTCTTGTCTCTGTCTGTCCAAAATGGCATTGAATGTTTGCTGTGTACTGTGATCCACCCTGAATCCCCTTGGGGTGAGAGGGCAGAATATAAATAAAGTGTTTTTACTGTTGTTGTTATTATTATTATTAACCAATTCTCAAAAATATTCTGGTTTGGAAGGTCTTTAATGCTGATATTAAAACGGACGACTGTAGAGGAAGGGGTTTCACAGGCCTGCCTGACATAACTGGAACTGGCATCACTTTCCATTTTCATTTTTAGCTGAGTTTGGAGCCAATTTAGAGGAAGTCCTCTAATTTTTAAAGTATTGTGGGGAGTCTTGGGATGGAAAGTCAAACCACCATGTTTTGCAGTGGTATTACACCATTTTCAGCTGCTTGGGACTGAAAGCAATTACCAACTTGTATTTGGTTTTGCACAGAACATTTTGAGAGTCTTGGAGTGATTCAGCGATCCCAAAATGGAACCCTAATGGGCCACATGTGACCTTCAGGGGACACGTTCCATGCGTCTGATTACATTTGTCTGGAATTTAATTTGGCTTTTTGGCTATAAAAGAGACAAACTCAATTTTGGAAAAGCTCCCAGAGACTCAATTCTAGCAGTTCATTCCAAAGGTAAAAGGGTAGCACCAAAATATGCCAAGATAATGTATCCCAAAATCTTTAATGTAATTAACAAAACCATAGCAAATTCATTTAACCTTGCATAATGGAGGAAGGCGCATTGAAAAGCTTGGAAACCATGAAGTTCCCCTGGTCTTCATCTGCACTATAGAATTAATGCAATTTGACACTATTTTAACTGCTATGGGTCAGTGCTATGGAATCATGTGAGTTGCAGTTTTGCAAAGTCTGTAATCTTCTCTGCAAAAGTAACCTTACCATAATACAACTCCCATGATTTCATAGCACATAGTCATGGCATTTAGAGTGATCTCAAAATGCATTAATTTTACACTGTAGATGCACCCTCTGTCATTGGGATGTGGCCCTCTGGGGTGCCATGCAGGGATGCATTCAGGCCCAGAGGTTAAGATTACCACAACTCTTGCTTTAAACAAAGGAAAATGGTGCTGTTTTACTAAAAGTGCAAGAGTGATTTCTGGCATAAGAGGCCAGTATGAGCTTTGCTTGCTTGCATAGGCTTGGACACTATTCCAAGCATATGGGCAAGTGTTCCCAGTGGAGAAATATACAATTGCTTAATTTGGCATTCTCTTTTCCTGCATCCTCTGAAAGTATTGGACTACAACATTTTTACTTATTAGATTTCTAGGAAGCAACACATTGTCCCTGGACAATGATCATGGCAAACCTAGTAGGATTAAGCTAAAAAATCATTAAAGGGCAATGAGTGACACGGGAATGGTTTATTCCAGACTTTCTAGCAATTTCCCAGATTGCAATAACAGCTCTAATGAGTCCAGTGAACAATAGGGACAGGAGAAATGGTTGTTATGGCGTTTGGACTGAGAATCAGTGCATGTTGAAAATGAAATGATTGATTTAAAACCCAGATATGAATTTCCATCGAGTTCAGTAGACGTGGCTTCCAAGTAAGCAAGCACTAATCAGTTTCATGAATGTACTGTACAGTAAACAGATTATGAATTACAGGTCGTGATGTTAACACAATGCATATTCTTTGAGCTTAGTTGCTTGAAATATTCACTTCCAATATGAGATAAGTATGCATAGTGTCGCATATCCCACCCCCCGCCGCGGGTTTGGCTATTGATTAATGTCAGAGATAACATTCCCATACCAAATTCCAAAAATCTCAAAATCGTATTAAGTAGAGAAGGGAGGACTGTGTTTCCTTTCCCTTTCTCTGACACAGGACACATTGCAGTGGATAAACTCCATTTCCCATAAGTTCTGGTGCCTGGATCAGAAATGCTGTTGCTATAGCAATAAGGCAGATCAGCAAGAAGGTGGGTGGGAAGGAAAGAAAGGTAGTTGGTGGCTTTTCCAAAAGATTACATCATCCAAGAGCATTGTTATATTCTCAGTGACAAAACAGGAACAAGATGCAATCCAAATTGTTTTAGAATAAGCAATTTTTTTAAATTAAGATAGGGAAATTTATTTTAGTACCAGGATCTTCTATGGAGAGTTTCACACTATTCTAAAAAAGTATCCAAAACACATTTGTTATGTACATATATGCCAATGGGTGATTATGGCCAATGTTTTTATGGACTGAACATTGTTTTAATCCAGAGTGAATGTGTATGGTGCTAATGTAGTTGTATTTTAATGTATTTTTAATGTATTTTAATTGTTGAAGGGTTTTGGGGTTTTATATTGTTATTATGTGGGGATCGAATTGTGCCGTACTGTAAGCCGCTCTGAGTCCCCCCTTGGGGGTTGAGAAGAGTGGGGTAAAATCCCGAAATAAATAAATAAATAATGCAAAAACCCCAAAACTCAGAAGAAGAAACAATCCTAGCCATAGCTGAAAAATCGGAAATCAAAACTACTTATAGCCCCAAGCATTTTGGATACCCAGCTTATAATAGGACATGAACATCCATGGATTCTGGTATGCACTGAGAAGGGAGGGGCATAGTCCTGGAACCAAACCCTGTGGATACCGAGGGCTCACTGATTGCCTGAAGTGAAAAATAATTGAACCAGAGCAGATGGACTAGTTATTTCTACCATTATAGGGAGCTTGTGAAAATCACATAGGATGCCAGGAGTGCTGAAATCAAAAGGAATATGATGCCGAGTCTCTACTTTCCCCTCCCTGCCACAGATCACAAAACCAATATCCCTGGATATCTGGGGCCATTTGTTCTTACTTTTTAGTGAAACTTTAATATTTGGCATTCTGAAAAGGAAGGACTTTGAAATAAGATCTAATTGAAGTGTGTTATTTTTTCATCTTGGTAGAATAAAACGACACTTGTATTTTAAGCAGAAATGACCTACTTTATACTATTGCACATTTGGAAATTTTTTGGATAATATGAATGAGTGTCAGAATGACTGATAGAATGTTCCCCAACTCCCATCAGCCCGAGTCATTATGGTGATAGTCAGGAGCGATGAAATTTGTAGTCCAGTTACAACTTCAAAGAATAATATTCCCACTATACTTTGTATTGGTCAATCCACATTTGAAGTACTGCTTTAAGTTCTGAGCACCTTGTTTTAAGAGGGTGATAGATGAGTTGGTGCAGAAGAGGGCAATTCAGATGATGAGAGATACTGAGAACATGTAAGGAGAGATGAATGGATCTGGGCTTGCTTACCTTGGTAAAGATGAGCTTCAATATCCACATACTTCAATATCTTAGTGCTGCACAAAGAGGAGTGTGCGGGTTTGTTCTTTGTTGACTTGGAGGGTAGAACTTGGTGCAATGGTCCAGGAGAGAATATTTTGATTGAACATTAGAATGAACTTCTTGACTAAGCAATGGAACCAATTGCCTAAAAAGATGATGGTGTCTCATTCTTTGGATGCCTTCAAAAAGATATTGGACAGCTACCTCCTGGGGATGCTTTAGCTAAGATCCTGCTAAAGCTGGATCTGATGGCCTTTGGGGCTCTTTCCAACTCTATGACTCCATGATTTTATGGTTCTGTATTAGTCAGGAATAGTTTCTTCCCATCCTTTCTTTGTTTGTCTAAAGCAGGCATGGACAAACTTTTTTGCCTTGGGGCCACATTACAGGCCCAGTCGGGAGTGCTGGGCCAGGAGAAAGAGGAGTCAGGCACTGGGGAGAGGGTGGGGCCAGGAGGGGCAGAGCAGGGGTCGGGTCATCCTCAGGTTATCTTCCCAGCATAAGGACAGAGCTGCTTGCCCCATCCTTATGCCAGGAGGAAAGCACGACACACAGTGACTGCCCCAATCCTTCCCCCCTCCCCAATCCCCCTCCCCACCCTCCTCTTCCAATCCTTGGCATTATACTGGGAGGAGGACGAGATAGGTAGTGGCTGAGAGTGCTACAAGGACTCTCAGCCACTGTGGCCCTTCCTCAATCTGTCTTCCCGGCATAAGGATGGGGCTGCTTGCACCGTCCTTACGCTGGGAGGAAGAGAAAGGCAAGACACATAGTGGCTGAGAGCACGCCAAGAGGACAGGGAAAGTGAGGATAGCCTGAAGTAAGCAGCCAGGGGGCCACATCCAGCCCCCGGGCCTTAGTTTGCCAATAAGCAAGCACACTGAGGAGGGAATCACTCTGAATAAACAGATACCACATGCAGAAGTAGCAAATAATCAATATAATGCAATATGTATCAAAACATTAAAAGGACATCCCAATACCTGTCATAAGACAGCGTATCTATCTTCATTTGTAATATACATCAATAGCAGAAATGCAGTGCTTAATACAGATATATAATGCAATACAATACATTCCAAGTGGGAAATTACAATATCTCAATGGCAGTCATACAGTGTAACACAGTATCATCTGTGTGCTAAATGCACCGGCGAATATATCTAGACACAAAGCCCCAGCATAGGCTAGAAGAGTAAATCTCACAATCACATAGGCTAGAAGAGTAAATCTCACAATCAAAATGAATACAAAAAAGTCCAAGCTATTAGTGAAAAATATAAGCTTGAAGGAAAGAGAGAAGTTGGAAGAGATTTCGGGTCTGACTATTGTAAATAAAGTTAAATACTTGGGGATCTTTCCAACATCCAAAAATATAGATCTAATTAAAAATAATTATGAATCAAAATGGCTACAAATCAAACATGATTTTAAAAAGTGGAGATATTTAAATTTATCGTTGCTGGGCAGACTATCGCTCATAAAAATGAATGTGCTCCCCAAACTCCTCTTTCTGTTCCAATGTCTCCCTGTCTTGACTTCCGACAAACATCTCCAGGTTTGGGAGAGGGAGGTAAGAAAATTTATTTGGAAAGGGAAGCGTGCTAGAATTAGCTGGAAAAATTTGACGGATGATAAGGATAGGGGGGGCTTTGGAGCCCCGGATTTCGTCGCTTACTATGAGGCCAGCGTGCTCGATTGGGTCACCAAGTGGACACTGTTAGAGGATACTCAGCTCCTGGCGCTGGAAGGTTTCGACCTTCGAACCGGTTGGCACGGATACCTATGGTATCATAAAGCAAGGATTGAGAGGAATTTCAACAACCATTGTATCAGGAAACCGCTATTAAGAACATGGACGAAATATAAAGATAGGTTTTTTAGGAAAACGCCAAAATGGCTGTCGCCCCATGAGGCACATTCTAGGAGACAGTACGACAAAAACAAGTGGCTAAGCTACGACTCAATTCTTAAAATCTCAGGGCAGGCTTTCGTCATGAAAGACCTAGAGGAACTAAAAAGCCTAGATGAATCTATAGATTGGTTCCAACACAAACAGGTCCATGAAGTATATAAGAAAGATAAAGTGATAGGTTTTGAGGAGAACAAGGATACATGGGATAAAGTGTGCTCAAAAGAAAAAGGGAAGATAACCATCCTATACAAACACCTCCTACAGTGGAAAACAGAAGATGAATCGATTAAAAACTGTATGGTAAAATGGGCTAGGGACCTGGGGCAGACTATACACCTGAAGTACTGGGAAAGGTACTGGAAAGTACATCTTAGATTTTTATATGCATATGACCTGAAGGAGAATGGGCTAAAAATCCTACACAGGTGGTATCTAACCCCTTATAGCATAGCTAAATTTAATAACAAGACCAGTAATAAGTGTTGGAGGTGCCACAGGGAGATTGGGTTCTTTTTTCATATGTGGTGGGGTTGCAAAAAAATTAAAAAACTTTGGGTAAAGATTTATAGAGCAATGAAGGAAGCTTTGGGGTTGGATTTTCCCTTTAAAGCTAGATATATGCTACTGGGTCTGCTGGACTTTGAAATTGATAAAAACAAAGAAAAACTTTTCATTTACTGCATTACTGCAGCGAGAATGGTGATAGCAAGACGCTGGAAGGATGAAACACCACCGAAAATGGATGATTGGATCATTAAGCTCCTCGAAGTTATGAATATGGACTGCCTAACGAAAGCAATGACGTGCCAGAGGGAACCCACAGATTGGACACCGCTAATTGATTACCTAAAAGGGTTGAAAAACATGAAAGGACATATAAATGACGACATTTGTAAATAATTGAAATGGTGACGGCTGGCTCATTAAGCCAAGAGATTGGGGGAATGACCTGATATATCTAAGAGGTATTAGTTGGAGCGGTGGGAAGTGGGTAGCGGAAGTCGGTAGCTGTACAAGAGGCTCCGGGAGGGGAGGGAGAGGGAGGGGGGCTTTGGGAGGCGTGGGAGGGAAGGAGGGTTGGTTGGTAAGTTTGTTTGTTTTTATTTTTGTGGAAACTTAATAAAAGCGTTTTTTTAAAAAAACATCCCAAGTGGGAAATTACAATATCTCAATGGCAGTCATACAGTGTAACACAGTATCATCTGTGTGCTAAATGCACCGGCGAATATATCTAGACACAAAGCCCCAGCATAGGCTAGAAGAGTAAATCTCACAATCACATAGGTGTGAATAAACAATAAGGCAAAATACATCAAAATGAATATAAGGATCGATATCCAATATCCCAGGTGGAAAATAACAGCGGAGGTGGCCGAAAAATCTATGTTCTCTCACCTCGTTAGGCTTAGCTCACCCAATAGGAAATACAGAGAGCATGTTTAGTAAGCTGTGACGTCACTGGTGCGCGACAAGTAATCCAGTCGCCCCAGAATCGCGTCCATGAATGGAAGAGGTCGCCCGTTGATGACGTCGCGCTAATAGCGCTCCCATTCAAAATAAAGTTAATGTTGGGGAGAAACCCCAAATAAATGTTGTAAGTAGTCTAAGGTGAATATCATTTGTAGGTGAGCTTGTCGGCCGAATGAAACCTCCGTGGTAGCTGAGGAGCCGCTAAAGCCGGTAATCACTCACTCGGAAGCAGGGGGGCTGGTGGGGGAAGAAAATAAGCCGCGAAAAGCGCCAGCGTGCCGTAGCACTGTGGTGTGATGTAAATATATGGCTCTATAGCCTGTAGAATGGCGAAAAATTATAATAACCCTGAAAGTCAATGGCAGGCTTATATCTATAGCCCCTGCCCCAGATATGGGTGGATGGGGATGTCTGAGGTGAGACGAAGCATACGCCTACGGGGATTTACTGCCGCGCAATAGTAAAGGTGACCGCCATACGGTGGGGAGGAATTAGAGGGTGGGGTATAAATACCCTTAGAACAGCTGGTTGTAGTAAAGGGAATTATGCGGATTAAGTCAGTAGATTGGAAATACTGAGAGGCTCATTGAGGCCACTAGGGGTCTCACTTTTGGCCATAGCTATCCAAGCACTTTCTTTGCGAAGTAACTGTTGACTGATATCACCATGGTGTGAGAACACTGCGTGAGCTATGTAATCTATGATCCGTATGGATCAACAGATCACCTAGGTTGGTAGTGCGCCTGTAAGCAGGCATGGGTGTGTGCTGTAAATCTGGAATGTCGGCTATGAGGGGCCAATATTTTTTAACTATATGCAGTATCTCATTAGAGTGAGTAGAGAGTGCCAAAGGCCAAATAGGCCTATTGGGTCTCTGTCTGGTGGATGTCTCTAGGGTGTGGGCCCTCTGTAGGTTATCTACTTTATGTTTGGCCTGCTGTAAAATGTGTTGTGGGTATCCCCTATCTCGAAACTTATCCAGCATGCATCGAGAATCCTTTTCATAAGTATGAGGAGAAGTAGAATTCCTTTTCATTCTAAGCAATTGGGAATAGGGCAGATTATTCTTTAGGGGGAAAGGATGAAAGCTCTGATAGTGTAACAGGGAATTCCTGTTAGTGGGTTTACTGTAATTCTTGACACATAGTTTGCCATTTACCCTATGTATGGTAACATCTAGGAAGTTAACTTCATATAGATCATATATGGTGTTGAAAACAATATTTGGGTGCCAAGTAGAGAGCCAAGTGTCACAGGCGCACTACCAACCTAGGTGATCTGTTGATCCATACGGATCATCGATTACATAGCTCACGCAGTGTTCTCACACCTGGTATGAGACGCTATGGCAATTGTAGTGTTTGTCAATTTGCACTTGAGACTCGAGAGCTATATGTCACTAACAAATCGAGATCATTCAAGATCAAGGATGCCATTACCTGCAAATCTGTGGGGTGCATATATTGCATTGTTTTCTCGTGTAACAAAATTTACATAGGCCAAAGCTCTCGCATGCTCAAGGTTAGGATAGGGGAACATCGCAGCAGAATCAGATTAGGATCTGAAGAATCGGCACTCTATTGCCATTTTAAATCCATACATAAAGGCAGAGAGGAGTTCCACTTCATGGGCCTTGAACGGGTTAAACCCCATCCCCATGGTGATATCAGACAACAGTTACTTCGCAAAGAAAGTGCTTGGATAGCTATGGCCAAAAGTGAGACCCCTAGTGGCCTCAATGAGCCTCTCAGTATTTCCAATCTACTGACTTAATCCGCATAATTCCCTTTACTACAACCAGCTGTTCTAAGGGTATTTATACCCCACCCTCTAATTCCTCCCCACCGTATGGCGGTCACCCTTACTATTGATGCTACTAGATGATTGAAAACAGGTATGCAGCCTACCCTGCCTTTGCTTCCACCCTTCTCCCTGTGACTGTGTATATTCTGAGTAAGATTTTGTAATATTTTAATTTCAGATTTGTTGAGACTTTACTGAAGCCACAGATATATCTGTGTTTACTCTCGCCCTGAAGATGGACCCATTGAGGTCCGAAACGGGTGCAGCGCGGCGGTAAATCCCAGTAGGCGTATGCTTCGTCTCACCTCAGACATCCCCATCCACCCATATCTGGGGCAGGGGCTATAGATATAAGCCTGCCATTGACTTTTCAGCGTTATTATAATTTTTTCGCCATTCTACAGGCTATAGAGCCATATATTTACATCACACCACAGTGCTACGGCACGCTGGCACTTTTCGCGGCTTATTTTCTTCCCCCACCAGCCCCCCTGCTTCCGAGTGAGTGATTACCGGCTTTAGCGGCTCCTCAGCTACCACGGAGGTTTCATTCGGCCGGCAAGCTCACCTACAAATGATATTCACCTTAGACTATTTACAACATTTATTTGGGGTTTCTCCCCAACATTAACTTTATTTTGAATGGGAGCGCTATTAGCGCGACGTCATCAACGGGCGACCTCTTCCATTCATGGACGCGATTCTGGGGCGACTGGATTACTTGTCGCGCACCAGTGACGTCACAGCTTACTAAGTAAACATGCTCTCTGTATTTCCTATTGGGTGAGCTAAGCCTAACGAGGCGAGAGAACATAGATTTTTCGGCCACCTCCGCTGTTATTTTCCACCTGGGATATTGGATATCGATCCTTATATTCATTTTGATGTATTTTGCCTTATTGTTTATTCACACCTATGTTATTGTGAGATTTACTCTTCTAGCCTATGCTGGGGCTTTGTGTCTAGATATATTCGCCGGTGCATTTAGCACACAGATGATACTGTGTTACACTGTATGACTGCCATTGAGATATTGTAATTTCCCACTTGGAATGTATTGTATTGCATTATATATCTGTATTAAGTACTGCATTTCTGCTATTGATGTATATTACAAATGAAGATAGATACGCCGTCTTATGACAGGTATTGGGATGTCCTTTTAATGTTTTGATACATATTGCATTATATTGATTATTTGCTACTTCTGCATGGGGTATCTGTTTATTCAGAGTGATTCCCTCCTCAGTGTGTTTGCTTATCACTGTATACCAGTCCCATACTGTTCTTTTGTTTGTACTTAGTTTGCCAATGCCTCATCTAAAAAGATCACAAGACTTCTTCAGATGTAATTTTTTTTCATTTTAATTTCCCTGATAATTTGTAAATTTCATTTTTTCCTCTTTTGAAATAATATTCAGACGAAATGGAGTACATTCTGTGCAGCTGGTTCTGGAGAACTCTAAAACCATGCAGAAGGGGGGAAAAGGTGTCTCTACTGATGCTTTCTCAACAATGCTTGTTTCCACAACAAGCCAAATTAACCAAAATCCAATTGTTGCAGGGACAGAAAGTGAGCTGAAATCTTCTGAACAGAGGCACAAATATGAAATAGAGGCTATGGTGATACTGGCCCAAATTCTAAATGCCATTCACACAATGGGTTTCTTTCATATACAGAACATTTACATTTCCCTTCTAAAAGTGATTTCACTTTCCTCTCTCTCTCTCTCTCTCTCTCTCTCTCTCTCTCTCTCTCTCTCTCTCTCTCTCTCTCTCACACACACACACACACACACACAGACTTATATAATGTTAGAAACTATGCTCCCCTGCCTAGTGTTTGAATTAAAGCCCCTTTTGCTTCTATAAATAGGTGTGTGTGTGCGTGTGTGTAAGAGAGACAGAAAGAGAGGGAAAGAGAGAATTGCCACTGCCCTCATGTATTCCTCACGAACTTCAGCTTCTGGTTGACCACAGTATTAATGGAATGCTAAACTAGTACAATTTTGGTCTGATTCAGCATGAGTCTTCTTATATGTTGGAGATTTAGAGGTCTGAAGAATAGATCATTGGTTTCAATGAGCTTAAACATTGGTTTATGTCCATATTTCTTTGTTAAATCAGTTAGTTTTTGATAGGAGTCACTCCATAATCATTACTCTTCTATATGTTAGAGGCCTGCATATAATGTGTTTTGTAGACTGATTATATGTACCTTTGCTCAGAAAGAAGTTCATTTACGTGGGACCTATTCCCAGGTACATGGGGTCACAGCCTTAACTGGTTTACTGGTTTCCATCATCAATGTAAGCCGCTCCGAGTCCCCTTTGGGGAGATGGATGCGGGTTAGAAATAAAGTTTTATTATTTATTATTATTATTATATGACGTTTTGGTTTTGGGTTGGTTAATGTTCATTATATACAGTAACACAACTTATTTTGTGTGTATTTTGTTATACGCATTTTAAAGATGTTGTGCTTTATCCCCCTGTTTTAAATGTGTTGTACCCTGCCTTGAGCCACAATGAGAGGTGGCTAATGAATTTATATGATGATGATGGTGGTGGTGATGATGATGATGATGATGCTAGGAAGTAGGTTTTGTTAGAAAGGCTGCCTTTGTACACAAGGTAAACTCTTTACATCAGCTTGGGAAACTTCTCTTTCGGAATGGATCTGGTTATGATGTCAAGAGCAAGGCTCTCCTTAGATCTCAAGGTCTAGTCCTTCTTTTTCAGCCCTAAAGCAAAGGGAGGAATCCCAGGTGAGAATATCATGTTGAATTGAGTATTTTCTCATTTGTTATATGGGACTTCATCAGACGTCTTTGGGCTCCATTTTTATGAGCGTAGGAAACAGAGCCATGGAAGTCACTCAGAGACCATTACATGATGTAAGAGCACTTCCGGTGGGACTCTGTGGCACTCCATTTCCTAAGTGCATGGAAACGGAGCCTGAAGACCATCTTCAGGAGATAGGTGTTACCCAACTCCAAGCAGCAGAATGCAGGAAAGCAAGAAGAAGATAGGGAAAGGTGTGATAAACATGTGGGATGGCTTATTATCCCTAAAGACAGGAGAGAATTGGGTAAGATTGTTCCCTCCACCTTCCTCCATCCCCCGCCCCCCCCCCCCCCAATCTGATGAGGTCCCAGGTATTTTGTTCTTCCTTGAATGGCATAAGCTGTGGAACTGTATGATGGTACTACATCATGCATAATGACATCAACTGAACTGCCTCTTGTAACATCACACCTGTAATGTCATGAGGACTGTCATAGTCCTGACTTTGCTACCATGCTCCTTACCATATGTTCACTAACATCCTCAAATCCCTTCTCAAGGCACATTCAGCTTTTTGAAGAGGAATGAGATGGCAAGTGGCTCACATGAGTTTACTCTGCTAGGATCAAAAATATGTGGATTGAAGAAGGGTAGGGGGTATTGTGGTACCCCTTGCAGGACAGATTTGAAACCCCCATGGTCAGAAATAGGCCTGTGGGCTGGGGAATTTCCCTCCCTGTTCCGCATACACATGTGTCTGATAAACAACCAAGGAAATTTCAATTGGTTTTCCATAGATTAAGGTTTAATTTTTCAGGTATGACTTTATAGCCAACCTTTGCCAGATGCTGATCACAGAATTGTGCTGGAAGACCTACAGATTCCTAGAGAAAACACCTCTACAAATCTCTAGGTCCTCTAGAAAACTCGATGGTCCACTCCTGGCAGAGGATGACCATTGAGTCACACTGAAAAATCTAGAGATTCTTAAGATGAGATGTTTTTTCAGGTAAAAGAGTGGGCTTCCAGTGCCTTCCTCTGCGGCTGAGAGAGTGTGGGTTCTTTTCGTCTACATAAGGATTCAAATCCTAGTCTCCAGAATATCAGGGTTCATCTAATCTGTTGAATTAAGGCAGCTTGACACCACATTAATTGTCATGGCTTCATCATGGAATTATGAGAGTTATAGTCTTTAATCTTTTCTGCCAAAGAGTGCTGGTACCTTACAAAATTACAACTCCCAGAATTCTATAGTACTGAGTTATGGCCGTTAACATGGCATCAAACTGTATTATTTCAACAGTGTAAATGCACCTAGTCCAACACTCAAAGCATTACAGAACACACTGGCTCTTTCATTTTTTGCAGAATAAGGCACACATTTGCTTCTCATGATTGGTGCAACTGAAAAATTCAAAAGCTAAGAATACTGTTGTCTTTAGAAACTGAACACTGGAAATTAAAGCATCAATTTTAATTGGGCCAGCTGTCTCACTGTATTTCAAAATTATGCACCATGAAGAGCGATTCTGCTTTACAAGAGAGTTAACATTCAAAATGATGAATGGGATAAGAATGTTCTATGGGAATCTCAATGCATCTAAATCTTGGTTCCTTATAAATGCTTTTAATTTAGCTACAATGTGCCATAGGCACTGAATCCTTTAATCTTGGAAGTGAACCTGTGTTTGAAAGCAAGTCCTAGATTTTCAGCCAGGTTAATCTTGTGGTTTGACTGTATAACAAACAATACTATCTGATTGTCTGACAGATAACGCAATTATGAGAGTAGTGGGGAGACACACAAGGGAATCACTGGACAATTCACCTCCCCCTTTAAAATGTCTAGCTGCCTTAATTATATGTCTGCTGCATAACTGTCTACTGTTTACTACATGATAATGGGGTAGCTTTGGTTTCTGAAAGCCAAGCACTGCAAAAATGCAGATCATTTATTTTAATGGTAGCATCGAAAACCTTGGCAATTAACATAGTGGTTGGAATCTCATAATCAAGCAGATTAATTTTGCCATCTGTATTCTAGGCAGGGCTCCCCCACCCCCTGCCTTTCTTCTTTTTCCCCTAAAACAAAGGCATAATTTCCTGCTGTGATCATTAAAACAATGGTAAACTTATTACCAAAAGTTAGTTTTCTGCAATGAACCTCTTTAGCATAAAGATCGTTTTTCAGTGTAGACATGGGAATAAACACAAAAATAGCCACATGAGCAGATAGACCATCATATGGCTAACAAAAAACTGTCATACCCATCTGCTATGCATACCTGTGTGCCAAGCATAATGGTAAATAGCAACCATTGATACTAATCTTACAGAATAAATGTGTAGGAAAGGCTAAAGCTCAATAGCGGAACACATGCTTTGGCTTCAAGAGGCCATTAGTTCAATCCTTGGCACCTCCAAGAATGACAAGAAAGTACTTGGACCTCACCCTGTATGAGCCTCCCTGATTTCCATGATATTTCAGAGTGGCTTTTCTCTTGGTCCTACCATCATCACAGGGACATCTGGAGAAGATATAGGAGAAATTCTTCTCAATGGCTTCTCCAAGTTTATGGAATTATCTTCCATGAAAGATCTTCCATGTTTTTTTTACAAGCAAACATGCAAAAAAAGAAGTAAATAGCCTTTCAGTTTTATAATGGGATGTTCTTTGTTTTTTATCTTTAAGATTCTTCTTCTGATGTCTTGACTGTAGTCTCCATTTGAATATGTTTTCAAAACTTTAAGTTGATTGTTTGTTTAACTGTTGTATTGTATATTGTTTGAATTATATTTTGTTTGATTTATGAAATTCTATGGGTCCTATAGTGGGAGAAAGGCAGAATAGGAATGAATGAATGAATGCTTTTAACATATACACCTCCAACTGTTCCAATTGAGCATTCCTACTCAATCCTATAGCATCCCACTTTTTCAGCTGCTTTAAAAATTCCCCAGTTTCTTTCCCTTTCTTCCTTTTTATCCCTTGCTTATATTGGTTGTTACAAATGAAGTTCAATGTGCCGAAATTACTGTGCTTGAATAATTCAGCAGGGAGAAAAGGAGCAGAAAGTCCTTCCCAAGGGACTCAGACAAAAAGAAACAATTACAACATCTGAAAGGTTTTGTGTTCTTTGTTAATAAATATTGCTATCTTGACCACATAAGAACATAAGAACATAAGAAGAGCCATGCTGAATCGGGCCTCAGCCCATCTAGTCCAGCATTCTGTGTCACACAGTGGCCCACTAGTTGTACGCAGGGATCTCTAGCAGAAAGGAGGGCAAAACCCTCACCTGCTCCCGACCCCCCACAACCAGTACCCGGGGAAATCCTGCCTGCCTCCATCAACACAGAGGTGGCACTTGGATGTCCATTTCAGTAGCTACTGATTCCCTTGGTATCCATGAATCTGTCTAATCCTGCCTTGAAGCTGTCCAGGCTGACCGCTGTCACAACCTCCTCTGGAAGTGAGTTCCATAACCCAATGACCACGTTCTGACTTTGCTTAGACACATATTTCCTAGTTCTCATTTGTGAAATGGTACAGTATATCCAACCAATGAACACAATACTGAGTTAGATGTCCTACTGAGGCTGACTCAGAGTGAAGTATGACTGTTTTAACCTTGAAAAGGTTACTTCTTGGACTTGTGGTTAACTGCTGTCAAGTCAACTCCAACTTACAATATTGTATGAATGATAGATCTTACAGGTGACTCTGTCATCAAGGTCATGCAAACTGAGGTCTGTGGCTTCCTAGATTGAATCTACTTTCTTTTTCTACTGCCTTCTTCCTTTCTAAGCATTGTAGTTTTTTTAGTGGGTCATGTCTTCACGTGATATAGCCAAAGTATAACAGTCTAAGGACTGCTTCATATGGTCCATGGGGGCCATGCCGTTGTGTCAGCAGTCGCTGGGGAAAGGGAAGGCAAATGGAGTGCCTCGTGGTGCCCCGCACACCTTCTCTCCATCCCGCAACACATGGTAGGGACAAGATGGGACAGGATACATCGGCACCATCCCTGTTTCATCCCAATTAGATGGAAGAAAGGGGGAAAGGTGAGGAAAGTGTGGGTAGCTACCGGAAAAAACACTTTCTTCCCTGTGGCGGAGGAGGAAGTGCATTTTTAAGCTTCCCTTCCACTTTGAGAGGAATGTGGACGGGGCCTGCCATGCTACATCTGATGGCACTTGGCAGACCCCATCCAAACCCTGACTAAAAGGAGCAAAAAGGGGCTATTTTGCCCCATGTGAAAAAGTCCTAAGTTTAGTCATTTTGACTTCTAGAGAGAGTTCAGGCTCAATTTGCTCCATAGCCCAATTGATTGTATTTTTAGCATTTCATCATATCTGTAGAACCCTTCTCTCGCAAATTTCAAATGAGTTGATTTTTTGTCTACTTCCTTCAAAGCTGTTTTTTCAAGTCCTCGTTTTTGATTTTTTGACTGCAGTCTCCATTCTGTTTAATGATGGGGCCAAATTTTTGCAAAATATCCAAGTATTTCAATGCCTTCATCCTCTGCTTTAAAGTTATGCTAATCATCTGTGGTTTTTATTTTTGTTCTCTTTTAGTTCAATGGTAAAACTGCCTTTGCACTTTCCTGCATCTCAGACTAGAATCCTCGAGATCCCTCAGGGCACATCTCATGGACATGTAGCGGGCGGAAAAGCAAAATACAGAAACATCCCATACACATAGAATCCTAGATCTCATTTTAAGGTACAGTTGAGTCTCGCTTATCCAACCTTCACTCATCCAACATTCTGTATTACCCAATGCAGTCTGCCTCCTGCCCGGATCCACAGTTGTTTCAATACATTGCAATGTTTTGGTGCTAAATTTGTAAATACAGTAATTGCTACATAATGTTACTGTGTATTGAACTGCTTGTTCTGTCAAATTATTGTAAAATATGATGCTTTGGTGCTTAATTTGTAAAATCATAATGTAATTTGATGTTAAATAGGATTTTCCTCAATCCCGCCTTATTATCCAACATTTTCGCTTATCCAATGTACTGCCAGCCTGTTTATGTTGGATAAACGAGACTCTACTGTATATGCTTTTTTAAAAGTACAAATAATTATGTCTTGTCATCCCTCACTTGGGTGTTTGAAGTGAGGGGGCAGATTCACTACCACAGTAAGGCATAGGACTGAAGCTGTGGTTGACAAAACCAGTTTTATTATTAGGTAGTCTGAAGTACTCAGTTCAAGATGTCAATGTTGGGGCTGCAGATGAAGGAATGTATAGTACCAGTGATTTCTGCTTTAGTTCTCACCTGGAATACTATGACCAATTCTGGGCACCACAATTCAAGCTGGAATGTGTACAGAGGAGGATGTCCAAAATGGGAAATGGATTGGAAGTCAATCCCTATGAGGAGCAGCCTACGGAGCTAGGTAAGTTAGCTTGGAGAAGAAAAGGTTGGGAGCCATGTTTAAATATTTGAAATGTTGTCATACTGAGGAAGAGGCAAGCTTGTTTTCTGCTGCTCTGGAGACTAAGACACCGAGCAGTAGGCTCAAACTACAGGAAATGAGATTCCACCTAAACATTAGGAAGAACTTATAGAACTGTTTGATAATGAATATGCTGACTCGTTGGAAGACGGTAGAGTCTTCTTCTCTGGATATTTTTAAGCAGAGGGTGGATGGCCATCTATCAGGATGCTTTGATTGTGTGTTCCTACATGGAAGAGGGTTGGACGGGATGGTCTCTCCCAATTCTATGATTCTATGAATGTAGACAAACCAATTCAGAGTGCCCTCTGTTGAAGGAATAAACTACATTTGCTACTTGGCCTGCTCTCCACTTGTTGAACTAGCTCTTATTCAATTGCCCTTCTCTTTGACTGCATTCAGTATTTCTCATTGGTAGTCTAATGACAGCAGTTATGGAGCCAACTTGCCCGCATCCCCTTGTGAGGCAAACAGGCAGCATTAATTGCTAGCTCATATTGCTGATCAGGCCATTCATATGCTAGTTAATTGCTAGTGAGTCTCACGTCATACTTTTAAAATGATGCATTTAAAAAAGATAAAGCAAACAAGTCCTGGTATCTATATTTAGTGCACATCACCACACCCAGCCTAACTGGAGGTCATAATCCTGGTCTGTCTTAATGTTGTAGAGTCAATATTATTTGCTGAGGCTTCTGTGGTGTTGCTATTTATTATATAGTTACCTCTCTCCTTTCTCCCAACCACAACAAGTCTGTTCGACATGCTTAAAAAGAGAAATATATATATTTCAGGAGACATGATTAACCAGTTACCAGATAAGTCAGCAAGAAGGTATGTATACCATAAAAAGGTATGCATTTAAGGTAGGACATGCAAAATAGGGTATTAAATTCTGGTTACAAGAAAAGTGAGTGTCATGAAACAGATGGTGGGTTTCTTGGTTTCCTCCAGCAGTGAAGATTAGCTGTTTCCTGTGCAAAGGAGGAACGTTGTCATTTATCAACCTTTCTGTTGCGTTTATATTATGAAGCTCAGGCTCTGCTGCAAAATTATGACAGAAGAACTTTTTAGCCAGAGAGCAGCTGGCTGTCTTACATAAGGTACATTAAGAATAAATGGTACAAGGAAGCATATCTATGAATAATCTTTTTGGAGGGGTAGGTGGGTGTCAGGAAATCTTGACATATTCCCACTCAGTCTTTCTACTTGGAAGAAAGCACTGAAAGCAAGTCAGTAACACTTGCCGTGAAAGTTTTATTAAAATGAACTGAGTGTTGAGTATGTAAAATGAATAAGAAAGAAGTGCATAATACTGAATGAGAGGAACATTTATTGGGAAGGAAAGCTTTCTGCAAAAGAATAAATTCCATTACATGCTAAAGTTTCCCATGCAAAGCAGAACTCAGAAGTGAATTACAATTACTTGGATGCTCTGGATCATTGGTTCTCAACCTTTCTAATGCCATGACTCCTAAATACAGTTCCTCATGTTGTGGTGACCCCCAACCATAAAATTATTTTTTGTTGCTACTTCATAACTATAATTTTGCTACTGCTATGAATTGTCACGTAAATATACGATATGCAGGATGTCATAAATTTCATTGTCATAAATTGAACATAATCAATCCATAGTGATTAATCACAAAAACAATGTGTTTGGGGGAGTATGGACAATGGATGATGGGATTTGCAGTACCAACAACCGAGACTCCCATGAATGACAGATCTGGACCAAACTTGGCACACAGAACCCCCATGACCAACAGAAAATACTGGAGGGGTTTGGGAAGAACTGAAAGTGATTTAGGGGAGATGTAGTTCACCTAGATTTAGAGAGCACTCTGAACCCAAACAACCCTAGATCTGGACCAAATTTGGCACAAATACTCAATATACCCAAGGTTGAACACTGGTGGAGTTGTGGGGGATTGATTCTGTCATTTGGGAGTTGTAGTTGCTTGGATTTATAGTTCACCTACAATCAAAGAGCCTTTTGAACTCCACCAACAATGGAATTGAGCCAAACTTGGCACACAGAACTCCCATGAGCAACAGAAAATACTGGAGGGCTTTGGAAAGAATTCACAGTTATTTACAGGAGATGTAGTTCACCTACATTTGGAGAGCACTCTGAACCCAAACAACTATGGATTTGGATGAAACTTGGCATAAATACTCAATATGCCCAAAATTGAACACTGGTGGAGTTTTGAGAAAATAGCCCTTCTCTTTTGGGAGTTGAAGTTACTGGGATTTATGGTTTAACTACAATCAGAGAGCATTCTGAACTCCATCAACAATGGAATTTTACCAAACTCCCATGACCAACAGAAAATACTGGAGGGTTTTGGGAGAGTATGAACAACAGATGATGCTGTTGAAGGTATTACAAATCCCATCATCTGTTATACTTAACAATTATATATAGTAGTGTTAAGCACTTACTTTAAAGTTGAAATATCTTTGATGTCGCTCTGTGCACCCGCTCCCCGGCCTGCATGCATGGCGTGGTGGAGCGGCAGAGGGCCCTTCTTGCACCCCCTGCGCATTGCTATTCATGTCACTTGGGGAGACTGCAGGGATGGTGCGCAGGGGACAGCGGAAGGGGCCTTCGCTTGCCCCCCATGTGTTGCTTTTTGCTGGCCCTGCAGCTTGCACAGAAGGGGAGAGGAGGTGATGGGCCCTCCATTCTCTCCCCACTGCCTTTTTTGCACTGCTTTCAGTACTCCATTGGCCCTGTGGCCAGTGGGGAGGGCGGGGGTGGAAGTAAGCCCTTTGCTCTATCTCCTCCACCCTCCCCACTGGCCATGGGGCCAATGGATGCTGAAAGCAGTGGAAAAAAGGAAGCGGGGAGGGAACGAAAGGCCCGCCATCTCCCCTCCTTTTACCCGCAAGTTGCGGGGCCAGCAATACGTCAAAAGCGGTGCAAAAAGCAACGCATGTGGGGGGCGAGTGAAGGGCCCTCCACCACTCCCCCTACGTGCTGCTTTATCACACCTTTGCCTCAGTCGGGTGCAAGGTCACAGTGCGAAGGCCTGGAAACCACCGCTGTTCAAGCACACTCAAGCCTTCGTGCCATGGCCATTGGCAGGGAGAGCAATGGAAGGCCCTCCTGGACTTGCTCGCACAGGGGCAGTTAGCAGGCCTTCACACTGCAGCCTTGCTCTCAAGGGAGGTAGAGGGAGCTACTGAGCCACTTAACTGGCTCTGCAGCACCTGGGCCTCCGGGCAGTGGGAAAGAGCCCATGCCAGAGAGTGTCCCTCTCCCGGCACCGGCAAGTGTGTGTGGGAGAGGGCTGCTGTTGCAGTGCTTGGGAGCGCACACCCAGGGGCCGGCACCGAGGTACTCCCTACCTCGAGGTGCAGCCCGCGGACTCCAATCCTGCACTCTCCATAGGCCTAGGCCTCTCAAGGCCTTTTTGTGCCTTAGCCTTTTACCCTGGAAGAAATTCTGGGGAGGCAGTGGAGGCGGGGCTTAAGAAGGCACCCCCGCAACCCCTCAGAAATTGGCAATCGACCCCTCCAGGGGTCACGATCCCCAGGTTGAGAACTGCTGCTCTGGATATTCTGCCACAATAGAGACATAACTGCAGGTGCATCTAGACCAGTGGTTCCCAACATTTTTTTTGAACAGGGACCACTTTGACCAGGGACCACTCTCCAACATTAATACCAAAAGGGTCATGAATCAGGTTTTGGTCAACTTTAGATTTGATTTGGTTATTTGGGGTGAAGATTCAGAAAATTGCATTGGATAGTCCACATCAGCTCTAGTTTCTGATATAGAACATATGCCATCCAATAGTGGCCATCTGCTTGCCCACAGAAAACTATATTTAATAATCTAGATGTGGTCTATCCAAGGGGGTCTATCCAAGGGGATGGGGCTGGTCAGCAACAGGGAAGGAGTGGCAGGCAGCGTGAAAGGAGCAGAAATAAGTGGTTAAGAACCACTGATTGAGGCTATAATGTTAAAGCAGTTTGATACCACTTCAATGGCTATGGCCCAATGCTATGTAATCATGGGAGTTGTAGTTTTACAAGGTCTTTAGCCTTTTCTGCCAAAGAGTGCTAGTAACTCCCCAAACTACAACTCCCAGAACTCCATACCATTAAGACATGGCAGCTAAAGTGGTTCCAAATTGCATTAATTCTGCAGTCTAAACTAGAGGCACCTTAAGTTACATTTTTATCGCAATCTATTGAGGGAGAACATCTTACCTTCTGTAGCAAAAATGTAAATGTAATGGCCTTACTATTTAGAGTTATGCTAAACATTGTAACTAAAAGAGCAAGTAACTACTTTGGTGTTTCTTGGGTCTGTGTCTCCTTACTTTTGAAAAGTGACGTTCAAAGTTTTATATAATCACTTGTGATATTCCCTGTTGTAAAGATTTTATCTCATATTCTTAGAATTGTACAGTCCACCCTTAATTTTCAACTTTTAAGTGTAATTCAATGAAATGCTAATAACTATCTATAAAACTCACTGGGGATTTGTTTACCATGAAACAAACAAACGCCAATTACATGCAAACAGCAGCAGTTGGTTTGAAATTTCTTTGAAATTGTATTCAGCACTTTCAGTTTCCAAGAAATATTTTTCACCGCGGGACAGAGTTTTGGCTCAAGGAGTCAGCTTGGTTGCTTTGAGTTCTGATTTGATTATCCAAAAGAGATAACATTAATAATGTTAAAAGCACATGATTCTGCAACAGTAATCCATCTCAGGTTGATTTAGTTTCATGGTTAGTTTTCGCTTTTTGCTATTAATAAATTAACTGAATATTTTAATGCAATCATTGTAAATTGGTCTAATTGTCCTAAAAGGGACCAGATCTCAGCTGATTTTAGAAACTACAGATGAGAAGTTCTGGTTAGGACTTGGATGGAAGTTCATCTACAAAAACCAGATGTTGTAGGCCATATTTCAGAGGAAGGAACTGGCAAAATCACTTCTGAGTATTGCTTGGCTCAGAAAACCCTATGAATTTTCTGGAGTTGCCATAAATTGACAGGCAACTTGAAGCACATATACACACATTATAAATCGAATGAATATTGTAAACATTGGCATACTGGGCCAAAACTGATGGATATATGAGCTATACTGGATCAGATCAATGGCCTGTCTAATCTAGCACCTGGATTTCACTGCAACCAACCAAATATCATTGAGAAGCCCATAGGCTGAACATGAGTTCTATAGCACCATCCCATTCATGTTCTCCAGATACTGAAATGCATACTGTCCCTGTAATATATAGGCAAAATGACTGGTAGCCTTTAGTAGCTTTATCCTCCATTAAATTTTCTAATTCCAGACATTAACTATGCATTTGTAGGAAGATGGTACAATCCTTTCATCTGTCCTTAATCTCCCATGATGTGCCTGTACTGAATGACCTTGAAAGCTAGAATGAGGAGAGGAAGGACGACATCTCCAGTTTATCAAACCATGTATAATTTTATATACCACCATCATATCTCCCTTGCATCCCTTTTCCTCAAAGAAACTTGATGCAATAATCTAACCTATTACCAGGTATACTCTCAGAACATACAAATGAATTAATTCATGTTTTGAGCCATTCAGTGATCTTATAACTTTGGCAAATAATGAGTTGTCCAAATTGGACTAAAAATCTTTCATATTCACGGAGAGTTCTATGCGCAAAGGGGATTTTATTTCACTTACGGCACTCATGATATACATAATAGATGCATCAGCAATAGCATCAGAATAGCAAATATTATGTTAGGGCTTTATGAATGGCAAAGGCAGAGTAGAATCTTTGCAAGGCTGTAAAGGTTTGGAATTAAAAACAGCTGTAATCTATAGGGGTGGCAAAAAGCAAAAAGAGATGAGAAAAATAGATTCACAAGTAAAAAATAATATAACCCAATCTATGCACACAAACACAATCACACAGAGAGACATACCAGAGAAAGAGATGGCAATATTGTGGGGGAAATCTCAAAAGATAGATGTAAAATATGTTATAAGTAACCTCTTCCTGGTCCTCTTGGACTTCTGTTAGGATAGAGAGCACTCCTAGTTGCAACAGTGCAAGTATAACACTAAGCCAATGAAGGTCCTCTAAGCCAGTGTCAAACTTTGAAAAAATGAATGAATTTACAACATTCTCTGGCCAAAATCTTAAATTCTGGGTGTGTAAAAGAGTGATTTCACCTCAGCAAGTGGCTTTCAGAATGAGGCAGGAACAATACTTTTCAATTTGGATTTCTTTTTAAAGCTTTCATACAGGGGTCAATGACAATGACACCAGCAAGCTCTCTAAAACAAAGGAAGTTATTTGAACAAAGAACGTCTAGCTGGACTTTCTCCAACATGTTATTCAATACGTGGTTTAGCCAAAGGTGGTAATGGGTTAGACAAGCACCAACTTTATACATTATTTGCCAACTGCAAAGCAAAATACTAGGAGAGACAGAAACTTTGTATATATGTATTCTATATTCCAATTGTTTACCTCAGATGGTAGCTAGCTACTCTGGATGCTAGCTACAAGTATTGACCAGAAAAACCCATTTCTCAGCTACCTTTTCCCAGCTACCTTTTCTGTATCCTTGGCTATAGATATTTTGGGATAAACATGTTCACAACTGAGAAGAGGTGTTGCATATATCTAGCCATCTCTTAACAAATCTTTCCTTGTAGGACAGTTCCTTCAGGTTGTTGTTCTTGTGTGCCTTTAATTCATTTTGACCTATAGTAACCTTAAGGCACACATGTTCAAAGTTTGGCCCAGGGCCCAATTGCAGCCCCGTTCACATTTCAAATGCCCCCTCCAGGCTGCCCTCCCTCCCTTGTTTCCTTGTTTCCTTGTTTCCTTGCTTCCTTGCTTCCTCCCTCCCTCCCTTGACTTCCTCCCTCCCTCCCTTTCTTGGCTTCCTTATCTCTTCATCTATTCCTTCCTTCCTGGACATCAGGGTCCCGGAAAAGGTGGGCTCCTCAGGAAAAGAGAGAGAGAGATGGCAGCCTCTTATGAACCTTCACCCCAATTAAGTGTCATCTTCTCCTCGGGTGGCTCCAGCTTCAGGCATCCCTTCCCAGTGTCCTGTTCTCTCTCTCTCTCTCTCTCTCTCTCTCTCTCTCTCTCTCTCTCTCTCTCTTCCCAGACAACTTTTCTTCATTTCTTTGCAAAGGAAGGCTCCCCAATTGCCCTGCTTGCCCCAGGCACCCGCTGCTGCCACTGCCACCATCACTGCTTGCTGCATGACTGTGAAAGGCAGGCCCCAGAGGATGAGTGCCTGTCTAGCTTCCCTCCCTCCTTTCCTTCCTTCGTCTCATGCTGCAGCCCCACATTTTCCAAAAAGGCTGCTCTTTGCTGCGGCTTCTCCCTTGAGAAGTAAAAGGAAGAGCCAGGCAGCAACTATACCCCTTCCCCCACCCGCCGCAATCAAACCCCTCCCAATAGATGGCCATGCTGCCTCTGCTGAAAAAAATCTTCAGAGAAGGAGAGTACATGGAACAGTATATGCCACTGTCTAAAATGACTTGAAGGCATACAACAACAACAATCCTAATTACTTTGACTCTCTCATCAGCCAAAAGCAGCCCCACACTTCTCATTGAAAGACTGGTACATTTCTGTTGGTTAAAATAATTATTTGTTTTATATATTGTACTAGCTCTACCCAGCCACACATTGCTGTGGCCCAGTCTAGTTAAATGGAAAAGAAAGAAAAGAGAAAGAGCTGGATTCTAATATATGTAATTTTATAATGCTTGTGGCTATATAATATTTTTGTTGTTCCATTGTCTGAGAAATAATAATAATGGTGTAAATAATAATAATAATAATGGCCAATACACTCGATATAATAGAGTATAAAATGCTGGGCAGGAAGTGAGGTTACGGGAAGCCGGAGCTTGGACTGGGCCTACCTCCTTGCTTGCCTCCTTCCCTCTCTCCCCTGGCCCATGGCCCATCCCTCTCCTTGACCTGGATTTCCCTACCTGCCCTGCCATCGAATCCTATCTATCTATCTATCTATCTATCTATCTATCAGGCATGGTTTAGAACCCAAAAATAGGAAATCGAAAATCTAATTAGGGGGGGGGGGTTGATTAGTAATAGAAAGACTTACAAAAAAATTCCCCAAAATTTCTAAAATGTAACATAATTACTAACGAAATTCGTTAGTAGTTCGTATGCCAGCGCATGCGCATTCCAGATGGTTTTGTTTACAACTCCCAGAAATCCTAACAGCTGGTAAATTGGCTGGGATTTCTGGGAGTTGTAGGCCAAAACTTGAATAAATCACACTGAATTCTAGATGGGACTCTCCAAATAGGAAGGAGGGAGGGAAGGAGGGAGGGGGGTATTCTATTCTTGGAAGCAGCAAAAAGGAGGAGGAGCCCTCCCTCGCTCCCGCTGCCACTCTCTCACCCCGATCCTGAGGGAGCGAGGGCCCAAGTTTGCCCAGGCTGAGAGGAAAAGGAAGAGGCCTGAGGCTGTGAGGAATGGTGGGAGTTGAAGTCCAAAACACCTGGAGGGCTGAAGTTGGCTCGTCATGAAGCCTCTTCAAGGCTTTAGATCCTGGCAGGCAGAAGGGCAGGGAGGTCCACTCCTCCTGCCCTGCCAGGATCTAAAGCGCATCAAGGCTTGGCATGCTTTAGATCCTGTGAGAAACCAACCTAATGTATAATAGAATGAATGCTAACTTATAGAGTAAGTGCCTAAATATTATAAGTAATCCAACTGGTCATATACCTACATTCCATGCACATGCAATAATACAGCAGTAATAACAATGGGTATAAGAAGAGGTAAAATTCAAACTGAAGTATTCTGACTGGTCCCTCCTCAAGCGGTGCAAACGGCTCTTCTCTATGAGCCCGGATTCTGCAGCAAGCAAACGCTGTGCCCGGGCTTTTGGCTTTTCCCGGAGAGGCTGCCTTCTGTTTGCAGTTTGCACCGCTTGAGGAGGGACCACAGTCAGAATACTGGTTTGAATTTTACCTCTTCTTATACCCATTGTTATTACTGCTGTATTATTGCATGTGCATGGAATGTAGGTATACTACCCCAATACTCTTTGATGCTTTAGATCCTGGCAGGCAGGAGGGGCAGGGAAGCCTGGAAAATGTAAACAGAGAGGTTTACTCAGAAGTAAATCACAAAGGAGGGCACTTCATCCAAAGTGCCCTCCTTTGCAGATTTACTTCTGAGTAAACCTCTCTGTTTACATTTTTCCAGGCTTCCAGCTGAAAGAAGGAGCGAGTTTAGGGCTTGCCTTGCCATAATACTTATTGGCAAGGGAGGCGGGAGGGTGGTGAGAGAGAAGGAGGGTGCCCCCCTTACGACCTAATAACGATACTTAAGAAAATCCTGGCCCCCGAAGTTCTATAAAGAAAGTCCACTTCCTGGTTGGCGTTCCAGATGCGGAAATACTCAAAAGTAGCATTTCTTACGAATTTCTTCCGAATCTTTTAATTTTCATAACTTTTTTCTCATGCCTACTATCTATCTATCTACCGTATTTATCTTAGGCTTGTTTGATCCAAAAAAACAAAAAGATTCAAAGCTCGTTTCGGATGTAGGGGGCACTGGCGATTTGATTTTGAAATGATTTCCGAAATTTTCTGGGAAAAAAGTTGGAAATATCTGAAATTTCCAAATCGCTTAGTTAATGGCAGACACGCACGTGCAGCAGGAAAGAAACAGCACTGGCACTGGAGAAAATTCAGTGGATTGACCCTCCCTCATTTTTAGACCACTCCGTTCCCAACTCCAGCATTTGCTGCACAGAATGAAAATGCTGTTCCCTGTGCAGAAAATGCTGTTCAAGTACACAAGAAAAACCAGTGCAATTTTTGCCCACTATAAATCCTGAACTCCAATTAGCCTTTAAAAACACCGCAGTTTTCAAAAACTTTAACATCTGGAAGAAAACTGCTAAAATGACTCATTTCTTACTTTGAGGATGAAATTAGTGGAGAATTAACACCCTATGGAGGATTTTAGTTCCATGATGGAAGAAAGATGGGCTGTAAATAACGGATTTAGCATTCATTTCAACAGTACTTGGTGGCTTTTCGTTGAATGTATGATCAAGTTGTACTGAAGAGTTGTGTGCTCTGAATTTTTTTGTCAACCTGATGTCACTCAATGTCGGAGGTGGTCAGCAAAGAAGTTATTTATTTACTTCCTGCTTTTACATATTCATTCAGCACTTCCCCTTTTTTGTTACACTGCTTATGCAAATAAACCTCTGTGCATAAGCTGGTTCAGTTTGATGATTCATTATTTCTGATGCATCTGAAAAAATCAGAAAGCAAATAGTGAGCGCTCCTGCTGGCACACAAGTCCCCCCATCTACGCCCTAATGGAAGTGTTTGTATGCAAGGCAACCACTCCCTCACACTTGGCTGAATCGTGCTTAATAGGAAGAGACATGAACCTAATGGAACAGAGCAGACATTTTCATGGAAACACTTTTATGAATTTCTCAAGCCTACTTGTATTGTTTCTCTTATGGGAAAAAGAAGAAAAAAGGACACCCTAAAATAGAAACACAGCATGATGAAAGCAATATTCCAAAGTAGAAACATATGAAAGTGTTCTAGATCAGGATGAAAAATCCATGGCCTGGAGGCCACATTTATTACTGATCAACTTGTCAGCTGATGTTGTCAGGGTCCCTTCCCATCCCTACTACCTGTTGTATATATGAGCCTGTGATTGTATCTGATGTTCATGTTGATGTTCATGATGGGGATGATGATACCGTTCCTGGGCCAGGGACTGTTGGATTTGGAGATGAGGGGTCGCCTGGGCCTGATTTGTGCTCAGAAGAGAGGCCCGAGTTGCCGCAAGAGGATTCTCAAGGTCACAGGCTTGGGAAAGGCCTTTCCCCACTGCTCCCTGAGCAGTTGTCTGGGAATGAAGCTGATTTTGATTTACCAGCTGCAGAAGTTAACTATGAGAGCAAGATTTTGAACAGAAAGAGAAGTTTTAATGAACAGAGACAGTTCAGGAAGCAATTAAAGAGATCCGCTCGGCTCCAACAGAAGAAAGATAACAAACCGAAACTAAAAAAGAATGTGTTCCTTGCAGCTTTGGAATCAGGGAAAGGTTTATAATGATTTGTGGGAGGCAGTTGAGGCAATGTTGGAATAATGCCAAGTTTAAGTTTCCTTTGCTTTGAGTTTCATGTTGAGTTTTTATGTATTTTAATATGTTGTAGTAGTTGTTTTTAAATTTATAGCATTGAATTTTTGCTGTTATGCCAGTCTGAGTCCCTTGATAGAGGAGAGAAGGTCGGGGTACAAAAGTTTTAAATAAATAAATAATAAATGAATAAATGTACCAAGGTTTGCCTAGCTCATGTTTTGCCTATGGGATTTGCTTCCTATGTTGCTTATGAATTCCAGTGCCTAGTTTCATTGACTTTTATTGACTCTTTGTACATGTTTTCCTTTGTACCTGATGGACTAAATTGGATTTTAAACTTTTACTGTTGATTACTTTTTACTGCTTTGGCTACATATATTCTTCAATAAACTGCTTGCTGATTTTACTCAAGTGGTGTTGTGTTTAAGGTCAGAGGTGATCTTGCCTTCAAGGTGTTGGTTTTAACCTTTAAGGCCTTGCACGGTCTAGGGCCTGCGTATCTGAGGGACCGCCTTGCTCCGTACATTCCCCCGAGATCACTACGTTCAGAGGAACTGAATTTGCTTCTGGTGCCATCAATCTGCTCCTGCCACTTGTCTACAACTAGGCAAAGAGCCTTCTCTGTGGCAGCTCCGGTGTTATGGAACTCCCTCCCAGACGACACCCGAGCCATCCCAGAGCTCATCCCTTTCCGTAGGGCCTGCAAGACTGCCCTTTTCAGACTAGCCTTCAACTAGGCAAACCGGCCTAGTGTATTTGCCTCATGTAACGGAACCTCTGGTTCAAGGAAATGCTACTGTATTTTATCTTGTACCTCGGGATGTGATGCGTGTTTTTATGTTTTATGTTTTATTGTATGGCCGCAAGGTTGGCACATGCCGCCTATTTTATATGTTGTTATCCGCCCCGAGCCTGCAAGGAGGAGCAGAATACAAGACTGAACAATAAATAAATAAATAAATAAATAAATAAAATAAATCTTGCTCTAGAGTTCAATACCACCAATTTTGGTACTTCTGTGGTAGTGGCAAAACCATCCTTCTATAACATATAAATAAAGCATGTAGAGGCTGCATGCCTCATTTTTCAGGAGAACTGCATTCCTGGAAGCTACCGGGAAGTGTGATTCTCCTTAAAACAAGACACATGTCTTCATGTGCTTTTTAAAACAGAGATAGAGAAGCAATGGGAGAAGATCAGCAGTTCTCTCTTCCCTGACATCTCTCCATCCCTGGTTGTTGCTCACTTCTCATTTTGATAAAATATGGGAATATTAGTCTAAGTGAGGACTGGGGTGATCTTTTATGCATCATTTATACATTTTCTGTTCTAGAACTGGTTGTAGTTTCAGGGCTTCCTTTGGTACTAATGCAGTCTATGGTAAAACTGGGGCCCCTAAATAGCTAACTCTACTAAGACTATCTCTGACTGGCAGTCCAGTTCTCCAGGGTTGATCATAGTGAGCCCTGGAGTGAAGTGCATGGAAGATGAACTCAATTGTCTGTAGTGCATTAAAAAATACATGGATGTTGTACTCAAATGAAATAACATCCCAAGATCTGTACAGAATGAGGGGAAAGCTTTTATCAGCTCTGTTTTTGATTGTGTTTCAAGCACCTCTTTCAGTAAGTTAGGAGTCGTAGTTCAGCCAAAGTAAGTTCTCCAGGCTCTGCTTTGAATAGAAAAACACTTCCCCCTAGCCAGCTCTGTTCTCAACACCTTTTCAAGTAGCACTTTTAAACACCATATGGGAGGTAGAGTCCAAAAAAGGGGAATGTATTCTTACCTCTCTCTGAGCAGAAAATCCCAATTTTGCCCCACCTCCTTTTTATTATAACTGGGAATTATAAAGCAAGCAAACTGTTTTTCCTAAGCAAAAGAACATTTTCCAAACTCTGCTTTTAATGGGTTGGGACTCTTAACCAGTGCCTCTTACTGGCCAGATTTTCACGTTTTGGAAGGACAGTTGTCTTTTTACAGTCAAGGTGTGGAATCCTTCCTCACACCTAATGATAGCACCAAAAATCAATATATCTTGAGATGATGATGATGACTATGACAGAGGACAGACCAGCATGTCAATAAGTGCTAAAGGTGCATCTACATTGTAGAATTAATGCATTTGATACCACTAATTGTCATGGCCCCAAACTATTGCATGCTGGGAGTTGTAGTTTTACAGGGTCTGCACCGTTCTCTGCCAAAGAGTGTCAGATCTTAACCAGAATTCAAAATGACCATAACAAATTAGAGAAATGGGCCAAACTAACAAAATGAAGTTCAACAGGGACAAATGCAAGATACCCCACTTAGGCAGAAAAAATGAAATGCAAAGATACAGACTGGGGAATGAATGGCTCAATAGCGCTACCTGTGAAAAAGATCTTGGAGTCCTCATGAACAACAAATTAAACATAAGTCAACAATGTCATGCGGTAGCAAAAAAAGAAAAGGATTTTGGCCTGCATAAATAGGAGTATAGTGTTTAGATCCATGGAAGTCATGTTACCCCTCTATTCTACTTTGGTCAGATCACACCTGGAGTACTGTGTCCAATTCTGGGCATCACAATTGAAGGGAATTGTTGACAAGCTGGAATGGTTCCAGAGGAGGGTGGCTAAAGTGATCAAGGGTCTGGAGAACAAGTCCATTGAGGAGCATCTTAAAGAGCTGGGCATGTTTAGCCTGAAAAGAAGGCTGAGAGGAGACATTATGACCATGTATAAATTTTGACGGGAAGTCATAGGGAGGAGGGGGCAAGCATGTTTTTGCTGCCCTGGAGACTAGGACACAGAATAATGGCTTCAAACTACAGGAAAGGAGATTCCACCTGAACATGAGGAAGACCTTCCTAACTGTGAGAGCCGTTCAACAGTGGAACTATCTGTCCCAGAGTGTGGTGGAAGCTCCTTCTTCGGAGGCTTTTAAACAGAAGCTGGATGGCCATCTATTGGGGGTGCTTTGAATACATTTTTCCTGCTTCTTGGCAGAAGGTTGGACTGGATGGCCCACAAGGTCTCCTCCAACTCAATGATTCTATGGTTCTACAATATCATGCAGCCCAGGATTCTAGGGCATTGATCCATGACAGTTCAAGTGGGGCCAAACTACATTAATTCTGTACAGAATGTACTCCAGGTGTAGATGTACTCCAGGTCTACCTCAAAAGGCTAGGACTGAACCCAGGCCTTTGGGCTGAATATTGTTTCTGAAATCAGGCCTGTTCTGTGTGTCAAGTTGGTCACTGAACTATGGCCTTTCAAACGCATTTATGCTTTATTGTTCTGGGATATAAAATGATGTCACCCGAACAAAGAACATGGATATACACATGCTTTGAGGCTGAGTTCTTTTGTTCCAATTTGCACATGTTAATTTGTTTAAAGTAAATTTCAATTCACTGACCTTTCTGCGCATGCAATTATGATCTGATGTATTCAATCAATTTCTATTATATTTACAGCTTTATTCCCTATTAATCTTAAATATCCTCAGATTAATAGTGATTACTGTCCTAATTCCAAATGACAGCAGGCCTCTGATTCATGATACTTGGGAAAAATGGGGTTGAGTGTTGGATAGAAAAACATTTCTATTAAAATATTTTAAAAGAATGATAATTGGTATCAAATATTTTTAAAGCCTCTTTGTTTGTTATGCATGCCATCCTTGTAATTTTTTAAAAATAAAATAAAGAAATGTCTTAATAGGATTTGGCTTCAGAAACCTTTGCACTCCTATTACATTCAGGGCTTCCCACAAAAATAGGTTTAGAGATAACTGTCACGTTGTGAGATACAAGCAATGAGAACAGTTTTGTTCAGTAAGCAGTCAGTAGAATAAAATAAATAAAATGTGGGCAAGCGGATTTAGCTCATGGTTTTAAAATAGACAGCAGGCAATCCTCTTGCCTTTAGGTCATGAGCAGGCCAAATCTAAACCCATAATTAACATGTTGCTGGCTTTTCGGAAGGATATGTGAAAAAAACCCTGAAATGTCAGTACCTGTTTTTTGGTTCACGTTTGCTCATCAACCATAAAACTGGAACCTTGTCAAGCAATATGCTTCCCAGGCCTGTATTTTTAATTCACTTCTCTTAAATGCTTTTCTAACATGGACATATACAGAAACACCCAGAGATATAACCCTGGAAGTAAATGAAGTGTTTTTGTAAAAACTGCTATGGCAGTTTTTCTTCCATTTCATACTTCAGAAGATAGGATGATATATCTCATAGTCAGGTTGGCAATTCTGTTTTCAAAAAATCCAGTTATTTTTCTTTTCCCAAGAATAAGAATTGAGGAAAGAGATCTCTCTAGACCTTAGATGTAAAATTCCAAATTGGAAAGGGCTCCATGGCCTCCTTCAAGCACTGAGCTGGGCTGGGCTGGGCTTAAGAACAGAATCTAGGGACCTCATCCCATGAGAGGGCAGAAAGTGGAGGGAACTGCCTTACTCCATTCCCCCTCCTACTTCTTTTCCCCGCCAAGGTCCATCTTGCCCCCACTTTCCTCAAAAGACATTCTGGGCTTCGTTTCTATGTGCAGTGGAAGCAGAGTTCCACAGAGTGCCCTAATTTCATGTGATGGACTCCGTGGGTCTCTCATGGGACTCTGTTTCCAAAGCACATGGAAATGGAACTCAGAATCTGTGGGATGAGGTCTTAGGTTGTGGAGATAGCTGGAAACATCCACTGTCAGCAGGGAATCTGCTTCAGCATATACTCTGAATTATAAAGAAGCCATGCACCTTATCTCCAAATTATAGTCAACATCTTGGAGATATCTTTTAAACTTTGGGCTAAAATCCCAACACATGGGTAAATCCTCTGCTAGGTATGATGCAGATGTATACTACGAGATTTCCCACCAAGCACAGAAAGCATACTCATCTTAGGTTTATAGAGCAAAGTTCCTGCCTGCGTTTATCTGCTGTTAGGAGAGAATCTAAAATTATTTTTATTGAGAATAGTTATTTGAGATACTAGTGTGAAACTCAGGCAGGAGAAACACTGCTTGCATTTCATTTTTTGCAATAATGTCTGAGTTAATTTTTTTTCATATTCTGAAGCTGAGATAGAAACCTACAGGATATGGTATCTGGGAAACTATGCATTCTTCCTTTGCAATGTGGATAATGTAATATATATTATCCACATTGCAAAGGAGGAAGAGACAAGCCCAGTATATTTTCATACAGAATTTTTATGGACACAATGGAGGGCACAGTCCCTCCACTAATAAAATAGATACAGTCCTGTTCACTCATTGACTCTTTCATTGTGTCATTCTTATTGAATGCGTAGAGTAAGGCATCATAATGCTCCACCTGTTGCCCTCACCTCTATTCTCTATACGATTACATTAAGGTTTAAAACTGACACAGGTGCAGTAGAAGGTTCTCAGACTCTATGGATACAAGGACTTTGACATGCCAAATTCCCAATCATACAGAGAGCCTATGCATGCTTGGGGACCCATATAGACAAGGCCCAAAACACAGGAGCTCCCACATGGGGTTGCTCCTGCCCCCCATCTCTTAGCACTACATTGGCACATTCCAAAAAGCATGCCAAAAGACCCAATTGTGGCCCAGTAAGGTTTTATTTTATTTTAAAGGGGGGGGAGTTGGTGGGGGTGAGTTGTCCCCATCATAGTGCGGTTGTTACCGAGCTACATTGGGGACAACACATGGGAAAGCCCACTTCATCTGGGTGCCCATGTGGGTAGTGACGTGGGAGAAAATGGGTTTCTTTAACCCATTTTCTTCAGCAACAAATTGCTGCCTGGAAGTGGCCTGGGTGTATCTTCAGTTTTATTTGGGGCTTCAGCTGATGTGAAGATCAAGGATGATGAAAGTGGAACTCCAGTCCTCTTTTTCACTTACATTCAATGAATGTTTTAGAAGAAAAGTCTAGAGCAACAGTTCACTATGAAGTAGGTGAACTATTGCTCCTCTAATACTCCCCCACTTTCTCTATTTGTTCTGGGCCAGACACAGAAATCCTCCTTATGTTAAAATCTTGTCTGTTAACTGGATTAGCTATAACAGATGTGGCACTGGTCCTGTCTCTTCCTTTTTCATTGCAATAACTCCATTGGGTGGACTGGAACTCTTTTTGTCTGGCCATATGAAATGTAATATCTTCCCAAGGCATGCATTATAAGGATATGAAGGATATCATTAAGCCAGGCCACTTTCCATTCTGTTTCTTTTATTGAAATTGTGAAACCAAGAATGCAGGATGTTCACTTAGTCATTGCACAATGCCCCGAGTTTAACTTTTCATGGGAAAAAAACCCCTGGTTTCAGCAACCTGAAAATATGTCACCAGCCTGGTTCAGTATAATAAACATAAGCATCAAGTTGCTTTCTATTTATGCCTGGAAAGGATAAAAAATATATCGAACATATCTATACCGTTAATATATTTGAGAGCAAATATATTGTATAGCTGAGGTCATATGTAGAGTAATTCTTCAGTGCCATTTGGTTCATACATGTAATCTTTTAGTACTTTGCAATTAATGATTTTCTAAACAAGGACCTCACCTTCCTCCTGGGCAATTTGGTCCATTAGACATGCATTTTCCTTGGTAAGTTCCCTAATTAAATATAAAATGGCAGGATTAGATTCTAATAGTGTTATATACTTTTCATCAGGAAGGAACTGGCAGCCTTCTGGGTTTCTGATGTAAAATCTTGAATTCAACATCACTTTGTTTTAATTTTAAAATGGCAATGTGGAAGATAAGGAGACAACTGGCAGCTGGTTTAGCTGTCGAACGCCTTTGTTCTGCTTTGCACTTTACTCAATGCTATGGCTGTAAAGTTTTTTTTTCCAAAACTGCCAATTAATATATTGACATACACACAGTTTGTAAAGACCTTTGTTAGTCTTTAAGGTGCCACTAGTCTCATTGGAGTATTTTTGCTTAATGTTTTTATAGAATAATATAACTCAGGTCAGGTTGAACGCAATTCCAGATATACTGTTTTTCCTTATTTGATTTGTACTGCTTAACACTGTTAATCCATGGGAACTAGTAAAATTAATAGAGTTGGTACTGATTCCAGTGCACAGGAAAAAGCAAAGTAGCCAGCCATTTTTATCCATGATGTATCCACGAATTCAGTTATCCATGGCTTGAAAACATTTTTAAAAATCCAAAAAGCAGACCCCTGATATTGCTATTTTGAATAAGAAACACATTTTACTATTCCATTGTTTATAATGGGGCTTGAGTTTCCATGGATTTTGGTATCCATGGAAGTCCTAAAATCAAACTCATGGAGAGTAGCCACTTTTGGATTTTTAAAATGTTTTCAAAATTTGGAAAGGATCCCCAGCCTGTTTTACTGTCAATTTTTCCAGTTCTAGTTTAATTAATTGCCAGGTGCTTTTCAGGTCATCAGATGGGGAAATGATCCCAGGGTTCCCAGGCTGGGACCTTTTGCATGAGGGAAACTCAACCAATAAGGTACATGCCACTGATAGTGGCTAGTGACTTCCATGTCAGTTGGGGGGAAAATTGAACTATTTAAGGTGTTGTAATCTTGTCTCTAAATGGTTTCACTTCCTTGGATAGCTACTTTAAAGTTCAGACTAAACCTTAAAATTGATTTACTATCAGGCCCAACTTGGACGTCATCACCCATGAATGCAAGCAGTGTCCTATCATAGAAGCCAATAGGATAAGGAATGCCTATCCACTAGTACAAGCTATCAACAGTTGTCTATTTCAATAAAAGACAGTGCTTGTACATACGTATATGTGTAGTCATGTATGGGCATGCATGACATATACAATCGAATCTGCAAAGTCAAATCCAAATTTGCGATTTAACATTTGCAGATGTGATTTTAAATAGTCCTCTCTAGAAATCTTTAAGTCCTCCAGTTCAATTTATTTATTTATTTATTATTCGGTTTTATATTCTGCTCCTCCCAGCAGGCTCGGGGCGGATCACAAATACAAGCATACAATAAGAAGAATAAAAACATACAATAAAACATACAGTAAAAGCACAATACGTAGCCATGGTGGTACAGATCTACGATTCCTTGACTGAAGCAATTGAATTTGGATTTACCCAAACGCTAACCTGAAGAGGGCCATCTTACATTCCCTTCGAAAAGGGAGAAGTTCAGAGACCGCTCGAATGTGGTCAGGGAGCGCATTCCAGATTACTGGAGCCGCCGCAGAGAAAGCTCTCTGTCTTGTACTGGACAGATGGCAGGAGCGGGACGATGGTACAACCAACAAATTTTGCTCTTCCGAGCGCAGTGATCTCGGGGGAACGTATGGGGTAAGGCGGTCCCTCAGGTACACAGGCCGTAGACCGTGCAATGCTATGGTCAACTTAGCTTGGATCAGATCTAGATAATAACAGTAATAACGTTTGCTGGAGGTTGACCATGGAACCATGCTGGAGACACTGAGATTCTTTGAGAGATGTTCTCTCATGTAAACAACCATAACATTTTTTTTGTTTCTTTCCACTTTTACAAAGGGTCCTGTGCTCCTAACCCCAGTGAAGGTAGAGCATTTACTGTATTTGTCTTCACTATAGCTTCAAGCCCATGGAATATTAGACACTTGAAGCTTGGCATAGATCTTAAGGGGACCCTACAGAAAGGGACAAAGGGAAGAATACTCTTGTCAATGCCCTTCTTAATGTTAGAACACCAATAATATCCACAGCAAAAATTTCCACTTACAATTTTCCCAGTAAATATATTACCTCAGATTTTAATATCTGCAGCATGTTAACCTTGATTACTCTGTTGATAGCTTAATCGCAGCAATGTATTAGGAAGCTGGGTGTATCAAGGAAAGAGTGAGTCAGTCTTAATTAACAAAATATTGGTGATGAGCGTTGTCATGACTGATTTGCAGAATTTCAAAAGCTTCCTTTCAGTCACATTACGAGGACAGAAATAGCTACAGTAATCAAACTAAAATTGACTATTGGGTATATTTAGTTTACTTATATTTTTGTGGCTTTCCTTTGGTTTTCTGTCTTCTCCTTGACAACCAATCCCCAGTGCACTGTGCTAACAGAGACTAGACTTGATTAAATGTATAAAGGCCTGAATTTATGGCTTAGCATGGCATGGTAGTTCTGCCTGTGGAATTATGCTACAGCTAGCCATTCACCACTCTTTAGAGTGAGTACAGAGTCATGTCACACACTCCCATTCCATGGCTAATGAAGTATGTCTGCATTTGAACAGAGAAGCACCTGACTATGTTCCTGTAGCCCAGTGGTTCTCAACCTGTGGGCCCCCAAGTGTTTTGGCCTACAACTCCCAGAAATCCCATCCGGTTTACCATCTGTTAGGATTTCTGGAAGTTGAAGGCCAAAACATCTGAGGTCTCACTGCTGTAGCCAGATGCAAAATAATCACATCATCAGCTGAGGTCTGCTGTGGTCCTCTGGAGATCTCAGTGAATAATGGGATCATTTGGTTATACGGACATAACTATTATCTGATCCCTTTGCTCTCCCCCAAAGCTGGCCATGGGGAAGGAGGGGGGCTTAAGTGATTCCGAAGTAAATGTGTGTGTGTGTGGGGGGGGAGGTTAGGTCATTGTAGAGAGAGGGAAGGAATATCAACCTTTGCAGTAACATCAATAAAAGACACATAAAAGTATAAGCTTTACTTTCCCCTTTGACAGGATGATAACCATGGATTTGTAAGTAAACTTGTTGTATAAGAACTTTTATGGACAAATGCAACTTATGTTTGCCAAGTTTTTGTCACAACGGTTCTATGAAATGTTGAGATCGAAAGGGAGCCATTATAATTATTCATTAATTTTTTTCCTGCAGGGAAGTTCAAATGATGTATGCTGTTTTCTCCCCACTGTGTGAAGGTTTTTGAAAACTGTGAAGTTCTTGCAACAGGGAGGAAATTGGTTTGCCAATTATTCATATCCCTTCCCCCAAACTCACTGATTTCATGCACACATAACATCAAAATGGCCATAGGCTTGGATTGGCAGGGGAAGCCAAGGATCACATACCCTGTATGTAATAAACATTTCCAGAGTTTGGAAATAATAATTTTTTAGACTATAGTTTCCAGAATGCCCCAGCTGATGTGGCTAATGACCATATTAGCTGAGTAGTTCTGGACTGATAGCCCCCCAAAAGTAAATTTTCTGAACTCTGAAGAACGTTTAACACAATAATAATGTTGGAAGAATAAGGAAAGATAATATTAGAAAACAATGGTGTTAGATTCGAGACTATTTTAAACAGGGTTCAGTGAACAATTAACTGTTGCCATTGCCTATATTATTGCATTCACTCCCTACACTCACTGAGGGGTTCATTGATGTTTTATAATATTTGGTCTTACACATACATTAGTTCCTCAACTTTTGTGGGTTACACATTCTTTGAATTGATTGCTCATGGATTTGATTTATGTATTTTGCATAGATATTAGTACTTTGATTTTTCTGGTAGAAGATGTCCATAGAATCATACTGAAAGATCTGGAAATTCCTAAGGAGAGCACTTCTCTAGGTGCATTTACTCCAGTGTGATTCTAGAGTCAAATTCCAGCAAAAATTTACCAAGCGAGATGTTATTTCAGGCAAAAATATATCGCGGACCTATATTCAGTTTTCCCCTTTCATCAGGCTGCTGAGCGCCTAACCTCTGTGAAAGTTGAGAGCCAGCTTGAACAGAGGTTCAAGCCAAGTATAACTCAATCATTAAGAAGTCTATTAGAAATTCAGATTTCAAAGGAGGTAACCAGTATATTGAACAATTTCCAAGAACCCAAATCTAATTCTCGATTCCTCAACTTGAAAGTTGAACACTGGCCACTTTCCTGTCTCTTTAGTTATAACATCATCCTTTATTAGGAGAGGTAAAGAGAAGGCTTCACTTCCTTTCTGGATATTTCTCAAGACTTGACAGAAACAGGTCAAGAGATAGTTTGCATGAAAATACCGATTGGCCAGGGTTAAGTTTTGGTCAGGTTTTGCTTTGGGGCAAGCTACAACATTACATTAGTATCTCTATGCATATGCATTTATGTCTATGTAGATAGAGATATATGTATATAGAGCGTTCTTGTGAAATTACCAGCTTGTGTGGTTTGGCTGAACTCCAAGTATTTGATAAGAAACTGCACCTGCAAATCTTTAGATTTCAGCCTTCAAGAACAACTGAAAGCAAGCTTCAGGTGTGATAAGCGAGTAGGAAAATTCTCCTTCTACACCAGGGGTGGGCAATTACCGGCCCTCCAGGTGTTTTGGACTTCAACTCCCAGAAATCCTAGCCAGTTTACTAGCTGTTAAGATTTGTGGGAGTTGAAGTTCAAAACACCTGGAGGACCAGTAATTGCCCACCCTTGATCTACACTGATCATGGTCATTTGAAACAGGGCTTTATGTTGCGTGGCAACACACAGGACTTGAGGTCCCGTGAAGTGCCATTGAAGGCAAAAGACTGAAAGGATAATAGTAAGGGAGGCTTACATTTTCATCAATTAATTTGAGAGTGAGAAGAGGAAAATAGGAGGAAACTCACATGCTGGAGTTTCTGACTTCAGCAAATTGACACCAAAGAGGTCTTTGATACAGTTTGGCCTATGAATTTTCTTGGGATCTGCACGAATGAACTTTCCACTGGCTTGTGTTCATTCTTTCCAGTCAATCTTGTCTGCTTCCTTCCCAATAGTAACACTAAAGGTGAAAATAGATTTATTTACTTTTGGCCCTAGTTATACCTCGTTTTCCAAAATGTCTTGAAAAAATGATTTGCAATATTGCAGTCAAAAGGAATAAAAGTTCAATATATCAAGTGATACTACCTTTGTCATTTAAAAATAAAAAATGGAACCGGATTTATATTAAACTATTGAAATGATATAATTTAACAGGAAAGAATAAGGTTTTTCATGCTTTTGATATGAACTCAATGTTTCGGAACAGTTTTCCTCCAGTGTTGGGGTCGTTCAGGCATGCTGAATGATTACATTCTTGACATAATGCACGTGAGGAAGGCTCAGCATGGAATGTAGTAACAATCTTCTGTCTGGTGATAATGGTTTAATAAACTCCCATACTTCTGCTTGCTGTATAGCCTTTGCATATTTCTGTCTCCAAACTAGGTTTCTCTCTCTCTCTCTCTCTCTCTCTCTCTCTCTCTCTCTCTCTCTCTATATATATCTCTCTCTCTATATATATATATATATATATATATACATGGGGTGGTTGATCCATAAAAAAGTTGATTCTAAACTCGTGTGTGGGGGAATTTCCCTTCCTGGGCCATTATAGAAATTATTCCGAAAACATTTAAATACATTTCATAATTGAAACGTAATTACTAACAAATGTTCATCTTTATTCGTTATGCCAGCTAGGAGGCTAGAATGGAGGGCTTGCTCTCCACTCTTCCCTCCCCCCCCCAGGTCAGAAGCATCTCAGATTAAATTTAATCCGAGATGCCTCTTAGCTGGCAAGGCAGGGAGGCTAGAAGGGAGGGCTTGCTCTCCTCTCTTCCCTCCCCCCCCCCCAAGCTCTAAAGCATTGCACATTATATTTAATGCATGATGCGTCTCAGCTTGGGGGGGGGGCAGGGAGGGAAGAAAAAAGAGCAAGCACTACCTTCTTCCATCCGTGCCCCCCCCCCCAGCTCAGAAGCATCGCACATTATATTTAATTAGCAATGACTCTCAGCTGGGAGGGGCAGAGAGGGAAGAAGGGAGAGCAAGCACTCCCTTCTTCCCTCCCCTGCCTCTCCCAGCTGGGAGGCATTGTGCATTAAATATAGTGCGTGATGCTTCTGAGCTGGGGGGGGGGCATCCACTTGGCACAGCATCCACTTGGCGCGGTTTAGATCTTAGCAGAGAAGGAGGAACGTCTGCCCCTCCTTCCCTGCCAAGAACTAAACCGCGGCATCCCCTCGCATCTTCCTTACCTGCTGAGAACTAACTCCGAGATTCGGAGGAATTTCATCGTGTTCTCCAGGCTCTCCCTCCACTTGTGAGGTAGAGCCTGGGGAAACAGAGGAAAGCTCGGCCGGGCTGCTTCCAAAGCGCCCGCCTCAGCTCTCAGCTGGCGAGAGGAGAAAGGAGGATGCTGCTGCCCTCCAGTCTCCTCTCGCGAGTTGAGAACTGAGGAGGGGAAAAAATGACCTAATAACATGACCTTTACAAAAAATGGTGATCCCAGGTTCAGTTTTGAAACTTCACTTCCAGGTTGGACGCCGAGGGTCGATACAAGGTCAAAATAATTTCAAATACGAAATATTAACGGGTTTCAAAGTATTTAAATTGGAGATATCCACCCCTAATATATTTATTTGTGTGTGTGTGTGTGAATGACTCATTTGTAAGTCAGACAGTCCCCGAGTTACAAACACCTGACTTACAAATAACTCACAGTTAAGAACAAGGGTGAGACAACATGAAGTGAGAGAAATATACCTCTTGGAAGGGAAATTCACTCCCGAAGGAGTTGTCATGGGGAAAAGGTTTCTCCACTGAAGCTTTATCACCAATCCTTGTTTCCACAAGCCAAATTTTTCAAAATCCAATTATCACAGCAACAGAAAGTGTGGCGAAAGCTTCTGAACAAGGGCACAGGCAGCTAAAAAAAACACCACAGGCGTCTTATATATGGAGTTGCATAGAAAAAGTGTACCTGTTTTGACTTATAAACATATGCAACAATGCCCTGACCGGCATTGTTACAACCTGCCATCCCGTCGCGCCACTGTTATACTGTCCCAAAATGTTATGTGCTCATCCATTAGGGTAGTGGGGTGGGATTTTTAATTCTAATTTTAGCTTTTTAACTGTTTTAATTGTTTTAACTGTTTTAGCTGTTTTTATAATGCCATTTTATGTGTTTTAATTGGTCATGTTGCGTGCTGCACACCGCCCTGAGCCTCGGATAGGGCGGTCTATTTAGCCGAAACAATAAATAAATAAATAAGAACAAACATAAAAAGTATCTTGTTCATAACTTGGGGACTGCCTATATATAGTTTCCCATCCCCTCCCTCCCAGGCCAGGCCACTTAATGGTGCATGAAAAATACTTTATTTTCCTTTTTGGGTCTTGACAAAATGACAAAATGACATCTCACTTGTGGTCCCCATTTGGGTTAGGATGAAGTCAAAGAAGTAGATATTTGCAGGGAATTGTGTACATGGCTCATTATGTGGGAATATGTTGCCATAATTTTTGGGCGAAATTTATCCAGAAATGCACACCATTCAATATTTCCTAGACAGAACTCAGAACACATGTGGCCAAGCAACATCAGAGTGCAGTCAAGATGGCAAAATGTATCAATAGGAAGAATACACAAGTTGGGAAAGCTGCAGCAGCTTGCTTCTGCTTTAGCCTTTTGGAAAAAGCAAGATTCTGTCCTCTCTTCACTCTCTCAACTGCAAAAGTAGTTGAGTGTAAGCTACTTTTGCATTTTAACTCAATTTGCAACAATTGAGTAAGCTGAGTACAAAGGGGAGAAATGGGACCAGGAAAGTCAAACTGGTACATTTTTAAAGCTGCTGAAAAAGTGGGATGGCATAGAACTGTTAAGGACTATCACTGGCAAACTGGGACAATTGGAATGTATGAAAGCTACATCAAAATTTATGGGGCTTTGAGGTATTGGGGGAGATACCAAGGCCACAAAAGTGGGGCCCATGTGGCCCATAAGGCCCACAAACCACTTATGAGTTGCAGGATACCTATATAATACTTATTTATCTTTACATTGTTCATTATGTCTGATTACTATGTTTGCTTACTATATCATTGAGCAAAGTTATGGATTTTGGCCACAACCCCAAGATGGTGGTGAAGGGAGTGGCAAAAAGCTAGCAATAACAGGGGAGGCCATACCAGTTCCCACTAAGAAAAGTACCCTATATTTGCATGGTTAACCCATTATGCCAAGGTTCCAGCTTTTGCATCAGGTTGTATATAGAACACTGATACCCATACATAAGAAGTCAATGATGTTGGGTTGACACTCCAGTTGTCAATCCCAACTAAAGACCAATTCAATCAATCAAACTTCCACAAATACTAAATTATTAAGTTCACTTCAATTCACACTGTTTAACAGTTGGATTCAGGCCTGTTAATCAACTAGACATTTCTTTCCTTGAAGAACAATTTGTGTAAGTCAGTATAATCAGTACTTATATCCACAATGTGCAGTACAAACTCCATGTCTAAAAGGAGGATATGTACTTGGACGCATTATGGAAAATAGTCAACCCAATTGAAACAAAATAATTCTGGTTGAACCATGCCATAGAATAATGCCGGAGGACGTTGAAAATACTCAGAGAGAACATTTTTGATGTAGGAAAGTGAAACTGCAGGTATCAGTCTCATAGGTGTGGGAAGTCATTCTGTATTGTAATTGTCTTCTGCTGAGGATTTTCACTGCAACCCAGGTATCCACAGAAAAGGCCAAGGGTGGCATGGATTATAGTCCTCCATATCCAAAAGCTCTAAGTTGGGTTAGACTTTTTTGGAACAAGACACAAATGACATAAAATCCATAAAGTGACCACACTGTGAATACAAATGCATATTTTCTTCTTTCCAAGACAGAAAAGAAGGTAAAAAGAGAGAAGTAGAAAATTTGTCCATCACCGGAGACAATCTTTTTCTGAAGAAAGCCAGAGGACCTCATTAACTTATCTGAATATCTTACTTTTCACACACATCTGCTGCCTGAAAATTGACTTGCTTCATTTTACAATCAATTGGTAGAGAAGTTCACCTTGAGTTTATTTAATTTTAGATGTGATGACTTGCTTTTCTATCTGAATCCAAGAATTCTCAAACACTCAAGACTTTGTGCATTAATGAAAGGTGCTTTGTGAACATGTTTAAATATAACACACCTAACATAACACCTAAAATAGCCCAGAATACTTGAGAACCTATTAAAAGTTGGTTAATGTAAGATTGAAAGACTGCAATAGCTGGTACAGCATTTTTGGTCATTGGTCGTGAAGGTCCTAAGCGTTGTTCTTTTTCTTATTGAAGACTCATTCACTTTCTGAAAAGAGAACATAATTTTACAATGACAGTGATGGCTTAAAGCTCTTATATCTTCTAGCTCTGAAATATTTTAGATAGCGAATGACAATATTTGAACACACAACTTGATGATCCTTGATAAACTTGTTCCCTAAGTGATTGCTGGTAGGCTAAATAGATGACAGTCACAGAAAAGAGCCGGATGCCTGTAATTCATCTCTCTGGTTTCCAAAATGGAAACAAACAAAATTCTCAGCTATCTGCACTGCAGCTTCAAAAGACACAACTGTTCCTCTTATAGAAAAGGCCACATTGTACCTACCTACCTGTTTTGCTGCTATGCAGACATTAAAAATGAGGACTGCACAAGAAAAAAGAGAGGTGGGGCAGTTCAAATTCAGCTATCCGCACTACACAGATAAATGAATACCAAGTTAGAGTGATTTGATAATACCGAGGCATACTGCCCATCCCTGATCAGATGAAAATATGTAAACTTCATTTATATGAAGTGAGAATGTTGCATTATTACATTAATGGGCTCTCCAAAGTACTTTTTCCAAGGGGTGTGATTGGTGCATTTCTGTTAAAGAACTTTTGAAAGCTTTGCTTTCAAAATCTGGATTCATGTTTTATTAAGAAAACAGATTTACGTTTTTAAGCCAACACATTCCTGTACAAATGTGGGGATTGACAAAAGTCCAAAACACGTTACATTTTCCTGCAAATGGAGATAACTTGGAACCAATTTGTACACTATTTTTGTTGTTGTTGTTGAGGGGCCAGTTCAAATGTCCACAGATGAGATAAAGAGGCACGTAGAAGAAAAGTGAAGGAAGAGAGACTCGGTCAACATGACTGAATGCACTACCAAGGACTGTTTTGAACACAGGAGTTTAGACTATTCTACCTAAAAAGGTTATGGCATCCCAATAAGACATAGTTGCTATTTGGAGACATCAGCAGGCAAAACTGCTGCTTTTATGACCAAATGTTTCCATCCCTTCCTATAAAAAAGCTTTGCCATCCATCTTGCTGGGAAGTAGCTGTATTGGTGTATTTTTTCATTTATTCTGATGTTGTCTACTATGAATGGTACCCCATGGTCCCTACAAATGGTTTTCCTATTTCTTGCTTCTGACTAATCTTTATAGCTGAAGGGATTTTCCAGTGTTAGGGATTGGTCCTAGGAACTTCAGGTTCTGTGTCCTTTCACCTTCCTCCATCATCAGTTGCTTCTGCGTGTCTTCTGTTACCTACTGAGTTGCCCCTTGGATACAGCTAGTACAGAAGTCATTGTATACCTTCTGATAAGTTTTACTTATACAGTACTAGAGCTTAGGAAAGTTGCTTTATGAAGTAGAACTGATGGTGGCAGTCCAAGAAAGGGACTTTTCTCCCCTTCACTCCAGTTTATTAAATAGCAAGAAGAAACATAACAGTAGATGTTAAACAATCTGCTGAAACTGCACATGTGTGTGTATGAAAGTATATAAAAAGAAACCTTTATAATAACTATAATTAATTTCAGAGATAGCCTTCAAATTTGTTCCAGCATAAAAAAGAAAAGGACTATGGGAAAAGAATCTAACATCACATTGAGACTTATTTATTTTACCAACAGCTTCCATGGATGTCAATCTACTTCTTCAGTCTTGACATTAGCTCTGTCAAGACTAATGCCCAGGGGCACAATTTGCATTTTTCTATATTGTGTTACATTTGATCTCATTCCTACAACTGGGCAAATGTGCTTAGTATCTGTAGTTTTAATATCTCTCCACCAGTGAGATGTTTAATATGAACAAAGACTCATGCTAAAATAAATCTATTATCACTCAAAGGCAAAAACATTTAATCCATTGACAAAAATCCTGTGTGATATCTGGAAGACTTCATACCAATCCAACAAAGAAAAAACCCCAACGAACAGGTTCAAAAGCTTAGCTACCCTTGTTATCCTAAAATAAGACATACCCATAAAAATAAGCCGTAGCAGGATTTCTAAGCATTTTTGCAATATAATCCATACCCTGAAAATAAGAACTATTGATAGGTGTGGCAATGCAACATACAAGGTTGGCTCTCCCTGTCAGTCCCAGGGAGATGCATGCTGCAAACTGAGGCATAAAGGGAGACATAGAAAGTGAAAAAGTCTCCTCAGTGAAGTGAGGCAGCAGAACACTCTGCTTCAGGTAATGTGTGTCCTCAGGGGAAGAAGTAAAGTTGTGGCTGCTGTCTTACTCAGCACTATGGGTCTCTATCCCCCAGCACCAACCAGTAACAGTCTGTGGGTCTTTTCACCCCCGCAAACACCAATAACGCTGCTGCTCCAAAGCACTGACCATCAAAAGTCTGTGGGTCTCTCTTACCCCACACAAACACCAGGATATATGGGGAAAGTTTCAGCAAGCAGTCTGTTACTGAGTCCAGAGAGATCGTCCCATAAATGCAGATGTTTGTATCATACTTAATAAAAAATAAGACATCCCTTGAAAATAAGCCATAGTGTGTCTTCTTGAGGAAAAAAAAATACAAGACAGCATCTAATTTTTGGGAAAACGTGATATTTGTGGATCCCCAGTGTTAGTCAGCGAGAGGTATATATCTCAATATTTTTGAATTTAATGTCAAACTGGAACTCCAGTATAACTGGATAGCCTCTAATTTAATTTTGATTCCCATTAAACCCTTTTAAAATTGAGCTAAAGAAGTTCAAAACAAATCTTGTATCTGCTTGGAAATGGTGGTAGATGGTTTCAGAATTTTTAAACCTGTTGGCTCCAGGCTTGTTTGTTTGCTTGTTTTGCTCTTCATGTCAAATTTGACTTACGGTGAACTATTTTCTTGGCTGGATTTGTTCAGAGAGGTTTGCCATTGCCATCCTCTGAGATAGAGTGTGTAACTTGCTCAGCATCACTCAATGGGTTTCCATGGCTGAGTAGAGATTCAAATACAAGTCCTAGTCCAACACTGAAACCACTATGCTGGCTTCAACCTAAGGTTTAAATTTTTGCTAAAACCTACATAACAGCTTGAAGTTATCTGTTTCACAAACATTCTGGAGTCTGGACTAGTTTAAAAAATAATCGCACTGCAGTTGCCTTCATGGGTGACAGTCTTTTAGTCACGCAGCACAGTATAACCTTTCCACCACAATGCTGTCAGATACACACACACACATATACTGGCACACTATTTATAGTTTCTGTTATAAGCTCTTATCCTTCAGGCACAATCTGACATGCATTTTTTGATTCTCTTCTTGTGGGAATGGAACATTGTGATAAAATTCCAGAATACTAGCATGCCTTTTAATCATCATCTCTAAAACATTTATTATTGGGACATAGTTTTCAGGGAGAGCCCAGATCTACATTTGCATATCTTTTCCGTTTTGCTTTTTGCTAAAATAAAGACAGGCTGATGGGCAAAACAGTATTATTAAAACATGTAAGCATGTATAAATCAGTCTCTTTATCTTTGTAGCCTGTGTCTGTTTACAAAATGAAAGCCCTTTTTGGAACTTGATACATGCAATGATGAAAACTTTGGTGGGAACTCAAGTACTGCTTTCTGTTTGTAGAATCTGCCTCTTTAGTGAAGACTATCTTTGATCTTCTGTCCCCCCCCGTGCCACATTTGATGTGGTTTGTTTTAATGGGTGGGAAAGGATTATTTTCCATGAATTGCACTTTCTGGAGGAAAGGAGAACAAACATTTTAATGTTAAGAATAACACAGTGATGGGGAATTATTTATGCTCACTATCACATATGTGTGGGTGAATCTCTTAATAGCACTCTTGATGTGGAGTTACTGTAAAAAAAAAAGAAGCAAAAAGTTATGGTAGAGAATGGCAACCAAAATGACCAAGGAGCGGGAGCGACATGTGGGGCTATTTAGCTCAGGAAAATAAAAGCCACATAACATGCTCTCCATCTCCAACTGTCCCTATTTGGGTTGTTGAAGGGCTTTTTGGCTGTATGACCATGTTCTCTCCTGATGTTTCGCTTGCATCTGTGGCAGGCATCCTCAGAGGTTGTGAGGTTTTTTCAGAAACTAGGAAAATTGGCTTTATATATCTGTGGAAGGTCCAGGGTGGGAGAAAGAACTCTTGTCTGTTGGAAGTAGGTGTGAATGTTTCAATTGGCCACCTTGATTAGCATTTGATGGCCTGACAGTTTATAGGTGTGGCATGTTACTGCCTGGGAAATTCCTTTGTTGACAGGTGATTAGGTGTTCCTGATTGTTTCTTGTTTGGAGTTCACTTGTGTTTGAGTTTTGTTTGGCATTAAGTAATGAGGTAGATGGCATGGGAACATACTATTCTGTGGATGTCTCTCTTTCTATCATAATACTAGAATCTAATCATGAATAACAGTGGGAGATTTCAGGACAGATAAAAGGAATCATTTTTTCACACGGCATGTATTTAAACTATCAAATGCACTACTGCAAGAACCAGTGATGGCTACCAATTTGAGATTACATTTAAAGCATTAATTAGACAAATTCAAAGATGGCCAGGCTATTGTGACCACCTGTCATAATAACTATGTATTATTTTCAGTGTATGAGGTAAGATTTATTGAAAACCAATTGCTGTCAAGTAGGCATAATTGGAAAACTGCTCCAGAGTACATGCATTGTATGTAGGATTCTCATAGTTATCTACTTGATTACTGTACAAAGTAGGCATGGCTGGACTCTTCATTTGGCCAAAGGCTCTTCTCAAGATTTTATGCCTACTTTCTAAACATGCTTATAGCTTGAATGATAAAGAATGGCTTTTTACACTACATAATTATAGCACTGTAATTCCACTTTTAACTGTCTTGACAACATCACGTGAAACCCAGGGATTTGTAGTATGGTGAGACACTACAGCTCTTTGGTCAAAAATTCTAAATCATCCTCCCTAAGCTATATTTTTTCCAAGTTCCTTTGGCGGAAAACATTGGGCGGCAATGGAGGAACGAGAGGATTACTATTTTCTTCTAAATGGAAAAACAGAGAAATAATATTTACTTATGCAATGACCACACCTACCATTAGTAGCAGTGCTAATCTTTATAATATAAAACTTGGTAACCCAGTTCCAAACCAGTGAGACATCAGTTTGTTATGAATGAAACACTGTTATTCAATGACAACTCTAAGAGTCTAGATTACAAAAGTATGGAAATATACATTGGGTTACAAATCAAAGTTAAAAGGGGAGGGGGTGGACTTGTAAGAACATGGCCCACAAACCAATGTTGACCATGGCATGGTAGGATCAAGGTTGTACAGTACAGTTGAACCTCTACTTAGAAGTATCCCAACTTAAGAGCATTTTGATTTAAGAGCTGTTGCTCACCCCAGGTTTCACTTTGACATAAGAGTAGCATTTTGATTTAAGAGCTATTGCCAGAGGGAGCATTAGCGTGAGAATACACTTTAAGGCTTCAAGGGAGCAGCCTCCGTGCCTTGTGCTCTTTTCCACTTTAAGAGATTGCTGTCTGCTTTGCTCTTGTCTGCTTTGAGGAACTTTGGGCTAGTTGATTTTGTGTGGTTTTTATTCCTGGTATGTTTGGCTTCATGAAGGGAGAGAGGGAAAGGGAGGGAGGGAGGATGGAATTAGTACAGCATGAAGAAAATGATGTGTCTGCCTCCTTGCTTTGTGCTTCCTTGCCACAACTTTGTGCTTCTACCATTTTAAAGTTGATATATCTTTTTTATTGTTTCATGTGCATGTGAATGTTTTGCCTCATTGTTACACTGGCCAACACAGATTTTGTTGGCTCAAATGTGCTTCCTAGCCACAACTTTGTGCTTCTATCATTTTAAGGTAGATCTTTCTCTTTTTATTGTTCCATGTGAATATACATGTATGCATTATTTGTTATGTATGAAGTACATTTTCTTATTTAAAAACACATAACAAAAATGGGGGGTCATAGGGCAGAATGGTTGAATAGCATTCAGTGGGAAATTGCTTTGAGATAAGAGCATTTTGAGTTAAGAGCTCAGTCATGGAACAAATTTAAGGTATCACTGTATCTTGAAGGTAGAACTAGAATGGAAAGGATGAGTGCTATGAAGTGGAAAGACTTTTTCTCCCCAGTGAAGTAGAGTGAGGAACTGGAAGGGATAAAGATCCCCTTTCTTTCTCACATTTCACTCTTCTCAATACAGGTTGAATGTCTCTTATCCAGAATTCTTAAATCCAAAATACTCTAAAATCCAAAATTGCCCACATGGGTGGCTGATGTACTGGCACTTTTGTTTTCAGATGGCTCAGTGTACATAAACTTTGTTTCATGCAAACAATTATTTAAAATATTTTATACAATTACTTTCACACCAACACCATGCCTGATCTCTTTGCTGATGAACTTGGAAATATTGCTTGGAATTCTGTATCAGCTACTTAGGACCTCATCACATAGTGGAGGGGGCACATCCGCGGGGCAGTGGGAGAAACTGTGGCCTCGTGCCCTGCATTGCACACATCACCACTTTTCCCATCACAGAAGGGAAAGCGTTGTCACCTGGCTGACCCCATTCTAACTAATGAGTTAGTTAGACCCCATTCTAACTAATGAGAACTTGGGAAGCCTCGCATGTTCTTTGGGCTGCATCCTTGGATGCTTACAAGACAGAGCCCCAACAGAAATAGCTCTGCATAATATGATGGGCTTCCATCCTGGAAGTGTCCTAGGATGGAGCCGAAGGATAATGTGATGAGGTCCTTAGATAAGAGTAGGTTAGGGAAGGAGTTATGGTAAAGGAAGTGGCAAGGAATTACAAACTCTGAGCTAATTTTATGATGCAAATATACAATTTCAGTATAAGGTTCACCCACACAAGACCTATTGCCACAAGTGGGTAAAGTTAAGTGGAACTTCTCTTAATTTCTGTTCGGTCAAAGTTTCACATACTTTGATTCCTTGCAAATTAAATTCCCTCACTATATTCCTTGATTTTAAGCAAAACTAATATTTGGAAAGCAATGCTTTATGATTTTTCTTTCTCATAGTTTCTGAAGTTACTGTAAAAATTGCATGAGAAACTCTGAGTTTATTTAAAACTATCTTTGTTTCTAGATCTCATGAAATTGGATATTAATTTGAATAATATGCTGGATTCTCATGAGTAGAAAATCCAACTGTTATTACTTGCCTGTATTTTTTGCTATACCAACTTCCACCAAATATAATTTCTTATAAATTACATTACTTTAAAGTAAACATTATTACACTTGAGACTCATTTGTTCTAAATTTTTGAGCTTGCAGTTCTGGGAAAGTAGTAATATATAGCTGTTCTAATATAATAATATTGAACTTGAATCAGAAATGAAGTTCCCAAACTGGCAATTTTGGAGCTCCATGATTAGAAGATTTCTCACTTTTGGCACCAATATATAAAGCTGGTTTTGAACTCATGAATTTATTACAATTATAATTGTATCCAGTCTTGGAGCTTTCAATATTACACTTCATTTATTTACACACTCTATGAAACAGGGGTGGGCAGAGTATAGACCTCCAAATGTTCTTGAACAGTACTTCACTCTTGGCTTCATTGGCTAAAACTAATGGGAGATCCGGTCTAAAAGCATCTGGATTCCTGGATATGAAGATACCTAATTTTGCCACAACTAGGGAATCCTAAACAAAAGAGATTTATGGACTGGGACTTAACTCTTAGAGTTATTTTTTCCTTTGGAACAACAATTGGCTGAGTCTTAAGGTAAAGGTTTCCCTTGACATTAAGTCTAGTCATATCTGACTCTGGGAGGTGGTGCTCATCTCCATTACTAAGCCAAAGAGCCGGCGTTGTCTGTAAACTCCTCCAAGGTCATGTGGCTATCATGAGTGCCATTAACCTTCCCATTGCAGTGGTACATATTGATCTACTCACATTTGCATGTTTTCAAACTGCTAGGTTGGCAGAAGCTGGGACTAACAGCGGGAGGTCATCCTGCTCCCCAGATTTGAACCGCCAACCTTTTGGTCAGCAAATTCAGCAACTCAGCAGCTCTGGCTGAGTCTTACCTATGCATAATTTAAGTTTTTCAAAATCTAGCAGTACAGAGATTCTCTCCCCCTCCCCCCCCAAATCATTGTTCTTTGTCTGAGAAAGCGGCCTGCGGCTTTACTAAAAGGAAGAGACATGCTTGATCCCAACAGGAGTCATTTTGCTGCTGATAATGGAGTCAAATTTCACTGTCCTTTGTTGTGGTCCTCAAATGGCAAGAAGGGAGTGGCCTCTGCCCACATTAAGATCCCCCCAGACCACATGAACAACTGAAACAACATCTAAAACAAAATGCAGGGCAGTGATTCCAACACTCTTCTTTTCTTTTTTCAAAACACCTTTTGCCTGATGAAAAGGCCAGTGGAGTTTTGAAAGCTTGCATCATGTGTTTTGTGCATTTTGGTTGGCCAATAAGGCTATCACTCTTTTGTGATTTTGGATTTCCAAAGCACTGGGGAGTTGGTGGTAAGAAATGAAGGAAGGAGGTGCTTTGGAACAAGCAGTTTTGAGGGGAACTCATGAAGAGATGTAGCTATAACAATGGCCCTCAGCCCTTTTCAGGAAAAGTTAGTTTTCTGCAAAGGTTTTGTTTTGTGTTCATTTCTCACAAGAATAATCTCTGTGGAATGGTTTGGGACTTTCAGATACCAGGAGAAAACAGCACAAAAGTCATGCTGCCCTCCTATTTCTCTTGGTCAAGTTTCAAGAATTTTCAGAAACCTATTTTTAAAACTAGGGAATGAATCACTGATAATGTTTTCTCCATCCCTGGTGCACAGTTGTTGTTGGATATATTCACATATATGTACATAAGAAATAATGGTTCCAAAGTCCAAAGCTCCAAATAGTCCAAAGATCGGCAGCCAGGTTGCTAATTGCAGTGCCGTACAGGGAGCCAACAACTCCCATGTTATGGCAGCTCCGCTGACTGCCGATCTGCTTCTGGGCTAAATACAAAGTGCTGGTTATTACCTATAAAACCCTAAATGGTTCGGGTCCAAGCTACTTAACTAACTGCATATCTGCATATAAACCAACACAGACATTGTGGGCATTGGAAGGGGCTCTGCTCTCAGTCCCACCCCCGACTCACCCGCAGTTGGTGGAACGAAAGAGGGGGCCTTCTCCGTGATTACCCCTTTCCTCTGGAACTTCTATGAAAACTTGGCTCTGCCTTTTCCTCTCCTCTGCTTCAGTTCCCCCTGTTTAGAGGTTTTCCCAATAGTGTAGATACCTTCATTTGTATTAGTTTTGGGTGGAGCATAGAAACACCTAGACACCAGCATTAGTTGGTCTATTCCATTTGCCTGCACAGAGCTTTCTTGCTGGACTCCCTTTTTTGCAACAGAGCTACAGAGAAAAGAGGCTTGGGAATTGTCTGGTAATCCTAGGCCGAATCAATTAAAAAAACCAGGCATCCTTAGCACCTGTATTCAGCAGTATTCTTATATCATCAGTCCAAAGGACAACAGAAGCTTATGACCAGCTTAAACTTTGCAAGAAAGAAAAGGTTTATAACCATCGCTTTGCACCAGAGGCAGGAAACTTTTCAAAGACTCCAGAGAGATGACTGCCACCAGCAAAATCTCCTTTTGTAATTTTTTGTTTTAAGTTACCTTATGATAGTCCCAGGTGGAGTTAAAACTTTATTCATCTTGTTTGCAGTAAACTCATTTTGGTTATCTTTTCACCTTGCCTAAAGTGCCTCTGTCTGCTAAGGGTCTTAATATTAACAGAACATATACAGATAGCCCCCAAGTAAAGTCAGACACTATAGTTTTCCCATAAGCTTGGGTGTGCCATCATAACTCTCTCCCTTTGGAAGAAAGAACAGCGTCCTCACTCCTCTCTTTTAAGAAGCAATTAAAAACACATTTTGGTACAGTGGCCTTTGGAGAGGAGGATGATTTTTATTAACTTCTTATGCTTCTATTCTGCCTAATGAAGCTGACTGAGAACACATTTCCCGAACTCAATGCACAGCCATGTTTTTATTGTTTATTCCTCATGTTGATTCTATTAATTCACTATGTTATTTATGGAACTTATTGCTTGTTTAAGTGATTATGGTGTTATTTGTGAACGTTTAATTGCTTTTTAAAAACTTTTTTCTACTAATTTATTTCTATCTTGATTTGTCTTTGAAAGCCACCCTGAGTCCCTTTGGGGAGAGAGGGTACGTTATAAATAAAGTTATTAGTGTTAGGTCAAAATACGCAATATTATAGGGCTAAATATTACTCCGGATGCTAGGTTAGCATTACTAATGGACACCACAATGTTGAATTTAGAAATGGAAAAGAAATAATTGATGATTATTTTATTCACTGTGGCAAGAATTATTATAGCAAGGAATTGGAAAATAATAACTAATCTTACACTGGAAGCTTGGTATAGGGAGGTATGGAACTTAGCCTTAAATGATAAACTAACAATGGAAGTGAAGGTATTCAGGGGGGAACTAATAGATCAGATTTTGAGGCATACTGGTTGGTCTTTATTAAATACACTTTAGAGAGTGAAAATGGAATGCAATATAACCCCGTTAGTCAGGAATTTTGGATATGACATTTGATTAACGGTTGATTTATAAATATATGGCGAAGGAAAGGATACCTATTCAGGCCTTGGTGGTGGGCTATGTGTATGTAAAATGTTCACTGTTTGTGTTTTGTCTACATTGTAAGTTGTTATTGTATGTAAGTAATTTTTGAAAAAAATAAAAAATGAAAGAAAAGCACAAAAAATTAAGTCAAAATACAAAATTCCTTTTGGTTTCATATACGCCTTATATACATAGGCTTAAGATTGATTACTTATATACAATTTTAAACATAATTTTGGGCATACCACAAAACTTTAATACATGGAACCATCTTAAAGCAAAGATGTTGTTACCTCAGCATCTATGTGGACATTTTTGGATGTTGGAGTATTTTGGATTTTGGAACTGTGGATAAAGGATGCTTAATCTTTATAATGAAATGATGGAAGAGGGAGGGAATACATGGAGTACGGTTCAGAGCTCAAATTCCATGTTTTTATTCTGCAGAAATTAGTTGTCTGAAAAGGAATTTTATTTGATTTACTTCATTTATATATCACTTTTCTCACCCAAGGAAGGGGGGAGCTGAAATTCACAACATTAACTTTAATAATAACATAAATTTTCTACCCTGTCTCCATCTCCTCGAAGGGACTTGGGGTGGCTTACATGTGGCCATGCCCAGGCAATGTACAGTTAAAAACAAAACAGCCAAATATGAAACAACATAAAAACAACATCATCATAAACAATAAAAGCAATCATCATAAGCTAACAACATAGGTACCTCTAATCTCATTTTTGGGAGGAGGGGATCAATATGAAACATGAGTTAAAGGATAGTTTGTCAAAAAGTAGAATAGGAATAGAGCAATTATAACAGGATCATTACAGCATTAGCTTAAAATATAGTAATCAAATATAGGAACTGAGTTTAAAGCTAGCATGCAGATCCATTTTCCTCTGGATCCTTTCTATTTCACCAAATCCATGTGGCCCATGCAAGAAACTATTTTCTTAATTTTATCATTTATGAGGAAGCTATTTAAATACAATAATGTGAAAAGCAGTATTGCCATCATCATACATCATACTAAATCAACACATGTAACCATATGTTGAAAAAGACATTTAAATCCCACTGCTGGTCAAAATTAAATGGGAAAGGGTGGTATTGGATTTTTTACAGCAAAATAAAAAACCCACACCTGCAGTAAAAAAAGCACTTTAAAGAAATTAAAAGATTGAGGTGCCTGTCCTAATAGTCTTGGATCAATTAAAAGGGCTTAGTAGGTATGTTTGGAATGAGATGGTTTTTGTACTGACATTAAGAATAATATTACTGAGGCAGTTAATCTTCTTTGCATACTGATTAAACTGGTATATTTTACCAGGTGGCATATATTCCCCTTTCCTTTGGAGAACATTGTCAGATGGAATACAGCTGTTCACTTGTTTGACAACTGTAGGGATCAGGAGTGCGCTGAATAAAGTGGACTATGAAGTTATGCCCAGGGATGTTTCTTTGGAAATTCTGTATTTGACTTTTTCGCCTTGTTGTGGGGTTTCAGATGTCCTTTACAAGGCCCTGGCCCTTAACGGTCACTAGGTAAATTGCCCAGAGTGCTCACTAACTCCTGACTACCTTCTCTATTGCCAAATAAAATTCTGTCAGACCTCAAAAAAGGACCAAAAGAAGATGAAAAAAATAAACAGATTTAACAGCAATTTATTGCTGAAATAATAAGTAAGCAAAGCAGAGCAAATCTCTCTCGGCATTACTCCGCGAATGAAGATTCTTAGGAAGGACTCATCCCACGCTTTTTACAAGCGCGTTGATGACTAAAAAGGCCAATCTGAGATAGGCAAGTTCGTTTGCAGAAAGCACAGTAGAAACTCTCCTTGAATGATGTTGTTTCCAGGTTGCGGTTCTTTCTGTGTTGTCATTTCTCTTCGAGACCCGTTTGGCGTGTCTTCTCGAAAGAGGCCGCAGCATTGTAGATAGTGCGTCTCCATGCCTTCTGAAGTGAGGCCAGGGTGAACCATTGTTGGTGATCAATCTGGCCGAGCCTGAGATGTTGTTTCAGGGAGTCCTTATATCTCTTTTTGGAGGCGCCTCTCTTGCGCTGACCCATGGCAAGTTCACCATAGAGTAGTATCTTTGGGAGGTGGTGGTCCTCCATCCTAGAGATGTGCCTTGCCCAGCGCAGCTGTGTTTTCAATAGCATGGCCTCAATAAAGCAAATAAGGAAATATAAAATAACTAAGCCCCTTTCCACACAGCTGTATAAAATCCACATTGAACTCGAATATATGGAAGCGTGGACTCGGTTCAAACCAGATATTGTGGATCATCTGCCTTGATATTCTAGGTTGTGTATAGCTGTGTGGAAGAACCTAGAGAATCATACAATGATAAAATATATAACTTATAGGAGCTATACAAAAAGGTAAGATCTATGTAATAAGAGCAGCTTCAAATTATAAGGAATAGTCAGTCCTTTCACAGATGTAGTATAGAGAGCTGGACTAATGTATCTAAAATAGAATAGAATAAACTTATTGTCATTGTACATCATATAACGAAATTAAATGCCATCCACAATGCACATGCATAAGTGAACATATTGCAGTCATAGAAGAGAGGGAAGTCTGTTTTAATGGGTGGTGGGAACAGGAAATATGTTTACTGTTTCTTATATCAATACTTTAATTACATACATAGAATTCCATATTGGGCTGGGAGTCACTTTGAGATCCAAGTCTATTGGAATCCATATTTGAGGTAGGCATGTGAGGGAGTCATACTATACTATAAATGGCTTGTACCATCACATTTATAGTATAGTATCCCATGTTTTTAGGGGATACACTCCTGAACTTATCATAGAAACTCTGAATAACTCTATTGAAATGAATGACTTCTGTCAGAAGTTACCTTAAAGTCACATTGGAGGACCTAGAGAATTCCTAGACGTGACATATTTTATTGGATGTGGGCAGGTGAAACTGTGGATAATTATCTCATGGGTACAGCATTCTTACTGTATTATGTACTGTTTCATTAATACATTGCAAATAATTTTCTACCACCACTTGCTAACCCACAAAGAGCAGTAAGACTCTATATTTTATCTAATTGGCTTTATACTGTAAATCAAAGGCAAAACACCGGAGGGAATTATGTTATACTAGAGCCTTTCCTACCAGAATACATTAATTGATTTATATCAGGAAATATATTTATTTTCACACAAAATAACAAGTAATAATTTGATAAATGCTGAACACACAATTAGAGACTAATCTGACCTGAAAATGCATTTTCCAGTTATAGGAAAACTCAATCCCAATAAAAAGATATTTAAAAGAATTCCACACAAAGATATTTAAAAGAGATGGAACCTTGTTGACTTAGGAGAATCCAAAATAGGACAGACCATACCATAATTTTTCCCCAAGATGATGCACATTTTCCTTGACATCATTAGACATACAAGCTTTGGGCCAAAGCATATGCATCTCCAGGACTAGTTTGAGATGAAAAACATGGTGGCACCTGCTCTGTGCCCAGTTGCAGAAGGTGACAGAACTGGCAGATAGCTCTTGCTTCAAGGCCCCAGCAATGGACAGTGTCTTTCATTGCACAACTCCTCCCTGGCAGATTTACCCCAAGTCATTTTGGCCTCAAAGGTAGTTACTGGATTTCCTGTAAAAAGTCAGCATGATCTACTACTTTTCCACCAAATCCTGAACTTTTAACCTTCAATACAAAGTTTTATCTTCTAATATGCCACACACTCCTTGCACTGTATATGCTTTCAGGAATGTAGCCATGTGGGAAGGGGAGCAAAGTGGGCTATTGGCTCCCAAATAAGAATACTTTTCCCCTGAAGGAATTTTCCTTTCATTCCCAAATGTCTAGCATTGCAGTAACTTAAAACTTTAGTTAAGCATTTTGAAATTCAGTTGAGGCATCCAAAGAAAAGGGGAAGCCAAAGTCACCAAAGAATGTGAACAGAGCAAATATTCTCGGTTCTAGGTGTGAATGATTTTCATTGCCTTGCTTTCAGCAATGCTAGAAATTTGAGGACTGACAAAAAATAATAATTTGGGAAGCAAAAATTCTTAGTTGCCCTTGTTTTGCCCTCTACCAGAGTTACACCCATGTGAGATCTCACGGGTTGGTCTTGAATGCCAAACAGGCCTTTCTTTGTCACAGAAATGAGATTTAGTTCAAACTGCAGTTAAATAAGTCTTTAAAATTCCCTATGGAGCATTTTCAATTTAGACCACAAGTAGCATGCCTTTAAACCATTTTTCTTAATGAGTAAAGATGAAGCTATCTGGCTAATATGTATGACCAAACATAAACTCTGCAGAAATGTACAAATGTTTTGCTACAGTGCTGTGCCTTCTGGTCACCCCCACTTTTAAGGATTTTTCATATCTTCTCTGTGGGTTCATTCCATAATAATAATAATAATAAGAAGAAGAAGAAGAAGAAGAAGAAGAAATGAAGACGTCGCCTTAAAAAAACTATTTATTGTTCTCAGTAGGTAGCATGCTCTATTTTTTAAAATATGCCTCATGTTTCAAAGAGTTGGCAAGCTTAGCACAACATAAACAGCTGCAAACATTATTCTTTCAAAAATGGGGGGACATATCGCATCAGGCAATGTTCACCTAAAATGTTGAGGGGAGCCTATTTGTATTCCAGATGGAAAAGCAGCTGGATGGTTGGGTGTTGGTAACAGAAGCAGTTTTATTGATGTTGAACAGGACCCTAAAAACTGGCTGTTTATACATTGCTGCTGGAAGAATAACTCTGTGTGTGGTTCTCCGCACTGCAAGAATGCCTCATGTGTTTGATCTGTCGACAAGTTGCCAAATTGTGTTTGCCCAGAGTTTCTGCTATAACCACAACTGTAATCTTATATTTGCATATTGCTCATGGGGCTATCCTGCAGTTGGAGAAGTAAGCAACAATGGACTGATTAAATTTCAATTGAATTGCACATTAGGGGGGAAAAAACCTTAAAGGGGGAAAAATATTTTGCAGTGTTTTTGGTTAATGTCAGAGGAGCATGTGTCCCATTCTGTAGAAGGCAGATCTCTGTTTGAAAGCTCTTCAGAGGATTCCCTTTTGTTTCAAAGCCTGCCAGGTTCAAGTCTAGATCAAAGTTAATCAACCATATGGAAAGAGACCTTGATGTTACCCACTTGCAGTGAATACAGCAGGCACATTGGACACCTGGTCACCGTCTGCCCTACAGTTGTATGGTGGGATGGATTGCATTTCCATTGCAGTCCTTACAAAAAGGAGTAATAGTTCCACTATATTCTGTAGTGGTAAGACCTTATCTGGAGGTCAGGCTGACTGCCTCATTGTGCAAAGGATAAAGACAAGTTGGAGTGAGTACAGAGAAGGGCAATGAAAATGATAAGATGTATGGAGAACAAAATGTATAAGCAAAAGTTAGAGGAGCACTGGCATGTTCAGCTTGGTGAACATGATGACGATGATTACAATGATGAATGTATTTTTCCATCTCTCCCCGAGGCTTGTTCACCTAAAATGTACAACATAGATTTTAAAAACAACTTACAACTAAAATCACATAAAATATATAGATTAAAAACACATAAACATAAGATTAAAACACAAACCATTATACATTAAAATCTTCCCTAACTAAACTTTAAAATGTAAATTTGAAGTCCATAGTTTAATGACCTCAACATATGGAGGTCCAGAAGCCTAGAGATAGTGGGGGACAGCGGGAGGCAGCATGGGAAACCATAAAGCAGCACCCAGCTTCATCTTTACCTTTGTGGGTTGGGGGCTGCCCCCCCCACAACATTTCCATGCTGTCCTCGTCTTCTTTAGTGGGGAGACAGGTAGTTACTAGGCATGAGAAAAAAGTTATGAAAATGAAATGATTCGGAAGAAATTCGTAAGAAATGCTACTTTTGAGTATTTCCGCATCTGGAACGCCAACCAGGAAGTGGACTTTCTTTATAGAACTTCGGGGGCCAGGATTTTCTTAAGTGTCGTTATTAGGTCATAAGGGGGCACCCTCCTTCTCTCTCACCACCCTCCCGCCTCCCTTGCCAATAAGTATTATGGCAAGGCAAGCCCTAAACTCGCTCCTTCTTTCGGCTGGAAGCCTGGAAAAAATGTAAACAGAGAGGTTTACTCAAAAGTAAATCTGCAAAGGAGGGCGCTTTTGATGAAGTGCCCTCCTTTGTGGATTTACTTCTGAGTAAACCTCTCTGTTTACATTTTTTCCAGGCTTCCCTGCCTCTCCTGCCTGCCAGGATCTAAAGCATCAAAGAGTATTGGGGTGAGAAACCAACCTAATGTATAATAGAATGAATGCTACTGTAAGTGCCTAATATTATAAGTAATCCAACTGGTCATATACCTACATTCCATGCACATGCAATAATACAGCAGTAATAACAATGGGTATAAGAAGAGGTAAAATTCAAACCGAAGTATTCTGACTGTGGTCCCTCCTCAAGCTGTGAAAACTGCAAAAGGCTCTTCTCTATGAGCCCGGGAAAAGCCAAAAGCCCGGGCACAGCGTTTGCTGCCTGAGTACACACACATACATATTATTTTGGGGGGGGGGGTTGCTGCAGAATCCCGGGCTCATAGAGAAGATTCTGCAGCAAATCCCTCCCCCCAAGAATAGGTATGTGTGTGCACCCAGGCTTTTGGCTTTTCCCGGGCTCATAGAGAAGAGCCTTTTGCAGTTTTCACAGCTTGAGGAGGGACCACAGTCAGAATACTTCAGTTTGAATTTTACCTCTTCTTATACCCATTGTTATTACTGCTGTATTATTGCATGTGCATGGAATGTAGGTATATGACCAGTTGGATTACTTATAATATTAGGCATGCCTTCTATTATACATTAGGTTGGTTTCTCACCCTAATACTCTTTGATGCTTTAGATCCTGGCAGGGCAGGAGGAGTGGACGGCTCTCCCTGCCCCTTCTGCCTGCCAGGATCTAAAGCCTTGAAGAGGCTTCATGAGGGGCCAACTTCAGCCCTCCAGGTGTTTTGGACTTCAACTCCCACCATTCCTCACAGCCTCAGGCCTCTTCCTTTTCCTCTCAGCCTGGGCAAACTTGGGCCCTCGCTCCCTCAGGATCGGGGTGAGAGAGAGGCAGCGAGGAGCGGGGGCCCTCCTTTTTGCTGCTTCCAAGAATAGAATACCCCCTCCCTCCCTCCTTCCTATTTGGAGAGTCCCATCTAGAATTCAGTGTGATTTATTCAAGTTTTGGCCTACAACTCCCAGAAATCCCAGCCAATTTACCAGCTGTTAGGATTTCTGGGAGTTGTAGGCCAAAACCATCTGGAATGTGCATGCGCTGGCATACGAACTACTAACGAATTTCGTTAGTAATTAAGTTACATTTTAGAAATATTTGGAAAATTTTTTGTAAGTCTTTCTATTACTAATAACCCCCCCCCCCCAAATTTGATTTTAGAATCACGATTTTTGGGTTCGAAACCATGCCTAGTAGTTACCTAATTTCTTAGGGCTAGACTGAGGTATACCATGATTGTATTCTTTAACTGCTTCAAGAGCTACCACAAAGAGGATGGTACATGTTTTTCCTCTGCAGCCTTAAAGGGTACAAGCAGGTCTAGTGATTTTAGGTCATAGGAAGGTAGATTTCCATTGAACATTAGAACGAACTTCTTCTCTGCGAGAGTTGTTCAGCAGCTGAACCAATTGTCTACTGAGTGCTAATCTTCTTCTCTGGGTGTCTTCAAAAGAGGCTGTCATCTATCTGCTGGGGTTGCTGTAGAGGGATTGAGCAAGGGGTTGGACCTGATGGGCTCCTTCTAACTCTATGATTGTGTATTGCTGTAATTGTGTAGCATGAAAGGGGCCTTCGATTCTTCTTAGCTACTCTTCACCAACATAGAAATGGTCATAATGGTGGTAGAGAGTGAGGGGAGAGGGGGGTTGCACCAATAATTTGAGGCATTGGATAAAGGATGTGATTGTGTCTAAGCAATATAATAATATTTTTGTATCCTGCCTCCATCTCCCTGAAGGTACTCAAGGTTGTTTACATGAGGACAAGTTTGATCAGCATAGTTAAAATATAACACATTAAAATTAATAAAACAGCATCATAAACAATATAAAACAAACAGATACATAACACAATATAAAAACAACCATTGAGCAACCACCAGTGGCCTAAAATAGTAGCAGTTTCTGGTCTCGGGCAAGTAGGCTGATGCAAATAAATTATAAGGACAGGGCTAATGGATAAAGTCCAAATACAAGATGATAAAATTAGGGATAAAGGACAGTAAAGGGTGGAACATTGTATCTCTGGGCAGGGAACAGTAGCAAAGTGCAAGGACTAGATTTTAGGTCATAGCTGGAGGCCAAAATTTTCTGGGGAGCCATCTAATCAAAAGAAAGCACAGTGGAACATCCAAGTTTTTAGTTCTTTGCAAAAGATGGACAAAGTGGGTGACAGTCTAATCTTCCTGGGGAGTGATATGTCATCTAGCCCAGAATCTCAGACTGTATCTTCTCTTTTGTCCTCTCTTTTAGTGTATATTTCGAAGCAGGCCAATGGCTCCTCCTAGATTTTTTGTTTGTTTTATGGAGCAAAATGTACTCCACTCTTCTTACTGAGTCCCCAATTACCCTAATTTCAAGGCTATTGCTTCAGTTTTTCTTTCTTGCTTCTGTCACTATTTGCTTTCTTAAAGAGAAGAGGTGAAGAAAGGGGAAGAGGAACAGGAGAAGATGGGGTTTTTAAAAATTCCCTCAGCAGGTGCCTAACAATATTGATCTCGGATCAGGGATGGGAAAACTAGGGTGTATTCATAAGCTATTGATATAAAGAAATGAAAAATACCTGTAATAAACTGAGGGATTATTTAATTCTTGACCAATTTAAGATGAATGAATCAGACCTAGATAAGTAGTAACAGATCTTGCCAGAGTTGTTTTTGGACTGCCACTCACAGAATCCCACATTCAACATGGTGGCAACCCATTGATTCTGAGAGTTGCTCAAAACATTTAAGGTATTTCAGCTCTACCCAGAAGAACTCAGAAATCTCCATTGTGTGTAGTGGTGCTATATAAGCATCAATATTTTCCCACATGCAGATCAGAAATAGACAGATTAATATACATATAGGCACACATACATGAGAACAAATTTTACATTGTATTTTAACATCTCATTCTAACCAGGCTGTTTTACATTGTATTTTAAGATCTCATTCTAACTAGGCTGCGTAGAAAGCATCTAAAAGTCTGCCTGGAGGGGTCACACTCAATGCTTATGCCATGTCTTGATTTCATTTTTAGTGACCCAGATTTGACATTATATAAGGTTCCTTGCATCTTAGGCATTGCTTGCTTGCCAACATATTTCAGAATGACACTGATTAAAGAACAGGGAGAAAAGCCTCTTATTTTCTACTGAAAATGCCAGCAAATCCTATTTTCTTCAACTGGGTTGTAATATTTCACCCCCTCTGGAAATAAAATGGTTTGCTTCTGAATAATCTCTTTGTGTGGCTCCAAAAAGAGCTTATTTTTCATTTATTACCTGGAATCTCTTTAGGTCATGACACAGCTGGGTTGTCTCAGCTGCACTCTCTAAGAAGATTGCCAATGACTAAGCTGAAGGACTTGCCATGAATGTGCAGTATGCCTGTCTGGATTTTTCCCCCCTCTAAAAGGAGGATTAGCGTGTCTAATTAAGAAACATTACCTGTTGCTTAGGCTTTGTCTGCATTTGTGCAGTAAATTCCACCAGACACTGTAAAGCCTTTTCCAATATTTTCATCTAGGCTGCCATTCGTAAAATGGCATGCCCATGAATAATCACACTGCTTCCATGGGGACTGCAGGAACATACCGTGATCCAGGACATTTTTAAAGTCCTGGCTTTCAAAAGGAAACTCCGTGCAAGAATACATGTCCAGATTTCTTTAAGGTCAACCTAGGATTATAACTGCACTCCTAGTACAATATTCATTTATCCTAGATTGTGCTTCGCTGCTGGAAACATGGCACTGCTTTTGTTCCATTCATTACTCTTAATTTCTGATTTTAACCATCCATCATTATCACTAATGGAGCTGCATCCAGGACTGGGTCCTGGCAAATATTTAGTACTGCTTTTAATGGCAAAATTTGTGGGCACCACAGCTGTCTTGTTCCTAATGTTCTCGACTTTGGGCAATTTGAAATAATGACTGAAAACCCCAAGTTATTATTTTATTAGTAATAAGTATTGTGAAGTCAAAACTGAGCACTGTGTCAAATCCATTCTGTTGAAATGAGATTTAGAAGTTAATTACTTGGACCAGGGCCCACTCATTGCTTTAATATACATTTAGGAGTGACTTGAATGGCCCTTTCCCATTTTGCTGTCTTACTCGCTGACTTTGCACTGCATTGCTCAGAACTCCAAATATTAACCAGTGGCAGTTGGTAGTCTCTATTTTAATGAAGCAGTAATTCACTCCAAGAGTGAGTCTACATAGGTAAGAAAATAGGGCTCACCCTGAATTTACTCCTGGCTGTCCTCACAACATTGCAGTACTTCCAGAGAATATCATGGGTTATCCTGGGTTAAGTGAGTTTTTCCCCAATTCAGACAAGATTGAGGAATACTCTTTTTACTGGAAATTTGGAAATATCCCAAGGCTTCATCGGGTCTGATGGGACATCACTTCTATCACTCTTTCCCTGTATTTATAAGTGCAGGGAAAAGGTGACAGATGGTGCCCATATCATTGTTGTTGTCACTCCCAGCTGGTATAGAGCTCCATGTGAACTCCTGGCCGTCATAACAGCCCATTCTGACATCAGCTATGTGACCAGGAGCAAGGTGGGGAGATCAGTCCCCTCTTCGTCCTGGTCTTGTGGATGCCTCTGCTGATATCAGAAATGGGACACCCAAGACACCTGGGAGCTTTTGTGAAACTCTGTGGCCAGCTGGGAGCAGCTATAGTAACATAGAAGGGGAGTTGATGGTCTAGTGGGGCTGATGCAGTCTCATCCCAACTGCACCATGCATGTGGACACCACTTCAACTTCAGCAGAGTGTGTGTTGTCACTGCTGGGACCAGCCAGGAGTATTTATCTAAATATTGAAGGCACTGAAGTAGCTATTCAGCCAAACTTCATTTCTCAGAAAGACTTGATATGCTTCTGGCAGAAAGACTATTTCTGGGGAAAGGTACAACATGCCAGGAATAGCTCAAGGGGCTGAGAGAAGCCAACACATCAGAGGTGGTTAGAATGAGTGATGGCTATGGAAAGGTAGAGAGAAACAGGAGGTGATGAGAAAATGACAGGTTCCCTTGCTCCCACATTAGGTAATTTTAAACCTGGACTGAGATCCTACATTGTACTTGTGTAGTGTTAAACCTACACTTATGTAGTTATAAACAGTTGTGCTGCACCACCCATTTGTTGAAAACTGTCATTGGGCAACCAACTGTGTATCTACTAATGTGCCTGCTTATTGTCTCTGTTCGGTTAAAAAAAGAACTATGTCAGTTTCTGCAAACTCTGAGAACAAAGTGGACCATTGACAGACAAATCCTATCTACTTACAATTTAGTATTTGGCTTGGGTCTGGGTTAAAACTTACCTGATTCAAGATCCTCAGGGATTGGCTTTCTTTTTTGTGCTGCCACCACTAAATGTACGCTTAGGGTGGGCATAGGAGAGAGAGCCCATGCTTAAACCAGTACACTGTGCTGACTTTGTCTTAAAATACTGATGTTTTAATATAATACCCTATGTAATAGCTTAAAATATTGTTTTAAAATTATGTCTGGAATAGGTTTGGGTCCATATTGAAAGATGGGACATAAAGATTAATTAATTAATCCAAGAATGTGCAACTATATGCCTGGAAAACAGTTGATTAGTTCCTACCAGAGAAGATTGGTTCAATCAACGGTTGAACAGTAATTCAGCACTTAAGTAAATCCAAGTGATTCAATAGTTTTACTTAAATTGGGATTAAGAATCAGATTTAGGTCTATGCAAAAATGTATATACCCATTTGACTGAATGTGAACAATGCAACTGTGAGAGTTGTTCGGCAGTGGAACTCTCTGCCCCGGGGTGTGGTGGAGGTTCCTTCTTTGGTGCCATCTGTTGGGGGTACTTTGAATGCAATTTTCCTGCTTCTTGGCAGGGGGTTGGACTAGATGGCCCATGAGGTCTCCTCCAACTCTATGATTCTATGAATGGCCCAAAATGTAGAATTGCATGTGTAGGATGACAGAAATAAGTGCATAATGCCATCAAGACTCCTGCCTTGGAGTTTAACTTTTATAAATATCTCAAAAATAGACTGAATTGAAACCTTTAGTATCATTACTGGTCAAATTCAATTAAATATCCCCATTTTGGAAAGGACCATTTTATACCTTTCTGACATATAGGTGTTAAAGATGGAAACCCTGACCACAAAAAGAGAGAGATTGTAAAACTAATTCAGTGACAATATGGTTGATGCATCAAAGACTAGATTTTGAAATAATTAAACTTTCAAAGGCTTGTCTATATGAATCTGTTCATTCCAGGCTCTCTCCCCTCCACTTAGTTTTTTAAAAAAATCCAAATATGAAGAATTTTACCTGGGGCAAGTGGAAGGGGGGGGGGCGTTCTTATTAGATACGACTGAAACAAAATCCCTCTACCCCAATACCTAGGAGGATCCAAACAATTTCAAGAGATAAGTCAGAATTCTGCTTGTTTTTTTCCTTTAACTTTTGAAAATTCATATAATTTTTGATACATTTGACAACAAGAACTTGAGTTGTGTTTTTTTTTAAAAAAAAAATTCAGTTTGAGAGACAGCAAAACTGATAAATTAACTGACCCAGAGAGTAAACTTGGTGTGTTTAGTTTGGGGTGAGGTACTGTGAAGGCTGGAGGAGCCAATGTTTGATCCACTGCCTCCTGGCAGGCTACATCTCTTTCAAAATGACTTCCAATTTCATTTTCAGTTGTACAGTCACTAGCACAACTGAAATCTAGTTTGCATATTAAAGCCATTTTTCACAGTTGTGGAGTGAGTGCAATGTTTATTTGCATATCAGTGGTTTTTTTTAATGAGGATAATTTTCTATAGGGAGGAATAAGGTTTTTTGATGGGCCCGGGAGGGTTCCCTGGTTTAGCTCTTAAAAGCCTTTCCCCCATCTTTTAAAAATTCAGCTTTGTTTGTGGTACTGAATTACGATTTACTGCCTCTTCACACCCTGCCTCCTACCCATCAAATTACTTATATACAGTATAACAGCTATGTACTTGACAGGAAGATGCTACATGAACCCCTTCATACTGGAAATAGCTCTATGTAAGTATTTGATCTCGTCACATTACAAATAGCTGAGAATTTAGTTCAATATTGTTTCACGAAAACTTTCTAAAACTGGCAGCTCATAGACTGAATGGAGCTTAATCTTTTTAACAACCCATGGGCTTGTCCACATTGGACCTATACCCTGGTTTCAACCAAGTTTCAAGCAGACATTGCTCCAGGATGTCTGGTCTACATCCAGGGACCTCTGGTTGGCAATGTGGGCAAACTCAGGGAATGCTACAGTATTTTGGTAAAACTCTAGAGCAGTACTGTAATCTGTGATAGTGTGAGCAGCTGGATTGGCTTTAATTTGAGCGAGTCCACTGTACATATAATAATAATAAAACTTTATTTCTAACCTGCATCCATCTCCCCGGAGGGGACTCAGAGCGGCTTACATGGGGCTGTGCCCGAACAACACATCACAAAAAATCAACAACATCGAAGACCAATAAACATAATAAAAGCAATAAACACAATAAAATACATATGTGAAAACACAACAATACAGGTGAATCTAAAAACAGAACTGACAGGGCGGGCTACATGAACATATAGGATATTTAAAAACTCGGGGGAGATACATATGGCCAGCCACTGCCATTCATTTCCCCCCCTGAGCTCCATGGCACATAGAAAAGCAGACAGATCAGAGCTGTGTTTTTCATGTCACTGCAACAGCTCCCGAGATTCCATAGCATTGAGCCATGGCAGTTAAAGTGGTGTCAAACTGTGTCAACTCTACAGTGGTTTTTTTAAAAAATTACTTATCTCTTTCTAGATATAGGTATATAGATCTATTTATCTATCTGTCTACTAAAGTTTAAATCTCTGGTGTAGAAAATGACTTTAAACAATCTTTTTCTATTTCTTTTCTACCTGCAAACGTTAAGGAACATGATGTTGCTTGATAGATGAAAAGACAGATGGCCAATACAGGATGCTGCAGTTTTGAGGGGCCTGCTGGTGTGGGCTGGTTCTGCTCAGGGCAGGCTTTCCTCCAGGAGGCTGGAGCCCCTCTGTGGTAGCTGCGGGTGATGGTCAGGCTGGAGGAGCCCCCCAAGGAGAGGGTGCTGGCAGCACTCCCTCTGTCCCCAGAGGCCCCTGTGGCCATGGAAAAGTTGGACCCCCTCCCCGCACTTCTTGGCTGCCTGCCTGCCTGCATGAGGCAAATAGGATGGTCTGTGAGTGCAGTTTGCACTTCCCGGGAACCCTGGAGGTGCTGCAGTGACTCTGCTGGTGATTGTGGTGGATGTCATCTTCATCCTTGTTATTGACCACAATGGTGCACACCACTTTGCACATGGCTATTTACTCTCCAGAGGAGGTCAGAAGGGTGGTATGGAGGCTTTCCTTGGATTCCCAGGAGACCTGGTTCTTCCAGACCATGTCAGACGAAAGGCCCCCCAAGTCCCAGATCATCATCATGTGCCCCACTTTCAGGAGGAACTTCAGGGGGAACCGATAAGCAATGGGGGCCTCTTCTCTGTTCTGGCATTTGATCTGCCAGCCAGGTCCTCACTGGACTTGCTGCAGAGGTGGATTAACTTCCCCTCCAGGTCCACCTCCTCCATGGCTACCTTTCCGCTGGTCCTAGCATGAGGGTAGAAATTGATGAGGCTTTCTCCACCAGCCTCCAGCTTCTGCTTCTTGGTTTGCTGTTGCAGTGAATTGGCTGAGGTTTTTTTGTGTTTAGAAACAAACCAACCCCCATCTTCAGCAGAATCATTCCCCCTCCAGTTAAGGAGCAAACATGCACAACTTGTATGTTTTGTAGAAAACTTTAAACAGTAGTATTTACAAAAGTCTAACAGATGTTCTTGACTCTTTTCAGCCCTTCTTTCCAACACTTTACACTCCTGGTCAGTACATACCTTCATAGTATTAGTTCTTCTCTCTGGTCTTCTTAATTAGTCCTTCAATTTCTTCATAGTATTAGTTCTTCTCTCTGGACTTCTTCATTAGTCCTTCAACTTCTCTGTATTCCCATCTCCAGAAGCTCAACACTCTGGCAACAACAACTCACCACAACACCAACAACCAATACAACTAACAGAGAAGTTGGGCTTCTTTATTACTCTTTCAGCTACCCTACCCTGCTTGTAAATTACTCAATGCTAGCCAAGTGGTTGACTCCTGAATACTTGCTGCTGCAATGGACCTGATGCTTATAATTACTTATTATCTCTTTAGAAATGATAGAATGTTACAAAACTCTGACAATCTGCATTGAGGAGGAGTGAGAGCCATTCTTCTGGGAGGTGGGGCTGGGAGACAGGTACAGCCTCTCCTCCTCTCCCTCCAGGAGCTTGTGGTAGGCTTTGATCTCCATGTCCAGGGCCAGCTTGATGTCCAGCAACTCCTGGTACTTGTCCAGCTGCTGCATGCGGACCTGCATCTCAGTCATCTCCAAGTAGATGCACCATGGGAATGGCTGCCTGAAGCAACCACTCAGGACAACACACCAAAATGCTAAGTGAGGCCCAGAATGTGGGGAATATCTCCTCTTCTCTTTCTGCCTCTAGAGCCTTTCTAATGGTAGGGTCTTCTTATTTGTCAGGAGGACAACACACCAAAATGTTAAGTGGGGCCCAGAATGTGGGGAATATCTCCTCTTCTCTTTCTGCCTTTTCACACATTTCTAATTCCCCCTCCTCTCCCACCTCTTGGCTTTTCTTCATGAACAAAGATTCAGGAAGGACTCATCCCACACTTTCTAGAAGCATGTTGATGACTAAGAAGGACAATCCGAGATAGGCAAGTACAGTTGCAGAAAGCACAGCAGAAGGTCTCCTTGGGTGATGTAGTTTCCAAGTTGCGATTCTTTCTGCATTGTCGTTTCTCTTTGAGACACGTTAGGCGTGACTTCTCGAAAGAGGTCGCAGCATTGTGGATAGTGCGTCTCCATGCCTCCCAATGTGAGGCTAGAGTGGACCATTTTTGTTTATCAATCTGGCCAAGCCTGAGATGTTGTTTCAGGGAGTCCTGAAACTCTTTCTGTGTTTTCACACATTTCTTATTTCCCCTCCTCTCCCACCTAGCTGTATGGGAATGGGAGAAAACTCTTTTGATCATTTGAGAATCATTCTCTTGCTCAGATTTTAATCGAATCCAGTGAGGAATTCTCTAATTTCTGTGACTTTAGAACTCATTGGAAGCAAGTAATTCAGAACGTTTCAAATACACTCTCAAACCTTTCTCCAGAAAAACACGGATGACATTTTCATTACCAAATGAACACTTTTTTGTATTTGCGCATGCCTTTAAGGTTCTCCTAGTGTTTTTGTTTATTTGTGGCTGCTTTCTTCTGTCTTAAGCAATTTTATTGTTTTGATTGGCTTGTGTGATTTTATTTTGTGTACTGCCTTAAAAATATTTGTTTGAAAGGCAGGGAAAATGTTTAAATAAATAAAGAGAAATCGGAGAAGCTGCTGTACCTTCATTGTTCGACTGTTAAAAAATAATCCCCTCTTAAGGGAAAAAGAGTGTTCTTCTTTCTATGGCACGCGATGTGTATTCTGCAAAACTCTGGGTTGCTTTGTGAACTGTTGCTATTCAGGTCATAACTCCCAACTGCTGTGATATGATGACTGGGAACATGACTCCTTTGTGCCATAATATTAGAAATGCAGATTTCACTTGGCACTGATATTTGCACAGATGTGTCACCTTAGGAAGTGAATTAATTTATGTGTTTGTTCCCAGCAAGATAGCCAGTTCCACATATTTGTGAACTATCAATCAAAACTTTATTACGGTCACAGACCAGGACAAAGCGGGCACAAGCACCCTAAGAGGAGAAGGACAACTCCCCAGTAAACAGTTATTTAAAGTCAGACTAGAAATCAGTATAAAAATATATATTAAAAGACAGGATATTGTTGCCTTACGGTATCAATCATCACCCGTCTGATATTAAGGGCAGCAGCACAGAACTTAGCAACACTGTAAGTCATTGCAGTGCTAGAGTTCGAAAGCAGCAGGGTGGAATAACATCTTTCACTGCGCCCCGGGTACTTTAGAAGCCATGGTCCAATGAGATTGGATCTAAGATCTCTGTAGAACATGCATTGAAGAGGCACGTGCTCAGTTGTTTCCACATCACCAGACCCACAGGGGCATAGTCTCTGCTTGAAGGGGGTCTTCTGATACCTCCCCTCCAATACAGCCGATGGGAGGGCATGGCATCTTGCCAGGGTAAAAGCCCTTCAGTGTTTGGGCACCTCCAGGTCTGTTAGGTATGCCATGGGGGCAGTGAGGTATCTAGTGGCTTCCCTAACAATGAAGGCTGGGGAACAGGCTAGGTCGGATTGGCGCTCTATGTCCAGGATCCGTTGCTTAATGAGATCCTTGGCTTGGTCCCATCTCATGCTTAGCAATTGTCCTTGGGAGAAACCTAGCGTTGCGATCTTTGCTGCTACTGTTTTAATCCATGTGGACTGGAAGTCGTCTCTCATGATGAGGGGGGCAAGACCACATGGGGAGAAGCATAGGTGTAGCCAGTAATTGACACATATTTGTGTTCTCTCAATGGAAATAAATGTGTATGTGTGTACTATTTCTTTTCTCATAATATTGACAGGGAGAGAGAATGATAAGAAATAGGTGGGTTTTTTTTCACTGATGAGACTCTTGTACACTTTTCTTGCATACGCCATAATTATGACCCTGTAACTCTCTCCAGGCATATGCCTCTCCCAACTAGTCCTTTCTGTTGGGAGATTGAGATGTCTGTAGGGATGTCACAATCTTTAAATCCAGGCACCTTTTGGATTTATTCTCATTATGTAAATTACTTAAGTGTGTATTAGAATTAGAATTCATTCAGCACATTGATTTTGACATTTCTTCCCTTGCACCAGGTTTCAATTTTCATATATTTTTGCAGTTACAGCTGATCTAAGAAAATAAATGTCAGGTAATATGTGTCCTGAACTTGAAACAATGAGATACACCTTAGAGGAGACTTAGGGAGCTGGGTTATGTTTAGCCTGGAGAAGAGAAGGTGAAGAGGTGATACATTTAAATATTTAAAAGGATGTCATATTGAACATGGAGTTAACTTGCTTTCCACAGTTTCGGTCACTAGAAGTACATATCTATACTGTAGAATTAATGCAGTTTGACACCATTTTAACTGTCTTCACTCAATGCTATAGAATCATAGGAATTGTTGTTGTTTTCTGTCAAAGAGTGCTGATGTCCCACCAAGCTATAAATCCTAGGATTCCACAGTATTGAGCCATGATAATTAAACAGTTCATTGTGGAGCGCCTACAGAAGCAACCCAGGAACTGCTTCCAGGCTGGGAGAGTGGCTACAAAGATCCATTGATTGCAGATTGATCTGAATCCAGGAATATTTTTTCTTACCTTGTCCAGTGAAATGTCCGATCAGAAGCAGCGCTAGAGCAAGACAGGGAACAGCAACAAAGGGGCAGAAAACAAGTGTCCCCATGGGAATGCTGTTTTTCCCTCGGGGTAGGAGGTGTTTGTTTACCGTCCGGTGATCTGTGTTTCTGGGTTTTTCAAATGTGGTAGCACTAGCCCTGTAGTGATGAGTAATCTGCATTTCTCTGTCTCAAGTCCAGCTTTGCATGGGATATACACTGATCAGATGTAGTGAAATTTCTGTTGAGAAATTTTAATATGCTGTTTTTGGCTGGATGTATGCTGCAGTGCTCATTGGTGTGTGTGTGTGTGTGTGTGTGTGTGTGTGTGTGCATGTTTTGTGGATACCCTGATCTTGATATGGCTTTGATTTGCATTTTAATGCCTGTGTGGAAGTGCCCTCCATCTACAGGAAGAGAGATTCCACCTAAACATTAGGAAGAACTTCCTGATGGTAAGAACCGTTTAGTAGTAGAATGTTATGCCTCACAGTGTGATGGAGTATTGGTGCCTTATCATACCAGAGCTTAAAGAGTAGGTGAAGTGTATGCATCTCTTCTGAAATCCTGTGGCTGCCTCTTGTAGAATTCTGGGACTTGTAGTTTAGTGAGACCCAGGAGTTCTGTGGCTGAGTAGTTAAGGGCCCCTCCCCTAAGCTACAGGATTTTAGGTGGGACGCATACTCTTTGCCTACTCTTGCAGCCCTAGTGTGATACCGGCCTTCATCTTTGGAAATTTTAAAGCACTGGCCCAATCGCCAGCAATTTGCAGGGAGTTGGACTGGATGGCCCTTTTAGTTTCTTCCAATTCCATGTTTCTTTCGGCCCTTCCACACAGTCATTTATGCTGATTTAAGTTTTGGTCAAAGAGAGCCAGTTCTCCCTGGAGTGCCTATACCTGCTATACAGGCTCCCCAGGAACCAGCTGCGAGCTCCCAAAAAGCTCCAATGATGTAGATCTATCTAAACCCAGGATTATTTTTTTCTTGACTCCTCTGGCAAATGCTCTAATTGTAAACTAGACAATGGAGAGCAATTTAATGCCCTTTCCTTGCCAGGGGAGGAATTTGTTTACCTTCCCTGTACATCTGGCTTCTGTCTGTGACACTTGTAGCTTTCACCCTGTCCTGACAAGCACTCTGAATGCTTCTTCCACCTTGCAGCACTGCACAGTTTATACAGTGATCAATTGCACTGCATTTTATGGCATGATCCAGAATTTCCAATGAGTTTTTTAACATGTCATTTCCAGCAGGATGTGGCTTGGAGGTCACATTGGGACTGAATGTTTTATAGACACCCTGACCTCAAGCTGGCTTCCAGGTGGATTATAGTCCATGCCTACATTGCCATATAAGCGGTTAATCTGCATTTTGAAACTGGATTATATGGAAGTGTAGATCCATCCCCAGATTTCTATTTCCTAGCCCCGACAGGACAGAATGGTGCCCTATCTCCCTTTACTCTTTCATTATGCTCTGTTACTTTGTTTAAAATAAGCAAGTTTCCAAACTCCGTGTTACAAACTTCTACCCAAGGGACTTAGAGAAATGTGACTCCCGTGACACTTTCCAGTCTTTTTCTTTTCTTTTTTTCAGGGGATGGAGGTGGAATGAAAAGGATCACTATGACCTTATGTTCCTGTGAAGATTTTAACATGAGATATAAACACACAGAGATTCATGAAGGTTAGTCTAATATAGTGGTGTGTTTGAAACATGTTGTCTTGTAAACGAAACATGGGAAAAGTTGTAGGAAAAAACCACAGCCATGCAAGCATGTACACAGTGGATAAACTTGGAAACAAAAAATGTGTTTGTAAGCTTTAAAAGATGTGTGTCTGGAAAGGGAATGGGAGAGATATCAAGCAAAAGCATTCATAGAGAAGATGAAATTGATATATGTAGCTGAGTATCTTATAGTTCCAGTCAGAAATATGCTGGTTCCCTCTGACTACTGTTGGATAAACACACACACACACACAAACATATTTAAGGATAGGTATAAACATGAATTACATGTTGTTTTCATTAAGTAAATGAAAATGTGAGAATGAGATCATGAGACAGGAATAGTACTATTTTTGGGAAAAATAAACATTTGCTTAGAGCACCAGGGTGGCAAACTTCAGGTCCTAAGGCCAAATCTGGCTTTTAGGGAAACCAATCAGATGCACTGATTCTTCCTTAGGAATGTTTTTGGTTTCTATGTTTTCCATACTATGTTCTAGGGAGCCTAGATTCTGGTAGTTTGGGGGGATTTTTGTCCCTTCTTTTTCTTCTTCTACCTATCTCATAAAAATGTGCTCCCTGCGGACTTCTCTGAACTTAAATTTCAACTCTTAGGATGAAAGTGATTACCTACTTTTGCCTTATGTAAGACATTGGCCCCTGAGTATATACTGGGGTTTGGTTTCAATATCTTGCATGGATATCAAAATCTGTGGATTGTATATAAGTCACATTATATACAATGGCATAGTAAAATGGAGTTCCTTATATAAAAAGGCAAAAATCAAGATTTTCCTTGAGAATGTTTTTATTTGGAATATTTTAAGCCCTGGCTGAATGAACCATGAATACAGAATGACTACTATGAAGACAGAGTCTGTTTGCTCTCTTTATAGATGTCAAGAGTACAGGGGAATTAGGAAAGGTTGTGCAGTGAAAGGATTCATCATGATTCAGTGATTATCTATTCTTAATGGATAGGAATCCCATGACCTTGGTAAATATAACTAAACCTTACAAAAAACTTTCTAGACAACAAGTTTTTAAAGATGAATATTCGTTCAAAAGGAGAATCATGATTTAGGACTTCATCACACAGGCTTTCTTATCCATTGTAGGATGCTTCAAGCACAGTTCCTGGATGGAGCCCGACAGAACCCATCAGACAGTGCACATCTTACAACAGAGCCCTGAGAAGACTGAAGGATTTCTATGTTGTCATTCAATAGAACAGGAAAAACGCGGAGGGAAGTTGGGTGATGAGGAAGTCCTTACAGATTAATTCCTTCTCCCCTGACAGTAGTTAGCTGCCCCACTGTTTCCTCTTTGATGAAAACATGTTTCTAAAATAATTACAGAGGTGGGGATGCCCCCAGTGGTAGAGATTGCAGAAGGTCCTGCAACTACAGGACCTTTTGCAATCTCTACCATTGTGGTTGTGGCCTTCAAGAATAGCTGTGCTTAGCCATGCCCACCTCATTCCTCTTTGCATCACCACTCACCAGGGAAGGGAAACCGTGAGATTTAAACTGCTGTTAAACTACAGGACCTGTTGCAATCTGTACAGTAGCTTTCTGGGGGCGTGGCCTTCAAGAATGGCTGTGCTTAGCCACGCCCACCTCATCCCTCTTTGTATCGCCACTTGCCAGCGAAGGGAAACCGCAAGATTTTAAAACTGTTTATTTAGGCTTTATCAAATTTGCTTAATGGTTCTGAAAATCAAAATAACGGTGGGAGACATCCGAACATTACAGAATAATTCTGAACAATGGGTAAGTGGTTCAAATTTGGATTTGCCCCTCCCACTTTTCCTGCATGGTTTGAAAGTGGTTCAAAAGTCCAAATTCAGTAGGTTTTTCCGAATTTTAGGTTTTTCCAAACTGAACCTAAGCAAGTCTGTATATATTGCCTCCATTTATAATCCAAACCTCTCAATATGTAGCTTCCAATTCTTCTCACAGGTATCTTCAATGCAATCACTGACTGACTCCCAACTGTGTAACTTTACATCCTATAACTTGACACCAGACTCCAATATGTATGTTGAAACAAGAAGTAGTTTATTCATTAATTCTTTGGCACATAAGCTTTTGGTTACAAAGTCCTTACTTCAGTTCCACTTGAATATTCTTGTAACTTGCTTTCACTTCTTTAAATACATCAAATGGTTATTACATAACATTCAAACAGTTAACTTGTTTCTCTCTATTAGGCCACTTTCTTGCTCTTTAAAATATTTTTCTCTTCAGGCTCCTGACTGGCTAACGTAAGACTTTTAGTCACTCTTTTCTGTCGATACTTTGACTAAAATCCTATTCCCAATGGAATCTATGTCTCTCAGTTCTACTCAACTGGTACTTTAGACTTACATTGGTCTTTTCCTTTACTTAAGTACAACAATATTTATCAAAATAAGCAATATTATAGGGCTAAATATTACTCCGGATGCTAGGTTAGCATTACTAATGGACGCCACAATGTTGAATTTAGAAAAGGAAAAGAAAGAATTGATGATTATTTTATTCACTGTGGCAAGAATTATAATAGCAAGGAATTGGAAAATAATAACTAATCTTACACTGGAAGCTTGGTAGAGGGAGGTTTGGAACATAGCCTTAAATGATAAACTAACAATGGAAATGAAGGTATTCAGGGGGGAAACTAATAGATCAGATTTTGAGACATACTGGTTGGTCTTTATTAAATACACTTTAGAGAGTGAAAATGGAATGCAATATAACCCTGTTGGTCAGAAATTTTGGATATGACGGTTGATTTATAAATATATGGCGAAGGAAAAGATACCTGTTCAGGCCTTGGTGGTGGGCTATATGTACAGTATGTAAAATGTTAACTGTTTTGTGTTTTGTTTACATTGTAAGTTGTTATTGTATGTAAATAAAATCTTTAAATATTATTAAAAAGTACAACAATGGAAGCTACAACTTAAAAACTGGTCCTCTTCCTTCCAGCTCAAGGTTAAAGACTACTCCTTGTTAAAATGTTCCCCTCTATTTTTATCTAGCTCTGCCCCTTTTCTTCCTAGCCACTCTAAAATGGATACATTTCTACTGCAAAGGGCTATGTATCCATGGTAACCCAACAGCCAATCAGACGTAACTAACTTCTGACTGTTCTTGCTATATTAGCAACACTATTAAATATAGACAATAAAACTCTATTATAATTGACTTTTCCATTACACACTGGGACTTTCTGGGTACCATGTGCATTGCTAAAAATGCCCCCCCCCCCCAAAAGAAAACTAAATTAGAAATGACCCAAACATCTGTTATTGAAAAATGGGTATTTTGATTTAAATGATTTGAGGTGGTATTATTACTGGTGAAGAGACACATTTACACCCACCAACCATGCTGCTTTCTTTTTGGCCAAGGATTATGGAGATGTTGACATAAAAACACCATGGGAGGGCAAAACAGTATTTCTCTTTACAAAAGGTATTTAAAACCTGGCCATCTGGATTTTGTTCATATAGTTGTGGAGAGAAAGAGGACATTGGGTTTTCAAGTTCTGCACTTTCAGAAGAGTTCTTAGTTGAAAAGCCAACAATTGAACATAGGGCAGTTTTCAACTATGAGCCATTGCTCATTAGAAGGCTGTTATTTTAAAATCAATAGCAGTGTGTTTTCCTAGCAAATTCCAGCCAATTTCTAGGAGAAGATAACTCATTGAGAAGCAACACATCTTCTGGAACAAGTCTACTTTTGGAAATAAAAATGTTTTGAATATATTGATCTTACATGATTGAACTGGTTTTAGCTGTGCAAATTAAGTAATTATTTCCAATCATCATTATAATCTTGTGGTCAAGTGGTGAAAGAAACTTTCTCCTTCAAACTTTCACATCTAGAGTGTGCCATTGGGGAAAGAATGAAGTCAGACGTGATGTACTATTCAGATACTGTGCAGGGAGAGCATTTTCCCATTGCTGTCTAAAGCATGCTAAGCTTTATTTTTTTGTCCTTTGGCAGCTTTTAATAACTGTTTTTTCCCTTCCCCTCAGTCTTTGTTGCTGTCAAAAGCCAATTATTTGTCTGTATCAGTTTTGTTGTGTCAGTCTATATATATATATATATATATATATATATATATATATATATATATATATATATACACTTGTGTGTCCATGTACATGTGTACCAGGGATGAAATATCAACTTACTTCTTCCTTGCATCCTTGAATTTGAATTTGGGGAAAGTTTACTTCCAGATCATGAGTGTTTTTCTGAATGTTTCAGTTATTGTTTTGTGTTTTGGCACTTTTTAGTGAAGCATCCATGAGTGAAAAAATGTATTTTGCTTAGAACACACAACTTTCTGCTTTGGAGCAATGGCTGGGGTTGGGGGGGGGGGGGGCACAACTATTTTTAGTAAACAAAATGTTCATACCAATATATTAATATTGATTTTTATGACCCTACTTCTTGGTAGGAAGTCAGGAGAGAGGCAGCATGCCATCATTCAGTTGTGCAGAAAAATGTTGTGCATAAGTGCTAAGGAAATAAATTTATTTCTGAAAGAATTCTTCACCCAGGACTTGCTGACTTATCTTTGCAACCAGCCGCATATTGCTGCAGTAGCATAAACACATAATTCCTTACTAGTGGTTAACACCATTCTTTATAAACTTTCAACAAATATGGGTAGATTACTAAGTGTTGGGAGATGACAATAAGAAAAGGCAGATGCAAACCAGTGAACCAACCTATTTGAATAGGTTATAAGATGATATCTCAAACTTTAGGAGAACATTTCCTTAACTTCACAATTTCCAGAAGTGTTGAACTCTCACCACCCACTAGCGCAATTGTGCTATGGGTTTGTTGTCCATTTGGGAAACAAATCAGGTTTGGAATAGGTGACTTTTAGAAAAAAGAGCATTTCTGAAGGTGTCAATTGCAAGATGTGTCCATAGGGGGCCAATAGTTAATAATCCTAGTGCCATGTTCCATAAATACCACAGTTAGTTATTAAAAGGAATGCAAATAACAAGCAAACCTAATTATTATTGTTAATTACAAGGAACTAATTCCTGAATGTTTATCATTCATGCTCAATTAATTAAAACTTCAAATCCAAGATTCCAAGCTTTCTCGCAACAAAATGCACCATCACAATAGGGCACTGTAGGAGAACAAGTGACCCTCATTGTCACTGAAGTCATACTGCTAATTGTCTCCTACCATCAAGAAACTCAAAGGAGGTCCAATCGAGGCCACTTTGCTTGGGCCCTTCTTAAACCAGGATGCTTGGATTGGCAAATATTCTTTGCATTTCCTTTAAAAATAATTGTGTTTCCATTTAAAACCAGGTTTCTGTTTGCTTACCATGGGATTCAAATGGTATAATGAAAACATGTGAAGATATTATAATGTACACTAAAATAGGGGGTGCTTTTGTTTGGCTACCAAGGGAAAACTAACCTGTTAGAACAAACTGGATTTTCAGTTTATGAAAATCTTGTGAGAGCTAGTGGTTTAGCAACTAAGTGGTGAATTCCAAAATGCCTAAATCTTGCCTCTGTTAACTATTTGTTAAGCAGCTTCAGGCATGTCAGTGTTTTTCATCCTCAGTCAGCCCACCCATACCTTGTAATTGCAGTGTTGAGATAATGCTGATCACAATTACTGCATACTTATATGAAATCTACTTTGATTACCCCAGAGTATCTTTTCTTAGATATGAAATCTAAGAAAACGACCCCACACTATATGTTTGTTTCTGAATTAATTTTGGATTTAAACATACAGCTAGTCAAATGACAAGTTCGTTTGCAAACACTCCCTTGGCAAAGCGATGGAATTTTTGTACTTCAAGGAGAAAGCTAGTCATTCCAAGACTAGCTCATAGCAGCCCCTCCTAACTATTTTTCTTCCTGTCATTGATTTATGACTCTCATGGAACAGTTTCTCTAATGAGCAGGACACTTCGATCTCACCAAATGTTGTCAAGTACTACTCCCCCCACCCACCCACTTTGTACTCTTTCAGAACTCCTTTTCAAGCTGCTGTGAGCATCTCCCTCCAAGAGTGTAGTCTGGAGCGGCCAAAAAACCTTCTCGAATTGCTTGAGCATGTCTTGCATGGCAATTTGAATTTTCTTTCAAACAATCCTCACATTCCAGTTTGCTGACCTTGTGGACTCCTAGCTATCAAGAGCATCAGAGCAAGCACTACATTCCCATACTCATGGAACAAGCAGGTGTTGTCCTTTAAAAATGCTTTGATGAAAAAAAGGACCAAAACATAGTTGTGAGTAGTGTTATGGATTAAATAGTTTAGTTTATTGCATTAGCCGCAAGGCCATATCAAGCAGAACAAACCAAATGGATCAAATAGAAATTGATAATGGAGGTAAAAGCAATATGCTTAACCAATACATTTTGACACTGAACATTTTGGGAAAATTTCCCATGCGGACACCTTATGTGTAGATGTTCTGGAAGTTCTGCTTTTTGAGATTCATATGAACTTTCTTAATTGTCCTCAGTATGGTACTGCTTTCCACAGTGGGGAGTGTAATTAAAGTGTGCAGATCATCCCTAAAAGATAACGTTTTCCTAGCTCTGTGTCAAAAATGAGTAGGAACTAGCAGTTTAGCCAGGAAGTCAGTTATGCCACCCAAAAGGAGGAATCCGAATAAGTGAGGGCTTATCATCATTGAATGTCTGAGGTCACAGATGCTGGCGAAAGACACAAGTCTTTCAATCTGAAGGAAATAGCTGGAAGCGCTGCATCAGGAGGGCATGAGGACTCACCCCAGGTAAAGAAAATTAAATTACTAGTCCATTTGACTCTTTTTGATGGAATGGAGCACCCTCTTGTTCTTCCTTGTGGACCAGCCTAGATACAGCCAAGGAGTGTACAGCTTCTGAAAGACCTTGTTGCTCAAGCAGGATATACTCAGTAGACTTTTACCTATATTGGTTTCCAGGTGGGCCCAATGGGTGAATGGAGACAAACCAGAGCCAGAGCCTGCAAGAATGTCAAAGTCAAGATGATGTCACAAGCTGCTTTTCTGATGTCTACCACAAACTGGACAGGGCAGCCACATATTAAAATCAAGATCCCAGCTTCTTATCACATCAGCTCTTGATGTAACGTCTACAGTATGAATCTTATGAGGTTTATTTGAAATAAAACTTGCAAGGAACTGAACTGCATAAATTGTTCTAGGTATTTATTCATCATAGCAGGAGCGAACCAATGGTACAGTAGAATCATAGAGTTGGAAGAGACCTTGTGGGCTATCCAGTCCAACCCCCTGCCAAGAAGCGGGAAAATTGCATTCAAAGCACCCCAGACAGATGGCCATTCAGCCTCTGTTTAAAAGCTTCCAAAGTAGGAGCCTTCACCACACTCTGGGGCAGAGAGCTCCACTGCTGAACAGCTCTCATAGTCAGGAAGTTCTTCCTAATGTTCAGGTGGAATCTCCTTTTCTGTAGTTTGAAGCCATTGTTCCACATTGTAGTCTCCAGGGCAGCAGAAAACAAGCTTGCTCCCTCCTCCTTATGACTTCCTCTCACATATTTACACATGGCTATCATGTCTCCTCTCAGCCTTCTCTTCTTTAGGCTAAACATGCCCAGCTCTTTAAGCCACTCCTCATAGGGCTTGTTCTCCAGACCCTTGATCATTTTAGTCACCCTTTTCTGGACACATTCCAGCTTGTCAATATCTCTCTTCAATTGTGTTGCCCAGAATGGGACACAATATTCTAGGTGTGGTCTAACCAAGGCAGAATAGAGGGGTAGCATGACATCCCTGGATCTAGACACTATACTCCTAATGTATTTTAAAAAACACAAAGTTTAAAATCTTGGCAATTATATAAAATGTCCTTCGACCAGTAGCTGACCATTTGGCATGCCTCTGGTGTGTCTATAAGAAGATCCTCCATTGTGCATGTGGTAGGGCTCAGGTTGCATTGTAATAGGTGGTCTGTGGTTTGCTCTTCTCCACATGTTCATGTCGTGGACTCTACTTTGTGACCACATTTCTTAAGGTTGGCTCTGCATCTCGTGGTGCCAGAGCACAGTTTGTTCAGCATCTTCCAAGTTGCCCAGTCTTCTGTGTGCACACGAGGGAATCTCTCATTTGGTATCAGCTATGGGTGGAGGTTCTGGGTTTTAGCCTGCCACTTCTGGACTCTTGTTTGCTGAGATGTTCCTGCAAGTAGATCTTAGGAAGCTCTTTCTTGATTTAAGGCATTGGTGTACTGGCTGATATCCGAACAGAGGATGGGCCGGAGCTGTCACTGCCTTGGTCCTTTCATTATTGGCTGCTACTTCCCGGCGGATGTCAGTTGGTGCAATACCAACTAAACAGTGTAATTTTTCCAGTGGTGTAGGGTCCAGACATCCAGTAATAATGCAGCAAGTGACATCCACTGTTTTAGCGTGGTAAGATGTGTTCTATACTGGGTATGCATACTCAGCACCAGAGAAGCAAAGCACAAGGGCAGATGTCTTCACTGTATCTGGTTGTGATCCCCAAGCTGATTCTCTCACAATAGAAGTGATTGTTCTAGGTAAGAACCACATTCATTCATAAGACAATGTCCTAATTGCCCACATGGAATTAACTGTATAAATAGTTACAAATTGCTCATACCCATTTTATGCAAGAAAACTTTTTAAACTATTCCCCACGTTTTAAGAATATTATAACAAAACACTACCTCAGTTACTCAGGCTGCTCTTTAGTTAGTGAATAGCTAGTAACCACAACCATTTAACTTACTGTGTCACTAATTGTCTGGCTAGACTGTTGTTCTTCAGTCTCCAGCCTGAATCTAATGCTTGTGTCTCAATCCAGCAGGGAGCTCTGAGGAAGAAACCAGGTTGCTCTCTTAAATTCATACACAAAGGCAGCAAGGTCAAAGGAAAAAAAGACAAACAGACAGATACACATACACCAATGGTAGGCATTCATGAGCTGGCACTTTGCAAAGGTGGGTTTAGAGAACAGGTAGGCCTGTATAGTTCTTTGTACAGTGTATGCCCCTTCATAGATCATATACAACACCTGACAATGTGAACATCTGACACTCTTGATTTCATTGCATTTCCCCAACTCTCAAAGGCATTTTCATCTCATCTATGTTCTGGTTCTGGTTCAAAGACTCCCCAACTGTCCCATATGGATAATGCATTATTAAACTGGCTGAGAACCTATAAAGAAGCAGAATAAATGTGATTGCCTGCTCCAAGCTGAGACGGTTGCAGGTTGCAACTGTAAAAGGCACCCAGCTTCCCTTTACACAAACAGTTGCCCACTTGCCTAAAGTGCAACAGGGAAGCTTGAAGCCTGCTCTGACATATGGACACAATTCCACCCCACCTCCTAAACCTTTAACAGCCACCAGTGTACCCAATGGAATGGCCCGGATTGGCCACAGGAGTGTCACTTGGATTGTTGGTGCTACTGCTGGGACTTTATTCTCTGGCATTGAATAGGACTTCAGACATTGTGTGTAAGCACATTTTTGAAAAACTTTATCACTCCCCAAAATGCCCTTCCTTAAGTTTCTGTATTTTTTTTCTTTTTGTAATTTTAACAAACTTAAAGAGAAGAGATACCATCTGGGACAGGTAGAGAAATACCATGCTTTTTGGTTTGATACAGGATATTTGGCCAGAGACCACCACAGATGTATTCAGCAGATACCTTCATTGATCAGTCTGCCACTAAAGGACAGTTGTACATATTCAGAAAAAAGGATTTTTCATGTTGAGAAAGTGATTTTTGATGTTCAAAATCTGCTGACATACACATTTGTAAAGGAAAAACTCAACACTCCCTTGCCCACCAATCGTAGGATAAAGTAAACTTACACTCCCATTTAAATGGAACCTTAAATAACATGATCTTGTCCTCAGTTTTGTCACTGGAAGTGATTTGCAGTCTAAACAATAAAATAATATTTTTAGAGAGGCAGCATAAGTTTCAAAAGTACAGTCTGACATGCGCTGGTAGCCTCAGCCTTGCAAGTGCCAAAAATAATACCTTGCCTTCAAATTTTATCAGTTGGTTGTACCCTGAGTATTTAGTCAAGGAGGTCAGGCTATTCTGTTATTCTTCAGCAATGTTGAACTATTTCTGTAGATTTCTCTATGCATAGAAGTGGTGCTTATGTATTTTTAACAAAATTTATGGTCCATTTTCCTTCCTACAAATAAAAATAACTAAAGTGGTTAAAAACGGTCATAGAGCCTTACTAAAACAATGATCAAAATAAAAACCACAACATAACAGAATCTAGGAACATGAAGGAAGAGAAAGAACAGTACTAAGCAGAAAAATATATATAAACTTGTTAATATTAACAATAACACAGTAGACTGACAACACTCTAGTTGTTTGAGATTTAGTAAAATGTGAGCTAAACAACAGTATAGTTAGGTGAATTTTTAATTGGTGCTTACTAATGGCTGCTTTTCATCCTGGAAGGAAGTGAATAGTGAGGTGTCACAGGATTCTGTTCTGGGCCAAGGGATGGGGCTCAGGAGTACTGTTTTGCAGTGGTTCCAGTCTTTCTTAGAGTGTCAAACCCAGAAAGTGGTGCTGAGGGATGTCTGTTTGACAGCATGACCCCATGGTGTTCCTCTGGATTTGGTTTTGTCCCACATGCTCTTAAACGTTTACATGAAACTGCTCGGAGAAATCACCCAGAGGTTTGGGGTTCAGTGTCATCAGAATGCTGATGAAACACAACCCTATCTCTCAATTTCAGCTGATTCCAAGGAATCTGTTTCTGTATTAAACAAGTATCTGCTGGAAGTAATGGACTGGATGAGGGCAAACAAACTGAAACTTAATTCAGACAAGACAGAGCTGCATCCTGGTCAGTCAGGATTAAGCCTCTGCGACATGGGTTGGGAACCTATGGCTCATGAGCCATATATGGCTCTTTTTGTGATTCTTTATGGCTAACTGGCATGGCAGGCCCGGCATCTGGCTCCTCCCCACCCAACGAGTTGCCAGAAAGTGGCCCTGGGCCACAGAAAATGCCGCATGGTGGGCCCGGCAGCAAGGGAGGCAGGGAGGTCCGGGGCCGACTCGGCCTGCCACGTGGCATTTTCTGCAGCCCAGGGCCACTTTCTGGCAACTCCTTGGGCGGGGAGGGGCCAGATACTGGGCTGCAGGCCCTGTCCCACCCAAGGAGTTGCAGGAAAGCGGCCCTAGGCCACAAAAAATGCCATGTACTGGGACCTGCTGGGCCTGAAACACACAGCGAGGGAGACGAGGAGGACTGGGGCAGGCCGGGCCTGCATGGGCGGTGGGCCAAGATCTTTCCCCGCCTGACTGGAAGCCAAGCCAGGGCCAGCAACAAGAAAGGGGGAAGGGGCTGGCGCAGCCCCCTGACGAGCCTTCCCCCCTAACAGAGAGAAAAGACGGCCTAAAACAAAGAGGCCGGTAGTAAAATGTAAGAGTTGCCACTAATATTTCACCTTTCTCCTCCTATTAGTATTCCTCTTCTTCCACCATTCCCCTCTCCCCTTACTCTCCCCACTACTTTTCTTCCTACTTTCCCCTCCTTTCTTCTTATCTTGAAGAGCTCCTTGTATTTAACAGGTAGATACCAACATCCCTTCTATATATTAGGAAAATTGTTGCACAACCAGTACACAACTCAGTGAAGGTTATTGCGTTCTGTCTCTTTAGTGCGATATCTCACCCACTATCTCTAAAACAAATGCTTTATTATAGAAATATTGTTAAATAAAAGTATAAAAACACTTTAAAAAGAAAAAAGATGATACATTAAAGCAAGATAATGGTTTGACACAGTTGCTAGACAGATTAAGAAAATATTGAATGCAAATGACATAAGTGTGTATTTTGAGCTTTTGAAAAACAATGCTTTGACTGCTGCTTCTACATATCTTTACATGTTGGCAGCACTAAATTAAAGAATATGCTGATTTGCCAATTCACAGCTCAGGCTGTCAAAAGGTTGAGGGAAAAAAGTACCATAGTTTAATGCCCTTTAAAGAACATGTTGTAAAAGCCAAGGCATCTGAATTTCAGAGACTTGACTATTAAGTAAAGCCAAGCAGTGGATTTATAAGGAAACAGGTGAGTCTTGCCAACATGGTCTGATTGAGAGCCAGCAAGGAATTGTGGTTTGAGCATTGGACTATGATTCTGGAGACTCAATGGGATTTCCTTGCATGATGACTCACCATTCGATTAATGGGTCTCCTCCACTTGAGCCTAACCAAAAAGGTGATAAACAAAGTGTAAGACATGGCTGTTTATGATAATGATAATGTGATATGTGATCATTCCTAAATCCAGTGATAATCTGGTTATATGATTATTCCTAAATCCATTTTATCTGGTTTCTGCATTAATGTGCAATTTTAAGCAATTCTGTGAGAAAACGTATATGCATTTAAAATGTATTGTGTAGTTAAACAAATGTTTCTATTTGCATTTTGGTATGTTTTTCCCATCTAAAAAACCTTATTGCGAAAGATGGAAAAATATAGAATTGGACAAATTCAAAGACATAGCCGTGTTAGTCTGCCAAGAGAACTTGTAGCACCTTGTAGACTGAGAAAAAGAAGTTGGTAACATAATCTGGTCTGTGTTCTCATTTGGGAGGTACAAATCAGCTTGGTTTGCTTCCAATTGCAAAGAGAACAAAATCATAGCTTATCCCTATCCCTAGGAGAGGCAGGCTCTTGTTTGGGTTGGTAAAGTCCTTCACTATTTTAAAATTCCTGTGGGACACAACATGGAAAGAGTGCCGTTTCTGCCCTGCTTTGGAGGTTCAGATTACTGTAAGGCCAACAAGCTTTGTCCTTGACCCTTCTGTGTCAAGAAAACAAAAGCAATTCAAGCCTAATATAGCCAAAGCAAAACAGAAAAAGTTGCTCAAAAAAACAGAAACATCAAAAGAAGAGAGAAAAAGCCTCTAAGGGCCAGGCAGTGTATTTAGGTCTCTGAGGAACTGCCCTATGGCTGGAAAAAAAACCCTTTCCCATGTTTGGCTCACTTACTGCCATGAATCAGAACAGCAAAAAGAAAACAAAACAGGAAATGACTAGGTGCAGATGCAGAGACAAGATGTATGGCATCAAATAAAGATAGCAAAGTCTCATAGTACTTCCCCATCAGTCCAGATCTGTGCATGCACTAGAATTCTGCACATGGCATCTTGACATTCCCTTCTTTCCTCCTTCCACTTCTAGGAATATCAACCAAGCAATCTCTTCACCTGGCCATTGAACATACTGGCTAGAGACATCTGGAGTTGGAGGCTCAAACAACAGTGATAATGAGAGCTGTAGTCCAATGCATTTGGAAAGCTCCAAGTGGAAATGGCTGTTTTAGGATTATTTTCAGTTCAGTAAAACTTTTCTTATCTATTCCTTTATAAAGCCTTTCAAAACAGCTTTATCTAAGGATAATGTGTCTCCTATGAATGAATGACTGGAGGAGGTCATGGGCTGGATGAAAACAAACTGAAAATGAATCCAGATAAGACAGAGGTGCTTGCCATCAAGGGTGCTAACCTGGGAATGAAAGTGTGTCAACCAGTTCTGGATGGGGTTACACTTCCTCTGAGAAACTGTGTTCGCGACTTGGGAGTACTCCTGGATTAATCTTTCAAAATGTCAACCCAGGTAGATGTGACAGTCAGGAGTAATTATTACTGGTTTCTACCAATACACCAGATGTGCCCCTTACTAGATTTGGAGGACCTAAATATGGTAATACAGTCCTTGGTTTCATCAGTGTTAGATTCTACAATGCACTTGACTTTGGGCTATCTTTGTACCAAGTTCAGAAACTCCAATTAGTTCAAAACATGAGAGAAACATTCAGGAGTGAGCATATTACATATATACTAAAGTCACTCCACTGGTTGCCAATTAGTTTCCAGGCAAAGCACAAAGTGTTGATTTTGACCTTGAAAGCCCTAAATGGTTTAGATCCAGGTTACCTACAGGATCACCTTCTCAGGCACAATCTTCCCTTTAGGACACTTAGCATCTACACCAACCAGCCAGAACCTGACTGGTGACCATCATCCAGAGGACCTTTTCATCAGCTGCTCCAAGACTATGGAATGACTTGACGGAAAAGGGTTGACAGCTAAATCTGGGTTGCTGTGAAATTTCTGGGCTGTATGGCCATGTCAGAATTCAGCTGTCAGAATTCAATATGCAACTGAAGACCTATCTCTTCTGGCAGGCTTACCCAGTCAATTGTAATACGTAAATTTTTACTTCGATTTTATCAGTGAATTTTAGTCTGCATGTTACATGTGCGTCTCTTGTTATATGTTTTAATTATTGTGGTGTTTATCTCTTTGTTTTAACCATGCTGTACCCTGTCTCAAGCAACAAGGAGAAGCAGGTTAAAAAAAGAAATAAATTAAATTATTATTATTATTTCAATTTGTGTCTAGTCGTCAGACCAATTAAAAACTAATGTTCCTGATTCCAAAACGAAACACCAGCCATATTGGTTGAGTGCCATAAGCTAAATAGAACACACACATCTAATCATTAAACAGTTACTAGCCTTTATATTTTGTTTCTGGTGTTATGAAAACACACTGAACAGCAGGTAAGTACTCAGTTATATATGTTATTTTGCCACAAGCCAGTAAAATATTAACCTTGTATTATTAAAAATGTGTAATTTTCAAAACAGCAAGGTAAAAATATGCTTAGAAATATCACAGCTTTATGACTGTGTCAGTGAAGCCATGAATTAAGAATGAAAAGAGGAAACATCATTTGAAGGAAAGCATGGAAAATTACTTTTCTTTTGACCTATATAGAATGCATGAAAGTTTAAATTACATCTCAAAACTTTAGAAGGCCCCAATTGCTAATGTGGTTGTGCATTCAGCATAAATTTTGTTACAGAAGGCCTGGCAATAGCTACAGAAAGTTGAATTCCTGAATCTATTTCCTGTAATATTCATTTTAATATGAAAAATGGCAAAGAGACATATTGTGTCTTTCCTGCAGAAAAGTTCTCCTGCCAAAGTTCTGTCTGTGGATCTCACAACCGTTGCGAGATTGCATTTTACATTTCTTTACCCCAGAAACAGTTTTTCCATTAGGAGAGAGGAGTGCACTCAAGGCTTAACAAAACACCTTAAGATAGATATCGAGGGCCCAATTCAACACACACATACCCAAGCCCGCTTACAATGCAACTAGCTGTATATGCTCATATATAAGACTAGAAAGCTCAGTCAAAAATTGACCCGGAAGACATGGGTGGTGGAATAATAATAGCAATAATAACAACAATACTTTATTACCTGTCACACTTCAAGGGCATCAGGCGTCACTTCTGCTTGAGCAAAGTTCCAGCCAAGGTAACCAGAGTGCAATTTCCAAACCAGCTTGCTTTGCTCTTAAACCCTGCTTGGACCTCCCATGCCTTTCCCGTGAGAAGACTAGGGATGCAAGCATAACATAGGCCTTTCAAGGTTGAACCATCTCTGCCTCCCTGATAATAGAAGCGGGCCGTGGGAGTAGAAAGCCTGACTCCCCGGCCCAGAGCACCGCATTCCAAGAGTACTGAGTTCACAAAACATACAAGGGATCATCAATCTTAGCTTTTGACGTGCGACACAACTAAGGAACACTATAACTGCCTTGCAGACCCCCATGTCGGTGTCTTGTACCAACAACGCGTTTGGGAGAAGATCTTGCGGGTTAGGCCAGTCGGGCCTTCTATCAAGCCTTGCCAGCCAGCCTGCTTCGGGCTGACTTGTTCCAGTGTTGCCTTGTTCCTGTTCGTTGTCGAGACCCAGTGATTGATCCTGAAAGACTCTTTTTACCTTTTGAATTCTTTGCCTTATAATCAACGCGTCCCAGCCTCACTTGCTTCGGCTGGGATTCTAAGAGACTCTTTGCATCCGGCTTGTGTTCCCGTTTGTGCTCCTTTTGCTGTGGAGCACTCACACCCCTGCTGATTGCTGTTTGGCTGCTAGTTGGAGGCACTATAAGGATTGCCTTCAACCTCTTTCCTATACTTACCTATTCTCAATAAAACCCGTTGTACCTCAGCTGCTGTGTGGTTTATCCAGGGGGGTCAGGTTGCCAAGGCCTCAGAGGGCGATATTACCTGCCTCTCAATTTCTTTATTAGCAGTTTTATACTTTCACACTAACCCATGTGAATGTGGAAGGCTGATTGTAGTAAATGGATTGATCAGAGCTAAGAAAAAATTAGTTAAAATGATATCATTATGTTATAAAATTGTATTACCTACAAAAAATCATTTAAATTGGTTTATATGGTTCAGGAATGAAGCCAGCTTCAATGTCTATTAAGGGTTCAAGGCTAGACCATTCCACAGGTGGACCCCACATTGGAGAAGGAGCTGTGTCACATCTTTAAATTCATCTATGAATTATGTGAACAACCATTGTAAAATTCATTATTCTAAATTTTGAATGTCATCAATATTTTAAAGTAATATTCTGATTATTTTAGTGTAATATTGGTTATTTGCAGCAATTTTCAGTGATCCTTTTAGTTTTTTATTATTACAATTCGCAATCTGCATTTACTAGAGTTAGGGTCACAGGGGATCCTGAAAATGAAAAACTGAATTATAATATTGCTATTTTTTACCTGAGATATCGTATCTCTATGAATCTCTGGCTCCTTCAGCAGTCGGTTAAACCCTTGTGCCAGCAGAACTAGTGGTTGAAAGGTCAATGGTTCAAATCTGGGGAGCAGGATGAGCTCTCATCTGTCAGCTCCAACTTCTCATGTGGAGACATGAGAGAAGCCCCTCACAGGATGGTAAAACATCCGGGCGTCCCCTGGGCAACTTCCTTGCAGATGGCCAATTTTTTCACACCAGAAGGGACTTGCAGTTTCTCAAGTTGTTCCTGATATGTAAAAAAAAGCACAACTCTGTGGTCACCTTCTGCTGAAAGTTGATAAGAGAACCTAGAGATTCCTAGAAAAACATTTTAATCAGTAATTAAATCTGCAAAAGTCAAACATGCAACTATGAAGTGATTGTATTTTTCTGTCATGTTTCATCATTAAAGTATTGCATTCCTTTAATGGTTTGAGGTTAAAAATGCAATACTGCCAGACCATTTCTAAGTTATTCTCTTGATCATATGGAAACATCTTTGTGCATACAGCTCTATGATTCTCCTCAGTTCTGGTACTCAATATGACAAACTTGGGAGCACAAAGATGACAGGAGATATTCAGGGATGATGACAAGGATAATGCCAACACACATGTCCTTGTGGCCCATTCCATGTGAACATTGAACCTGAGAAGCCAACTTCTAGCTATGGGAAACACAGGTGTCACAGAGATTTCTTCAGCCATTTATGGAACCTCTTGGAACGTGGAACAACACCTGACTTTTCAGATTAAAAACAACTACGCTCCAGGAGGAGGTGATACAGGTCCCAACAGTTCCCATTGGCTTTTGCCCAAAACTGAAAGCATTCCCTTCCATTCTTCCTACTTGGCCTGCTAGCACAGAAAGCCTCTTAAGTAACTCATGTATGACACAGACAACTGCAGGGGATTTGCATGACAAAATGATAGATTTTTCGTAAAACTAACATCTGTTATGAAATAAAAAGAGGTATCAAATAAGGTTTTCAAGGTGGAAACTGGTAGAGGTTCCTGTCCATTTAATGTATTTGTTGAAGAGGAAATTTTAACAAGCGTTGCTTGTTACCTGGTTGCATGACAAGCAAGAGTAATTCCCTTTCTACACATGGAAGGTACTAGACCCTTCTTCTAGCTTTCAATCTGGCAAATGGTTAATGAGCAGCTGATAAGAAGTATACTGTGGGCCCTTCCACACAGCCCTGTATCCCAGAATATCAAGGCAGAAAATCCCACGTTATCTGCATTGAACTAGAATATATGGCAGTATGGACTCAGATAACCCAGTTCAAAGGAGATATTGTGGTATTTTCTGCCTTGATATTCTGGGATATAGGGCTGTGTGGAAGGGCATAGTATATCAGATCATCAGTTTCATTTTGTGTTCTTGCACACTTTGATCTTTTGGAGTTGTTATAGTTCAGGGGTTCTCAAACCTTTTCAGTTGTAGAGCCCTTTTTGAAGCAAAAGTATCTTTTATACATTATATTATATAACACACACACACACACACACACATATATATATATCAGGCATGAGCCAGTGGCAGATGGATGAAGAGTGTTTGTGTGAACTAATTCACACAGTGCAAAAACGAAGAAAGAAAAAATGAAAGAACAAAATAATATTTAAAATGAAGATTTTTAACAAACATAAACTTAATAATATTGCAGTGGAAGACCCCCAGGGCCATCCAGTCCAACCCCCTTCTACCATGCAGGAAAAACACAATCAAAATACCCTCTGAGTGGTAAGAAGGAAATAGGTTTTTTGGGGGGATGGGGGTCTGGGTGACAAGAGAAAGAGCCTGGGCAGTGAGGGAGGTGGAGAAGAAAGGGTCTGTGCCCCAGCTCAAAATTTTAATCTCCCTGTTTTTCTCAGGAGGAGGAGAAAAATTTAATTTCCCCAAGGGCTCTGCAGAGCACAGTTTGAGAAACCTTGACTTAGCTCATTAGAATAAAAAGTTTAATATCAGGAATTGCATATTTCTTTCTACACTCAAGAAATAAAAGAAAAAGAAAGAGTTCAGTTGGAGCCATTCAACTTTCAAGTTACTGGAGAGAATCTATGTAACTATGTAAAAACTGGCTGCGTCATGACTTCTACAGGACGGGACCAGCAGGGGATACCTTTTGGTGCATTTTCAAAGATTTTATTTCTAGAAAGAAAAATTCATAAAAATCAGAGGATGACCCAAACTTGGTGGACCAGCAGTAGTAGATGTGTCCTCCAAGTATGGCCATTTTCATTCCGATCACCCTAAAAATGATGGGAAGGGGAGTCCGTGAAGGCCCCCCCCCCCATTGCTGCCAATGAGCTGGATCAAGCCACATTTTCTGGCTGTGGACCACAAATGGCTATTTGGGTGCCTGCCCATTTTCGGGAGGGGTGCAAAAATGGAACTGCAGAAATTGATAGAGATCCAGCCAAAATGCACAAGCCTATATTTTACTCTATTATTTTACTCTATTTTTATGTTTATAGAATATGATAGCATTTAAGGGTGTGTTTTTTTTGAGGACCTAAATATTCCCGAAGTACCAGGTCCCATCTGATCTTATAAATTAAGAATTATCACCCCTGATTATTACTTGTATGGAAGACAATCATGGAATATGAGGTGTTGTAGGCTATATGTTGGAGGATGGAGCTGTCAAAGTCACCTCAGAACAATCCTTTTCTAAGAAAACCCTATGAAATTAATTGGGTCATCATAAGTTAACAGGTGACCTGAAAGCACATAGATAGACACACATATTTAATATTTGATTTAGTTCCTACATTCCTGAAACTTGATATTCATATAAAGAAGACCCTGAGGATGTATGCTTCAGCCTTTGAGGTTTTTAAAAAAGATCAATCACCTGTAGCTAATTTCAATCTTTGGTACTATTTTCAGTCACTAGGTGACAGACTTCCCTTACCATGAAAAGCAATGTCAATCATGAAGGTATATTCATAAGCAAAAGTATATTATCTATGGAAAGTTTCCAGACTGTACATGGTTGCTAAGACTTTGAGATTTCTCTGAACTTTACAGACAAAGTGTCTTAGAAAGAATCATTCATCACAATCTTTTTCCAAAAGGTTTTTAGTGCAATATATACATTAACTGGTTGTGCCTCAGCAGGCTTATGTTAACAATGTGTAAATGGAAACTGCATGCTGAAGTTGACTGTAAAGACTTTTCTATTCATCTTTATGCAACATTGAATACTAGGAGACTGTAATATATATCCAAACCAAGAAGTGTGAACACGAGGGGCGAAAGCTCGCTCTCTTCAAGTTCCTTGTTAACATATGGCAACCCCACACATTCAGGTTGCTCCTACTTTGTCCTCCACGTTGCTTCCTCATTAACACCATGTCAAAACAAGAATGAATGCCTCATTTTGATGCCACTTCGGAGTATGAGATTTATCCATTAAACTGGTGGCGGTTCACTTTTCATGCTTTTCATTGTAAAACCTCCAATGCAGTCAGATATGAAGGGAAAAACAACAGAAACAAACTATACAAATGTAATAGTTTGAATTCTGGAAGAAAATTAAGTAGGCTTGGAATAGAAACAGCAGCTTTCAAGCTGGGAGCATAGATGGTGTGCAAAAAAATGAGAAATAAATGTGCATGTATTGAATAGGAAATGGATTTTATGAATGTATACCAAAAGAATCAGCTAAAAAATCCTTTATCTTAGTACCAAATGCATGTCTACAGCATAATAATATTATTTTACTTCACCCCGATCTAGCCCATAAATTACAACGCAAAACTGCAAGGTCCTTGCCTCTTGTAACATTATGACCACCCATTTATCTCTTGCCCTAGTCTGACTTAACAAAAATGATTATGCATATGTTCAGGAATGAAATGGAGATAATTGCTGGAATGATACATTATGGGAAGTTCCACACTCATCTATTTGTTGTATTTGAATTATCACAGCTGGTTAATCACTAGCAGCAATAGATCACACCAATCGAAAGGTTGGCAGTTCGAAGCCCGGGTTGGGGTGAGTAGTACCCAACCTTCAGCACAGCTTACTGTCCACCTAAGCAGTTCAAAAACAGCTGTGAGTAGAGAAATTAGGCACTGCTTAAGCAGGAATGTATTTATGGCACCATAAAAAGGAAATACCAGGAAATGCAGGTAATCAAAGAAAGGAGGAAGTCTGTGATCAAGAGCTCTTCATCATAGAGGATGGAGTGACAGCATCCCCCTGTGGCCAGAATCAAGCACAACCTCCAGGATGTCGAAGTTGGGGGAAAAGCTAGCATATACCTCTATCTGTTGTTTGTCCTGTCTATTTAATGGCACTGAATGTTTGCCGTGTATGACTTATGAGATCTGCCCTGAGTCCCCTTCGGGGTGAGAAGGGCAGAATATAAATGCTATAAATAAATAAATAAACTCCACTTTAACTGAACCTGGTTCTGTTGAATAGAAATATGAATCTGGAGCTTGATTATGTACCCAGAGAACTCTAGTAGATCTATGATCTATAGCAGAGCATTCTAACTACATCACTAATTACAGATAAAAGGATTTTATAGGATGGACTCATGAGAGGTAAAGTGATATTGAACTGTTTCAGTGTTATAGTGTAGATATGATTAAGACTTGCTGTCCCTGGAAACAGAGAGCAAGAATTTTCCCAGCCTCATCGCTTGAAGGCTAAGATCCTTTGTGATAACTGAGCTTAAACTAGGGAATTGTATAGGCAAAACATATGTTGTGCTTCTCATTGAGCTATACTTCTCAAATATGTGTTGCTTCTAGAGCCCAAGCCAAGAACATTCACAATATCATCCTTTGGGTGATTATGTGTTCATAGTCAGCACTCAGTTTAGTTGTTGTAGTTAAAATAACTTTTAAAAAATGCTTCACCAGATGTCTGTCTTCAATTTTAATGCACCAGGGAAAAATGTATAATTGTTTCTGCTTTGCCTGTTTATTCTCATAGGACTACAATCTCTATTCTTTATTCAGGGTATATGTGTATTTAAATCAGAAGGATGTATATGCCTAACTAAAGACTTGAAGGGTCTGAAGATAACCATCTGGTGGATAAGAAGCAGGTGGAATATGTATTGAGATGACTTGTCAGCATGTCAGGACAATTAAATGGGAAATTGATTTTGCATGTGTGCTTTTTAAAAATAAAAGCTGGACTGGAACACCTAAAGGAAACCATCCCGGTCAAGTGATTTCCAAAGAAATCATTCTAGCAAAACCAATGAAGGCTCTGTGACATCTCTTTATGACAAAGGCCTAAATGCAATTGCTAGTCTCAACTAAAACAGACACACTGAATCAAACAGTTTGTGTAAATCTCAATCTTCCATTCAACAGTTAAAGCAATGGATCTACAGAAGTTGCCAATAGCTATTGGATTCAAGCTTTAAAATTTTATTACAGCATGAGGTTTTCAGTTCATCAGATCACCTAGTTCATCGGATTCAGGGTGCATTATCAAGGATTAAAGATATACAGATTTGCAAGGTTGAGAGAGAGAAGACTGTAGTGAGGTTAGAGTGAAATGAAATGATCAGTATGATATAAACACTAATAGGTTAATGTGAGACATACATGATCAAAGAATGCTATGACACAGCCAAATTGTAATTATAGTGCCATGTTAAGAAAGGAAGCATACCAACATGAAATGTGTTTGTGGGACTGTGAGGAGCTTTAATGAGATAAACAGATGTCCACCCTGGAGACCATTTTCTTTTTCTTACTTTTGCTACAGACAAATAGCCCTTCTAATTGTTTGAACTGCCCTGGCAAGTCTAAGCTTGTTTTGCACTTGAGATTTTCCGATATTTTTCCTACATATGCTAGCTGATTATTAACTGAATTCATTTTTGAAGAGTTCCTGCTTTTTCCATGACTAGTATATGTCCCTCTTAAATCTCCGCTCATTTGAAAGGGGTTTTTAAGATATCCATTCTGGTTTCTTTAGAAACCTCCTATTTTTACTCCTCATTGGAACTGTTTTCAAGATTTCACTTTTAAGGATCTCCCATTCGTCATGAACAGTCTTCCCTTTTAATATTCCTGATTGCACAATCTCACCCACTATTTCCCTAAGTTTGCTCAAATCAGCTTTCTTAATGGAGCCCCTGGTGGTGCAATGTGTTAAACCCATGTGCCAGCAAGTCTGCTGACAAAAAGATCAGCAATTTGAATCTGGGGAGTGAGCTCCCATTGTGTCAGATCCACCTCCTCATGTGCGGACATGAGAGAATCCTCCCACAGGATTGCAAAACATCCGGGTGTCCCCTGGGCAATGTCCTTGCAGACGGCCAATTCTCTCACATCAGAAGCAACTTGCAGTTTGCCAAGTTGCTCCTGACATGAAAAAAAAGTCTAAAATGTCTCAAAATATGCTTGGCTTCCCTGTCTGGTATACAGTCAGCTCTCTACATTTGTAGATTTTACTTTTGTGGATTTTATTATACACTTATTTGATTAAAATGCTATCCAGGTCCTCCATTGTAATTCTAGTTGCCATAAAGTCATGCTAGAGGGCCAAGAAATTCCTAGAGAACTGCTCTTTCGAGAAATGCCTTTATTTATGGCTTTTCACTTTCATGAGGGTCCTGTGCCTCTAGCCCTAGCAAATGTGGATTATGTAACACACTCAAAAAGATCATGGCCCTTTCGCTTTCACCCAATGAGCCCCATCTGTATCAACTTTTTGGTATAACAGATAATGGGTTTCGACTGATGATTTTGTTGTGCTTTTGTTGTTCTCTCTATGATTATTTCAGTTCCAAAGATTGTAGAAAAGGAGCTACTTAAAGCATGTGTTGTTTGAGACCTAAGAAGGTGAATGTGATGTGAGAGCTCCCTTTTTGGCAAAATTTTGTATTAGACTGGCTCTCTGGTGTGTGGATTGTTAATAGTTTCTTTTTTAAAGTAATGGTTAACATAATTAATAAAACAGCAAAATAATATTTACCAGATGATATTAATGAATACATTTTTTCACTTAAATAATCGGTAAAATAAGCTAAGCTTCTTAAGGCTTATTTCATCTCTGATTTGTAGACTAAGAAAGTTGTAGCCAGAAGTGAAGTATTGTTTTGCTTTCTAGTATTAAATGCCACTTTTATAAGCACCTGTTCCTAACTAAAAGAATTTCCATGTGAATTAGCTCATATCCTCCTTTTAAAATTGAAACAATATCAGGTAAATGTACAACAGTAATTGATTAGGCAGTTTCAGACAAAACATAGTTACGATTCATCAGAGAGGCAAAGTCATATGAGAAGTAACAAGATTAGCTCATCTTCTAACTGGCACTGATATTTAAACTGAACATAGAGTGCTTTTCATTTTTTAAAAATTTGCTCATACAGTCTAATCTACATTGGTACAGACTGAAAATTGTCACAAGAGTATTCATTACACGAATAAGCTGGAAAACGGCCAGAAGAATGTTGCTATGTATTGGGAACAACTTCCTTCTCCCATCCTTCTGGTATTAAAAACAAGCATCTGTGTTGTTAAATTAGAGGTTGGAGGTTGGTTGGTTTCAACACAAATTAAACTCAGCTTTTACTTAAACCTCAGTATATAATAAAACCAAAATATGACATCTATTCCCAGTTGATGCATTTTCCATTTCCTTCCTTGAGTTAAAATGACATAATAGAATACTAGGAACTGAACAACAAAATAAAACAGTCTCCAACTGAGAAAGTGCCCTTATTTATTTTGCCCTGAAGAATCTACTTGATGTCCAGGGAAGAACTACAACCAGAATTTGGCTAGATTCTCTTTCTGATTACTCAAGGTCATTAGAGGGAGATCACCAATACACAGAAACTTGTCTCTCATTTTTAAAGCAATGGTGAATTCTTGAGAAGGAGGCATTCATTTAACCTCCCATCCCTTTGCTAGCCAAATAATGTTACCAGGCCCCCATTTCAGACAGGGCTCCACACAGGCTGGATCAAGACTGCCATATGTTGTAGTTTGAACTATGACACTATATGGGTCTAGACACTCTATGGGTCTACTACGCTAACCATATAATGCAGTTCAAAATGCAATGTACTTCCAGACTGAGTCTGCTTCTACAAAGCCATTTAATCTTCTATTCAGCTTTGCACAAGCTTTGCAGGAAATTAGCCAATGAGATGGCTGGCCAGTGAGGTCTATAAGGAGCTCCTGCTTCTGAGTGGGAGTGGATTTTGGCTTCACCGAGGCTCACATAGGGAGGATAAAAGCCACTTCTTGCCATTTATGCCTTATATGGTCTAGGGCCTGTGTACTTGAGGGACCGTCTCTCCCTGTATGTTCCCCAGAGATCACTACAGTCTAACGAACATAACTTATTGGAAGTCCCTTCTGTCCGTACTTATCACCTGTCCTCTACCAAACAGATAACCTTTTCGGTGGCAGCCCCGACCCTTTGGAATGCCCTGCCAGATGAGGTCTGGGCCCTTAGAGAGTTGCCTGTGTTCCGAAGAGTCTGCAAAACAACTTTATTTCGGCAGGCTTTCAATCTAGACTGACCCAATGTAACTAGGTGTACTAGGGGTGACTGTTTGATTGTTGGTTTTAGAATTGTTTTTATTGTTTTTTAGTGTTTTTTATTGTTAATGTTGCCTTATGTAAACTGCCCCGAGCCTGTTGGGATGGAGTGGTATGTCTTTACTGTTTCTTGGTACTACTGTCTACTGTGCTGAAATTAGTTCTTCACATCAGGGTTGGAGTAGGCCATTTGGCTAAGCCCTTCCCAGGGACTGGAAGTCACACAGTAGCAGTACACCAATGTGAAATCCATAGTTGATGCTCCTTGTTTTCTTCATGCAACTCCACTGTGGACACTGGCATCAGATAAGTCATAATTTATGTGAGTACGGAATGACAAATGCTGTATAGCTGTGATAGAGAAGTTTCTGACCTTTTAGTACCACTGAATAGGACTGCTTCACTCCCTTAATCTGAAGTATTGCTTACTTCTTCCTCCTTTTCCCTACACAGACAGGAGTTGAATCCTAAGGTCTCAATTGGGAATGTACATTAGAACTCCCTGCAACTTTTCCCAGAAGCACCAGGGTTTCTTATTCCTTATTGCTATTCCATGTACCACATAACTTAAAGCAGTGGTTCCCAACCTGTGGTCCATAGACCACCAGTGGTCTGTAAGAAGGAAAATATAATCTGCAGCATCATCATTATTACACTGTTGCCCCAAAACCATATGGCAATGAGAGCCACTGATCTCATGAAACTCTCTTATAGTGCCGAGTCAATGAGGATGTCGGGAGAGGAGTCTGACTACCCACAAAAGATTACTATTACCACATCAGCTTTAGATTATTTTAAAAAAGTATGTGGGTGAGCAGATGGCGACTACTGAATAGCATATGTTCTGTATCAGAAACTAGAGCTGATGTGGTCAATCCAATTCAATTTTCTTAATCAGCACCCCAAATAACAACCAAATCAAAAGTTGACCAAAAACTGATTTGTGACCCTTTTGGTACTAATGTTGGAAAGTGGTCCCTGGTCAAAAAAAGGTTTGGAACCACTGGCTTAACGGGTTTGAGCTTCCCAGTCCTCTGCAGGTTGAATTGTAGGTTAGTAGAAACCCCTCCCCCCCCCCACACACACACACTCACAAACTTGCCATTTTAAGAGCTCCTGCCACTCTTTCTATTGACATAATTAGGATCATTTAGCTAGAACAGGGGACAAATTATTCAGCTTTAGGTCATGTTCAATTCCTTTTCAGGGCAAGGTTTAACTCATTTTCCTTCATTTACTAGGTATGCTCAAGATTTGATTTAACAGACTGTTTTTTTCCCTTTCTGCATCACCAAGGTTTGCTGATAGGGTTTGCCATATTACCAAGTGCTTTTGCTGAAGTTTTGACTGCAATTCGTTGTGTGCCTGCCATTTCTTTGCCTATGGAAAGAACATAATTCTTTGATCATTTTGTTCTTAAAGGAAGCAATGTGTAATGTTCGTGATTTTCATTTCACTGCAAGAAAGTCTTTGAAAGCTGTGCACATTTTAAAGATGGTTCACAGTTCAGGACTTTACTTTCCGCTTTACTAGAAAAGAGGCACTGTTTTTTTGGCAATTTAATTGGAGTGCATTCAAGAACAACCTTTGATCAATCTTGCTGTACATGTTATTTCCCCCACATCTTACTGTTTCTTCTGGTCAAACCTGAAATGCTGTCAGAACAATGAGCAGTGTTGTTTCATGGTGAATAGAAAACTAGATAAATGGGAAATAACCTGATCTTGTGTTGATAAGACATGCTTAGATTATAAATGTTAAAAATTAATCATTATATGCAAAAACATCAATCACCATGAGAACATATATGCAACCTCATTCAGAGATTCTAAATGCTTCAAAAAAGAAACATTATCAAAGTGCAGTACTGAATATTTTTAAAAGGAAATCCAGAGAATGACAGGAGTGCTCACACTTTTTCAGCATGCGAGCTACTTATAAAAAAACCAAGTCAAAATGATCTACCTAACCACTACAAAATGTGAAACATATAACACAATATCTGCTTTGAACTGGGTTTTCTGAGTCACACTCATTCAAAGCAGATAACATGGGATTTTATTCAACTGTGTGGAAAGGACTTCAGATAAGCCAGGGCCGGCAGCACTTGGGTGACGTCGGGAGCCTGCGGGGAGGGACTGAGCCTTCCTCCCGCCCTGCCTGCGATCTACCAGGATGCCCTACACAGTCTACCAGTAGATCGCAATCTACCTAATGAGCACCCCTGGTGTATGATATCTTGATCATTCTTAACATAATAACCAGATAATCCCCATTTGCCCACAATTATATCAATCAATATCTCCGAAGCATTAGGTGCTATTGCTGCATGTTACAGGGAAAACTAGCTGATTCCTAATCCACCTAAAATGCAGACATGTGCTTTTCATCTTAAGAAGAGACAAGCATCTCGAGGTCTGAGAATCACCTGGGAAGGAATCCCACTGGAGCATTGCAGCACACCCAAATACCTGGGAGTCACTCTGGACCATGCTCTGACTTACAAGAAGCACTGCTTGACTATGAAGCAAAAAGTGGGTGCTAGAATTATACGAGAGCTGACTGGCACAATCTGGGGATCACAACCAGACACAGTGAAGATATTGACCCTTGCGCTTTGCTACTATGCTGCTGAGTACTAGGGCTGCTCTACAATTTTGGATATGCCCGAATTTCAGGAGTTTTCAGATACTTCCGACTTTTTAAGCAATTTCAAGAGCAACCCTCCCAACAGGAATTCCGAAATCTGAAATTCCAAATTTCAAAATTCCAAAATCCAAAATCCTGAATTTTGAAATTCCGAAATCCAAAATTCCGAATTTTGGAATTCCAAATTTCGGATGTCATTTCCTAATTTTCTTGCTGATTGCTCATTGGCTGATGGCTAACAGCTGACTCTCCCTTCTGCTGATTTTTTTGAATGCGGACGCTATTTCCAAAGACTTCCGAATTTCGGAAATACTTCCGAATCAATTTTGAAATTTATTGGAAATTTTTTGTAAGTCCATATAATCCGAAATGACAGCTACGAAACGTTTTTTTCTTGGATCAACCAGCCCTATTGAGTACGCATGCCAAGTATGGAACACATCTCATCACACTAAAACAGTGGATGTGGCTCATAATGAGACATACGACATTATCACAGGGTGTCTATGCCCCACACCACTGAAGAAATTAAACTGTTTAGCTGGTATTGCACCACCTGACATCTGCCGGGAAATAGCAGCCAATAATGAAAGGAGCAAGGCATTGGCGTCTTCAGACCATCCTCTGTTCAGATATCAGCCACCATGCCAATGATTGAAATCAAGAAAAGCTTCCTAAGATCTAAAGAGATACTTGCAGGAAAACCTCAGCAAGCAAGAGTCCAAAAGTAACAGGTAAAAATCCCGAACTTCAATCAGTGGCTGATACTGGATGAGAAACTCCATCCTGGGCACACAGAAGACTGGGTGACTTAGAAGACACTGAACAGATTTCGCTCTGGCACCACAAGATGCAGAGCCAATCTTAAGAAATGGGGATACCAAGTGGAGTCCTTGACATGTGAGCATGGAGAAGAGCAAACCACAGACCACTTACTACAATGCAATCTAAGCCCTGCCACATGCACAATGGAGGACCTCCTTACAGCAACACCAGAGACACTAGAAGTGGTTAAAGGAAATTTAACATAATGCCAAGTTTTTAACTTTGTGGTTTTTATACATTATAGCTGTATTCTCAATTTGCTTCTGACGTGATAAAAATATCAATAAATTTCCTTCTATCATTTTGATGATCACATCAATTTATATAGCAAATTAAATGGCTATTTTAATTAATCCATTCATTTATAGATCCTGATGTTTCCATTTAGATGCTATACATATCCTAGTATATGGCAAACTGAGTTGAACATGGTTTACCAATTGGCTTGCATCCCAAAAATCACACTTGACTCATTGTTTTGAGGGTATTCAAATGCTTTGATTTAGCTTCTCCCTGGATCAAACTAGACTTCCTAATGCTATCAGAGAAACAATAAACATAGCTAAAACATATATTTGAGTGGGCAAAATAAGCTAGTCAAATGAAGAATAAGGCATTTACATTTGAATGGCCAGCAGCAAATGCTTTGCTAGCTTTAAAAACGCATTCTTTTCTGTTACAGAAAAGTAGTGCTCGTCATTCTAATTATTCTTCCATGATGTTTTGATATCAAGTAATGCTAATGCCCATTGTCTTCGATTTTATATTATGTCAATTTGCTTTATTTATTTTATTTTGCTACTGTATGTATTTTATTCTGGTGTATTTTTGTTGTCTGCATTTTGTATTTTATTTTGCTGTATTGTATCTTTGGGCTTGGCCTCATGTTAGCTGCCTCGAGTCCCCTTTGGGGAGATGGTGGCGGGGTATAAATAAAGATTAGTAATGATAATTCCTGGTGCAGCATCCTTTGGGAGCCTTGTTGGATGGAAATCATGAGTACCCAAGCTAAACATGGGCAACCGTCTGCCTTCCAACAGTGTGCCATAAAGAGCTGTTCATTCTACCATGGAGACAATATGGGATACACTGGTCCTATTGTCACTAACTGTCTTTATCCTTCCCATGCAATAATTATCCCATAGTGGCAAAACGTGGGTGAGAATGAAGGAAGGGGGGGAGGGGGAGAAGTCTCTGACCATAAAAACCTGCCCCTTCCTCTGAAAATGTGTCATCAGCTCACTCCTGAAATGTTCATAAAATGGCTTCCTTTCCCTTTGTAGCAAGATCATTAGCCCGTAACTGGAGCCTTCAGTGGTGCAATGGGTTAAACCCTTTTGCTGGCAGAATCGAAGACCGACATGTCGCAGGTTCGAATCCAGGGAGAGCAAAGATGAGCTCCCTTTGTCAGCTCCAGCTTCTCATGTGGGGACATGAGGGAAGCCTCCCACAAAGATGGTAAAGCATCAAAACATCTGGACATCCCCTGGGCAATGTCCTTGCAGACGGCCAATTCTCTCACACCTGAAGCGACTTGTAGTTTCTCAAGTTGCTTCTGATATGGAAAAAAATAGTGTGTAAAGATGGGAAGAAACTTTTAGCCTGGTAGTAATTTAAATAAGCAATTTGAACATTTTTAAAGATAGAGAAACAGTAAGAAAAACGGCAAAATACGTTAAAAATGACATTGATGAGAAACAGACAGCTTCGGCCTCCAATGTGCAAGGCACATTGATTTGATTTAGAAAAAGCTTAGTCATCTTCTGAAAGAAAAATAGGCTATCAATAGCTAGCTCTCCACAATTCAGCCAGATGTCGCAGCGCTCTGCAGTGGTTGGAAATGCTACTTTTACTGAATTTCAGCTCCCCAAATCCTCCAAACACCAGGGGATTGAAGAAATGGAGCCCTCAAATGGTAGTTTTCCATGTTCCAAGAGTCCTGTGTTTTGTGCTCCCTCTCTCCTCCCTTGAAAATCATCTCTTCCTGTACCAAGGCTGTCTTAAGCCTCCCAACATTTGGCACAGTGAGAACAAAACCGTATTTGGCAGTGAAACAAGCAGGAACATCATCAAGGTACTTTCTTGTAAAAGAGGCCGAGGAGGCTTGGGGAAAGAAGAAAAAGGGAGTTCAAGGCTCCTTCTTGACTTGGCAGGCCTTGATCACCATAATAAAAATGTTAAGAGCGTCTTCCCTTATAATTATATTCCTACCAGATTAAACTGATTTATTGCTGTGGCCAGCTTCTGCCACTACTACTGTCGGATTCCCAGCATCTCTTTACTTAACTGAACCACGAAGGACACCGTGTCTCATTTCATTTAACACAGTGGTAGCAGGGAAAGGTGAGACTCTGTCTCAGATGACACACTGGGCAACTGCGAAGGGCAGGAATGTTTGTCCACTAAGCAGAAACACTTCCGTAATTATTGCTCTCTCGCTCTGTCTCTGGATTTAAAAGGAGGCTGAGGTTTTGTCTTTCTTCATTACACTTATTATTATCTTATTTACAAGTTACCCAAGAAAGTTGTGACGAACATTAACTTGTGTAACATTTTAATGAGATTCAGCATGGGCTGTCTGTGAAGAGTTATGGACCATGCTAGATTTTGAATGATAAAGAATTACATCAAACAGTAAGCAATAATCCCCCCCCCCCTTTTTTTAAGGGGAAGGGGCAATCTACAAGCACAAAAGATTGCAGGAAGAAAAAAGGTTCGTGAAGGGGGAGTCCTCTAAAAGTTGCCTCCATCTACTGCTTTTGTCACAATAAAATTGTGCTGAAATTACTATCTAGTTAGAAATAATCAAAGGTAGCCATGTGGGTGATAAGGAAATCCAAAATTTGTGTCAGTCTAGTTTAGGGATGGAAATGTATGGCATGTATCCTGTTCGTAGATGCAGTACACTTTTGTGCCCCTGGGATACCAAACTAGGAGCCCCTGGTGGTGCAATGGGTTAAACCCTTGTGCCAGCAGGACTGATGACCAACAGGTCAGAGATTTGAATCTGGGGAGAGCTCCCTCTGTCAGCTCCAGCTCCCTATGCAGGCACATGAGAGAAGCCTCCCACAAGGATGGAAAAACATCAAAACATCTAGGCATCCCCTGGGCAAAGTCCTTGCAAATGGCCAATTCTCTCACTCCAGAAGCAACTTGCAGTTTCTCAAGTCGCTCCTGACATGAGAAAAAAAGCCCCTCAACTCAGGACTTGATCCCACTGAACAGGTCAAGTGTTTGGGAGAGTAGGCTTACCATTCAGTGGAGGCATACTCTGTTTTGAAATTAAATGGATGCTTTTCCTACCTTCATCACACAGTTTTCAATCTACTTGTTTTACTCAGGAGTTCTCCATTGATTTGTCATCACACAGTTGAGATTTGTCCCCACCCACTGTCCCTTCCCCATTTTGTTTGTGGGGGGGAAAACTGAAGAAAACTGCTGACAGTAAAATATAGTTGCTATTGTGGAAAGTTATGTACCATTATAAATATTTTTAACCCACCATTACATAGCATTGATCCATTGCACTTGAAGTGGTGTCAAATTGCTGTAATTCAACAGTGTAGATGCACTCTTCACTTCACTTTACTTCTTGATTAGTCGCTCACCACCAGGTGCTCTGAGTGACTTACAGTTTAAAATATCATTTCACAATATAAAACACTAAAACATAGAACATTAAAACAGCAGTAACTATTTGATAATTTGCACACCCAAAAGGCCAGGTCTTAAGCGCTTTTGCAAAATGTCGCAACTCCGACATTACTCTAACATATGGTGGCAGAAAGTTCGCCTCATACACTTACCTGCCCTGGTTCCCCAAAATAAATTAACAGGCAAGAGTTATGCCTAGCAGCAGAAATTGTTTGTACTAGGAATCCTGTTTGTTGGTTAGACAATCACTTGTAAGAAAAGGACTAGAACCCATATGAATCAGAAACAGAATCATCAGCAGAACAGATCTCTTTCATCCAGTGCAGCTCCCAGCAGTTAAAGTTGATGTGAAGAAGGAAGAGATGGACCTAAATCTTTGAAATATTTTCAAGAGTTTAATTAAAATTCAGTTTACTCTCCAGAGTGCCTTTCTTGGGAAAGAGGGGTCTGCCTAGGAAAAGAACCTGCCTCCCGTCTAGTGGAAAATGTTCTGAGGAACTCTGTCTTCACTCAGTGAGGTGGGGCCCCTCCACAGCCCTAAGAAGCCTCTGTTTGACCCCCCTCATTCCTTCCCTCCTAAGACCTACATTGGCTCCATCCTGGTTCTGAATTAAGCTCCTGAAGCTCCTTTCAAACCTCAGCTCTATCTCTGTATAGCAACCAAAGCTCACAGATGCAACACAATGACAATGGAAAGGCTAAAACGAAGCAATGTGTATATTTTTAAAAGAAAGCACCAGAGAACACCTGGAATGGCACTGTTGTGGAATCCAGCCAGGTAGAAGGATTTGAGAAGGGTACAAGGATGAAAGAAGGGATCAAAAAGGGAAAGGGCAGAAGGAAGATGGGAAGGCATCGAAGAAAGAATGGATGGAAAGGGGGATGAAATAAGGGAGACAATGATGACAGAAGGATTGGAAGAGAGAAAGAAGAAATGGAAAGGAAATGAGAATGATGGAAGAGAAAGGAGAGGAAGAGATGGAAACGGGAAAAAGGGGTATGGAAGGGAAAAATAAGGGACATAAAGGGGAAAGAAGAGGAAAAGGGACAAAGAAAGACGGGAATGGAGAAAGAAGGGAAGGAAAAGAGAAAGAAGAAGGGAAAGGAGAAATAAGGTGGAATGTATGGGATGGAAGGAGAGAAGGATGGAGTAGAAAGAAGAGAGTTGAAAGAGAAGAGAAGAAAAGGGAAAAGAGGAGAGGAAAGAAGGAGGAAGAAAAGAAAGGGGAAAAGAAGGGAAAGAAATGAGAAGGAGATTTCTCACTCCAGGAGATGAAGCCAATGGCCCCCTTCCTTCCACCACCAGGCTACCCTCCCTCTCTCCTTGAGAAAAAGGCAATGGCAGAGCTTTTTCTCAAAAGGGTATTTCAGCTCCTCTCACAAATTGTGTAACCATTTCATTTTAAAGTGGAGAACAGAGGGAATTCATCACATGACAGAATTGGCCATTTTGTCCATCTCTATGTGGATAATTTACAAAAAGTCACTTACCAACCAGCTGAGAAAGTGTCTGAAAAGATAACCATTTAAAACACTTATAAAATGCCAAGATATTTCTACCCTACATTTGAAGCCTACATCATGTGATGAATACAGTGGGTGGCTCAGTAGAATTTAATGCATGTGATGAAGTGGCTAACCACTAGAATAGGGTCAGAATATCTGTACAAATCTATGAAATTTCAACTTACCAGACACAAATATAAAGCAGACTATGTGTGCTGCGCAATGCATACCAAAAATTGCAGTTCTGAGAGTGTTGTAACTTGGTTTGCAATTTGAACTAATCACATCAAAATAAATATATTATTGAAAGCTCTGCAGGAAAAAAAGCATGCACTTGAGAAACTGTATCCATAGATGCATGCAGGCTTGTGAAGACTTGTTTTTGACATATACATGTCTACTTTGACAAATTCATGCAAATACAAAGTTGCAATGAAGAAAGTTTTAAATTATTCGGTGAAACCTGATAAATTGATTCAACATTTCTTGTTTCCTCTATATGGGATATATTTAAGATGATCATAATATGAATTTAACCAGCCTTCTTACAGTATATCACTTTGTGCCTACAATTATTTGCCCCTAAGATTCTTGGATGACATCTTCCATTCTTCCTGATTATAAGGCCATTCTAGGTGGTAACCATAGTTGTAACTGCCAAAGCAATGCACTAAATTCAATATTGTGTCTCCATGACTACCTTATAAGGGCAGATAAAGTAAAAACATTCCATAGCCTTCATCTTCATGAGCGCTCACTAATGGACGGCTGTTTTGATTTTTCACAGATAGTCATTGAAGAAAGTGCTTCATTCATGTGCCATGTGATACCCACTGGCAGTACGTAATATCGCGGGGCATGAATTCCTTCCCATGTGTGCAAATTATGTGTTCCACTCAGGTTATAATTGGGGCCTTGGCTTCATTTTTGGAACACTCTGTACTCTGCAACTTGTTTTTTCAGTTTCATTTCTTCCATTTTATAGTGATCATAACTTTGTTTTGAGCTTTGTTCATAACCCAAGAAAAATAAGAATGGCAAGAGAAGCTTCAGGTCTTGATGACTCAATTATTGAACCAAAACTTCGCTACTCTAATAATCATCCATAGTAAAACAAATGTTTTGAAAATGTAGAACTTGGTAACATTTAGCAAGGTGTGGAACCCAAGAAATTGTTGGCATGCCAGAACATGAAGCACATGGACTGGGAACTCAAGCCAGGAATATAGTGTGGTAAACTATGGACACAATTTTATTCTGGCTGATTTGCAAGAAGCAAAATGCTTAAAATATTTTCACCTGCTGTAAGTTTTACATAGAATGCATTTACACGCACACATATTTGCTCCAATAAGAACTACACGGTGGTTCCACATTTAGGTTGTTGGTCAGATCCACACTCTATTAGCTTTGGGCAGTAGGAGGCCTTCTCAGGCTATTCAATAAATCTCTCTTTGTTTGTATGCATACATTTAGGTTACTCATGTCAACTTTAAGGCAACCATCCAAACCATTGGAACACAATAAAAGCAACAAATGAGAAGGCTAGAAACCTGATAGAACATAAATAAAATTCAGCGCATTAACAGACTTGGGAAGAAACAAAATATTTCACCTAGCATCCTAGGGTTCAGCATCTGCTTTTTGCATTTTGAGACAGTCTGGTGCAGTGGTTTGAGCACTGGATTGCAACTCTAAAGATTAGGTTTTGAACCCTTGATCTTCTTTCTTTGAAAATGGCATCATGACAGGTATTACTACCATAATAAGAATATTTGTCCTGTAAGTACCAACGCCTAAAAACCAAACAAAATAATAAAGTAGCAGGCCTTGGTTATGGTTAAAAGTTGATGCCATAAAAAGTTCAGTCATACCTATTATCTAATGTGACTAATATTTTATATTTTGTTTTCACTTTCTGAAGTTTCATATATATGATTTCCAAAAAGAATTAAACTTTTCTCATTCACAAAGCCTCTGTCTCTTATGTTGTGAGGCAGTCTGTGAGACATTTCAAAGAACTTCAGCATCATTAGAAATCTAATATTTCCTTTGTGAACCCCTGAGAAATCAATTCACACCTCATGGATGTACACTGTGTTCCTGACAGAACAGGAAATAAAAAAAATAGGCCACCTGAAGCATTGCAGGTTATCTGTTCCTTTTAATTAAAAAGAATAAAGAAAAGGAACTAGTTCAAGGGAAATAGGATTCCTCGCGCATAACACAAGCCTTTGCCAGGACAGAGATGTGGCTGCTGGTTATAGGAATCTTAAGGAGTTGAGAAGGGCGGGGTAGAAATGTTGGAAATAAATAATAATAAATTTTAAGCTCTTTGCTGCTGGCCAGGGAGATGCCAAGCTGCTGGATCCACTTCATTTTTTTAACCAGGGTCCTTTCCCTCATCACATACTTCTAAGGTTATAATATCATCTGAATTGTCTTGCTAAAATCCTGCGCATTTTTTCGCTTTCTAGGCTGGTAAGACTCTAGTTGTTTCTGGCTCAAAAATTCTAAATATCCCTCCATAAACTGTGGGCTTATCTACACCACTGCTTCTTAGGACCTTATCAGATGCGGTCTTATTTATTTATTTATTTATTTAATTATTTGGGCTTCTATGCCGCCGACTCCCTGAGGCCCGTGCTGGCTTACAGGAGCCGAAAGGCACAGTAAAATACAGGCAATAAAACAGTTAAAAACAATTAAAAACAACAGCAGTACAGCAAATAATAACACAGTTTAACAATAAACAGCACATCGTCCTAGGAAGAACGAACAGATGGCAGGGCATGGGCAGGACTTACTCGCCAAAGGCCTGCTTAAACAGGTAGGTTTTACAAGCCCGTTTAAACGGGAGCAAGTCCTTCATAGCCCGAGTTCCGGCCGAGAGGGCATTCCACAGCGTAGGCGCTATGACAGAGAACGCCCTCCGGCGGGTAAATGTCAATCTTGCGAGTTTCGCCGAAGGTATCTCCAGGAGGTTGGAGTCCTCGGACCGAAGTGATCTCGAAGGGCAGTATGGGGTGAGATGGTCCCTCAGATACGCTGGCCCCAGGCCGTGTAAGGCCTTAAAGGTGAGAACCAACACTTTGAAGGTGATCCGGTGCTCAATTGGCAGCCAGTGCAGATCCTGCAAGACAGGTGTTATGTGGCCGCCTGCTGGCGTGCCAGACAGGAGCCGGGCGGCAGTGTTCTACACTAGCCTGAGCTTCCGGGTCACCGACAGAGGAAGGCCAACGTAGAGTGTGTTGCAGTAATCCAGCCTTGAGATGACCGTGGCTTGGATCACCGTGGCCAAGTCGTTCCGGGAGAGATAGGGGGCCAGCCTCCTTGCCTGTCGCAGATGAAAAAAGGCGATCTTGCTGACCGCAGAGACCTGGGCCTCCATGGTCAGCTGGGAGTCCAAGTGGACCCCCAGGCTCTTTACGGAAGACGATGGGCATAACGCCGCACCGTCCAGGGTCGGAAGCTGGACATCTACATCACCCGGGCGGCCCAGCCACAAGATCTCCGTCTTCGCCGGATTCACCCTCAACCTACTGGCTTGCAGCCATCCAGTAACGGCTTTGAGGCAGTGTTGGAAATTATCGGGGACGGAACCCGGCCTGCCCTCCATCCTCAGAATGAGCTGGGTGTCATCAGCGTACTGGTGACACTCCAGCCCATAACTCCGCACCAGCTGTGCAAGCGGCTGCATGCAGATGTTAAATAACAGAGGGAAGAGAATGGCCCCTTGCGGAACTCCACAAACTAATGAGGAGCCCTCGGAGACCACCTCGCCCCTCCTCACACGCTGAGACCGCTGGTGGAGGAAGGAGGTCAGCCATTTAAGGGCAGTCCCCCTCACTCCAGCCATGGCCAGGCGGCGGATCAATTGATTGTGGTCAACCGTGTCAAACGCTGCCGTGAGGTCCAATAACATGAGCAGCGCAGACCCGCCTTGGTCGAGCTGGCAGTGGAGTTGGTCTGTGATGGAGACCAGAACCGTCTCCGTCCCATGCCCCGAACGGAAGCCGACTGGAAGGGGTCTAGCCATGTTCCATCATCTAAGAAGGACTGCAACTGCTCCGATACTGCCCTCTCAACTACCTTCCCCAGGGACGAAAGGTTCGACACTGGTCGGTAGTTGGAGGAACTGCAGGGTCTAGTGACGGTTTCTTCAGTAATGGAGCTACCACCGCCTCTTTTAAGCACTCTGGAAAGACTCCTTGCTCGAGGGAGCTGCCACGATATTCAACAGAGGCCCCTAACCCCTCCAGGCAAGATCTAACAAGCCAGGAGGGGCACGGGACGAGGGAGCAGGTGGTAGGCCTGGTTGCAGCCACTATCTTATCAACAGCATCTGCGTCCAGTGGCTGAAACCGGTCGAGGGTGGGCCCGGCAGAGGGCCACGGGGTCTCAAGTTCTCTTACTGTGTCAACCGTGGCTGGAAGGTCCCAGCGGAGGCTCAGTATCTTGTCTGTGAAGAAGCTCTGGAAAGCACCGGCAGTAAGGGCCTGATCACTATTTTTTGGGACAGTAGGGACCGTCGTCAAAGACCGAATTACCTTGAACAATTGGGCCGGGCGTGAGCTAGCAGACGCTATCGAGGCGGAAAAGTACACATTTTTGGCCGCCTGTCACGATGCAGGGTCTTGGCCCAGCCCCTTAATCACACACACAGAGACGGTAATCAGCTAACTATTTACTGAATAATAAGAAACAGGTGAAAAGGTAAATTGTCCATAAAAAGTATCAAAAAGTTCAATCCAATAGGTAAAGAGTCCGTAGATAAAATCCAAAGGCAAACGTGGCAAAGGCTCCACAAAACTATGCGGATCAAGGACTTGGTCCGTGGCAAAGAACAAGGCAAAGTTCATGAACAACTCCAAGAAACTTCTTGGCAAGGCTCGAGCCGGCAACTTGGCTCCGTGGAACTCCGCTCGCTTCACTTCTCTTAGAATAGAAGTGGCCGAGCTACTGAGGATCCGTTCCCACGGATCCTATACTTCAGTGTTTCTCAACCAGTGTGCCGTGGCACACTAGTGTGCCGTGAGCGATCATCAAGTGTGCCGCGAGAAAAGCTCTCTGCCCCCCTTCCTTCCTCCCTCCTCCTGTCGAACTCTTGCTGCTTGGGAGAGGAGGAGGAAGGGATGGGCGGCCGCAAAGAAAAAGAAGAAGGGACCAGGGCACCGCCTCCTTCGGCCATTTCCCCAACCAACCTCCAATCTGCCATGACTCCCGCCATGACTCTCGCCCCTTGCTTGTTGAAGCTGCGCGGAGGAGGAGCCTCGTCTACTGAAGCCCATCCACAGCTCATGCTCCTCCTCTGTGAGAGCTGAAACCAGGGGTAGGGGGGCATGATGCAGCCTGGCTCCGCCCCCTCCCCCCGGCTTCAGCACTCCCACAGTTTCGCCAGCCTTGAGGGGGGAGTGCCAAGCCAGCGATGGCAGAGTCAGCACAATGCTTATATGCCCTGGCGAAGCTGTGGGAGAACTGAAGCCGGGGGGAGGGGGAAAGGCATGGCGCGGCCTGGGTCTGCCCCCAGCTTCAGCGCTCCCACAGCTTCGCCAGCCTTGAGGGGGCAGTGCCAAGCCAGTGATGGCAGAGCCAGCACAATGCTTATATGCCCTGGCGAAGCTGTGGGAGAACTGAAGCCGGGGGGAGGGGGCGGGGCATGGCGCGGCCTGGCTCTGCCCCCAGCTTCAGCGCTCCCACAGCTTCACCAGCCTTGAGGGGGCAGTGCCAAGCCAGCGGTGGCAGAGCCAGCACAATGCTGGCTTGGCACTGCCCCCTCAAGGCTGGCAAAGCTGTGGGAGAACTGAAGCCGTAGAGGGGGCGGGGCATGGTGTGGCCTGGCTCCTCCCCTGGCTTCAGCACTCCCAGCAGCTCACCATCCCTCAGCCATTCTTTTCTGTGTTACAGTGTCATTTTGTGTCATTTTGGTTGGTGGTGTGCCCCCAGATTTTTTTAATGTTAAAAGTGTGCCGAGGCTCAAAAAAGGTTGGGAAACACTGCTATACTTAATCCCCTTGGCGAGGCCCCCGACGCTCTAGGCTTCTGCGCCAATCTGTGCTACGGGATTTAGCGCTTCTCTGGCGCTCTAGGCTACGGTGCCAATCCCTCCTGCTGGACTCAATGCTCCGTCTCCTATCAAAGCTCCGTCCTTGCCTCCCAGCACCTGGGTCGCTATCTTCATGAGAGCTGAACTCCCTTTCAGCTTCCATGGGCTCATCCTCCACTGTTTCCCTGATCCTTTCCTGCGACCCGTAACCACCTGGTTTCTCATAATGATCAGAATCATCACTCTCAGGGTCAGCCTGAACTTCCCAGCTAGCATAGCCGTCAGGCCATTCATCATCCCAGGCCAAGCTCTCTGTGGGAGAGGAAGGCCCAGCTAACTCATCAGCCCCTTCCTCCATGTCCTCATCAACTGCAGCTGGCCCTAATGCAAGTGGGACCCTCGGTGCTGCCCCCTGCCCCCCAGGCACAAAAGGGAACTGGGTTGCTACACTATCCCCCCCCCCTCAGGGCCCCTCCGAGGCCTCCCTCAAGGCTTGGGCTTGTCGGGATACTTGCGGTGAAAGCGAGCAACAATGTCCGGGGCGTGGACGTCTCGTGCCGGTGTCCAAGAACGCTCTTCCGGTCCAAAACCCTTCCAGTCAATCAAATACTCCAGCTTCCGGTATCTGATGAGAGCATCCAGGATGTCCTGTACCTCAAACTCCTCCTCCCCATCCCGCATCGCAGGAGGGGGTGGCGGCTGCGTCACATCAGGCCGCACCCCCTTCGCCGGTCTCAGCAGGGAACGATGAAAGACAGGATGAATCTTCATGTCTGTTGGAAGCTGTAGTTTGAAAGCAACAGGCCCCACACTCTCCAACACCTTGTAGGGACCCAAAAATCTCACGTCCAGTTTGCGGCTAGGTCTCTGCGTAGGCAAGTTCTTGGTAGACAGCCAAACTTTGTCTCCCACTTGGATCTTTGGACCCTCCTGGCGCCGCCGATCAGCCATCCGCTTGTAATCCGCTTTAGCCTGGTCCAATTGAGTGCGCAGCATCTCTTGCATCGCAGTGAGCTCCTGTAGCCAATCTTCTGCTGCAGGCACATCTCCGGACTGGTCTACAGGAGGGTAGAACCTAGGGTGATGTCCATAGTTGGCAAAGAAAGGCGTTTCTTTGATAGATTCTTGCATCGCATTGTTGTAAGCAAACTCCACCAAAGACAACAATGACGCCCAGTTGTTCTGCTGATAGTTTATATAGCACCGCAGATACTGTTCCAGCGTGGCGTTAACCCTTTCGGTTTGCCCGTCGGTCTGGGGGTGATGAGCCGTAGACATCTGTGCTTCAATCCCCAGCAACTTCTGAACCGCCCGCCAGAACTGGGAAGTGAATTGGGTGCCTCGATCCGTCGCCAAACTCTGTGGAAGTCCATGCAAACGAAACACATGTTGTACAAACATGTCAGCAATCTCTTTAGCAGTAGGCACCCCTACACATGGAATGAAGTGACTCATCTTGGTGAGACAGTCCACCACGACCAGGATCGTGGTGAACCCCTTGGACTTTGGCAAGTCAGTGATGAAATCGGCTGAAATCATCTTCCATGGAGCGAAGGGGTCGGAAGCGGCTGGAGCAAGCCGGCCGGCTTGCCCCCTTGCTTCTTAGCCCGCTGGCAGACAGGGCAAGTGCTGACGTAAGCCACCACGCCCCTCCGCACCTTGGGCCACCAAAAATCATGCAGCACCAACTGTAAGGTCTTGAACAGCCCAAAATGTCCTGCGGCCCGGCTATCATGGCAAAGTTTGAGAATGTCTTCTCTGTCAGGCCCGGGGGAAACATACACACTAGTGTGGCGGTATAGCAAGCCGTTCTTTACTTGGAAAGGGGTTTGCACCCCCTTGGCTAGTTGCTCTCGAACCCAAGGGTCTCCCTTTTGTCGAGCTTGAATCCGGTCGCTCAGAGTTCTCTTGTCCCCCGGGTCTGGGTTGACCACCGGGGGAGGCTCAGGGGCTGCGCTAGTGGCGGCAAAGTTCTCTGCTTTCAGCAGCGGCGTCTCGGAAAGCCCTTCTCCTTCTCTGACATATTCTGGCTTTCGAGACAGCGCATCAGCTTGTTTGGTCTGCTTGGGGGTCACATAGTGAATGCGGAAATTGAATCTCTCAAAGAACAAAGACCATCTCTGCTGCCTCTGGTTCAATTTGCGCTGGGTCTTCAAGTGCTCCAAGTTCCGGTGGTCGGTGTGAACTTCCACCGGAAATTGGGCCCCTTCAAGCAAGTGTCGCCAAACTTCGAAAGCTACCTTAATGGCTAGGAGCTCCTTCTCCCAGATGGTGTAGTTCCTTTCCGGCGCCGTCTGCTGCCAGGAATAGTAAGCACAGGGCAATAAGTCTGTCCCCTGCGGCTGTAGCAGGATCGCTCCCACTGCTACATCCGATGCATCTGCTTGCACAATGAAAGGGGTGCGGGGGTTAGGATGCTGCAGAAGTGGCTGCGTGGTGAACAGCTGCTTCAACTTCCGGAACTCCGCGTCCGCCTCTGATGTCCACCGGAACGGCACCTTTCCTCGCAAACACTGCGTGATGGGATCGGCCCACTTGGCAAAGTCCGGGATGAACTTTCTGTAGTAGTTGGCAAAGCCCAGGAATCTCTGAATGTCTTTTTTGCTGGCAGGAGCCTTCCAGTCTGCCACAGCTTGGACCTTGGTATCATCCATGGCGATGCCTGTGGGAGAGATGCGGTAGCCCAGGAAATCTACCTCGTGTAGATCAAATGCGCATTTCTCCAACTTGGCATAGAGACCGTGGTCTCTCAGCCTCTGTAGCACCTCTTTCACATGGCGGTCGTGGGTCACCTGGTCAGGCGAAAAGATCAACAGATCGTCCAAATACACTGCCAGATAACGATCTAACAGGTCTCGAAAGATGTCATTCATGAAGTGTTGAAAACAGGCGGGAGCATTACACAATCCGAATCCCATAACTCTGTATTCGTAACTTCCCCATTTGGTCTGGAAAGCGGTCTTCCATTCGTCGCCCTGACGAATACGCACCAGATTGTAAGCACCTCTCAGGTCCAATTTGGTGAAAACTTTAGCTCCCCTCATCCGCTCCAACAGTTCCGGGATCAATGGTAGGGGGTAGCGGTTTCGAATCGTATCTTGTTGAGCTCTCGGTAGTCATTGCAGAGCGGCAACTCCCCAGATTTCTTCTTGACAAACAGGATGGGCGCCCCGGCTGGGGACTGGGAAGGCCGGATGAACCCCTTACGCAGATTCTCATCCAAAAACTCCCGGAGAGCCTTTTGCTCGGGTTCCGAGAGAGGGTAGAGTCTTCCACGCGGGATGGGGGCCGGGCTCCAACTCAATGGCACAATCATAAGGTCGGTGGGGAGGCAAGCGTTCCGCCTCCTTCTCGCTGAAAACATCCCAAAACCCCGCATACTTTTTGGGCAAAGTAGCTGCTTGTTCCACCTCTTGGGCCTGGCACGCCCGGGCCGTCATGCAATGTCCCTGGCAATGTTCCGAGGAAAACTGCAACTGCCTTTTGGCCCAGGAGATCTGCGGATCGTGGAGAGTCAGCCAAACGATTCCCAGAATCACCGGGAAATCTGACAACTTTGTTACAAGGAAAGAAATGTCCTCTTTGTAAGAGCTTGTCCACATCTTGGTAGGGGCAGTGTATTGGGTCACGGCCCCGGCTTTTAGTTGCCTTCTGTCGATGGTTTGTACGCCCTTAGGCTCCTTGAGATCATGAAACTGTAATCCGGCAGACTTGGCATAGTCTGCATCAATGAAGTTGTTGGTGGCCCCTGAGTCAATCATGGCATGTACCATCATTGGGCCCTTCTCTTTTGACCACAGGGCGACCATCACCAAAAACAACTGTCCAGTCTGGGGTTCTGGGGGAAGGTTAGCGACCGTGGCCGAGTTAGCGAACCCACTTAAACTCGGCCAGCCCCTTCCCCCGCCGTCTGGATGGCCTCTTCAGCCTCTTGGGGCTCTTCAAACGCAGCCGAGGCCCGAGGGGGTCTTGCCGCGCGGTTTCTGGGGGCACTCTTTGGAAAAATGACCGGATCCTCCACAGTACCAGCACAGGTTCAGCCGCTGGCACCGGGCTTTCTCGGCGGCGTCCACTTTGGGCCTCACGTGCCCCAACTGCATGGGCTCTAGTTCATCTAACGGCTGGGGGGCCGGTGTGAACGGCCAAAACGAAAAGCGGCTGGCCCCCGTCTCCTTGCGCACCACCGGTTTCTCCCCAAACCCTTTGTCCCATCGTCTCCGGGTCTGCAATCCAGCCTCCACCCGTATGCTCAAAACGATCACCTCCTCCAGGTCGGCAGGCCGAGTAGCCCCTCTCAGGATTTCCTGTTGCATCTCCGGCGACAGGCCTTTCATATACTGGTAACGCAAGGCAGCAGGATTCCAGGCCACTTGAGCTGCCAACACACGGAACCGAGAAATGTACTGGGACAAGGGCATGTCTCTCATAGACAAACAATCCAGCTCCCTCTCCACCAGCTCTGCATTCACGGGGTCTCCCCAAGTAGTCTTGATGGCCTCCAGGAACGCCGCCAACGTAGCCACTTGTGGGGGGAGGCGGACTGCAACTGCGTGGTAGCCCATGCCGCCGCCGTCCCTTCCACTAGAGTGTAGACAAAGCCCACCTTGGCTCGCTCGGTGGCGAACTCCGTGGGCCGGAGTTCCAGGTACATTTCACATTGTCCAATGAACACGTTGACTTGGGCCGGGTTACCACCAAACCGGGCCGGAACAGATACAGAAGGGTGTCGGCCAGCTCTGGCCTGCAATTCTCCCAGTTCCTGCTGCATCTCTGCAACTTGGGCGGCGGTCAACTGAGCCATTTCGCCGACCTGCGGTCTGCGTCGCCTGGAGCGTCCCGTGGTGTGAAAAGGGGTTCATGGAGTAGCTCGGCCAACTGTCACGATGCAGGGTCTTGGCCCAGCCCCTTAATCACACACACAGAGACGGTAATCAGCTAACTATTTATTGAATAATAGGGAACAGGTGAAAAGGTAAATTGTCCATAAAAAGTATCAAAAAGTTCAATCCAATAGGTAAAGAGTCCGTAGATAAAATCCAAAGGCAAACGTGGCAAAGGCTCCGCAAAACTATGCGGATCAAGGACTTCCGGCCCGGCGAAGATGGCGGCAGGACGGGCACTTTGAGGGCTCCTTGAAGTGCCGCCTGCTCTTCTGGCCGGAGGGCGATCTACGCCCTCCCTCCCAGCGGACAGAAGGTCCGGAGGGAGCGCGAAGCCGGCAGGCAGGATCTGGCGGCCCCAGAGGTCTCCCCCTCCTCAAGAGGAGGAGATCGAGCGGGCCCGGATCCAGGCCAGAGCGGCGAGCGAGCCGGGGAGCAGGGAGCGGGCGGCGACCTGCACTTACTGCTGGCCCAGCCGGGCCTCCCTCCCCCCAAGCAAGGGCAGGAGGAGAAGAGGACCAGGACTGGCCGTGAGCGCGGGAGACCAGCGGCTGGTAGGAGCGCCACCACCGGTGGCACGAAAAGGGGGCAAAAGCAGTGGGGAAGCCAGCGGGGAAGCCGGGGGGCGCCGCGAACGGCACCCAAGAACAGGGGATCGCCCCCCCCCCCCCAACGAAGGAGAGGAAAAATAAAAAATAAAAAGGTGCGTGGAACTGACCAGACTGGGGAGGGAGCAGAAGAACCCAGCAGACTCAGGAGAAAGGGAGAAGGGATTGGAAACGAACACAAGATGGCGGCTGAGAGTTTATAAGGGGAAGAAGAAGGAAGTTTTGGCGGGAGCGCCATTTTGAAAAGGGCCTCACTCCCCTCTCTCCTCAAGATTACAGGAGGTTCTCCCACAGAAGCCCCTGCCCACATCCCCATCTCCAGGAGGTAGGGGAGACAAAACCAATGTATTATTGGGCCAAAAAGGGGAAGGCAAAAGGAGACCAAGGCCAGACATAAGAAGTGAAAGCATTATCAGGCTAAATACAGGAACAACTGAACAAATAACCAAACAATAAATAAATTAAAAGTGAATACCACAAGAGCAAAAGAGTGGAGGATGGGACAGGAAGAGGGATCAGAAGAGGAGGAAATATCTCTGGGAGATGTCCTTGCAGAGCTGCGAAAAATAAGGGTAGCCCAAGACGGCTTCCTACAGAAGATAGATGCCATAATGTCCCGGCAGGAAGAACAAATGGATGCGAACCGGGAGCACTCCCTACAGATTAGAACAGAACCAAATGAAGAGGCGCTCCCCACAGGGCCAGGGCGGTCGACCTTCTATGAGGATGGAGAAGACGCACCCTGGGTCAAGGGAGAGAATGCAACAATAGGTGAAAGTGGAGAGAAGAGAGGGAAGGAGAACCTAAAGCCGCGGGCAGGATCAGAGGGAAGAGGACCCCGCCCCAAAAGTAGGGAGGTAGCCTTGCTGGATGCTGCAAGAACGACGTCGAAGGGCCCTAACACCTCGGCTCCCCAGAAAAGAGAAGAGGGGAAAAATCAAGGGGCCGCGGCAACACCCAAGAGCCCCAGCCTGGATGCAGATAAGCAGGACGGCAAAAAGAATGGGACGCAGCCCAATAGAAAGAGAAGCTGGGCGGGAACAATCCAACAAGGAAGAGAGAAAAACCTAAAGAAAAACTGCCCTTACTCTCTTGAGGCGTACTTCAGGCCTACGAGATGTGGCATCCTGGGGATGGATACGGAAGGCCTCGAATCACCTAGGGAGAACGGTTAGAATGGAGGCTGAGGGCCATGAAGGGCCATGGGGTACGGCTATGTTGGAAGACCGGGAACAGATAATGGCCACCAAACGCTGGAAAGGACAAAAACTAAGCACAACAGACTGCTCCAAGATGCAGAGGGATATGAAAACCCATCTCGGGGAAAAAAAAGAAGGGAAAAGAGCCTAAAAGGAAGACCAGGTAAAAGGAACGTCCAGCTTAACAAGGAGGGAGACTGCAAGAGGGCAACAAGGAGCGCCCATAAACGAGGACCTTAGAAGGAAACAAGTTACACCTATCCTTATCTCTTCCATCCACCATTACTCATCATTAGCCCTCCCAGAACTCGGATCAAACAGCCTCCTTCACCGCCCCTGACTCTTCCCCCCTTCTAACCCCCATCCCTTGTTACCAACCCCCAGCATCCCCCCTTCCCACTCCCTCTACCCCCCATCATTACTCTCAGCCTCTCCTTTATCTTTCCTACTGTCCTCTATTTGAAACTGTTCACCCACTTTCACTGTTTGTTTATGGAAAAAACCCAATAAATATAATTTAAAAAAAAACAACTATGCGGATCAAGGACTTGGTCCGTGGCAAAGAACAAGGCAAAGTTCAAGAACAACTCCAAGAAACTTCTTGGCAAGGCTCGAGCCGGCAACTTGGCTCCGTGGAACTCCGCTCGCTTCACTCCTCTTAGAATAGAATTGGCCGAGCTACTGAGGATCCGTTCCCACGGATCCTATACTTAATCCCCTTGGCGAGGCCCCCGACGCTCTAGGCTTCTGCGCCAATCTGTGCTATGGGATCTAGCGCTTCTCTGGCGATCTAGGCTATGGTGCCAATCCCTGCTGCTGGACTCAATGCTCCGTCTCCTATCAAAGCTCCGTCCTTGCCTCCCAGCACCTGGGTCGCTATCTTCATGAGAGCCGAACTCCCTTTCAGCTTCCATGGGCTCATCCTCCACTGTTTCCCTGATCCTTTCCTGCACCCGTAACCACCTGGTTTCTCATAATGATCAGAATCATCACTCTCAAGGGTCAGCCTGAACTTCCCAGCTATCATAGCCGTCAGGCCATTCATCATCTCAGGCCAAGCTCTCTGTGGGAGAGGAAGGCCCAGCTAACTCATCAACCCCTTCCTCCATGTCCTCATCAACTGCAGCTGGCCCTAATGCAAGTGGGACCCCCGGTGCTGCCCCCTGCCCCCCAGGCACAAAAGGGAACTGGGTTGCTACACTGCCTTGACAGCACACTCATAAGCCTCTTTGAATAGCTTATAAGCTGATACTGAGGCTCCGTCGCGGAGTTTCCTCCACACGCGCTCTAGCCATCTCCTCTCCATCGACCTAAGATCTACTGTGTACCAAGGAGATCGATGTTTGCGGGGTCAGAGAGGACGCCTGGGGGCAATCTCGTCGAGAGCTCTGGGAAGTGAGGTGTTCCAGGAGTGAACCTGTTCATCGACTGAGACGCTGATAGACTCCAGATCCCTCAGAGCAGGGGTGCTCAGAATGGTGACCGGGATCACCAGGGTGATCTTTGGACTTCATCCTGGTGATCTTCAGGCCCCTGACCAGGTTTTTTGCAGTTTGTCCTCTTCACGCGCCCCTGCACGTTGCAAAGAAGTCCTCCATCGTTGCTCCTCCCTGCCCGCGTGCCGCCTCCAAAAGCTCCAGAGTCCAAGAGGCAGAATGGGCCCCCTCTTTGGATTCTCCTCCCCTCCATCCTTCTCCAGCCACTCAGAGTCGTAGGAGACCAAAGGGGCGGGCCTGGATGACGCGATGCAAGGCTGGCCCTCGCACATGCGCAGAAGCGCCCATTCTGCCTCTCTGACTTCTCGTGAGCTCTTGAGGCAGCACGCATGCTGGCGGCGTGGAAATAGGAGCAATGACGGAGGAGGAGGAGAAGGACGCTTTGGGGTCATTTCCTTACCGCATCTCAAAGGTCGGTCTTTTTACTTTGGGGTGGGTGCTTGATTGTTCTGTGGCATGTCTCTTTGTTTATTTTTAATGTTTAAAAATGGCCTTTTAGCTCCAAAGCCTCTCTGCTTGCTTTGTTCCTTGAGAAATATATGTTGGGGAATATGGCAGTGTGGGAGAAATGGGGTGGTTGGATGTATTTTTGCATGCCCCTTTGTTTACCTTGCTGAGTATTAAATGGCCTTGCAGTTCAAAAGCCTCTCTTCTTACTTTCTGGCTGATAATATGTGTGGCAATATGGCAGTGTGGGAGAAATGGGGTGGTTGGATGTATTTTTATGCTCTGTTTTATATTGTTGTTATTAAATTGAAATGTTGATGTTTTCTAACTTCATTTTATGTAAACTGCCCCGAGCCTGCTGGAAGGAGCGGTACATAAAAATGAATAATAAATATAAATAAATAAATAAGAAAATAGTTATACGTTTTACATTTCTGGGTAGGTGATCTTTGGGACTTGGTTTTTTAATCAGTAGCTCCCATGCTGAAAAAGTGTGAGCACCCCTGCCTCAGAGCATTCAGGAACCTTTCGGGTTCCATAAGTCTCTTCGGGCGAACCAAAATCCATTCGCCGCCCTTGCATGGGGGGGGGGGGCGGTTGCTCAACCCGGATCCTTAGAGCACAGTGGTCCGACCATGGAACCTCTATTACGGAGGCTAGGTCCACTTGAACCCCCGCGCTGAAAACCAAGTCGAGGGTGTGCCTGGCTGAATGTGTGGGTCCCGAGCTGCAGAGGCAGAGGCCTAATGTTGTCATGGTCGAGATTAGGTCCGCGGCTGCAGATAGAACAGAGGCTGTGTCGGCGTGGACATTGAAGTCCCCCAGGACAATAAGCCTTCTCTGTGTCTTCTCCTGGTTGCTGAAACAGAGTCCCGCAGAGCCCATCCTATGACACAGGGCAATTTCCAGTGGAGCTCTGTTTCAGCAGTGTGAAGAAATGGAGCCCAGAGTCCCTTTGAAGGAATTGTGTGTGACCCAACTGGAAGGAAGAGGAAGCAGGGAAAGGATGGGAAATGACAAGGGATGGGAGGTCATCCCAGAAGATAGGGGAAGACAGTAGGGAAAAAAGGAGCATGGTTCCCTCAACTTCCCTCCACTTTCCACTCACCCGTCTGATAATGTCCTTAAACTGTGGGTCCTGACCCCAAATGGGGTTCCCTTAGTTCATTGTTGGGGTCATGAAAAACTGGGCAAAAACAAAAGGTTTCTGAATGCCACTTATTTACACAAATCTGTTAGCAACATTGTGCATTTTTCACAGTGAACTCTGCAGAAAATGCTTTAGCTGTACTCCACAAAAGGGAAAATCAGCTTACTTAGCAAGCCTTGCAAATGCTGATTTATTTTCAGTAAATATTTTATTTTTATACCTTTTTTATATACCTATGCATCTGGGGTCACACAAACATTTCTCAGGCAGAAAGGAGTCACAAGTGGAAAAAGTTAAAGAAGCCCTGGTTTACACCAACAAAAGAATTCTGTTGGGCACCACACTTTCTTAGTCTGGAATGAACATGCAGCTACCCCATTAATGACACACACCACAGTGAGATTGCCAAATCTAGCCACACAATTTTTCCTGCTGAACTCACCTCTGCTAGAGAACTCTAAAGTCCTGGTCCTTGAGAGCTCCAGCTGGAGGTCAGCTGTGAACAGTAGTGCTGTGGAATTTGAAGAGGCATGAATGGAGTGTGAAAGGGAGATCTGTGCCAAAGGAAGGCGTGTCAAGCCAACTCTGAACAGGACTGCCTTCGACCTGGAAACCAATGTCCTCACTGTGGAAGAACATGCAGGTCAAGAAAAGGGCTCCACAGTCACCTACGTATCCACGGCCAGGAAAATCACCTAAGTGCACACACTATAGTAAGATTGCAATATCTAACCACACAATTTCCGCTGTTAGGGGGCAGTCCACACTTTCAACCTTTCTCATTATTTCAGCCCCACAGCCATGGATGCTCTGCTTCTTTTCTTTTCTTTTCCATTATGCATGCTAATAAATAAATGTTTTGTTAGGGGGAGGGGCACTAATACTGCTATACATGTTTCTATGCATATGAACCTATTTTTCAAAACAATAAAATAAAACCCAATAAAGAGCCTGTTTTTGGCAGGAATGATCAACCAACAGGTTTTGCTCATAAGAACATTATTTATTTATTTATTTTATTTATATTTCATTCTTGTATTCCGCTCCTCCCGGCAGGCTCGGGCGGATCACAGGTTTTGCGGCCAGTACAGTCAATAAAACATAAAACCAAAACACAAAAGCCACATTAAAACAGTTACAAAGGTCAGAGCATGGGTTAAGAGGGCATACATGAAATGATGTAATCTGTAAGGATGGACACATGCCTAAAAGATTTTAAATAGGATGTTGCCATGACAGAATGGTATCATAATGCCATACCTGTAAAGTGTGGAAGGATCCCCCAAACCCTGAAATATACCACCAAGAGACTACTACAAAAGACATACAATTTGAACAAATGGTTTTTACTGTTTTTTTAGTGTATTTTATTGTTAATGTTGCCTTATGTAAACTGCCCCGAGCCTGTTGGGGTGGAGCAGTATATAAAATCGAAGTAATTTTTAAAAAAAACAATTCTGTGCCCAGGAATTCATTGACCAAGGTAAAGGTATTCCCTTGACCTTAAGTCTAGTTGTGTCTGACTTTGGGGGTTGGTGCTCATCTCCATTTCTAAGACAAAGAGCCGGCATTGTCCGTGGACACCTCCAAGGTCATGTGGCCAACATAACTGCATGGAGCGCTGTTACCTTCCTTCCCGAGCAGTACTTATTGATCTACTCACATTTCCATGTTTTCAAACTGCTAGGTTGGCAGAAGCTGGGGCTAACTGTGGGAGCTCACTCCGCTCCCCAGATTTGAACCAGCAACCTTTCGGTCAGCATGTTCAGCAGCTTAGTGGTTTAACCCACTGCGCCACCAGGAGCTCCTTATTCATTGACTAGTGGGACTGAATCGAGCTCAAAATATCCCAAAATAGCCCTCCTTATTCGTTTTCTCAATCCACACACTGAAATGATCATCAAGTATAATTTAAAATGTGTGTGTATGCGAGGGAGAGAATGGGTGAGTCAGCCAGCCAGCCAGTTCTTGCTATTGTTAAACAACTGAGAGACAGAAATCTTTGCCAAATCTGTTGCAAATCATGAGGACAGTACACAAACCATTACACTAAAAGTGGCTAAATATGGTGAATAATGTTGAATGTGATTATTTGCAAGATTTTTAAAACATTGCAGTTTGGTGGTTGGAAAATAGATGGAGACTCTGCATGGCCGTATGTTGTTTGGGATCAAAAATTTTACTCAAGTGTTCCCAAGTTAAGATTTTGGTATGTGAAATATTGGAAATGCTTGTTAATAAAATGTGCAAAACTTAAGAGAGCCCCCCCCCCAGCATTTATTTATTGCTGACTTCTGCTCACTGCTGCCTTACAGCAACAAGCATTACATTGGTGCTCAACTGTAGTGACCAGTAACAAATAGAAAGGTTTTGTAGGGTCTCTAATAGCTGTTTGTTTTACTGCAGAGATACCCAGAGAAAAAGAGAAGAGAAACTACTCCTAGAAATATGTGACCTTTAAGGAGGAGTTATTTATCCACTAAAAATGTGAGGTGCACCATAACCACACACTGTTGATTTTAACATAATGGGAATTAAGTCAAGGTGGCTCTAAAATTTAAACGGAAGTGTGGTTTGCAAGTCATGATGTGATTCCTCCTGCTCTAAAGTTCAGTAGGAACACACACGTACATTAGTATATTTACAAGAAAGAAGGGAAGGAGGCTGAGAAGCTGTTCCTCTTCTGCTGTCAAGTGGCTTGGATATTGTGCAGGGATAATTTTATGTTTAGAGAAACATTACTGGATAGAGACAGTACTCATAGACTGCAGCCTAAATTTTGAATGATATTTAAATGTAGTAGTTCTGTGAAAATTATGAAAGGTTAAACATTTGAAAAATTTCTTCTTGAACTGTAACTCCCAGGCTCCCACAGGCAGCACAGCCAGGGAGGTGGTACAGGATCTAAAAGACACCTTTCCAAGCTGGGAAAACTTGCTGACGATCATGCAGCTAGTAGACATGGCTAGGCCCAGTCAGAATCTTCATAATTCGGATCAAATTCAGATTCATCAGCAGCCGCGGACCTAATCTTGACCATGGCGACATTGGGCCTCTCCCTTTGCAACTCGGGGCCCACACATTCGGCCGGTCACACCCTTGACTTGGTCTTCGGTGCGGGGGTTCAAGTGGACCTAGCCTCCGTAATAGAGGTACCATGGTCGGACCACTGCGCCCTGAGGATCCGGGTAGAGCAACCCCCCCGCCAGGCGCGAACAGATTTTGGTTCCTGAATGCTTCTGGAACCCGAAAGGATCTGGAGTCTATCAGCGTCTCAGTCGATGAGCAGGTTCAATCCTGGAACACCTTGCTATCTAAAGCTCTCGACGAGATTGCCCCTAGGCGTCCTCTCCGACCCTGCAAGCACCGATCTCCCTGGTATACTGAAGATCTTAGGTCGATGAAGCGGGAAAGGAGACGGCTAGAGAGCGTGTGGAGGGAACTCCGTGACGGAGCCTCATTATCAGCCTATAAGCTTTTTAAAGAAGCTTATGAGCGTGCTGTCAAGGCGGCAAAAAATTCCTATTACGCCGCCATGAAAGCGTCTGCCAACTCACGCCGGCACAATTGTTTAAAGTAATCCGGTCGTTGACGACGGTCCCTACCGTCCCAAAAAATGATGATCAGGCCCTTACTGCCGGTGCTTTCCAGAGTTTCGTTGCAGACAAGATACTGAGCCTCCGCCGGGACCTCCCTGCCACGGTTGATACAGTAAGGGAGCTTGAGACCCCGTGGCCCTCTGCTGGGCCCACCCTCGACCGGTTTCGGCCACTGGACGCAGATGCTGTTGATAAGATCGTGGCTGCAACCAGGCCTACCACCTGCTCCCTCGACCCGTCCCCCTCCTGGCTTGTTAGATTTTGCCTGGAGGGGTTACGTGGGCCTCTGTTGAACAACATAAATACCTCCCTTGAGCAAGGAGTGTTTTCAGAGTGCTTAAAAGAGGCGGTGGTAGCTCCATTGCTGAAAAAACCGTCATTAGACCCTGCGGTTCCCTCCAACTACCGACCAGTGTCGAATCTTCCATACCTGGGGAAGGTAGTTGAGAGGGCAGCAATGGAGCAGTTGCAATCCTTCTTAGATGATGCAACATGGCTAGACCCCTTCCAGTCCGGCTTCCATTCAGGGCACGGGATGGAGATGGTCCTGGTCTCCATCACAGACCAACTCCGCTGCCAGCTTGACCAAGGCGGGTCTGCACTGCTCGTGTTATTGGACCTCACGGCAGCGTTTGACACGGTCGACCACAATCTTTTGACCCACCGTCTGGCCATGGCTGGAGTGAGGGGGACAGCCCTGAAATGGCTGACCTCCTTCCTCCACCATTGGTCTCAGCGAGTATGGAAGATAGGTCGGCAAATGTTGTATTGCCTCTCTACAAATCTATGGTGAGGCCACATCTGGAGTACTGTGTACAATTCTGGTCACCGCACCTCAAGAAGGATATAACGGAACTGGAAAAGGTACAAAGAAGGGCAACAAAAATGATCCAAGGGATGGAGCAGCTCCCTTATGAAATCAGGTTGCAACGCCTTGGTCTTGAAAGACGGCGTTTAAGAGGTGACTTGATCGAAGTGTATAAAATCATGCATGGGATAGAAAAGGTGAATAAAGAAAAAATATTTTCTCTGTCACACAACACTAGGACTAGGGGGCACTCCCTAAAGCTCCAAGGTAGGAAAGTTAGGACTAATAAAGGGAAATATTTCTTCACCCAGAGGGTCATTGGGTTATGGAACTCACTTCCAGAGGAGGTTGTGACAGCTGTCAGCCTGGACAGATTCAAGGCAGGATTAGACAGATTCATGGATACCAAGGGAATCAGTAGTTACTGAAATGGACATCCTCTGTGTTGATGGAGGCAGGCAGGATTTTCCCCGGGTACTGGTTGTGGGGGGTTGGGAGCAGGTGAGGGTTTTGCCCTCCTTTCTGCTAGATATCCCTGTGTACAACTAGTGGGCCACTGTGTGACACAGAATGCTGGACTAGATGGGCTGAGGCCCGATTCAACATGGCTCTTCTTATGTTCTTATGTTTTTAGGAGGGGCGAGGTGGTCTCTGAGGGCTCCCCATTTCTTTGTGGAGTCCCTCAGGGGGCCATTCTCTCCCCTCTGTTATTCAACATCTACATGCAGCCGCTTGCACAGCTGGTGTGGAGTTTTGGGCTTGAGTGCCATCAGTATGCTGATGACACTCAGCTCATTCTGAGGATGGAGGGCAGGCCTGGATCCGTCCCAGATAATTTCCAACATTGCCTCGAAGCCGTTACTGGATGGCTGCGAGCCAGTAGGTTGAGGGTGAATCCAGCGAAGACGGAGATCTTGTGGGTGGGTCGCCCAGGTGGTGGGGATGTCCAGCTTCCAACCCTGGACGGTGTGGCGCTATGCCCATCGCCTTCTGTAAAGAGCTTGGGAGTTCACTTGGACTCCCAATTGACCATGGAGACCCAGGTCTCCATGATCAGTAAATCTGCTTTTTTCCATCTCAGACAGGCAAGGCGGCTGGCCCCCTATCTCTCCCGGAACGACCTGGCCATGGTGATCCAAGCCATTGTCATCTCAAGACTGGACTACTGTAACGCACTCTACGTTGGCCTTCTACTGTCGGTGACCCGGAAGCTCAGGCTGGTGCAGAACACTGCCGCCCGGCTCCTGTCTGGTACGCCAGCAGGTTGCCACATAACACCTACCTTGCAGGATCTGCACTGGCTTCCAATTGAGCACCGGATCACCTTCAAAGTGTTGGTACTCACCTTTAAGGCCTTGCATGGCCTGGGGCCAGCGTATCTGAGGGACCGTCTTTCCCCATATTGCCCTACGAGATCACTCCGGTCCGAAAGCACTAACCTCCTAGCCATTCCATCGGCGAAGTCAGCCAAATTAACAGCAACTCGTAGGAGGGCGTTCTCCGTGATCGCGCCCACGCTGTGGAACGCCCTCCCAGCTGAGACGCGTGCCATCCGGGATCTCTTGCCTTTTAGGCGGGCGTGCAAGACCTATCTTTTCCAACAGGCCTTCGGCCTATAGGTCCGCCAATGCATAGCCCGCCGACCTTGTAGCATGTTGTAATGTTTTTTTACACTGTTGTGCCTTATTCCCGGCATGTTAGGTTTTAATCTATCTGTTTAGTCTATATGTTCATTTAATGTGTTTTTAACCTGTTTAAATGTGCTGTTCATATATGCTTGTGTGAGCCGCCCCGAGCCTTCCGGGAGTGGCGGCGCAGAAATCTAATAAATGAATGAATGAATGAAATGAATAAAATTCCTTTTTGAAGAGATTTCTAAGCGATTTGGGAACCTGGAAGTATCCTTGCCATTTCGAAGCCACTGTTGCCATCTTTGGAAGTGAATAGGAAAAGACCCAGCGCTTGGAGGCAAGCAGCAGTTTGCATGCTGGGATGCTTGCCTCCAGCCAATGAGGGGAAACCATGTGGAAAGGGGCAGGGTTTCGGAACGGCATCCATTGCCCTTTAAAAAGGTCCTCACATGCCTCGTGGGCTCATTGCAAGCCGAGGACGCGAACGGGAAGGGACTAGGCAGCTTGGGTGGGAAAGGTGCCACACCAACGTTTTGCAAGGGAACAACAGGGTTGGGAACAAATTAGGGAAACCAGCTGGAAGCAGACCCTTTGCCCGCAAGGCTTCCTTGTGTGAGGGGAGGGAAGAAGGGCAGGGCAGCTGGGAGAAGTATTCTTCCCTTGCCTGCCATGGTCAATTTTCCTTTTTGAAGCAGTGATTTTAACTTTCAACAGACCTGGATTTTGTCATTTGAGAGTTGTAGTTGCTGGGATTTATAGTTAACCTACAATCAAAGAGCATTCCGAACTCCACCAATAACAGAATTGAACCAAACTTGGCACACAGGATTCCCATGAGCAACAGAAAACACTAAGAAGTGTTTGGTGGGCATTAACCTTGCATTTTGGAGTTGTAGTTCACCTACATCCAGAGTGCACTGTGTACTCAAACAATGAAGGATCTAGACCAAACTCCCTTTGCCCAAATATGAACACAGATGGAGTTTGGAGAAAATAGACCTTGACATTTGGGAGTTTTAGTTACTGGGATTTATTGCTCACCTACAATCAAAGAGCATTCTGAACCCCACCAATGATAGAATTGTGCCAAAATCCCACACAGAATCCCCATGACCAACAGAAAATACTGTGTTTTCTGGTGGTCTTTGGTGACCCTTCTGACACCCCCTCATGACCCCACCAGGGGTCCCGACCCCCAGGTTGAGAAATGCTGCCTTAAGACCATCCAGTCCAACTCCTTCCATGAGGGCAAGAAAACATAATCAAAGCCATTCTGACAAAGAGCCATCCAGCCATGGATATAGATAGATAGATATGATTCACACACACACACATATATATGTATATGACAGATATAGTATCAAAGATTTCAAAGGGACCCCTAAAGAAGGATGATTATATGTTGAATGTTCCAGAGTAGGCAAACCAGACAATCTCCACATCAATAGTGACAAAGAAATAACAAGACATACCGTTCACCCACAAGCATAAAGAAATTACATATATTCGAAACCAACACTCTCTCATTACTTTATTTTTCAGATCACCAGACTGGGTTACAGCAACGTGTGGCAGGGGACAGCTAGTCTTTCCATAAGAAAAGATGGGTTGAGCCACCAAAAAAAGGCTTCCCACCATATGATGAGGAAAGGGGGAGGCCGCAACAGAATGGGGAGTGGGGTGACAGATTCCCATCCCTCTATGTGACCACCGGTGGGACACGGAGATCAGGAACATCTTTGGCAGCACATATGACAAGGTTGCAAGTCCTAGTCCAACACTCAAACCATTACATCATCTTGGTACTGTTTTGCATACTTTTCCACTATATTTTAGTGTATGGGCCTCATGTATCATATGGAAAGGGTGGTGGCAGAGTGAGATAATGATGGCGATGGTGGTGGTGATGATGATGATGATAGGTTGAGTATCCCTTAACTGAAATACTTGGGGCAAGAAGTGTTTTGGATTTTGGAATACCTGTATTATATGTATGTAATGAGATATCTTTGAGATGGGACACAAGTCTGAACATAACCTTCATTTATGTTTCATATGCTTGTTATGCATGTTGCTTGGAAGTAATTTTATTCAATAATAATTTTGCACATGAAATAACTTTTGTGTCTCTTCAACCATCAAAAAACAATGGTGTCCCTATCTGAGCCACCTGCATGAGAAATTTCAGAGTATTTCAGATAAGGAATGTTGAACATGTATTATTATTGATACTAAGCAGCTCCATGTCTTCTTTACTTTGGGACAATGGATTTTTACTCACTAGACTGACCCATCATTAACAGTGCATAAAAAGCCAATAAAGATAGATGATAATATACTACTTTGCATTATATCCACTTTATATCATACTTGACTGTGACAGCTGCAATAGTAAATCACAATAGTAATATCTTCTCTTGTGATTCAATTCAAAAGACATTTGTGTAGAAAGCCATCAGCACACAGAATGTAACTTAACTCAGGGAGGCATAGCCCTATTCACTCCAAACATCCTTATTTATAACTAGCCACCCCCTGCCATGTGTTGCTGTGGCCCGGTCTGTGTATTTTGATGAGTGATTGTCACTTTCTGGCCTGATACGTGTATTGTGTCCAAATTTGGTGTCAATTTGTCCAGTGATTTTTGAGTTATGTTAATCCCGCAAACGAACATTACATGTTTATTTATATAGACATCTTAGCTACACGCTTCCACCCACACACTCTTTCAATCCACACAGTTTATTCACCTCATCATCCGCCATCCTTTTCAGCACACACAATAAATCTGGCAGATCCTGTTTAGACATGACCATGTCATTTTGAGTGATGTTCTGGATTTTAACATACTTGGCAAAATTAAGGGTTTCCCCACACCTTCAGATTTCTAGTTTGTTATTTTCTAGGGTTTAAAAAAAAACAAAAAACAAAAGAATGGTGATACATAGCCAGAAAAGACTGTGCCTGTAATGGAAACTGCAGAATATGAATTCAAATAGTTCCCAACCGCCTTGGCTTGAAAATACCAAGCCCTTCCAAATGCTTCAGATTCCACTGGAAGGTGAAATGCCGCTAGGCACTCTCTCCTTCTATTTTATTGTTTAGATTTCTCCTATGGGGCTTACAATTTTTCCATATAAGCTGATTAAAATGTCATTAAAAAGTGAAATATACCCTTGTGGTTGGAACTTGATAATCAAGATAACCCAATTGTCATTTTATTTACCAACTTGTTATATTAGTAACAGCAGTAGCAGCTTTTGCCACAGGTATTTTTCTAGGCAGTTCTATAATATTGTATGGCCTGATTTTTTGGAAAGATCTGTAAGCAGCTAAATTAATTAAAGTTGAACACATGCACCGACACACGCACACAACCGCAGAACTGATAATTACTGTTAATTAATCCAAGACTTCTTTCACTTGGGGCTTATTACAGTGTTATCCACTTTGTTTTCCCTCCTTTGTTCTCACAAATAATGAAAATAAATTGCAGAGCATCACTCATTGTTGTTATTTGATTTTTCTTCCTATAAGTTTTGTTCAATGTCCACAATAATAAATGAAAATTAGAAATACCATAGGATGTAAGATTCTAATTTCAATGATATATCTTTACATTTGAAGATCTTACTTAGTTCCTTGATGTTTGCCCTTCCAATATACTAATGTAGCTAGAGACATTTGCAACACACTTTTACATGAGTGACATTAATTTATCAAAATCTTTCTACAATTTAAGGTAATTTGCAATACACAGAACCTATTGAAAACACTGTCTCATAAATGACCTTACATGGAGCAGATTCACTAGAGCTTCATATGTGCCCTGATGTGCTTTCTTCACACTCTTACACAGAGAATCAATATCCAAGTTCAGAGGTCATACACAGAGAATTCTTGAATCAAAGCCTAAATCCACAATCCGAGTGCCAATAGTCTTTGTCCATGTTCCCAGGTCAAACAAGCCAGTAAGTAACAATCTAATTAATTGCAAGACAGAATCCAAAGTATTTCAGTCCAAGTCCAGTCCAGGGCTCATAAAGCCAGTCACACGAGTTCATGATAACACCACCCAGCAAGACATTGCCTCCAGGAACAAGATTTTGGACTCAAGAGTATTTTATGCTAAGGTCATAGGTGTTGCTTGTGGATAGCCTGTTTCTCAACTAACCTGGAGGACCTGCATACTTGAGCTTGCTCTCTGCAAAACTGCACATGAGAAAGAGCAGTTAACCCTTCCGCAGCCTGCCCTGGACTGCTGCCTTCTGCTTGTTCCTCCTGCTGGGACGTGGTGGCTACTGCTAAAGGTTTTCCTTCTGCATCTACTACACTCTGCTGTGCAAGCTGCTGGACACTAGGCATGAGAAAAAAGTTATGAAAATGAAATGATTCGTAAGAAATTCGTAAGAAATGCTACTTTTGAGTATTTCCGCACCTGGAACGCCAGCCAGGAAGTGGACTTTCTTTATAGAACTTCGGGGGCCAGGATTTTCTTATGTGTCGTTATTAAGTCGTACGGGGGGAGGCACCCTCCTTCTCTCTCACCACCCTCCCGCCTCCCTTGCCAATAAGTATTATGGCAAGGCAAGCCCTAAACTCGCTCCTTCTTTTGGCTGGAAGAAAAAAAAATGTAAACAGAGAGGATTACTCAGAAGTAAATCTGCAAAGGAGGGCACTTTGGATGAAGTGCCTCCTTTGTGGATTTACTTCTGAGTAAACCTCTCTGTTTACATTTTTCCAGGCTTCCCTGCCTCTCCTGCCTGCCAGGATCTAAAGCATCAAAGAGTATTGGGGTGAGAAACCAACCTAATGTATAATAGAATGAATGCTACTGTAAGTGCCTAATATTATAAGTAATCCAACTGGTCATATACCTACATTCCATGCACATGCAATAATACAGCAGTAATAACAATGGGTATAAGAAGAGGTAAAATTCAAACCGAAGTATTCTGACTGGTCCCTCCTCAAACTGCAAAGGCTCTTCTCTGAGCCGGGAAAGCCAAAACCCCAGGCACAGCCACAGCGTTTGCTGCCTGGGTGCACACACATACATATTCTTGGGGGGGGGACTTGCTGCAGAATCTTCTCTATGAGCCCTGGATTCTGCAGCAAATCCCCCCCCCCAAATATGTATGTGTGTGCACCCAGGCAGCAAACGCTGTGCCCGGGGTTTTGCCTTTTCCCGGGCTCAGAGAGAAGAGCCTTTTACAGTTTGCACCGCTTGAGGAGGGACCACAGTCAGAATACTTTGGTTTGAATTTTACCTCTTCTTATACCCATTGTTATTACTGCTGTATTATTGCATGTGCATGGAATGTAGGTATATGACCAGTTGGATTACTTATAATATTAGGCACTTACAGTGGCATTCATTCTATTATACATTAGGTTGGTTTCTCACCCCAATACTCTTTGATGCTTTAGATCCTGGCAGGGCAGGAGGAGTGGACGGCTCTCCCTGCCCCTTCTGCCTGCCAGGATCTAAAGCCTTGAAGAGGCTTCATGAGGGGCCAACTTCAGCCCTCCAGGTGTTTTGGACTTCAACTCCCACCATTCCTCACAGCCTCAGGCCTCTTCTTTTCCTCTCAGCCTGGGCAAACTTGGGCCCTCGCTCCCTCAGGATCGGGGTGAGAGAGAGGCAGTGAGGAGCGAGGGGGGGCTCCTCCTCCTTTTTTTTTGCTGCTTCCAAGAATAGAATACCCCCTCCCTCCCTCCTTCCTATTTGGAGAGTCCCATCTAGAATTCAGTGTGATTTATTCAAGTTTTGGCCTACAACTCCCAGAAATCCCAGCCAATTTACCAGCTGTTAGGATTTCTGGGAGTTGTAGGCCAAAACCATCTGGAATGCGCATGCACTGGCATATGAACTACTAACGAATTTCGTTAGTAATTAAGTTACATTTTTAGAAATTTTTGGAAATTTTTTTGTAAGTCTTTCTTTTACTAATCAAAAAAAATTCCCCCCCATTTGATTTTAGAATCGCCATTTTTGGGTTCGAAACCATGCCTATTGCACACTGTTGATCTGCAGTTGCAACCACTTGTCCTCACTGTCAAAGCTGACCAGAACACCATGGGAATAAATTAGGTGGATTCATCATGAAAGTACATTAAGACCGGATACATGCAGTTTCATTTATCCATGTTCAATAAAATGTGTTCCTCAAGTTCTCCATTTTGATTCTAGGATATGATATTCTTGGGCCAATTTTGATGAGGTTCACTACTATGCAAGGTTTTGCATATGTGAAGATCAGAAATTTCTCCTTAATGGAAATGAGGATCATACTGTACTACTTTATCAAATCTCTGCAGTACAAGGCTTGAAATCTATATGATTGTGGATGGGTAAGTAAATGAGAGATTCGAGCCAGTTTAAGGACATAGATTGCACAAGGTATAATGCATGCATAGACTGAAGAGAGGCATACTTAAAACCCAAGCCTTGAAAAATGCAACACGTTCTTATGCATAACTATTCTCCATCTAATGTCAATAAGGTTTTCAATAGCGTACTGATAGTCAGGGCTGGCTTAAAACAGATCTCTGCCCTGAAGTGAAAAACAAGATGGCAGACAATTTCCACCTCGCATGGAAAGGTTGATTGGACAGACAGTTGAATTTTTCTTTGGTATTGTGTGCATCTGAAGACAGCATACCATACCTCAGGCAAACAGGACATATTTTTTGGAACACAGTTTTATTCTCCAATACTATGTCTTCCCAGCACCTTTTGCTTAAGGCAAATACGTCACTGCCTTATGGAAGAACCAGCCCAAGCAATGCTTTTATTTAAAGTGCCTCACTATCTTCACTCTATCTACAATCACATTAAAAACACTAGTTCAAATATAATAGTTTTGAGAATGAGCCAAATTAGGCACAATGCAAGAAGGTGGCAGATTCTATTTCTTGTTTCAAATTGTCAATTTGTTTCCCACTTTATAACAAACCACAGCTTGTATTGTTAATCCTTTATTTTTTGTAAGTCACATTATGTTTTTCTTTTCCTTCAATCAACATTCCTTTTTTGCTAGAGGAAAGGAGAGAACTATAGGTAAAATGCATTTCCATTCCTGAGGCCAGGGAGATGAATCATACAGTTACTCTTTCCCAACCCCACCATGCTACACAATAAAGCATATTATCTTCAATAGCTGGCTCAGTATTTTATCTGTTAAAATTCATCCTAAACTTGGATTGCCTTGGATCCTTTTCTGCTTGTTCAGCCACTAAGCTCATGAACTTTCATATAAAAAGAAACAAAGTCAGACTTCTGGTCTACCTGGCCATCTGGCCAACACTGGCAGTGTGCAGCTCTCCAGAATTCCATGTGGATGGTTTTTTTTCTGGTCCTGCCTGAAAAAGTTCAAACTGGGAACTTTTGAATGCAAAACATGTCACAGACATCTTGTTCACTCAGATTTGCTTGATGTCTGTTCAGCTTGGTTTAGCTTGACAGATTCTGAGCTTTGGTGCACCACTTAAAACCTATAGTCATGCTAGACATCACTCCACTGCCTGCAACCCCCCCCCTTTTCTTTCATTCATTCATTCATTCTTGATTTATCTCTATTTTATTCAGAAATTTCTTGGCATAAAATAAGAATTAAAGATCCAGCTGTAATTATATCTGTTTTACTGAGCCTGATCAATTCTGTATTGACAATATCAATGTCTCCCTGTTACTGAATTCTGTTATTAGTGTTATATTAGAAATTCTGTAACTGCAATATTACGTGCCCAGGGTCAACAACCAGATATTATGATTACATACAGTGCCAGACCCTGAGAACATTCTCTTGAACAACAAAGAAGCTCTGGCTAGATTCTGTGCTGGTCAAATAGACCTCAGATAAGTATTGCCATGTATATGATAGATATTGCTAATGTGCAGTTTGTTGCTGTTTGCATAACTATGATATTATATAAAATAATGATGCTTGAGGTAACTTTATCTATCTCAACCAGTGCTGTGACTAGTAGATTGGACTGAATACAGTTCTGGGGCATGGTAGATCCATTGGCCCAAATTATTGTTCGTTGTCTGTTTGCCTTGGGCTCTGTGTTTCACTTGGAAAATATAGTAGGGCTAATATGTTTCTGTCTTATATTTCTGAAAATAGGGATTGTATTCCAGCATCACAAATACTTTTAATTTCAAAGTCCTTTCTGCCAAAAAGCTTTTTGTGAATTTCTACACAGAACAATTCAGGATTTGTGAATTTCTGTTTTCATCCCAGCAATTGCTGACATTAGTTTAAAAATAAAACAGCTTGTTTAGATTCATATGGAAAGGAGAGAAGAGTTGGGTATCCTCAGTCAAAGGCAATGACATTAAACATGAGACTCCTAGTACTGCGTTCTGAATCATGCTCATCCTAAAAATCCATGAAGAAAGCATATTGAATGGAATGAACTCTTTAAAAATATTTGTTATAGCTATCTATAATACGAGCTCATGAGGAAAATATAAGGAAATCCACAGACAATAGTGGGAGACATTAAAATGCAGTAGCCCTGGCAGCAAATAGGGCAGAAAGGCAGTGTAACATACCCTCCAACATTTCACAGCTGAAAACTTGGACATGTACCCAAACAACATGACCCTGTGGTCAAAATGGCAAATGTTATTAATGAGAAGGAACAAACAAGCTGGCAGTTTGTCACACCCCAGCATGGTCCCCAACCTGACTCAGCAAGACTTATGCTATGTTAAATCCCAAGTCAGAACCAAAGTTTCACAGAGGCCTGCCAGGCCTATCAGGCCTGACCAGCAGAGGCAGGTTCATTCCTTGTTCAAGGCCACAGTTACCAGAGATTCACCTCGGGCTCAGAATGATAAACGCGGTTAACTCCCTATTGCCAGCTCAAAATGATAAACTGGGTTATATTATGGGAAGTGCCTGGAGAAGGCCGAACAGATCAAAGTTAACTCCCTAGCTGAACCCAGCTGGCCCTTCGTCAACATTCAGAACTATGGGAGCAAGGTCCTGGGTTGGGCCTTCCAACACAGTTGTTTGCTTTTGCTTCAAGACCCTACCAGGAAGGACAAATACTCTTTTACTTGTTCTGATTGCCAAAGGACTATATCTTTGTTCCCTCCTTTTGCTGGTTAACTGTTTTGAGTGCAAATGACTATATTCTCTAGCTTTTATACTAAATAAAACATTTAACCGTTACAGCAGCTGAAAGGTCTAAACTGTAACTGAGTGCAAATGGGGGCTAAGTGGGAGGAGAGAAAGGGGGAAAGTGGGAGGAGGAGAGAGAGACTGGGACACTTTAAAAGCAGTTTAAAATGGTCAGACAGCAGATTGATTGGAACTGTCCCTGACAAATGAGACAGTTGAGGGTATGAACCAATAGTTGAGCTCTAAAATTAGTAGCAATCATCCTGATATGGAGATGGTGCTTGTTGCTTTAAGGTCTTCAGAGGAAAAGGAATGGCTATTGCCACTCAACAATCAGATTCCAGCTGGGATCCTCAATAGTTTACTTCAAGGAAAGTCTTAAAATTTTTCCATGTTTTTGTCTTGATGGCCTACAATTAATTTCATATGCATCTGCCAAAATGTTCAACTGTATATTGATTGAAAGAGGCTTCGATTAATACAAGTTGTTTTGGCTTTTTTTTTTTTGCACAACTTTAATCAGCTTGGCTGTGGTTTATCACTCAAATTGTTTTCACAGCTACATTTCTTTGTATTTGTTCCAGTTGAAGCTGGAAAATCATTTCAGCTATGTAACAAGCCACACATTGATTCTCCTTCACCAACTGCTTTCCCCCCTCACTTTTCAAAAAAGAAGCCAAACAATGAAAATGATTTTTTAAACTTTTGCCCAATTTATACTGCAGCTTCAACTTCATGGCTTAATCGTGAATCTGTTAAGAGTTTGTAAGCAATTAATGCAAGTTTCTCTCAACCAAGTAAACATGATAACAAACATTTTTTTGTTAAAGACGTTAACATTCATATAAAAATGAGCTACTTTGTGCTTTGGCTCCTTTTCTCCAAGACGAAAGGCCACTTGAATGTTACAGAGTCAATCAATCAAAACTTTATTACGGTCACAGACCAGCACAAAGCGGGCACAAGCAGGGGCGGTCCTACAAGGTAGGCCAAGTAGGCGGCCGCCTAGGGCGCCATCTGGAAAAGGGGCGCCATCCTGGCTGCATGGGCGCCATCCTGGCCCTGCTGATGTTCCTCAGACAGCGCCGCAGCTGCCTGCTTTTGGGCCCCAGCCTTGTGTGCTCGACGCCGCTTCTGGGCATGCACAGAGGTTTCGGCGCAGGCGCAGTTGCTCCAGAGCTGAAGTTGAGCGCAGGAGCAACTGCACATCCGCAAAAAAAAAAAAACCTCCGTGCATGCCCAGTAGCTCCCTTGCGCAGAAGCCTGTAAGCAAAGCACTCCCTATCGGGCAGGCAGGGAGTGCTTCCCTCTCCTTTTGTCTCCGCCGTGAAGCGTTTGCAGGGAAGGAGAAAAGAATCAGTGAAGGAAGTGTAAGTGAAGGAATGAATGAAGGGCTTTCCTCCTCCTCCTCTGTGACCTCTTCTCTCCCTCCTTCCTTTCTTCGGCTCTATTTCTGTCTAGACCTGAGGGGCCTGAGGCTATGAGGAGTTGTGGGAGTTGGAGTCCAAAACACCTAGAGGGAGGGCCCAAGTTTGCCCAGACCGCGCTGCCTGTATTCGACCTCATTTGAACATTTTGGCTGTTTTTCTATTTACATTTACATTGGGATCCTAATTTTGGACTTATGGGAGACTCCTATGAATTATGAGACGGGTGGTAGGTAATAGATTCTGATTTTGATGAATTTACATTGCATTTCTTGTTGATTATTATACAGTTCTGCTTAATATTGTCATACAATATAATAAAAATACAATATAACAATAGAATAATGATATATTTTATATTACATGTAATATTACAAACAATATTGCAGTATAGTGGTATTGTACAAAATAGTAATATATAATATTTTATTTTACTTTATTTTGGGTTATTTGAGTTTTATAGGAGTAATGAAAATATTTAGTAGATGATAATTTTATTGAAATAAATAATTTTATTTATTATTTTATAATAATAATATAATAGAATGTTATATTGTATTATAATGTCAATATATTATAATATAATTATATTGTAATGTAGTATAATATAATTATGATATAATATAGTATGAGTATGGTATAATATATTGTATATACATTGATACAATATAATACTACTAATGGTATTGTGATATTATAATTGTATATTTGTTTTACATGGGGGCGGGGCAAAATAATGTTTTTTGGGGGGGCACCAAAATAATGTTCGCCTACCATTTCAAATTACCTTAGACCGCCCCTGGGCACAAGCGCCCTAAGAGGAGAAGGACAACTCCCCAGTAAACAGTTATTTAAAATCAGACTAGAAATCAGTATAAAAAATATATTTTAAAAGACAGGATATTGTTGCCTTACGATGTCAATCATCACCCGTCTGATATTAAGGGCAGCAGCACAGAACTTAGCAACACTGTAAGTCATTGCAGTGTTAGAGTCCGAAAGCAGCAGGGTCGAATAACATCTTTCACTGCGCCCCGGGTACTTTAAAAACCATGGTCCAATGAGATTGGATCTAAGATCTCTGTAGAGTCAAATCAATATATTTATTTTTAAAATAAAACACATTGTCTTAATGACTCCCAAAAGGTCATTCAGTGATTTCCTCTTTATATGTAGAGGCATGGGTTCAGTAAGTGAAGCAGAAAACTGACTTCTTGGTCATCGAATTCTGGAAGCTCAATTTTGAAATACATGTTTTTATATTATGAGTTGTTCTTAGGGAGCCTCTATAATGTAGCGGTTTGGGTACTAGACTTCGTCTCTGGAGACCAGAATTTGAATTCCAGCTTGGCCATAGAAACCCATCTGGTGGCTTTGGGCAAGTCATATCCTTTCACTCTCAAAGGAAGGCAAAAAGAACCATGCTCTGCACCAATCCTGCCTACTAGAGAACACCATGATAGGTTCACCTTATGTTCAAGTTGGAAATGACATGAAGGCACACAACAGCAATTCTGATTAAGTTACAAGCAAAACCTGAAAAGAGAGAAGCCTTCAGACACAAATTGTGCTTCAAGGCCTTTCTCCTGCAGCTCCCGGGGCAAGCAGAAGATCTCAGGATGAGAACTGTGCCTATTGCTTTCAAATCAACTCTTGTACATGGCAACTCTATCCTAAGGAATTCTTGGTTGGAATATTCAGAGGAGACTTGTCACTCTCCCCTTCTCAGAGTGAGCATGTGTCATCTAGTGGCTTTCCGTGGCTAAGCAAGAACTCTGACCTAGCATTTTTCCCCAAAGCCAAACCACTACTCCATGGTAGCTTGTGAAGCAGGTGTGTGTATGAAAGAATGAATGTTGCCTTTGTATTTTAAACTATGCACAGAGTTTAGAAAATTTTATTTTTTGCTAGAAAAAAACATTCTTTGACTGGATTATTATTCCCATGTAGGTAATTGAGTGTTCGGGATAGTGTAAAAAGAGGAATGAAAACATGTTGAGCTTTTCAGTTCAAATGTGAGCTTGAGAAATTTTATTTGGATGGATTACAATTCTCACATGTTGTTAAAGACAGTGCTTGGAAATGTGTCAGAAAGAGAGCTATGTGAAGTCATTTTTTTCTGTTCAAAGGAGAACTTGGAAATGAACACCCCCCCCCCACCCGTTTTTTTTTTAGACTTTGGTTTTTGTATTTAAATGACAGATTTCAGCTTTGGCCCCTGAAATCACAGGGTCTGGGATGCTTCTGGCCTAGCAGTTGTACAATAGTTTTGATTATAGAAATGAAGGATGGTTGCTTGTCGTCCTACTCTGAAAACATGTCTTGTTCAGCACTTAACAACAATATAAATGGATGAGTGTTACAGGAAAATGATGGTCCAACATAGACCCTAGTTGGAATTTCTCCAATAATACTAACATTCTGCGTACAAAGACAATGGCTGGCACACTCTGTTCCACATCAGCCAGAATCCAACATGGACAGAAGAGCATTATGCCCCAATTGACACACAGTTAATTTAGATCAGCTGCAGACCTTGGAAACTGTAATAATGTACTTCAAATCAGCATGAATGAACCTTGACAGCATTGGGTTTGTATTCAGGGTCAATTTGACCCTGGCTGTGAATTGCCTTGGGAAAATGTTCCCAATTTATGCAAATATTTCCTTGACTTTACAAAGGAAGTTCTGGAAATTTAATTTCATGAAAACAGTCTAGTGAATAAAATATAACCATTGTATTTAAAAAAAATCTAAGATGTACATCAGTTTATAGAGTGTGGCTGAAGAAATCACATTTAAAATGGAAGAAGATGAGAGAAAAATTCAACAATAGGACCAAAGTTCTTTTAAAATGAGACCTCAGGCTTCTCCATTAATGATGATACTGATCTTGACATTCAGAGCTCAAAACGGCCAAGGACCTTTATATCTTAAGGACCGCCTCATTCCTTTTCTCCACCAGTGGTCGCCTCGACCTGCTCAGGAGAATCTTTTATACATACTGGGCCCCAGAGAGGTGCACTTGGAAGCTACAAGGTGCAGAGCTTTTTCAATCTATGCTCCAGTTTTGTGGAACTTGTTGCCACCATATGTTAGAGCAATGTTGGAGCTGCGATCCTTTGCACAAGCTCTCAAGATCTGGCTCTTTGGTCGCGCAGTTAATTTGTAATTCAGACCTAACTGTCAATAGTCACTGCTTGGTTTTAAATGTTTTATATTGTGTAATGCTATTTAAATTTGTAAGTCGCTTGGAGCACCTTTGGTGGAGAGCGACTAATCAAGAAATAAAGTGAAATGAAATGAAAGCGAAACTTTGAGGAAAACACAAACTGTCAGAGTGACTGGTTCCCAAGTGAGGAATAATGAGCTATCAATGCATTTTACAAAAAAAAAGCTCCCTAACAATTAATAGCATATTTTAAATGGTTTTTAGGGTTTTCATTAATTTAATTCTATTTTAATATTGATCTTTGGAGGAGTGTGTGTGTGTGTGTGTGTTAAACTATGGCTGGCATCCCATTGAGACTTTATGGGATTGTAAACTGGATTTACAGCTTTGTAACTTTAGGGACCTGCATTTATCATTATTATGAACTGAACATGGTCCCCAAAACCATGGTGCTGCATATTGGGATGCTGGGAAATAACTGAATGGTAGAGCACTCTTCGTTGGAGGATGAATTAAGAAAGGCAGTATCAGTTCAAATCCAAGTTATTGCTTCAAATGTTGGTTCCCATGCACCAGGATAGCGCTGTCATCATAGTTTCTCAGTGAAGTGGTCCATGGCAGCTTGGAAATGTTTGGTTCAGGTGCAGTTTAATTTAAAAGGTAAGTAGGTGTATTTGTGAGGCTGCATGAGGAGAAGTACCTACAATGGTCAAGCTTTATCTTCATAACCATATCTGCTAATGCAGGATCTTGTAAGCCGTCTTGAATCCCAATTTCGGGCAAAAGGTGGGGTATAAGTGATGTTGATGCTGATGATGAAAATTGCAACAACAATAACTGTGTATGTTCAGGTGCTACTTTTTTGCATGAAGAACCTGGAGTTTCTGAATTGAGCCTAAGGGCCCTTCCACACAGCCATATAACCCAGAATATCAAGGCAGATAATCCACAATATCTGCTTTGAACCAGGTCATCTGAGTCCACACTGCCATATCATCCAGTTCAATGTGGATTTTATACAGCTATGTGGAAGGGACCTTAGTAACGAAGGGTTGCCAGGTCTTGAAGAATTGGGCCCCAGGGAGGTCCTGCAAAGGCACATAATGTGGGAAGAATCAATATGAAAAGTGCAATTTCTGGCCCACATTATGGTTGGACAGGGGCACTGTCAGCCAACTCTGCAGTAGAACACCAGCCCCAAAGCCCAGCCATGTTGAAGCCACCCCTCATTCCCACCCCCAAGAAAACATACCTGGTTTCCTGCCTCTGTCCTTCCTGGTTCCCCTACACATGACCAGTAAGGCAGCTTGTGAGAAGTGGGCCTGAGCTCAGGATGGCTGTCGGGTCACCCAATCCTGGGCTGAGTGCTTACTCTGCCATAACACAAGGCAAAGCCCATATCCTGCTGCAAGATTTGGATTTTTCCCTATGTTTTTCTTAACCAGGAGTGCAACCGTAGTTTGGTATCCACCTGTGGATGAAGCTAGTGCTATTCCAAGCCATTGGCTGTCAGTCTATGGAGAGTTTGTAGGAAAGACAAAACAGTTATGGCCCATGTAATTGGTCTCTGGCACATTAAAGAAATAAAAAATGACAACTCCCACATCAGATAGCATGAGAAATGTTGGTTGAATGGGTATTGCTTATGTGATAATCTCTATGAAGGAGCAGCATCTTGTGCCAGACTTCAAATATGATGCAATGCTTTACCTCACAAGGAAATAATCTCTGCATTAGAGACAAATCACATGTGATGTGAAGCAACTCTAATTAGTTGGAGTGATCAGGTAATTAAATTATGTTTATCCTCAGTTGGTCCCATTAGTTCTTGAATAGAGCAAGTGTTTTTAGTTCATATACACTTTGTTTTACCATTGCTGGCAGAAAGGCTAAGGTTTTAAGAGCAAGCTCTAATTGCAGTTAATGATAATTAAAGAAAAAGATATAAGGATTTAAGGCTTCATTAAATAACATTCCCAAAATATGTGCCTCTGTTAAAGTGAATATTTGCATACATAATGCTTTTTCTCACAAGGCAGAGCAATGACTGAGGCCCAAGTAATAAATCACTCAAAATGTAAAACTAATCACTAACTTCAGGGACCTCGTTTTCTTTCCCTTCGGGGATCTCTTTTTATTCCTCCAAGGCAGTGTTCCAGATATTGTTAGACTAAATCCCCATGTCCCTCACCTTCTATACTGACTGGGGCTGATGGAAGTTACAATAACATCCAAGAGCATCTGCTGGCATTTCCCACTTCTGATCCGAGGGATAAACTAAAACATTACATAAAATGCAGCCAGGATTTTTTTAAAACTAATAGCTGAAAGTCTTGGGAGTCTGATCCAGCTTTAACTCATTGCATGTGTAGTGGCTTGTTAATGTATTATGCATGCATTTATCTGTTTTAGACATTGTGCAAGGAGCTTTTGGGTTGGTCTTTGCACAACATTAGAACACCTTCCACGACAGCTTTGAGGCCTTGAGGTCACTACCTTATCTGGTTATTAGTTGGAGGAGTATAAGGAGGCCACCAAGCAGCACCTATCTCAGGTGCAGTTCTACAACTGAATAAAGAGGAATGAGATTACTTTCCCAGATCTTCAGCTTGTCACTTGAGTTCTTGGACAGGAGTAGAATTGCTGCTTCAGCATCATCCCAGGTCCTGAGGTTTCTGGGCCAAAACCTGTGACTTAAGGACAGCCCCTGATGATGTTACTGGTTATATATTCAATTGCAACTGCAGTTTTGACAATGAAACATAAACACAGGAGAAATTTCTTATTTGGAAATTATTATTATCATCATCCTGCTTTTTTCACTAAAAGAGAGATACAATGTGATTTACAGTAAAACGAACACAATACAATTAAAACCTATACACACATGTGCGCGCGTGCACACACACATATATACACATATAATATATACATATATTGAAATGGAATTAAACCTAAACAGTATTTTAAAAATCCAATCAAAACCCTTGAAACCAATTTAGGGAGAATTTTTTTAACTACAGGAACTGCTTTGATTTTTTCCTTCTCACACTCCCTTAAAAAAGACAGGAGAAGGGACATTTATTCCATCCCATTTACTTTTAACCAGAAGGTGAATGTAAGGTAGAAAGTATAGTGGATGCTGGCACCACAATGACTGGGAGAGAAGAAGGAAGCTATACACAGACCTTCCTTGAAATCTATGCAAGTTTGGAAGCCAGACAATTAATCCTCCTGCCTGGGCTGTACGCAATCCTTTCCTTTGGTCTGAAATGGAGTCCAATAAAATGGGACAATCTGCATCTTCAACTCCCATCTGGAGATGAACCAGAAAACTGGAAACATAGAACTTCTTTTCTCCAACCCTGGTTGTAGTCCTTCCCTAGATGTTCTCTGGTCCCCTCCTCAGTAAGAGACTGATTTGAGACTGGTGGTGGTGGTCTTGAGACTTGAATCTGCCCTATGTGGCCAGGGATAGTGCAGAAATGTATGAAATGAGCAGTTTGTGCAGAGCATGCTGGTCTCAGATTGAAGGACTATGGACCTCTTCATATGGGTCATTGTTGCAGTTCTTTTCACTGCAAGGACAGGGCCTATGTGCCATTACACGACGCATAGCATGACCCACCCACATTCCTCCCAAAGTGGAGGGGAAGCACCGGAAGGCACTTTCTCCACCACTACAGAGAGGAAAGTGTAATTTGGGAAGCTACAATGGAACTACCCACATTTTCCTCCCCTTTTTGTGGTATGATGACAACGGATGGGGACAGAGACAGATTACAATCCACCCTGCACTGTCACCACCATGTGATGGAGGAAGGAGGAAGGCCTTGTAAAGAGGTCCTATAAGTAGTGCATAGGGAAAATGAGATGGAGAGTGAGATAAAATTGAGCTATTATTAAAATGCAGGTGCAATTCAATATTTTTCTTCATCTTGGAAGGCCTAGTTTTTGCATCTGTACCATGCACCGTGCTCTGAGAAATGTATGTTAGTGTTTCATAATGACTTTTTGTTTACAGGAAGTTATAACTTGGCATGCTCCATGTTTGAACTTGGCAGAGCCTATCTCAGCTTGGAAACAACTCATCATTTGTGCAAAAATGCAAAGCAATCAGCTTGGCCAAAACATACTGGTTACTAAAGAATATGTTTTGTTGGTGCATGCCATTAGAAGACAAATGTACATGTACACTTATGTAAACCCTTTATCCCAACATCCTTTGTGTGAAATGTTTTATAGAAGGGGAAAATGGAGTTAAAATCAAATGTCTGTTTCACTGTGCAGTGTGCACAGCATTACTACAAAGCTTTAAAAGGGAAAAATAATATATATATATTATATCTGGCAGGCAACTCATTAATTTTATTAAAATACCAAATTGTTTAGTGCATTTTTGCTCCTCTTTTTTGAAGTGCTCTTTCACCACATTTTAAAATATGGAGAAAGTTATACATCATGCAATATGTATGTTGTATTTTGGGGCAGATGTAGACCGCTCTTTTATTACAGGAGCTACCGCGATAAAAAGGGGGCTGTTCAGATGACGTCCTGGACAAACCTGCATTAATCCATCACAAATCAGGAAAACCCTGGTTTGTGGCAAATTAATTTGATAGTGGGTTTATTCCGTGGGATAAACCCAGTACTTCTGGTGTCTAGACTGTAGAATACTGGACTGCAGTCCAAACAGTATTCCCACGATTTGCTGGCCTAAATTAGCCCATAAAACTGAGGGAATACCAACTCCCTCCCCAAAAGTTCCCTCAAAGCCCTTTTACAAAGAAAATGGCTCATCCCCCCTTCTCCTGGCACGTCACTTCTACGAGCTGGTAGAGCTGTGGCAGCTCTCCAATGGAGGCTGGATAAATACTTTTTTCTTAAAAGGTCTTTTTAGGGCTTTGGGGGAGGGGACAGAATGTCCTGTTGTTCTCCCAGGCCATATCCGGAGAGGACATCTGGAAACCCACCCCAGAAAGGGTGCACTTTTTTGGGGTGTGCATGGACAGGACCCCAGGAACATTCATGTTTTTTAAAATGTGAATACTCCTTGGATAAAGCCCTGTCTGGAAAGGCCCTCAATGTCACTACAAAGTAGTCCCCCTTGCTCCAATTTTACTGTTATTTTCACCATGCAGGGATATACAATAAATTGTGCTAAGTAAAGTCAAGCTGTGATCTAAGTGTGATAACTGGCATTCATTTATGTCTTCAAAGTGAAGAAATAGATTATAAAGATTGTAAAACATGAACAATTTTCACTAAATTTGCCAGAACTGAAAGGCAATATCTACCAGATTTTGGACACGAACAATGGCAGACATGAAGGTTGGGTAACTGGCCCTCTAAATCTTGCTGGACATGAACACCCATTAGTTGCAGCCAATCATGGAGTTTGGTGTCCAAAACATAAGCAATAGACAAAGAATTGCCTTGTGTTGGGTCTGATTGTTGCTCCAATAATCGTTTACGCTTGGCAGTCACTCTTAACAGATTAAACTGAGTTCTGTTTCCCAAGTTCTGCCTTATGTTTAATTGGAAATGCCTGGATTTAAACTCTGGACCTCATGCATGGAAAATGCCCAACCTGCCTCCAGACTATGATCGTTCTCTCTATGTAACTGTTTAATCACTGCTGTCTGTATTGCACACTGCTGCCACATTTTAAAAGTAAGGGGTTAGGCTTACAATGGAGCAATTACATTCAACGAGAGAAAAATAAGATTATATGCACACAGTGCTAATGGAACTAAGACCATGACAATTGCTATTTGAACAATAAGAAATTCAGGTTAATACATTTTCAGGGACTAGACATTTTGAATTCAGGTTTGGTGAAGCTACCATGTATAACTGACACTGTATTAACTAACTTCCTTGTGTGCTTGAAATACTTTCTATATAGTGATCCAAATTCTAAGTGACTGTATTTAGGATTTGGTTTTAACTTGCCAAAAAGTGGAGAAAAGAGTGAAGGGCAGACTATAGAGAATTTTAATGCACCACTTTAAAACAGGATGGTCTTTAAAAAGTCAGAAAATATATTAATAGTAGGCATTGGGGTTTCCTTGTATGAATTTCTAAAAGTGATTTTCTATAAAGTCTAAGTTTACCCCAAGTGTTGTTCAACTCAAATAGCTTGACAAACTCTCGGGGAAGGTTCATAATTCTGTTGGAAAATTATGCTCAGCATGAAAAAGTTGCATATGCAGTTGTGGACATCTGCAGGTAAATCTTGGAAAGATTCATGTCTCATAGAAACATAGTGCTGGAAGGGATCACACTCTGAGGCACTATATTCCACTGTCAAACAGCTCTGTCAGGACATTCTTTTCAACATTTAAAGGTTTCCCCTTAACATTAAATCTAGTCATGTCTGACTCTAGTGGGTGGTGCTCATCTCCATTTCTAAGCTACAGAGCCAGTGTTGACCGTAGACACCTCCTAGGTCATGTGGCTGGCATGACTGAATGGAGCACAGTTAGCTTCCTGCCAAAGTGCTATCTGTTGATCTACTCACACTTGCATGTTTTCAAAATGCTAAGTTGGGAGAGGCTGGGGCTAACAACGGGAGCTCACCCTGCTCTGTGGATTCAAACTACTGATCTTCTGGTCAGCAAGTTCAGCAGCTCAGTGGTTTAACCCGCTGTGCCACATGGCCCCATATCAATGTTTAGGTGGTCTAAAATGCTAATGTTCTTCTGTCAGTCCATGGGGGCAAGTTTTGCATCCCTACATCCCTGCAGTCCTGGTCAGCACAACTAAAGGTGAAGAATGCTGGGCATTGCTGTTCAACAGTTTCAGATTGCCTGCCCAGTTTCCACCTCTGATATAGGATAGGACTGCTTGGTTATGGTGACTGGAGATAATGAGAGTTATAGTCTCTGGATCATGGGATTTTAATGTTTATACTAGGATGATTTTCTGCTTTGTCTGAATGTTTACATTTTATTTATACCTTATGTTCAATGGTTTAAATTAATTTTAAATTCATAGTTATATGTAGTAATTAGATACTATGATTTGTGTGTGTGTTCTATGTGTTAGCATTGATTTTTTTTCATTAGTATGTTGTAAATTGTCTTGAGTCCCCCAGGGGTGAGAAAGGTGGTATTAATAACAACAGCTTAATTTTTATACCTCACCACCATTTCCCCTAAGGGACTCGGGGCGGCTTACAAAGGGACAAGCCCAAAAATTACAGATAAAAACAGAGACTGAGACACCATTAAAATCAACCAAATAACAACAACAACAACAATAACAACAGTAGAAAAGATCTGAATAGCATCAGCATCTGGCTACTTCTGGTGTGGAAAATAATGAACTTAGATAAATAAATGGTATAAGTCAGTGTAAGGCAACTTCCTGTGATCTTCTTCTTGGACTCTGGGTGATAGTGTAAGTTTTAAACCTTCTTTATCTTGGATTTCTTCATCACTAAACAGGGAAGTGAGCTCCTTGACGTGTTGAAACATGCAGCTTTCACGTGTCACTAATACAGTCGTGGTTCAACTGTTATCAGGGACAGATTTTTTAAGAATGATGTTGTCAGTGCCATCTATCTTCACCATGGTTGTTGAAGAGCACACACACCCTCTTTAAAGCAAATGATCCCTCCTTCCATGGGAAAATAATTTCTTCTCTATTTCAGAATAGTGTTTATAATCTCTCCCTTTCACTCAGATGACACTGATGAACTCAGATCTCTGCAGATTCTTGGATTGTATGCTGCTGTGAAAACATTTCTCCCCCCAGTGAAATCTTTCATTTCAAGGGCCAGACACCTGCCACAATGCTTGACACACACCAGGCCACTAACAAAGACAAGTCTCTGTTGCTTCTTACTTCTGTAGCAAAAGCAGACCAGCTGTATTGCATCAAACTCTGTTCCTGTAAGAAATTGATCTCTAAAAATAACTTGGAACCAAAACTCTAGGTTGCTACACTTATGTGTACTTAATCTGGTAATGCAAAAATGGTGGGATTTCTCACTTCATCTCCCTGAGCACTCTGGTAATCCCAAATGCAATTTTTGAAAAATTAGTCACTGTCAGGAAAGACTATGTGAGATTTACCATGTCTTTGGATCTTGATTTCCTCAAGCAGTGCTCCACCAGCCTCATCCATTGTTCTTCTCATTCTCAAAGTAATTTCCCTCAGTAAAGGAAAGTAGCATTATGCCCTGAATCCTATTATTAGTCCCAAGTGGAATTTAAAAAACCCATTGACTCAAATGAAATTCTGTGCATCTATTCTAGGGTAAACCAATAGGATTCATGTCCATGTAAATAACGATAATAGGATTTCTTTATTTGGACTTTATTGCATGAATCTACTAATCTGTGGCAGCTGCATGGACAGTGATAGTGGATACAAACTGGTGTGAGTATCCTTATTATTGTTCCTCTCTCCAATTGTACAATAGTGCCCATTTCCCAATACTTATATGCATTGTGATTGTAATTTCTGTCAGTGGAGATTCTAAGGCTCTATATGGGTTTTTCTGAGAATCACCTTGGGTTACCCAATGGGTTTCCATGGCCAAGTGAAGAATTGAAGCTTGATCTTCAGAATCTCAATTTCTCTATTTATCCTTACATGTCTATAAATGTTTGCTATCTCTTCCATCAAAGTTCATACCAGTGTACAAGTTCACTCCAAGGAAAAATTTCTCAATCACTTCTCAAATGCCATTGTTATCATATTTATATGAATTAGAAAAGAGACCACATCAAAGTCATGCTTTTAATAGAATGATTGGATTCCTAACTTGCATTCCTCTTAATTTAATACATTAGTTTCCAAGTAATAAGTTTCAAATACAGTGGACAAGTGTAATGTCTGGTATGGATTGTATTTTGGTGATAAAAAAAGCCAAGACAGAACATGCCAAAAACTCAAAAATGTGATGAAAATATTTGACATCTGGAGGCAGGGATCCAGGAAATGCAAACACATAAAATATAAGAGCTCTATCTTTGAACAGTTTCCAAGGCCTCACTCTTTGCAATACTAGAGATTTGAGGAATGAAGGGAAATTTCATTTGGGGACAGAATTCATGTTTGTGGAGTCATATCCTCATTTTGTTCCCATACTAGCACCCCTGAGTCCTCTCCAAGTCTGTTTTAGAAAGTTAGGTGATCCTTTGGAACAGTCTGGGAAATGGCTGGAGGGGGAGATGCAGAAGACAGGTACAATATACATAAGTCACATTCTTCCTCTTTCTATTCACAAAAGCCTCTATTATAGAGGAAGACAAGCTACAGGAAGCATTTTCCACCCTCAACACCCTCTAGGACTGGAATGGGCAAACTTCGGCCCTCCAGGTGTTTTGGACTTTAACTCCCACAATTCCTAACAGCCAGTATACTGGCTGGGATTTCTGTGAGCTGAAGTCCAAAACACATGAAGGGCCAATGTTTGCCCATGCTTGCTCTAGGACAGTTGTTCTCAACCTGTGGGTCCCCAAGGTGTTTTGACCTACAACTCCCAGAAATCCCAGCCAGTTTGTCAGCTGTTAGGATTTCCAAAAGGCCAAAACATCTGGGAACCCACAGGTTGAGAACCACTGCTCTAGGATCAGAAGAAACCAACCTGAGGAGCATCAACTAAGATCAGAAAGTAGCAGGAAGAACATATCTTCCAAATGTCCCGATTTGGCTTTTGAAATGTCCCAGTTTCTCTCTCCTTTTTCCTTGTCTTACTTCAGTTACTGTAGACTGAGTTCAAAGTGTAAAAGTAATTTGTGCTCAATTAACTCGGTAAATTGCTGCAGCCTCTCCTAGATTTTCCATTTTGCCCCATTAATAACTTTTGCCATGTGGACCACACCCTAATATAGCTTGACCACATGTGCTCTGGTTTTTGTCTGTGAAATGTGGAAGGGTATGCCAGAATGAAGGAAAACTGCATCTCCTGGCAAATTTTGGAAACAGATTTCTTTTTTTGTTTCGCCTTTTAACATGTGAGCTGCACCCCTTTTCTATTAAATCAAAAGAATGGCTATGAAAATGTATTTTGGAGAAAGTTGCTGGAGAATTAGTTTCTACAGAAACAGTTTTTGAGAGGGAATTTTTGGGGTTTTTTTACAAAAAAAATCATAGTAGCAAGGGGGGGGGGGGGGTGAAAACTTGTATGACCTGATGTGACACCAAGTTCTTGTTAGCTAGGTGGTGGGTTAAGGAAATGGATGAAGTTAAGGAAACAGATTACTACTGAATGACTTGATAGTTATGGTATGCAGTTGTCATTCTTGACTTAACATCGCATGAGAAAAGTTAACAGACATAGGAGCTCCATGGCACAGTGAGCTTAATGAGAACTTTTGCACTGGTTTAAAGCTGAAGAGGCTAGAGATTGATTTTTCTAATTAGTTATGTTTCTTAGTACTGTTGTTAGTCTAGGTTCCATCAGAATTGTTGTCATTAAAATGTTAGAAAATGTTGGTGTGTAGTCTTGTGCACACTCATCATGTACCTTCAAGTTGCCCATTGATTTATGGGGACTCCATGTATTTCATAGCATTTTCTTAGGCAAAGGATAGCCAGAGATGGTTTTGCCAGTTATTGGTTCTGAAATATAGTCTCAGCACTTGGTGTTACTTGGCAGTCTCCTGAGCAAGTACTAACCAGGTCTGATCCTGCTTAAGATAAATGGAAGGACTTCTATGGCACCTGGTATTTGCTGATGGTTTCCCATTCAAGTCCTAAAAAGGGCTGATTAGAAGAAAAGAATGATAAATGCTGGTTAAATCAAAATAATTAATGCAAGCTTTTGAGACTCCGCCAGCTTTTCATCATACAAAAGATATTTTTAAAATAATACAGAATCATGGAATCATAGAATCATAGAGTTGGAAGAGATCCCGTGGGCCATCCAGTCCAACCCCGTGCCAAGAAGCAGGATAATTGTGTTCAAAGCACCCCCCAAAATGGCCATCCAGCCTCTGTTTAAAAGCCTCCATAGAAGGAGCCTCCACCATACTTCGGGGTAGAGAGTTCCACTGCTGAACAGCTCTCACAGTTAGGAAGTTCTTCCTAATGTTCAGGTGGAATCAAATGTTGCTTCTGTTGTTGTTTCATTGATCTGCTTTAGGTGCTCTTTCTGCCAGTGAAAACCAGCTGATTCCTAATGCATCTAAAATACAGGCATGCACTTTTCATCTTAAGAACAGACAAGCATCTCGAGCTCTGAGGATTACCTGGAAAGGAAACCCACTGGAGCACTGCAGCACATCCAGGTACCTGGGAGTCACCCTGGACTGCGCTCTGACCTACGAGAAGCACAACTTGAATATCAAGCAAAAAGTGGATGCTAGAAACAGTATCATATGAAAGCTGACTGGCATAACCATGGCCCTTGCGCTTTGCTACTCTGCTGCTGAGTATGCATGTCCAATGTGGAACACATCTCACCATGCTAAAACAGTGAATGTGGCTCTTAATGAGACATGCCACATTATCACAGAATGTCTCCACCCTACACCACTGGAGAAATTCTATTGCTTAGCCAGTATTGCACCACCTGACATCCACTGGGAAGTAGCAGCCAATAATGAAAGGACCAAGGTAGTGACATCTCCAGCCCATCTCCTGTTTGGACACCAGCCAGCATGTCAATGCTTTAAATCAATAAATAGTTTTATAATATACAGAGATACTTGCAGGAAGACCATAGCAAGCAAGAGTCCAAAAGTGGCAGGATAAAACCCGGAACCTCAAGCCATGGCTGCTACCGAATGAAAGACTCCATCCTGAGTACACAGAAGACTGGATGACTTGGAAGATGCTGAACAGATTCTGCTTGGGCACAATGAGATGCAGAGCCAACCTTAAGAAATGGGGCCACAGAGTGGAGTGTGGAGAAGAGCAAACCACAGACCACCTATTATAATGCAGTCTGAGCCCTGCCACATGTACAATGGTGGACCTCCATATAGCAACACCAGAGGCACTCCAAGTGGCCAGCTACTGGTCAAAGGACATTTAATATAATGCCAAGTTTTAAAACTTTTTTGTTTTTTAAATACATTATAACTGCACCCTTGGTTCGCTTCTGATACGATAAAATAAAATAAATTGATCTGAAGCAGTTGGGAATTGGGGAAGTTGAATTCCAAAACACCTGGAGGGACCAAGTTTGCTCATGCCTGATCGGGAGGGATCTCAGTGAAAACAATCCACCTTTTGCAATAAGAAGACTGAGTAAATGACAATAACATTTTAACTCTATTAATAACCACAAAGTAACTCCATTTGGAATCCAGGATGGCTGGCTGTAATTTCCATCAAGTTTCCAGTTACCTTGTTGCAGTAAAAGGAAAAGGTTTTGTGGCTCTTTAAAATAGCCAGGTTTTATTTAGTAAACATATAGTTTTCTAGACTGGTGGTGCTTGATCTCTCATGTGAAGATAGTGGCTTTTTGTCAGACTTGGCCAAACCTGGCCTTTTGACCGATGTGTGACACATGCAAAGAGTTGCAAAAGTTTTAATCATTCCATTGAAATTCCTCCACATCCCCAGCTGATAATTCCACCCTGCTTTAAGTATGTTGAGGGAATCACTCCAAGAGGGTAAGGCCATGGGAATAGTACATGGGCCCATCTTCTGAGATGATCAGGCACACATGAAATTTGCTGCATGCCAACTTCCCTCCGGGCCTTTCCATCTGTTCTCTCTGATGTTGCTGATGAGAATGCAGATTTACATAACAGTTCTGGATGGGAACAGATGAGCCTTAAGACAGCTTGGGAGATTTGCACTGCAAAAGCTCCAGGCTGGCACAGATTTGTTGCGTGCTCGCAATCCCATGGCGAGTTTCATTCGTCACTGCCAATTCATTTATTTCTTGTTCATTCCTTTTCTTGTTCATTCCTTAAACATATACTGTGAAGAGCAAAATGGCTTGACTTCTGTGATCACATTGCTAAGGGGGAAAGAAAATCGTATGAAATGCTTGTATATTTCTGTGTTTGGAAAAAATCGCTAAGAATCTATTCATTGGCTTTGTGTTTGACCTATTTTCCACACCCACGGGATTCATGGTTGCTAATGATGGAATCAAATAAACCAAGTACCATTACAGGGGAGAAGATAAAACAGATTAATTAAAATGACACATTTTTTTTAATTCTTAAAAAAAGAAATAGAAATAGGGAGAACAAACCCACTCTCATCCAGGTAAGAAGCCTGTCCTGTAGCATCCCAAATGAAATGTGAATGGCCTACTTGAATAAAAAGGTTTTTGCTTTCACTCAGCTGGTCGAATGCCAAAATGGGTTGGAAGAAAGAGAAACTGGGTCATTTTAAAAACAGCTTTTAAAGTGGGATGACAGAGGATTAATCAGGACTGATCTTGCCAAATCAGGATAGTTGGAGGATATATTTTAAGACCTGGGCAAGCTCATATGGAATACAATTTGTAACTCTTCATATGATAAGAGTGGTGCTGGCAGGTTATAGATGCTATCTCAGGGCAGTTTATGAATTTTATTATTGTTATTGGTTTTGATGCTTGTTTTATATATTGTTTTAATGTTGTTGTTTTATTTTGTATTTACTGTTGTCATGTATTTTACTGTGTTACATTTTAACAGTTTTGATTGGGCTTGGCCCCATGTAAGCCACTTGAGTCCCTTTGGGGAGATAGAGGCAGACTACAAAATAAAGTTATTATCATTATTATTCTAATTTATACAGATAGCTATTTTGTGAGAAGTTTTGGTTGTTTTTTTTAAAAAAAAAACCCTGAGGGGCATGAAAGTCTCCTTCAGGAAGAAAACTTGGCTTTCCTCCAATCCATGTGATTGCAATCTAGATCGAAGAACCTGCACTTGTCTGCATGATTCCATTGGTCTATCATGCCTACTACATAATCAAAAGGTTTTCAAGCAGTAGCTAACTGGGGGCTACATTGCACCCAAGTAGCTAATGCTGAATGCACGTTAATGTTTCTCAAATAATTTGGGAAAGTTTTAAAAATCTCTTACTGCCCACTATATACACCATATACACCTTATTTTATTTTGTTTCACAATAGATGCTGTTGAAATATTTTTTGCAAGCTGTAACTTGTATATGTCAAGCTTCCTTTATTTCAAGGCCAATCATCAATCTAAATTAGTGATGCGTGTGTATTCTATTTGGCAGAGCTCTGATCTTTTTCAACTGGAGGTTTCAAATTTGCAAATAATGTTTTCTTCATTTTTCTGTGATGGTTTCAGTCCAAACTCAGAAATGCCAAAATAAGACTGGGAAGGAAAATGCCTCCTATTGCAATAAATATGTGAGCATCAATTGGAAAGATATCCAAATCAAGTACACTGATACTACTCACTAATTTTTATGTCCAGGGCAAGCAATGAAGCAGATCAGAATGCTTATTTAAAATACATGTGCTTATAAAATACATGCGCTTATTTTAAATGCATGAATTTTACAAAAAAAATCCTCGCAATACACCATTGCACAACAATTTTGTGTCTTATCAGAAACAACCACTATCAATCCATATGGCAGCTGGATATATTTCAGCCATTTTTGTTTTAATATGCAACTCTCTTATATATATATATATATATATAAGACTCTCATATATATATATATATATAGAGAGAGAGAGAGAGAGAGAGAGAGAGAGAGAGAGAGAGAGAGAGAGTGAGTTGCATATTAAAACAAAAATGGCTGACATATATCCAGCTGCCATATAGATTGATAGTGGTATATATATATAGTTTACATTTAGGAGACACCTTGGAATCCTTCCAAGCAATGGAGAGTTGCAAATTTCGTTCAAAGTTCCCTAGGGAGCCCTGAGAATGCAGGCAGAGAGATCTCTGGACAGAACCAGCTGTTCTTTGTGCCAGAGGTTACAGGTGTTCTGCTCCTTTTGCTGTAGAATCACTGTTAGAATGTCTTAATCAGCTCTTGTTGTGATAAATCTTGACATTCAGGCAGTTACTGTGAGAGTCCCCATGGCCAGGATCCCAAGGAGAGTTCAGAAATTCAGGGAACTGTGTTGAGCCGCATTATTTATTTATTGTTACATACATTTCTATCCTGCCATTCCCCCCACAAGGGGACTCAGGACGGCCTTACATGAGCAATTTGGAGTGATGCAATCCAAATTATATACCAATAAAATTAAAATTAAAACAATAAAATCCATTTAAAACATTATCTAGATTCAACAGTAAATTCATTAGCAATACATTAGCGTCCTAATATACCAAAGCCATGCCGGGAGAGTCCAATATCAGGATGTCTAAAAGTTTTTCTTCCATATTGCTGTTCCCCTCTAGTCGAATGCCTGGTTCCAGAGCCAGGCCTTCAGTTGTCTTCTAAAGGACAGGAGGGAGGTTGCCAACCTGATGTCCTTAGGGAGAGAGTTCCACAGACTGCCAAAAAGGCCCTGTCTCTCGTCCCCACCAACCGCGTTTGCGAAGGTGGTGGGATTGAGAGCAGGGCCTCTCCTGATGATCTTAAGCTTTGTGATGGTTGACAGCAGGAGATACGTTTGGACAGGTAATCTGGGCCAGAACTGTTCAGGGCTTTAAAGGTTAAAACCAGCACTTTGAATTGTATTCGGAAGCTGATCGGCAGACAGTGGAGCTGGTGCAACAGAGGAGTAGTGCGTTCCCTTTATGCCGCTCTGGTTAACAACATGGCTGCCGTCCGTTGGACTAATTGAAGCTTCCAATAAGTTTTCAAAGGCAGCCCCATTTAGAGATCGTTATAGTAATCCATTTGGGATGTAACCAGAATGTGAACCACCTAAGTCAGACTTCCACATTTGTGGAAATTGTTTCCAAAAGGCACCAAATCCATTTGAACAGATTTTACAGTAATTTTTTTAAAAGATGTTAATAATATGCTTTCTTTTGCTCTAAAATGCAATTTTCCAAGCCCTATGTTGAAGTGGCTCCAGCAAAGGACTGTTGCCTTGTCACGGTGCTGGAGCTTGAGTTCCTCGAGAAAAACCATGAAGGGACACCCAAGACGGGAAGGTCATGGCAGAGAGGTCAGACTATATACAATCCCTGGGGAAGGTAATAGCAACCCACCCCAGTATTCTTGCCATGAAAACTAAATGGATCAGTACAGGAAATTCTAAAGTTGACTGGTCCATGAGGTCACAAAGAGCCAGAAGCGACTGAACAAATAAACAACAACAACATATTGAAGTGGTTTCATATATTTTAATAGTGTTGATATGTACATAATATTCTGATCCTAGCCAACATGTGGTGCTACCTACAACTTTTTTTAATTTGGTACTTATTGGAAATGAATTCCACATTTTCTGTGCATATCTGTGTATTTATATTTACACATGTACCAAATAGCAGCACTATGTAACAAAATATCCAACCTAAGAATCCAAAAGTACTGTTGCTTCAAGCTTATGAACTCTATATTTGTTACATCCCTGGTACTAGCCTACTTCCTTTCCATCAACTCGTGCAATATTTAAAGCAGGAGGTAATAAGACCAGGCTTTCAAAAATATTACAGATAGAAAGTTGGGGAACTACTAGAATTCAGGAGCTAACAATGTGGAACAGAGGCGGTATAGTCCATGTATTCCATTTTAACATAGTCATTGCCACCCTACAAATCAAAGATATTTGACAAGAGGGTGGAAGTAGGAAACTCTTCTTTTCATTCCCTGACCTCTTCTTAAAAGAATGCAAAATACTGATTTTTATTTCCATAGTTCTATGCCAGTGCAGCCAGGGACAGAGTTCAGCCAGAGGAGACTGGCAAAATATGCCAGCACAGTCTCTGGCAGGAAACCCCTTTTCAGATTTGTTTATTCCAATGTTTTCATCCAATATCCAAGTGGAACACTAGAGTTTTCCCCCCAGTTTCTTTTTTTTCTACCAGTTTTCCCCCCAGTTCCACTTATTTTGCTTTTTGCTAGTCCATTTCACGTATGAGTTCCTTCTGCCTTTTGTGGAAAGAGGTTCCTGGTCAAATATACTTGCATCATGTGTGATTGATTATCAGTAAATGTTTTTCTTTCTTTCTTATATTCTATATGCCAGTAACTCACTTAATAAAAACTTTTAAAAAAGGAAAGTGTGGGTAACAAACTTGTTTAGGCTGAACCAGGAAAATTGTAAGCAATCTCATTTCATTGTGGATTTAATGCAGCCATAGTTGCTCCTGGTGCCCATTAGCAACCAGATGGATGCCTTGTCCTAACTTAACCAGCAAGTTCCTCCTGGCTGAGGGTGGGGAGCGAAGGGGGGCAGGGGAGAGAGAGGTTGAACTCATAATTGGTCCAGGTTGAATATCCCTAATCTGGAATTCCAGTTTCTCAAAAATTGTCCACACAAGTGGCTGAAATTCTGATACCTTTGCCTTTCTCCCAATACTGGGTGGCCCAAGGCACCATACAAATGATCAAAACCAGTACAGTTTAAAAATGTGTCTATGAATGTGTATGCTGTGGCTGGGCCTAACACAGCAACCTAAACCACTGTGCTGCAGAAAAATCCTGTCGATCAGAAGGTCAACAGTTCAAGCTCAGGTTGGGGTGAGCACCTGCTGTTAGCTGCAGCTCATCTGCCTGCCTAGCAGGTCAAAAGCAGAAATGCGAGTAGATAAAATAGGTACCACTTTTAGCAGGGAGGCAATAAAGGTGCCCTTAAGCACATTGATTGGAGGAAAGCTCTTCGGCATGGAAGATGGAGCAAGTGCATCCCACCTGGTAGCCAGAGTCAAGCACAGCCTCCAAGATGCCAGAAATAAAAATGGGGAAACTGCCTTTACCTCTGTTTGTGTTGTTCTGTCATTATTGTATAATCAGCATTGAATTTTGTCATATGTGTGTTCTGTAAAGCTGTTCTGAGCCCCCTTCAGAGTGAGAAGGGTGAGGTATAAATACTGTAAATAAATAAAATAAATAAATGTGCCTTCAAATTTCTTGTCCACTTACAGTGATCCCATGAATTTCATAGAGTTTTCTTAAGCAAGGAATACTCAGAAGTGATTTCAACCATTTTTGACACATAGTTTACAGCACTTAGTATTCATTAATGGTGTTCCACGAAAGTACTAAACTGGGCTGCCCCTGCTTAGCTTCAAATATCAGACAAATCTGGTGCCTTTAGGGTAATTAGGCCTTTTTATAGACAAAATACTAATTGCAAAATATAAAAACAATATTTACAGATGATTAAACAATCTGTAGTGTTAAATCCATTGAATTCCTTAAAAGACAAACTCTAAAAAAACAACTAAACAGCATACTTTTCATAGACATTTTCAAAAAGTTTCACAGAATAGGAAAATTTTCACTTGTTTGTGCAATGAAGAAAGCAGGGAGCTATCCTAGCTGGGCTTGCCAGTTCAGCAATATGCCAAGTACTGAGGGGTATGAGCCAAAACCTGAGACTAGGGATGGCCCCTGATGATATCATGAGGCATTATGCATTAAACACCAGCCACAGGTGCTCGTAGCTTGTCATTCAAACATATGAACACATGGAGTACACATGGGGGTGGTGCTTAATGGAGATATTGTATATTCTTGTATGGAAATTAAGATAGAAATCTTAGTTACAGTCTGGGCTGTTCCCGGATGAAGGTGAAATGAGGGCATTACTCCTTCTGATCTTTTTAGGGAAGTTGGATAAGAAACATTTAATCTGGACTCTTATGTTTCTGGTCCAAAGATGGATGCAGACCAAAATGGAGAGTGAACCCTGCCACCATAACTGGAGAGTCTTTCATTTCTAGAAATCCTAGAGAAGAGGAGAAGTCTCAGTAGACTGCAGGAGGGCAAATGTCCCCATCTTCAAAAAGAGGGGGAAAAATAGGACCCAAACAATCACTGCTCAGCCTGACATAAATGCCAGGAAAGATTCTGGCACAGATGATTAAATAGACGATCTTTTAACACTTGGAAAAGAAAGGCATGCTAAGTCAACACGGGTTGCTCAAACACGGGTCATTCCAAACTAACCCCCCCCCTTGTTGCAGGTTTGGTAGATGAAGGGAATGCTGTGGATGTAGCATACCTTGATTCCAGTAAGGCTTTGAAAATGATATTGTTGCAAAGATTCCTGTAAATTGTAGGCTAGTAAGCAATGCTATTGTTAGATGGGTTGGGAAGTGGTTAACTGGCTGAACCCAAAGGGTTCTTAAAATGGCTTCACTTCAACCTGGATAGAAGTGACCCCGGGTTCCACAGGGGTCTGTCCTGGGCCCAGTGCTACTCAACATCTTTATCAATGACTTGGATGATGAAGTAGAGGGCATGCTTGTCAAATCTGCAGAGGACACCAAATTAACAGGGATAGCTAATACTCCAGAGGCCAGGTTCAGAATCCAAAATGACTTTAACAGATTAGAGAGCAGGGCCAAAAATAAAAAATGAATTTCAGCAGGGAGAAATATAAAGTACTTTACTAGTGCAGAAAAAACAAAATGCACAAATATAGGAAGGGCGACACCTGGCTTTTTAAAAAAGTACACGTGAAAGGAATCTAGGAGTCCTAGTAGACCACAAGTTGAACATGTCAACAATGTGATGCAGCAGCTAAAAGGTAAATGCAATTCTAGGATGCATTAAAAGGAGAATAGTCTCGAGATTGAGGGAAATAAATAGTACCACTGTATTCTCTTTTGAGCAGACTTTGCTTAGAATACTGTGTTCAGTTCCAGGCATGACAATTCAAGAAAGGTATTGACGAACTTGGGGTCTCTTCTAGCTCTATGATTTTATGCAGTAACAAATCAACGAATCCTTGCCAATTGTAAGAAGTTGTTGATTTTCAAGTTGGGCCCCTCCCAAACTGAAGAATTTGCATCCTCAACTGTTGTGTGGAGACTAAAGGCCAGGCCCTGAGATCTGGTCATTCTAGCCTCCCAAGGAAGAGTCCCAATGTCTGGGAGCAGCCACAGAGAAGTTCTGTGTTCCCACCAAATGTGTCTGGAAGGGAATAGGATTCATAAATCTTAGAGCTTTGACAATGTTAAATGTTAAATAAGATGCTCTAAATATTGCAAATTTATTTTCTATGTTTAAATAAATCTCAGTTTGAGTCTTTATAACCTCGTCTATCTTAAAGTCTGTTGAGCAAGGAAATGCAAAGTCCTTTAGGAGAAAAGTGCGGTGGAAATGCAAAAATTATTGTTAGTTTTGGCAAGCTGTCCTGCAGCGTGTCAGGAAGGCCTTGGCAAGCAGAATCATCTGGCTTCATTCAAACTCCTTGCTGCTCTTAAGCAATCCTCCATAACCCATTGCATCTCATGAGAAGCCTGAGATATTCTGGGTCAGGGAGGTGGGTCTGAAGTCATTTCCTCTGCTCTGATTTTAGAGACACAACCAGAGTGGAAAATTATCTTTGATCAAAGAACGAGAGATAATTACTGTATAAAAATGTGTTGGTGGCAATTCTATAAATACCGAAGTGTTTCAAAGCAAAGCTGTTGGTGAAAAAATGTAAAAGGGGAGGTGGAAAAGCTTAAGATAAACGAGTAATAAAACCATCATGTTGAGTTGAAAAAGAGTTTGTTTTCTCCTGTTTCTTCCCTTAACCCAATGTTGCTCTTCTTTATTTGCTATCACATTCATCCAAACATGATGTGCCCACAGGCAAAAGGTATTGCCAGCTGAAGAACTGTTGGAAAATTTCACTAAGAGGGTTTGTTTTATGGGCCTCTTTCAACTGAAGGTATTGATTTGTTGATAAGTACCAATGCTAATGCAATCCCACAGCTGGGGTAATGCAGCCGCCTAATTAATTCAGTTGGGAACCTACTAATCAGTCAACATTTCCGACATGTTTCTCCTTGTTGCAGAGTAGAGGGATCCAGCTGGATCTTAGTACATGTAAATGTTTTCAGCCCTTCCCTCACCTGATTCAACTTCATTAGATATACAATTTCAACTGAATCACATCATCAGTAAGTTAGACAGAGTAGTTTATAATCCTCTTGGCTGGTTTTCACTTAAAGGGTTAGGAAACATATAAACCTGAACAACATAGGTTTGTCAGATCTCGGAACCTGGCTCCCAGTCTCCAGTTTTCATTAATCATCTTCAGGCTGGAGGTCAGAGTGCAAAAATTTCAGTTTTGGTTTGCTCACTTTCAGACAAAAGGAAAGGGCTATGTCCAAATCTTCAGCTCAGCTAGTATAACAGCAGCATACAACATTTTGAAATGTATAATTGGTTTGTTGCTGCACCTTACAAAGACTATGCATTTACTTATTAACCACTTTATCACACTGAGAAATTTCCCAGTCATAGGGTTAAACTACTTCTGGCTGTCATGCATAGCCTTCCATGGTTAAAAGGAGGTAGAAGTGTCCTGTAAGGAGGGAACTCCGAACATTAAGAGATTTCCCCCTCGTAGGATACTTCAGTCTCTTTCCAAGCATGGAGAAGCATGAAACTCACCACATCTTCCAGGGTTGAAAAAAGGCAGAAATATCCCGAAAGGAAGGAGCTCTGAACAAAGGCCAGCAACAGTGTTCAGAGCTCCTACCTCTTATCGTTCTTTACTTCTATGGTTACAATTGAAAAACAGGTGGTATGGGAACCATCAAAGCTTTCCATCCTGCTTCCTTGCCCAACCATCAGCAGTCTCTTGTCTCCTATGGGCTTTGATGCAGAACCGTAGGATTCCATGGAAAGCAATGGTTTTAACCTGGATCATTGTCTCTTGTATCCTGTGGTGTTTGGGGCAGAACAATGGAAATAAGTGGCTTTAAACCGTTGTCAGTCTCCTTTAAGGTAAGGGGCTTTGGGCAGGGCAAGGGATCTCTGGGTTTTTGGATATTGCTGTTTCTCCTGAATAAATACAAAAAAGTAATACTGACGTTGTTATGAATGTAAAATGAATGAATTGCCAGCTCTTAAGTTTCAACATGTGAGTGTGGGACTGCTAATGACATAAGAGGAGTGTTTCTCTACTCTTACAGGGACGATCACCCATGCTTTCCCTCTCAATAGATTCGTCCTTATTTGTTAGTTGTTATGGCACTACCCAGCTTTGCATCCAACCTCTGGCTAGGAGAATGTTAGCTGGATTAAATGTTCCTTATGCAATCTGGAAACAGATAATTTAGTTAAGATTTTTGTCTTAATTTACAGTTAGGAAAATTATGACATCTATGTGTGTTTTAATGCAAGCTGTTAGCAACTGTGGTTGATACTGATAACACTTAAGGACATCATCAGACTTTATCCTGCCCCAGATATAGAAGACTTCCCTCAGTTTTTGCTTAGTTAACTCTCATTCAGATCCTGAAAAAAATACTTTTTGGTATGTGGAATCTCCTAGTAAGCACAGCAAATCCATTATAGTGCAAAAAGTTACTTTCATAAATCAGATTCATATCCCTTTGATTCTGCATACAGAACAACTGACATAGATATGGTCTTGTGATCCTCACTTCAACATGCATTCACTGAAGATGTAGAGTCTGAATGCTGTTTTTTGGATAGGTTTGTTTTCTCTGCAGATGAGAGTGTGGATAGGGGCAACAACAAGGAGGCTCTTCCTCCATCCAGATCAAGAGCAGACACATACAGGGTGCTTTCCCCTTGCATCATTTTGCTTATCTTATTTTCATCATGGACCCCAGGAGGACATCCATCTAAGTGGTGATCAAGCTTACACCTCTTCTGTGCCTGAATGATGACAGCAACAACATCGGGCTTCAGGCCATATCCTTGCTTTATGATCTCTTTCCCTTTGAACTGTATTTATTCAGAGCAGACAGTAGGCTAGTACATTCTCCTTCTTTTGCTCTGCCTGGAGTATGAGAACTGTTTCTGTTTCTTCTCATCCTGTTTGATCTTCTACATCTTGAACTGGCATGCACCCTTCGAATGGTATCTCATGCTCCTATCCTCTCAAGAACAGCCAAAGGAAATATCTGCTGTCTGTCTGGAATCTCTGGAGAGATGGGAGTAGGGCTTCTACTCTTACAAAACATACTTTCTAGATAGGCATGAATGACTCTGATCTAATGTACCTCTTTTTAGAAACAACCCACCAGTTGGAATAATTGGCTGCCGCATCTGTATTGCCAAAGTAGTACTAATCTGGTATCCTCACAGTGCTTACTCTAAAGTAAAGGGAAGGAGGGAAGTTAAATCTTTAAAGCAATGTCTTTTGGGCTCTGATTAATGTTTAAAGAGTTTTTGAAGATGAGGTCTGTGCTCCAGCATTGTTTTGGCTCTTACGTTTAGTGAGCAAAAGCCTTTTCTAATTGTGCATGACCCCTATGGGAAATAACTACTGAGTCAAGTGAGAGGCTGTAGTAGGACAAAAAGTATTTTGGAGGAGAAGCTCTGAGAGTACACTATATTTCAGCTACCAAAATTATACTCCTCTTTGCCAGGAAACCAGGGTTTGCCCTTTCCTCATATTCTTTCTCCAAAGGGTTATAAGGACACGGGCACACATACACACACAGTGTATGCATGCGTGCATTCAAAGACAGGGTAATACTCTGCAGGGGAAAAATCTTTGCTTTCTTGGTAAACAGAGACTGCTAGGATATAAAATAAAAACACTGGAATAAACACAGCAGATTTGGCAGTCTTGCTTGAAAAAAGAGAGAGGAAAGAATGTGTTGGCATATTTTGCCAAATTTTTTAAGTAAAACTTTAGATCTGGTTGCAAATGTGCAATCATCCCAACACAAATAATCCATTAAAAGTTTCCAGTAACAATGATGGCTCAGTTTTTGTTACTCACTGAAGTAACATATTCTTAGTTACTCACTGTAGCAATATATTCTTTGTTACTCACTGTAGCAGTACATTCACAGTATTTATTTATTTACTTAATTTTATACCGCCATTTTCAGCCCGAGGACGACTAGTGGCGGTTTACAAAACGGCACTATTCAGTGCCCATAACAATATAAAAACAGATAAAAATCACATAGCTAAAATCACATACATATTAACATAAAAAACATAATAAAACCATTACTCCTCCGCACTTCATTACCAATTCATTGTCCAGTTGCATTGTCCAGCCATTCCGAGATCAGAGGTCACAGCTACACTGCGTTTGGAAATGCCTGCTCAAATAACCAAGTTTTTACTTTTTTACGACATGTTAAGAGGGTGGGGAGGGCATTCCATAGCTGAGGGGCCACTGCTGAGAAGGCCCTGTCTCTTGTCCCTGCCAGCCGCACCTGTGAGGATGGCAGGACTGAGAGCAGGGCCTCCCAAGAAGATCTTAAGTTTCTAGATGGTTCGTAAGGAGAGATATGTTCAGACAGATAGGTAGGGCGGGACAATTTAAGGGCTTTATAGGCCACGGTCAGCATTTTGAATTGTGCTCGGTAGCAGACTAGCAGCCAGTGGAGCTGGCGCAACATTGGAGTTGTATGCTCCCTGAGCATCGCACCTATTAACAACCTGGCTGCCACCCTTTGAACCATTTGGAGCTTCCGAACAGTCTTCAAAGGCAACCCCACGTAGAGAGCATTGCAGTAATCTATAAGGGATGTAACCAGAGCATGGACTACCGTGGCCAAGTCAGAAACTCATTCAGGCCCATTCTTTGCTGTTGTGAAATAACCTCCCTCCCCAGATTGGTAAAATGAACTCTGGGATTTTACAGGCCTATTGCTTCAGGGGCTTGGGGCAGTCTTTGAGGTCCATTCTATGAGATAATGGCTCTGCTCCGGGGCATTAAAATAGCCTCCAAGGGCTCTTGTGCACTTCTGACCTGAAATATTCCTAGATGAAAAGCAGAGAAATGTGCAAGTTGCTTAGCTGTTCAAGGAGATGGTTTTTGTTCATCCAACATGAAAGTAGAAACTCAGAACAATTTGGCTCAGCTCCATTTTCCATCCCTAGCCTCAATCTGGCTTCTAGATGTTTGGCACTTTCCCAGCCTTTCTCACTCTTAGCATGGATAAGATTAGCACCTGGAAGAACAGCTGGTTGAAAATGAACTAGAAAGGAGTTGATGGCAATGCTGGCAGAAGACAAAGTCAACTTCAAAGGATATACCATCTCCATTACATTAGGCACCAGTGAATGGCCTGCAGCCTTGGGGTCCCTCCAAGCTTTGTGCTGGAAACCCAGAAGGGCATGAGTGCTGCTTTCTCCTTTTCTTCTGCCAGTGATTTCCAAAGACAGCTGTGCACCTCCTGAGATCTGCATCCCCACAGCATGGTGGATAATTCACAATTGCTTTCAATCAATGTTCTATTTCCAGCTAGGCCTTTCCAGGTTGCTTTCATACTCTGAGTAGAAAGGATGTCAGAAGGAAAAGTGGGTTGAATCAAAGGACAGTCCTCTTTCCATTTGTAAAAAAACAGAGTTTGGGAAAGTTACTTTTGAGGGTGTCATCATGGCCCTGAATAGCTTCCAGCTAGCAGGGCCATGGGGATCCCTCCAAGCTTTGTCCAAAAAAAGCAACATTTTCAGTCTCTAGAACCTTGCACCTCTGTGAATGCAATTCTCCGATTGCTGTATTTTTGTCATTTTCTGGCTGTCCTTCAGTATCTACTGCTCTGAACAGCCTATGTATCTATGCACAGGGGCGGTTTGTTCCTTTGAGGAAATGTCAGGGTGTATTAGCATCTGGAAGAACAGCATCCTTGCACAGCTGGTCCTCTATAGCCACAGATTTTGTATTCACTGATTAAACCATCCATGGTTTGAAAATGTCTCCCATCCCGCAAAGTCTTCCAAAAAGCAAAAACTGTTTTTGACATTTTATTTAAGGGACATCATTTTACTGTAGCACCGTATGATAATGGAACTTGCACATTCATAGATTTTGGTACCCATGTTAGGTCCTGTTTAAAACCCTCAGAGAAAGAGACCCCACCACACTCTGAGGCAGTGTGAAACAGCTCTTGCCATCAGGAAGTTCTTCCTAATGTTCCTAGGTGGAATCTCTTTTCCTGCAGCTTGAATCCATTGCTTCATGTCCTAGTCTTAAAAGTATCCGATAACAAGCTTGCCCCTTCCTCAATGTGACATCCTTTCAAACATTTAAACATGGTCATCATGTCCCCTCTCAACCTTCTCCAACAAAACTCACAGTGTTGCTCCTCAAAGGGCTTGGCTTCCAGACATTTTGCCATTTTGTTGCCCTGCTCTCAACATGGTTCAGCATATCAATATTCTTGGTTTATATGTATAGGTGCAAATTCATCAATAATTCTATGCTATCACAGAAGGAAGGACTAATACCCCAAACAATGCAACCCTACCCCATGCCCTTACACTTAAAGTTTGGGAAACATTGGTTGGCAGGAAAGAAGGTTTTAAAAGAAGTGCATGCCCACCATGGTTATATGTGTGTGAAATGAGTGGGCACGGGGTAATTGGTTCCCAGCTATCAGCATGGGATGGGTAAGTTGTATGTCAGCAATGGGATAGTTTAGGAATATGGCCCTGCCCAATTCTGGCATGCAGATTTTGACTTGCTTGTCTGAAAGCAATTAGCCCTTAACACTAAATTTTTCAATTAATTTTGGTGGATAGTTCCCCTATAAACACCAGCCTTTTTAAAAGACTACACTGGCACCAATGTACACTAATAAAATCCCATTGCTTAAGGAAAATTGCCATTTTCAAAGGAGGCAGAAACACTCCTGAAGCCCTCTGCATAATGTTTTTAAAAATCTCAATTTCCATGTCTTCGGAGGCAGAAGGGAAAATCCTTTACCACCGATCAGAAATAAGTAGCAGAAAATGGAGGTTTGAAGGAGAGGTGCTTCCTCATGCTAGAGAAGTGATATTGAGTAGTATGCATTTCTCAGCAAGCGAACAGCTTCTTATAAATGTGTATCTTGGAGAAACACAATTGACTTAGAGGTCAAAAAACAGATGAGGAATTATCTTTTGCTGTTGTCGCAATAGTTCAAAGCAGAATAAAACATGCTTTCCACATTTATTTGCGCTCAATATCAAAAAACCTAATTAAATCCATGAACAAGAAAATAAAATAACCATCTTCAAGATGGACTTGTTGAAGAAAGGAAAAAAGTTACAAGATGGATTAGAATGTAAACTGAAAGGTTGTATGACTTTTGTGCAATCTAATGCAAATTAATGGTCTGAAAAACCTTGTTATTCTATTTTTATTTTTGAGAAGTAGTGGTAACCCACAGTAGTAAATCTCATGTGCTAATTCATTAATAACAAGTAGCTGTAAATACTTGTTCAGTTGCAGTTAAAGTCAAGAATGTAAGTAAGTAAATTAATTTATGTACACTTGGATTAATACAGAAAATTAATTCAGGGAGGGAGGGTCCATAATAATACTTTCAGTATCAGTATAGGTGATTTATAGCTATACTGACAAGAACATTTAATGTTTTAGGTATTCATTTGTCTTGCATGCTGACACCAATTTTGTCTTAGGAGTAGTCTTGAACAAGTACACTTCCACTTCTAAGTAACCATATAAATGAGCACACTTTTTCTTATGAGAGAAAAGAGATAATTTTCAGGAGCAGATGAAGTGGAAAATATGTCCATGAGCTTTATAGGTTGAGCATTCTTTATTTAGAATTACAAAATCTAAAATACCTGTACTCCAAAATCTAAAATTGTCTGCATGGATGGCTGATATGCACAAACTTTGTTTTGCACACAAAATTATTTTATTATTTATTATTTATTTATTTATTTGCAATATTTGTATACCACCCTTCTCAACCCCGGTTCACAGTAGAATATCCAACATTAACGTGCCGGCAGAACATTTGATATGCAAAAATGTTGGATAATAAGGAGGGATTAAGGAAAAACCTATTAAGCATCAAATTATGTTATGATTTTACAAAATAAGCACCAAAACATCATGTTTTACAACAAATCGACAGAAAAAGGAGTTCAATACATGGTAATGTTATGTAGTAATTATTGTATTTACGCAATGTATTGAAATCGCAATGTATTGAAACAGCTGTGGATCTGGGTGGGAGGCAGGCTGCGTTGGATAATACAGAACATTGGATGAGTGAAGGTTGGATAAACAAGACTCTACTGTATGTATAAATCACATCCAGACCTGGATGGTTCCTGTGATCCCTTCAAGTTCTATGATTCTTTGATTCTATCGTTCTTAGGCGTATATAAACCATAAATGAATTTTGTGTTTAGACTTGGCTCCAATTTCCACAATACCTCATTATGTATATATGCAAATACAGATATTTCAAAATCTGAAAAAATATATATCTTAAATCCACTTTTTCTCCTAGGCATTTCAGATAAGGGATACTCCTCCTGTACTAGGGCTATGCCAAATTTTCATAACTTGTCATAAATTGGATCAAATTTGTTAGATTCGTACTTATGACGCGATATTTGACACGCAAGTGTTGTTCGCACCAAAAAATTAAGAACCAAAACTTTGGCCTAATTTTTTTGTAAGTTGCACAAACATTGTAAGTCTCTGTTACACAGTTTTAATTTACAGACCAACCAACCACCACTGGGAGGCAAAGCCAAATGTATTGTTATGCCTCTCAGCCAATCAGGGCTGGGGTGGGAAAGGAGCCAGAGGTGGAGCTGCAGCCATTGCACTTTAAATTTTCCAGTGCCTCACTGCACCCTCCCAGAGTGCAATGGGTTAAACCCTTGTGCCAGCAGGACTGCTGACCAATAGTGGTTCAAATCCAGGGGAGAGTGGGTTGAGCTCCCTCTGTCAGCTCCAGCTCCCCATGTGAGGACATGAGAGAAGCCCCCCACAAACATCTAGGCATCACCTGGGCAATGTCCTTGCGGATGACCTTTTCGCTCATACTAAAAGCAACCTGCAGTTTCTCAAGTTGCTCCTGACATGAGAAAAAAACCCACACTCTCCACTTGTGCTCAGGAAGAGAAGGAGAGAGGAGCTCCATAACAGATTAGCTTTCCAGGCAGGCAAGCATAGGCACAGGGAAGAGAGAGAAGGAAGCTCCATTAGCTGCTGCTTAGCTAATAGCTTATTGTAGATGAGGCTGACTCTTTGTGCTGGGGAAAGAGAAGGAGTGATAGGCTTTGTATGCTGTAGAGACACTGAGACAAACCCTGACAGGCAGGGACTTGCTTATGTTTGGGGGTGGGTGGATGAGCACCTTTTGCCTTATGGATGTTTTATATTTTTCTTCATTTTAGGGAATTTTTGAGGGTTACTGCCTGGGCTACATTGCCCTCTATGTGCTGTGTGTGCATAGAGCCAAAACACAACTATTTTTTTCACCCAGCCACAACTTAACTTGGCAGCATTTTCTAGCACTAGTGTGATCTCTGGCCCTTTCCACACAGCTGTATAAAATCCCTCATTATCTGCTTTTCCAGGCAGGCCAGGAGCCACTCTGAAGAAGGTCCCCAGGGTTCAGTTTGGTTTCGTTTTCTTCTGTCTCCATTTTCCACTACTTTATTAGCTTGGCTTCAGTTAGGGAAAAGTGTTGGTCCATCATATACTTTAGCTTTTCTCTATCACTCAGTCATGCCTCCCTGATGACCCGGTCCCAATGTGTCCATGTTTGCTACCTGTCTCACATCACCCAAAGCCTGTGTCTCAATCAGAAGGACTTGTTCCACTGAGGGAGTCACGTGAAGTTTAAGAGGATAGTGGTGTCTGCTGCCTCAAGACTTTGTAGCAGTGTATGGCAAAGCAGGGCCTTGTCTTCACATCTAGAGGATCCTGAAGTGGTCTGAATCAGGTGTTTTGCTAGCACCTGAGAGTTAAGGTCTGTTCAGAATACACTCAGTAGTACTATTTGGGGAATCCTGGATCCATTGTGAAGAGCTCCCTCCCCCCAAGTTCAATTTGGTTTCTTCCCCTTTTTACTCTGTTACTGTTCTACTCCTTCCGTGAGGTTGAATAATGATGTTGCTACGCCATCAAACACTTTGGCTTCCTGGTCCAACATGCCTCTCTCCCTCCCTCATCCCAAGAAGACCTGATCCTGTTGTATCCGGGTCCCCTAACAGTCTCACCTACCACCAAGGGAGTAACATGAAATTCTATAGCATTGTGGTATTATTTGTTGCCTCAAGTAGTAAGAGGTGCAATAAAAGTTGTTTCTCGCAAGTTGCATGATGATAGATTAGAGCTGGATCAGATGATTTGCCAGTACCTGAAAGTTGTAGGCCATTCAGAATACACTCAGTACAGTAGTACAGTTTGGGGAATCTTGTGGCCATTCTGAGGAGGGTCCCCCTTCAGTTCAATTTGCTTCTTCTTTTTCCTCTGTTTTTTTCTACTCCTTCCTTAGGAGTTTTCCTTTCTGCCCTGTTGGGGGGCGAGTTATAGCATGCCGCTCTTCTCTTCACTTTGGTTGATTCCTCTGAGCAGATTGCATGGGCCACACACTCTGGAAATCTGTCTTTGAAGCCCATTTCAAATTTCCCTTACAGTACTTGCCTACTATAGGCCGTGGGCCAAATTGTGTGTTCAAAACCACAAACACCAACTTCTCTTGAAGTTCAAAAATGGAAGACTCCATCTGTTTTAAAGCATAGTTTCCACAATTGCAACATAGTACAATTACATAAAATGTCACAAAAAGTTTAATGAATTATCACATAATTAAGTTTTGCTAACCATTTTGAACCAGAAATGAATCTAAAAATAAATGTTACAAATGAGGAATCAGGCCTTATGTTGTGGGATCACCACCTTTAAAACCTAGTGGTTATTGTTTGAAAGTCCATATCTCACCCTTTCAAGTAGTAACAGTTTCATTGTGTTTGCAAAGCTATAGGGATTTTAAATCAGGCCCACCTTTTTGAAATACCCTATATACCCCATTGTAATGTGTTACGAATTGTAACACATGGAAATAGCCACAAGCTTCCCGGAGTGTCCTACAACTCCCAAACACCTTCATATTCTTCTAAAGTGGCTCTCAACAAAATGGGGGGAGGGGGAGAGATTGCCTGCCACCCCATTGCCATTGCTCTTTGTTGGACTATCAGAAGTAATCTGATAGATTCAGGCTAAATTATTCCCAAACTACTAATAGGTCAGTTTGAAATTCTCTCTCTGGAAGTTGTCCAGTTCCCTTGAGGAATTACTTTGTCTGTACATGTATTCATCAACACACTTTATTTTCATGACAGCAAGGAGGAAGCTGAGAAAAGAGCTCTGTGTTTCTCCATGGTTATATAGAACTCCATATTTCCTGGGCATACATATTACTACAAATACTTACGTTCTGAAAATATAATGCCAATGTCATTCATTTGTCGGATGAGCACAAAGGGTATATTATAGCTCATCCCTCTTCACACACAAGGGCAATACAATTGTGTATATTTTCCTTTAAAATCAGAGAATAGTGTGAAAATTAAATGAGAGGCAGGTGATTGAATACCTGTGAAATTGACAGTCTGAATATAGACTGAATATAGACTGTTAGGAAAAGATGGCATGGAATGAATGATTGACTATTCATGCAGAAGACAAATTGGATGTTCCAAAACTACAAAGTGAAGGAAAGCTTCATTCCAGGTCCCCATGACAGAACTACAGCACTGTCTCTGATAAATGTATGATCTGAGTGCTAGAGACTCATTTGGTGAAAAAATCAGCCCAAAGATATTGTTCTGTTCTACTTAGTGTTTTGACTTTAATATTTTGCCTCTTGTTCTGCAGAGTTTTTTGTTGTTGTTTAGCTGTTTTAAATTCTAAATCTGTTTTTAAATATACCCTGCCCTGAATGGTATTGCAGCTTGTTCCTACAACCATTGTTTATACTCATCTTGCGCGGCCTTAAACTGAACATTGCTGAGGTTAAACTGTTTAGATTTGGATAAATGACAAACAGAGCTCTAGCCTTTTAAACATTGCAAAGCAGTGGACCTCTGAGGCATTTTGACAGGAACCAACAGGAAGTGGCTTCATTGGAACAGTATAAACAGATCAAGCAGGACAGCCTCTTCCCAGTGCTGCTTTCAGCCTAAGGGAGGCTGCATCAATTTTCCATAAACACACATTTTAAAATCATGCTTGTGACCATTACACCTCAGCCTTGTTGGGATTGCTTTATTTATAGTAACTTGCCCCTTGTTATTTATGTTCCTGCCACCTAGGAATGCTAAGGCAAACTAATGGGTTTAGTTGACAATCCCTCAAATCTTACCTTTTCCTTGTCCAGTGATTGCTGGGAAGGTTCAAGGTGAGATAGGTGATCTGTACTTACCAAAAGCTGACATTGTTGATACCACTTTGGTTTATGTACAGGGTGCTCTCTTGCTTTATTCATTCAACTAGCTTGGGGACCCGGCCCTGCCCAGGTTATTTGTGAAGCGCAGCAGGATGTAGAGTGGGTCATGGGGGCTCTGTGTGCCAAGTTTGGTCTTGATCCATCATTATTGGGAGTTGCAGTGGTATCATGAAATTACTGAAGGTAGTGCAAGTCCCATCATCTCTGCCCCCAAAAGTGTAGTAGGATGTAGATTGGGTCATGGGGGCTCTGTGTGCTAAGTTTGGTCTGTATTGGTGAATGGATGAGGGATGCATTCTTTTTCGGAAGTGAGTGAAGGTACTTCAAGTCCCATCATCCGTGGTCCATCTCACAGTAAACTGCACCAGGCTGTAGAGTGGGTCATGAGGGCTCTGTGTGCCAGATTTGGTGTTGATCAGTCATTGGATTAGGTTTGTAGCAGGATTGGGAAGTGAGGGAAGGTACTGCAAGTCCCATCATCCATGTTCCCTCCCCCTCCAAACTTCAGTAGGCTGTAGAGTGGGTCACTGGGGCTCTGTGTGCCAAGTGTGGACTTTCTCGGTGTTTTTGGGGGGCCACAGTGGTCTGTGGGAACAGAGGGGTGTGAAAATACTACAAATTCCATCATCCATTGTCAGTCCTCCCCCGAACCTCACCAGGACATGAAGGCAGTCATGGGGGTTATGTGTGCCAAGTTTGGTCTCAATCGGTAATTGGATGAGGGTCGCAGCAGACTTGGGAAGTGAGTAGAGGTACTTCAAGTCCCATCATCCATGGTCCACCCTCCTCCAAACTGCACCAGAATGTAGAGTGGGTCATGAGGGCTCTGTGTGGCAAGTTTGGTGTTGATCAATCATAGGATTAGGTTTGTAGCAGTCTTGGAAAGTGAGGGAAGGTACTGCAAGACCCATCATCCATGTTCTGGCCCCCTCCAGTAGGATGTGGACTGGGTCACTGGGGCTCTGTGTGCCAAGTGTGGTCTTTATCAGTGTTTGTTGGGGGCCACAGTGGTCTGTGGGAACAGAGGGGTGTAAAAGTACTACAAATCCCATCATCCATTGTCAGTCCTCCCCCAAACCTCACCAGGACGTGAAGGCAGTCATGGGGGTTATGTGTGCCAAGTTTGGTCTCGATCAGTGATTGGATGAGGGTTGCAGCGGACTTGGGAAGTGAGTAGAGGCACTTCAAGTCCCATCATCCATGGTCCACCCTCCTCCGAACTGCACCAGGATGTAGAGTGGGTCATGGGGGCTGTGTGTGCTGAGTGTGGTCTGTATTGGTCCTTTTTGGTGGCCTCAGTGGTCTGTGGGAACCAAAGTGTTGGAAAGTACTACAAATCCCATAATCCGTGGGTCGTGTCCCCCGACCCGCGCCAGGACGTAAAGGGGGTTAGGGGGGTTATGTGCACCAAGTTTGGTGCAGGTCCATCACCCGCGCTGGTCGCTGTGGCCTGTGAAAGTGGCTGCCACATATCCGCCCTGGCCTGTGAAAGTGGCTGCCACATATCCGCCCTGGCCTGTGAAAGTGGCTGCCACATATCCACCCTGGCCTGTGAAAGTGGCTGCCACATATCCGCCCTGGCCTGTGAAAGTGGCTGCCACATATCTGCCCTGGCCTGTAAAAGTGGCTGCCACATATCCGCCCTGGCCTGTGAAAGTGAAATTTCATTATTATCTCATTATTATTTCATTGTTGTCAATTTTTAAGACAGAACCAATTAGGAACTGCCATTTATAACAAAATTTTGAAAGTTTTGTTAGAGTTCTGAAATGTTCACTACCAGAACTTTTGTTTTTTAAGTACTTTTGAAGCATTTAGAACCATGGATCAACCAGGCCTACTATCTATCTATCTATCTATCTATCTATCATCCATCTATCCATTTATTTCTCTCTCAACTGTACTTCTATCTATTAAGCCTGGTTAGGTTCGCCGGAATGCTTCCAAAGTCGTAATAAATTTGGAAGTAATTGACTTTTGAAGCAGTTTTGAAGAGATATAAGCAACCCGGAAGGAATCCCCCATTTCGAAGGGACCACCGCCATTTTCGGAAAGGAGCCAACGGGTTTCCCCCCGGCCTTCCTTTCCGTGTGCCACTCTCGCGGGAGAGAAGGACGTGGGAGGAGAGGCGTGTTAACCCAGTTTGCAAGCCGCTTTCTTCCCTCCTGCATCAGTCCGCTTGGAAACTGGGTTAGAAAAGCTTTCCCCACATGTCCTTCTCTCCAGTGAAAAGGGCGTGTGGGGAGAGCCGTGCTAACTCGGTTTCTAAGCAGATTTCTTCCATCCCACATCAGTCTGATGCGGGATGGAAGATATCCGCTTGGAAACTGGGTTAGAAAGGCTCTCCGCACACGTCCTTCTCTCCCGCATTGCTCCAAACTGGGTTATTTGGTACCCATATAATATATTCTATTATTATATTATATTATATTATATTATATTATATTATATTTTGAGTAATCACCTCTTCCTTTCCTGGATGATATCCATAATATAATATATTGTATTGCATTATTATTATATTATATTTGGAGTAATCACCTCCTCCTCCCCTGGATGATATCCATATAATATAATATACTGTGTTGTATTATTATATTATATTATATTTGGAGTAATCATCTCTTCATTCCCTGGATGATATCCATATAATATAATATATTGTATTATTATATTATATTTGGAGGAATCACCTTCTCTTTCCCTGGATGATGTCCATATATTATATTAAAATGTGACTGCCGGCCCAGGTCTGAGTGGAGGAGGAAGGCATTGCTCTAAACTGGGGGTTTTAACCAGGAGGGATGGAGTCAATCGTATTTCTCTTGGAAGCACATTCCTCAGGCGAGGGGCCACAGCTGAGAAGGCCCTGTCTTCTTTTTCTACTTGGATTCATTTTTTGTTACTTTTATGGAGTTTCTTAATATTCATTGGTTTACTTCTCATTTCCAAAAGAGCCATAGATATGTCAAAGAAAATTAAAAAAATAAAATTGGTAAGAGAGAAGCTGAATAACAACTAGTCCCAAACACATCCCCAGGCTAAGGAGAAAAGAAATAACTTAGTCTTCATAAAATATATAAAATAATATTTATTTGCAAATTACTTGTGCACAAAGTGTAATGGGGAAAGAAAGGGAAGAGAAAAATCACTGCAGTTTAGAGTGCTACAGGAAGAGAGGTTTTCTGAAACCTAACAAATAGGAAGTCACTGTAAATACATGCTGTGCTTAAATTCATATAAAATAACACAAATATGCAGTTACTGAACATAGCCAATGTTGCAAAAATATGTAGGAAATGTTGCAAAGAATTCTGTCACAGAAAAATACAAGAACTAGCAATAACTGAATTATCAGAAATGCATGTTAGAAGATCTAGAAGACAATGCTGAATTTTCATTTCCCTCCTTGTTGTGACGTGTCCAGGTTGATTTCTTGGCTTTGTGCCTTGGTTCTTCTGTGTCTCTGGCTCAAATCCTGTCTTACCTCCACATGTTGCCTATATAGCAAGAACTTGATTCCTTCTAATGTGTCTTCTTTTTAGTTGAAGCCTTTTAATTTCCAGTGCTCACTAACTGCTACTTTGCATTATAGGTACCTCCTGTTTGATTTTCTGTACCTGCTGTTTTCTTGCATCATTCTAACATGCAGCCATTTTCTTTTATTTAATAAGAACAAGTAAAGGCTACCTGTCACACATTGATGGTCACGTTATGGTCAAAAAGACTTTTTATCTGCCAATCTGTCATGTATTAATGTTTTAAAAAGTGAGAAATTGATTTTTTAAAGCAATATACATAATCAATCTTAACATCTGACTACTAAAAACACTTCACCATATGTACAAATTTACAGGAAAAAAGAGCCAGTCAAAATATTCACAAAAACATAAATAAAAATGTTGAACCATCTGGAAACATCTTAATTGAGTTACTGTCCTGTTTCCAAGCAGACCAAATTCCCTGTGAACTTCACTGGTAGACTTTCATCATAAATGATCTCATATACTAAATCAACTCTAGGTACTTTGGCTCTGAGTGCTACTGAGTGCATTATCTGATTTCCTCTCTAAAATACTGGGCAAATGTTTATTTTTGGCCCCAGATGCCTGATGTGTCTTTTCCAGCACATCGTTGAACAGCAGACATTAAAACAGAAAAAAGCATATTTTGTGGAATCAGGACTGTACTGTTTCATGATCAAATGAATGGTGGGCTGTTTAAAAGTGTTCTGGATGGCAAGAGCAGCAGAAAGTGAAATATTGCTGCAAAATGTGCTCCAGAGATTCACCTCAACCCAGCTTGAACTCATGAAGACTACAATGTCTATCTCTATAGTCAGTATGGCCAAGCATCTCTGGCTGAGGATGATAGGTCTTGTCATCCACTATCTCACTCTTTCTGTGCCATGTTCAGAAAGTTGAGAAGGTAGGTGGTATCTTACTATTACTCTCTTTCTGCTGCTGTCACAAATCTGGGTCCAAACAAAATAGGAACTGCACACATTCTTTTAAAGAGCAATTGTGATTTGCTTGTTTGGCATCACTGCTAAATTGACACAGCAATCACAGGCAACTGGATGAAGCCTTGGTGGTTTGGGGCTTGGGATGGAGAGAAAAAGCTGCCTTCTCAGCCTGGATTTGGTATTCTAACTTCTGTTCAAAGAGACCACCCAGGCCAAAAGGAAAGTTTGAAAAGATTAACAACCACTGTTCATATCTGTTTGATGTGTCATACAAACTCAAAAGAGCCACATCTCCTCATTACAATCTTCTTTGACTTGCATATGAGTCCTTAATATTATAGCCAGTCCATAGTAGGGTTGTAAATCTTCACATTTTCTTGACCTTACATGTGTGAAGAGATGGGTATCCTGGGCACAGTTTTTCACAAGCATCTGCACAATTATTCTGTGCAGAAGCACACATGTGTTTTTTTTATGCAAAACGGTGTTTTCCCCACAAAACCCAATTCTTCTCCTGCCAAAAAATAGTTGGCATCATATTCAATGAGCCTAATTTATCACATCATCATTACACTTTTACAGTTATTGAACACTTGCAAGAGGCAATGCACACATCAGCCTACCTTTTAAGCTAGGCAATCTCTGCAACAGAGATTTATCAGGTGCTGGAGAGCAGGGAAGAGAATGAGTGATAATTAGCCAGACTTCTTCCAGTAGCACAGTGGTTCCCAACCTTTTTTTTAACCAGGGACCATTTGATCAGGGACCCCTTTCCAACATTAGTATCAAAAGGGTTACGAATCAGGTTTTGGTCAATTTTAGATTTGGTTTGGGGGGCTGATTCATAAAATTGCATTGGATAGACCACATCAGCTCTAGTTTCTGATACAGAACATATGCCATAGTCAGCAACAGGGAATGAGTAGCAGGTGGTGTGAAAGGAGTTGAAATAAAATAAATAAAAAGGAAGGAGGCTTGCGGACCAGATTTTCGTCCTTGTGGCCTACTGGTTGACCATAGCCCACAGGTTAAGAACCACTGCAGGATGTACTTCATTTGTTGCCATCATCCTTATAAGGGTGGTGCATCATTATTTATTGCTGTACCCTCCAAAACCTTTCAAATCCCTCAGTTGCAGGTCTGTTGTCTCAAATGGTGAGTTATGGGCCGGGGGGGTTGCAACATTTTCCAATACAGGATCTCAACCACTGTTTTAGAACCATGGGAGAGGTTGTGCCAAATTTATGGGTATGTACAAAAAAGTATTTTTGTGTGCATAAAATGAGTCTTTATAGAAACTATGGTTTCATTAAAGACTGCTGTCCCTCATGCCCAAATTAAGGGAAGTGGTGACTTCTATGTCAATTGAATGATGAATCCATTCTGGCTTTACTCTGAACTTTAAATGGGTTTCAAAGTTCCATCGTAGACATCATCTTCATCATCTTCAAAGTTCAAATTAAAACCCAGAGCAGATTTCTTGTTCCAGTGATGTAGAAATCACTAATCACCACTGGCTACATGAATCATAGAATCGTAAAGTTGGATGAGATTTGAAGGACCATCCAGACTAACTCCTTGATCAGGCAGGAATGCTTTTAGAAACTATTAGAAGTTACAAAAGCAGCTAGGTATAGAAGAAGTGTTTGGGAGAGGATTAAAAAAGCATCCTTATAAACAAAAATCTCACTGGATGAGTGCAAGTCATTAGGCTAGCCTAAAGTAGCTTTCAGGCTCTCAGCCAAATGGTTTTTGTTTGACTAATATCATCTAGTCTCGTCTGCCAACCCCAGAGTCAAAATGGTAAATAATTTGAATGTCTCCATGGCCAAATCTTTGTATAGGCCACTTGTAACAGATGTTTCCTATCTTTCCTGGCTGACAGGATGGCTGTTACAGTAGAGTTGTCTTCATATCTTGGAAAATTACTAAGATTCTGCATTAACTGTTTCTTTGGGAATATTCATTTGAAGTACAGCAACTGGTAAACTGGTAGAAACAGAAAACAGATGGCATGACTAAATGACCTGTCATGAAAGCTAGTTGGGGGCAGTGTTGGGGGATAGTTGAATTTCATCTGGAATCAGAAAAGGAGCCTTTCTTTTTTTCCTACAGATTGACAACAGACTTGAGGAAGATTTGCAGAGGTCCAGCTTTTTTTGTTTGGGATAGCATTGTTTGTGTATGTGCCTTCAAAGTTAGCTAAAGAAAACTTTATGAATTTTGGAGGGTATTCTCAGACAAGAGGTACTCAGAGGTGTTCTTGATGTTAAACAACACTTATTGGAAAAGTGAATTAAATTGCTATTTATAAAACTTTCTAGGAGCGGCGATTTACCTTTGTGGGAAGGGAGGGAGTCAGAAAATGAAGGAAGGGGGAGTTGAAAGCTGCAAAACAGTAGTAGAAGTGAGAACTCAAAGCTGTACTTTTTCTACCCTTCACCAGGAAGAGTTAAGTCTTAGGCTGGATCTGAAGAGGATGATTAGATATAAAATTTGACAAAACACTTCACATTCTCAGTACATGGAATTAGGCAATACTCTTTTTTTTAAAGTATAAACAATAGTGTAGAATTTCACATTTTAAAAGATGCAAATAGGAAGTGTTGGGAGATGAGTGGTACTTTGGAGACTTCGAAATTAACCCTTTCCTGCCTTCTTGTGGCCTTGATGAATACCTTTCCTCTTGAGCTCCTGTTTTCAAGGAGAATACATTAACCTCTTGTGTCAATTCTCTTCACTCTGTGTTATGTGATTATGTTATTCATTCTAGCTCAACCTCTGCCCCTGTTCTCCTCATTTTTCAGGACACATACTCTTTTCCAGAGGGAAAATTTCTGTCTGATTGGTTTTTTAAATCTATGGGTTCTCTTACAAAGTCCTGGGTGGAGGAAACAGGCAATGAGATGACAGAGGCCTAGGGAAGAGGGAGACAGAGATTCCAGGGCAAGGGGAGCTCCCAAAGCCGATGGTCTTGTCTGAATACTGTTTACTATCTCCTTGGCTTAAGACACGGGGGGGAGACGCACGACCATGCTACTTTGTTCTAAGGGAAAATCTCATCAAGGACAGAGATGTGGGAAAGAAGAAAATTATACTATTGCTGTCTCCAGTCATAAAGGAGGGTTGTGCAGTTTGTTGAACTAACTCAACTAAGGAGTAATGACTTGTCTTACAACTTCCTGGAGCTCAGGGGGGATTTAGAGTGAGCAATTGGTGGTTTGAAGGAGTCAGTAAATTTGAAGTAGTCAGTAAATGCATCCTTCTTTTTTTCCTTTTCAATATATGATAGCTGGACTGGTGGTTAGTGTTTGAATGTTTAAAATTGGGCATGTTAAATGCAAAGAAATATGTAGATTATCACCCTGTACAATCTTGCTAGGAACAAACTCCCAGTGACCCAGTGAATCTTACTCTTGAGTGAACATACTCAACAGAGATGGGCAACTTGTAGCCTACTAGATGTTGTTGAGCCACAAAAACTTGGGATCTTGATTAGCAAGGTATAAATTTAGTAACAATAATAATGATCCTAATCTGCCAACTTTAAAGATCAAGACTGCCATCTCAAAGACATTAATTCATTTAGGAAAAACGGGGAAAAAACAAAGCAGCAATAAATAGTTTAGAGGAGCTTTATTTATACTGGAAACATTTATGTGCACTGGAAGCTTTGTTAAAAAGCATTGCCTGGATGCCCCAGTGCTTCAGTAAAAATTAGCAAGATGATACAAGTATGAAGGGACTTATGAAACAAGGGAAGTCATCCATCAAATGGATGTGCTCTCACATAACTGGCCTATGGCTGAAAAACTTATCCAATGCAAATCAAGGGATTAAAAATAATAAGCACACAAACAATTATGAGATTAGACTTCAAACTCATATGACATTATTTTCAAAGCAGTACATTACAAAATCAGAACAACAGTGTAAATGTGGGAGTCCTGTTGACAAATATTTAAGGGAACTAAATTTTTAGGGACCAGAATATGTTACACTCTCCTAGCTGAAGTTAAGCAACTTTGGTGTGAGCAAGGCTATATGGAATTTTTAATATAATGTATCAGACTAACTTATTTATTTTAATGAAATTTATAAAATAAAGGATATTATATAAGAATTAAAAACTCATTCCAAGACATATTTTATAAATTGAGAAAACACGCCCTTCTTATATGTAAATAAGGTATGTATATATATTTATTGAAACATAGATAAATTATGTCATTTGAACTGGCAAATTTCTCAGCACATAAAATATTTTTGGATAAGACAAAAATGCAGTCCGTTCAATAAACTTCCATTTTATGCTGTTTCACATTTTATAAATATGAAATTATAGGTCCCGAATCTATAGCAAAAGGTCTTGTTTAGTTATTAAATATAAATAAATGCTCTTTGTTCTTAAACACTTTTTGTCTAAAAATCTCTGAAATTATTACTGACAATTGTAATCCCTTGACAAGTCTGAGTAAAGATTTGCTTATTAGTGTAGGAGTCAGACTATGATAATCTTTCCCAACTACCTAGCACTTTCTGTAAGGTCATGAAGGTGACAGATGCTTGGTACTTAAAATGGAATTCCTAACTAATCTTTAGTCTAGCTGGGAACCAATTAGTAAGAGAAATCATGTGAAGCCTTCTCCCTTTTCATTTACCTAGACAAGACTAACACACCAGATTCTTTTTTTTATCTATCAGTGGACAAAGAAAATAGAAAGCTGCCTTAACCCAGGTCAGACAATCTGGCCACATATCCAAGTACTGATTGTTCTGGTTATTACCAGAGAATCCCTGAGCTCTCCAGGATTGAGAAAAATCACCCTTTTTGAATTCCAAATGCTTCTGATCCCAAGCATAAAGGAGACTCAACCTATATTGTCAGGGCATTGTCACCAACCAGATAAGACTTTTAACTGGTGTCCCCATTCAGCTAAGTGACATCCAATTGGAAATGACATTTTAGTGGCCTGTTGTACAAGGCCATCTTTCTCCAATTAACATACAAGTTCATTACTTATCCAGTCACCTAAGACTTTAATTAGTGATTGTTTTTCTGTCTTCCTGCCATCAAATGATTGCATCATGTATAACTTAGCATGATTAAGGACTATTGTACCAATTACGTTGACCTTTTCATTTTCTCGTTCTCTCCTGTATCCAGTGGCATCACTAGGGTTGATGTCACCCATAGTTATAACACTCTATGGCAGAAGTCGGGAACCTATGGTTCATGAGCCAGATGTGGCTCTTTTGATGACTTCATCTGGCTCTTAGACAGGGTTGCCACATGTCCCATATTTTCAGCTCCTCCAGTTCTCTGGTGGTGACACTGGAAGAGAAGGCAAATAATTCCTGCCCAGCCCCACCAAACCCGGGCTTCTCCTCCAGCAAGGAGAGCTGCTGGGGCTGAGGCAGACCACGCATGAGCTCCGCCCATGGGCCAAGGGGAGTTGAGGGAGATGCCTGACACATGGATCCACCTCCTGGCATTCATACAGAGCAGGGGGCGGTACCCCAGCCACCTGGAAGAGCCATGGAGGGGGCCCCTCCTTCTCCCTAGCAGCCCCAGCTCAGAAGGAAGTGACCTCAACTGCGGCGAAGAGATCTGGTGGTGTGTGCAGCGGCGTGAGAAAATCCCAGCCGTGCGGACGCACCGGCTGACCCTCTCCCTGCGCAGGTGCAAGGGGTGTCTTTACTCAACCATGGCAAAGAGATATGGTGGCATGCACAGCGGCGCGCGAAGTCCCCGGAAGTGCGCACACGCCGGCCAGTCTGCCCTCTCCCTGCTCAGGTGCAAGGGCCGTCTTTACTGCAGCTTACAAATCACACAATGGTGCCATACAACATATAAAATACAATATGATAAGGAGATCATGTAGGTAACCTATACACAATACATGTAAGCTGGGCTTAGGGAAGTGTTTTTGTGGTTATATCTAAATACAGGATTATTTTTGTAATGAAACAGTCCACAAAATTTTGATAGATGGTGTCACCTAATGAGCTTCAGACCCCCCCAAGTGATGCCATTACCTGTATCTGCTTCATCCTGGTATTGATACCTAGGACTGGTTTCATTATATTCTGTTAATTTTGTGAAGACACCAGTTAGGTAATAAGTTTATTGTCATTTTACCCTTCAATATATAGGTCCACAAGACCTTACATTTTACAAAATCTACAACAAATATAACATCCAGCCTATAATAATAGATGTGCAGAAGCGGCCTCTTACAAACCCAATGGGCAACCACCACTTTTTCTTAGGAATGACCTTGAAAATTGTTTAGGGTTCTAAGGAACCAATGAGAACAGCCATGATCTCTACTTTAGACCCTTGACCCTAATGTATGGGCAGAAGGGAATACGGCAGTTATTCGGTGAGTGGAGCCTTGCTCTCTCACCCATAGGACAGGAGAATGGCCGAATAGGGGTCATCTCATAATGGAAACCCTTTGCAGAAACTATCCAATAATTCCTGATGGTAAAATTTCTATTCTGAGCCTTGATTTTGAACCTGTGGCTTGCAGGAATTGATGATGCAGTGAACAGCAGCTTGCAAGTAAGATGAAAAATTTTCCCAGTCTGTCTCAGAATTTCTAATAGCCCACATACAACACCTCCCCTTTTTATTAACCCTGACCCTCAATACAAGCATTTAGTAGCCAGAAATAAGACAAGAGTTATTTTAGTATGAGGTTGTTTTAATAGTATGTTTTCCTATATATTTAATTATATGTTATGTATTTTTAGTTTTCATTCAATTCTTAAAGTGCAGCCTGATTGAGCCTAAAGGCTAGGGTGGCTAAGAAATCAAACAACATGGAGACTGGCTCTATAGCAAACCATAGAAACATGAGACTTATGAGAAGTGATATGATTATCTCCCACTGCAGACAACAGGGTGCTTTCTTCAAACATAGCTTGTTAATGCATTTTTTCAGTCTTGTACAGCAAACAGAGCCTTGTTATGCAACCAAAATTGGGTGCAACAAATATGCAAGCTATGAAGAGTAGAAATGTTGGAAATGAAGAAATATACACACAAGTAACAGCGTATCTGTAGGGGACAAACAATGCAGATCCAAGGTTTTCATTTCCTGAGCACATTTCTTCTTTTTTGCTATCTTACTTCACTGTCTACAGATTGGTATTTTCAAGCTTGACTTTAATTTCTTTTACATCTTCCTTTCTCTCTTAGTTATATAGTCAATGTTGTCAGTAGTAACAGACCCCATCTTTACTCTCCAACTGTCCATCTATCTCTTTATTTATATTTCAGGCTTTCTCAAGGAGGCTTGCACCCCCCCCCCCCATTTTTTGAAACAGCAATAAAAATAGTTAAACATTTTTAAAAATAACATTAAAACAAGAATTGAATCAAAACCATTCAAAAATGATTTAAAGCACAGCATCATAAAACGGGAAACAAATCAGTCCTAAAGTAAATAAAGCCGGATTTTGGCCATATTATGAGAAGACCTGACTTAATAGAGAAGACCATACTACTTTGTAAGGTCAAAGGCAGTAGAAAAAGAGGATGATCATAGTCCAGATGAATAAACTCAATCAAAGAAGCTATGGCTCTGGTCTGCAAGACATGAGCATGTCTTTTGAGGATAGGGTGACTTGCAACCTCATCACACGAGGTTTGGACTCCGTAATAGGATGCTTTCAACATAGAGCCAGAACGGAGTCAGTCATAGGCCATCAAATGATTCAGGGCTCCTTCTGACGGGGCTCCAACCTGGCTCTGTCTTAAAAGCATTCTACAAGGGAACCCTAAGAACATGGGAGGCTTCCCATGTTCTCATAAGGTTGAACGGGGAAAGCACAGGGGGGGGAGTCAGGTGGCAATGCTTCCCCCATGGGATAGGGAAGGGGGCAATGTAAGTGATGCGGGGTGATGGGTTCCCATGCTGCCTACTGGATTTGCCCCACTGCCCAATGAATGCTCCCAATGTTTCCTGGCTTCAGAATCTCAATGTGATAAGCAACAAAATATCCTAAAAGCACCAGATCCCAACTCATCTTGTCTGCGAAGCAGTGTCATGTCTGGTTCGCACCTGATGGGAGACTGTCGTCAAATAGCAGGAGGTGCACAAGGGGGGGAGAGTATTCCTGGTTTAAGAAATCCCTATGAAATCCATAGGGTCACTATATGTTGACAGGTGACTTGAAAGAACATGCAAATGAACATCTTAGTAAACCAGGGAAGAAGTAACCAGGGAATTGGCTAATTTTTCCCCCCAATCCTGTCAGAGCTAGAGACTAAATCATTCTTCTCTGCTAAAAAGGAGATATACAGTTGGGTCTATTGACCCATAAATACCCTTGTTGCCTTATATCACAGTAGCTATGTAATTCTGTAGTTTGAGTAGGTACTGAATTATGTCTCAAACATTCTGGGAAATCCGATTTTTATTTCTTTGCTGAAATTGAGTAGAAGGTTTTTTCCCCCTCTCAGCCCGATGGGATGAGGTGTGCATATAAAAGTCTGACCTGGAGCTCATTTGAAAGTAATTGTGCATAGATCCACACCTTGTTATCTTGTAAGCAGTTTTCCTCAGAAGCTCTGCCAGATGGGTCATAATATGCAGGTGCAATTGCTGAGGCACTCTACCCACAGCTATTAGTTTGCATTTCATTTGCAAGGCAGGAACCCGCAGAGCAAAAGGGCTTGTTGTACATTTGAAACTGTCTGCATCAAGATCCACCCATATGTTAGACCCAGACCAAAAAAAGCAATATACTATAGCAGTTGACCCTTTGACCTACAATATTCCCGAATCATATTGGAGTTAAGACCTGGGTTTAGGGATTTAGTAAATGGTTGTCCCTTTGACCTTAATTACTCTAATGCCTTCTCTAATCCTATCAGGGTCCTGTGAATGAAATGCATTTCTAGTATCTAAAGAAAAGATTACT